>CM074299.1:10394637-11072137 GCA_037194245.1 Opsariichthys bidens
AGCCACGGCATTGGTAAATAAAAGAAAAAAGAGACTGTCTGTCCAGTAAGAAAAGAAAACAGATGAAAGAATGATTCCCATGGAACTACAAAGGCCATGATACACTGGCAACATTTTCAGAGGACACTGAAAAACAGCATTTCATTTAAAAGAAAAGTCGTCACTTGCATCAAAAAGTTGCCAGTGCATCATGAAAGTGTTTTATCCTCTAGAGCAGCAAGGAGAAATTGGCTATAGAATCAGAGGAACTTACTGTTGCAATTCATCATCATGATCATCACCATCATCTTCAACCTCATCATCATCATCCTCCAAATGAGCTGAATGCCCCCTAATGAGGATTGAGAAGGTTGCGGTGCTCATTCATTGAATCATTCATTCATTTGAAGCAACACTGATCAACATCCCATGGGTGCGATTGAACATTAATGGGCCATTCATATAGGGCATCCTGTGTAGTTTTTAATTGATAGTCTATGTAAATATGCTCTAAACAGCCTCTTTATGTGACCTTTGTGATCCATCTCGCTGTTTTTTCAGCATCTCCTGCTATGAGCGCCATGTTTTTAGGACACCAATGTGAAGAAATGATCTCGAGATGTTCAATTGTTTTTGAACACAAGAATGCGTCCTATATGAACAAGCCCTTATACATCAAAAGAAATCGCTATTGCAAAGTGAACATTTTGGTAGAATAACTACATAATCAGTCTGATGATTCAATGACATTCCCTTTAATGATAGACTCTAAAACCAAAGTGTGACAAATTAATAACAATCCCAAAGATCAATCTAGACATGCATGTGGAGAAAATTTCAGGGACTAACTGGTTAATTTCCCCCTGAGGAATGGAAAACTAATACTGTGGCAAAAATAACAGATCTCCAACACAGCATTGCCAAGCAAATCAGCCTTTGGTTCCACTCGGACAAGCACAAAAGGGCAAGGTTAGGTCACATCAAATATTGATCAGATGAAAAACCAGCTATGCAGAGAAAGAGAAAGAGAAAGAGAAAGAGAAAGAGAGAGAGAGAGAGAGAGAGAGAGGGAGGGAGAGGGAGAGAGAGAGAGAGAAAGAAAGAAAGAGAGAACGAGAACGAGAGAGAGAACGAGAACGAGAGAGAGAGAGAGAAAGAGAGAACACGAGAGAGAGAGAGAGAGAGAGAGAGAGAGAGAGAGATGTAGGGGTAGAGTTTGACAGAGCAGCAAAAAGATAGAAAAATAGAGAGAGCGAGAGGAAGCCAAAGAAAAGAGAGCTATGAGAGAGAGCAGAGGAGTGAAGGACAAAAAACAAAGTAATGGCATCATACCTCTGGTGCAGCTCCTCTTCAACAGATTTCAAGAGGCTCCTGTAAACAGAGAATTTAGCAAATGAAAGATTGTAAGTAATGAGTGATTCTTTCAGTGAAAAGAGCATGTGGAAACACACGAAGAACAGTTTTATAACACATCAAGGGATCCATTAGCTTTCATTGATTTAAGGCTAAATAAACAGGCATTTAGTGCTAATTTGTCTCTGATGACACTGGGAAACTGTCCAATGCTTGGTTGTTAAATTTTAAGAGAATGTCTGCTTCCGACTGTCTAGAACCTCAGTTCCAAAGTAGTTTATCTACACTGCTCTTCAATTATTGAACAGTAAGGTTTTCTGGACTAAAGGAGATTTAAAATAACTGAAAAATAAGGAGAAAAAAAAAAAACTAGCTTCGCATTTCTTCAAGAAAACACCAGTTCCAGCAAAGCAGTGTGGTAGAAACTCCTCTATGCACCTGACTTAATCTAAACAGGGTGTCTGCGTTACGACACCCCGCTTTAACACTAACGCTTAGGATTAAGATCTTTAGTGTTCCACTAACCTGCTGCGCAGCAGTAATAAGAGACTCCAGACAATGCCTTCAATATGCTTCTGACCAAGTGACCAAAATCCCCCGAAAAAGAGACTACAACAGTTTTTATGAAAAAGGAACATGGTAAAGGTGACACGATTCAATACATTCTTTTCCTCCAACTTGATTGGTTCTACATATGTAGAATTCTTTGTTACTAGGTAGAAACCAATCTGGATACCCCGATCACTAATTTGGACATACATAACAAAACTGGACACCTGTCTAGTTTTATTTCTCCTTTTGTTATTTTCAGACACAGTAATTCTGGCCCAAGTATTAGAGACATTCAGTATTGGAAGCATTTATAATTGTTATCCCTGTAAGGAAAGAAATGTTAGTTATTATTAATTAAAATCAAAGTTAAAATGAAAATTTCTTCCACAGCTGCAAAAGATGTTTTAGGTTTTGTTTATGCATCAATAAAATGCCGCATCAGAGAACACTCTGCATGTCTTAAGCTGCGTCCGAAATCACAATGTTGAATAGCTACTACTTTTGAATTCAAATTTACTTCACGACCGTCGAAGAAGTATGTTCTATATTGTATGAATGCATGTAGTATGAATGAATTCGGACGTACTACATCCACCATATTGTTACTGTCACATGACCTACCAGTGTCAGTTACGTCCCTTCAACTCGATACATAAATCCTCTCCCGTGGCCTCATGGGATAGTAAAGTGTCCATCGCATGTGCACTTCTCATCGGAAGTAGTAAGTCATGCAGGTACTTTTCGCCTACTGTTTTTCGAAGTTATGAAATCGGACATACCACTTTGTTTCCATACTGTTTGTCGGGTACTATATAGTAGAGAAGTATTCGATTTTGGACGCAGCTTCAGAATTCATTCTGTTGCCACAAAGAGCAACTGACTAATCACAATTCAGTATTTAAATAGGAATAAGATAGAAGATACAATTTCAATTCAGTATGCAAATGTAATTGTGACATCAATACTTTATGTATATTTTGAAGGCTCAACATCAATGTAAGCCAATTGAACGTTTTCAAATTTTAATCATAAATGCCTTAAAACCATAATATTCTCAAAGAATAAAAACTAGTTATATATCAACACATGAAATTAATTTTAATAGAAATAACGTCTTTTGACCAGACATAAATGACAATAGATATAAATGAAATAAATGTGCCACATTTTCAATTTTTTTGTAAAATCACTTGATGTGATATATATATAATAGCAATATTACCACAGCCACCCTCTATGCTAAAATTAAATTTCTGTACACCATGTGCAAGCGAGAAAATACCATTATGGATTTCTCCATCATCATAAAGCCAAAGGCAAACACAGTCTACCTTTACTAGATTTGAGGTACACCGTGATTTTTTTTTCACTCACTCAATATAAAATAGAACTTTATTTTAAAATATATGTTTAAAATAAAGTAGTAAAATCAACTGAAATGAACTCCAGTCATATCACAGCCTAGAAAAATTATATGTATATAATTCATATAATTCATATATATATATGAAGACGAATAACGAAGAAAGCACTGGCCCTTGATCATTCTTCCTGACAATACTATTCCACTATTCAAGTTACAGATTCCATCACTAACTGAACAGAGGCTGATTACTGCAGCCGTGCATGGAGCTGACTAACCGAAAGCGGATGAAAGCTCATATACGGAGAATTGTGACACTGAGGGGGTGTCTCTCAAAGTACTCGGGACCCATCTGTTGACAAGAGCTGAGAGCAACACCTCTGAGCACATGCAAAGGCACTCACACAAACACAGAGGGAATGGTTTCACTGCCACTCCATCTGGCGTACTCGACCTTCTGTTCACTATATGGCAAAGACTGCAACAATGCAAAGGGTGTGTGTATTTTAAAAGAATACAAGTCAAATACAAGGCCACCTGAAACATAATGTCATACTAGTGAGACAGCAATGCCAGGTGTGAGATAAATGGAGTGTCAAATATACAGAGATATACTGATATATATATATAATTGGAACATTTCATTTTAATTGTCTGAATCTTTTTTTATCTTTTTGCAGAAGTGTTTTTATTAATGTAAAACGTGTTCTGAAACTTACTTATTTCCTCCCATGATGGAGCCTTTAGGGGATCCTTGCCCATAATCCATCTGTAAATCCTAGAAAAAAATTAAAAAAGTCACATAGAGTAAATCTTCATCTTATGCTTCAAACCACGCAGAATGCAGGTATGTTTACACAGAGCTTCAAAAAGATGCATGAAAAGAGAACATGAGTAATAAGGCCTGCATGACATGGTGATGACACATCAGAATCAGGAATTATGAACTCAAGTTAACTGTTCGTAATTAGTGTTGTTTACTATTATTAATCCACACATGCAGTTTCATAATGGTTTTTGCCCTTTGAAAGGAATATTAGTGGGTGAAAACGATGGAAAAGATGATGAGACGCATTCATCTACAGTGTATTAGCTCTACATTAGCAAGCAAGCACACATCTTGCCAAAATCATCTTTGTTTTATCAGTTTTTATTAGGGTCTGACATCACAAAAGATATTTTGAAGAATATTTTTGCAATTCAGTGAAAGTGAATGCAGTCAAAACAACATTTGACTCCCATAGTATGCACAAAAAACCAGACATTTTTCATAATGTCATCTTTCCACAGAGAGAAAAGAGTCAGGTTTTAAATGACGCAACACCTTTTTGAGTGAACTATTGCTTACAGATTCACAGGTTGGATGCACCAAGATAGACAGCCTTTAATGCTGAAAATCTTTAGCTCTCACTTTTTGTGATGAAATACAAATAGAAATGTAGACCACAAGATTGCTGGAAAGGAATGAATTCGTACTGCTTACAATGTACTCCTAATTAGAGCATTGTGGGTGGACTGGGCCATGTGCTATCTCTCCTCCCACTCGCCAATATGATCATTCAAGCAGGCAATGACTTGAAAAAACTTCATGAATTAATAGAATCATAAAAGAGAGGGAATATCTCTTAAAATAAATACAGCACCAAGACATTGAAAAAGTGCAACGTGAGGAATATTTCAGGAATAAGATGTTGTTTCAACCTAATGTCTATCTCTGGAATGCTGTCGATTACCAGGAAAATTTCAACTCACCCCTCCATGAAGGAAACGTGTTTACAGTAAATAATGTCATCTTATAATGGAAGCTAGCTGGGAAACTAATGTAATTTTAGCACACCATGAAGCTGAAAAAGTAAACAAGGTTGATTTAGCTTGGTGTCCAGAAAACCACATTGAAGGGATCTGTAACAAATAACCAAATGTTATTCAACCAACTAAAATAGACAATTTTAACATTTTTTTTAAAGTCCCCCTGTGGGGAAAAAAATCAAGTTTTTCATGATGTTTATATGTCTGTGGTGTTTTTAATGTGCAAATTCATATGTCAACACCATTGCTAAGTATTTTCTCCTTAAAACTACAGTGAACCAAAGACGTGGTTTGAAATCGCTGGTATTTCTGACATCGCAAACTACCTTGTAACCAATCACGTCAACATGTGATCGTCAAAGAGTGGATTTCTGAGCTGGTGAGAGTGGGGGCGGGGCTCATTTGCATATTCGTAGAACCGCATATATACTAAATGAGGCTAGGGTTTAGAGTTATATTCAAGCTATTTTTAAGGCATAAAGAATTTTTTTTTAAAGGAAAAAAACATTTAAATTTGTGATTTTGGTGAACAAAGATGAGTTTAAAGGATACAAATATTGACTACAGGGGGAGTTTAAAAATATAACACCATTTATAAATAATTATTATTACTATTATTATTAAATTTAAATAAACGTATAATACTGTATTTATTTTTAGGTTTTGCACTAATTTCAATGCCAATTCAGTTAAATTGCTATTCTGATAATATCATTTGTAAAAATTGTACGAATAAATCCGCAAAAAAGAACCATGTTCTCAAACTTTATACCCAAATATATGCACTGAAGTAGTCACAATGGATGTGTCCGAAAGCTGAAAAATGCTGCCATCGGAAGAAAGCATCAAGACACATCGAAATCTAATGTTAGCTTCACTTCCTGTCTCCTGAGATACTACCATCTGATCAATTTTTGATCGATCCTTCGCTGCTTTTGACATCCCTCAATCCTGTGCATTTCATTCTAAGACAGTTGAGCTAAAAAAGAAGGATGGCATCTGAAAGTTGCAGTTGGTGGTCAGTTTGTGTAAATGTACATTTTTGACCAACATTTTCCACTTTTAATGTCATTGGTATTGTAGTAAATAAATATTCACATAGTTATCACCAAAGCTTGCTGTTTATTTGTAGATCATTAAAGCATTACGCTGGCTCAGAATACCAAAATCAGCTTTGTGATGTGCATTTGTAAACGTTGCCAGCAAAGTCATCGCTTGAAATGGCAGCGAGGCAATAAGTCAACTCCCTAAGCTTTCGGATACAGCCAAAATGTCACAGTTGTGGTAAACGGACATCAGGTTTTAAAAATCGGGAATATTCCTTTAAGGGAAATGCTATGTCTTACTTTTTGAGGGAAGTTGGCTAAAGTGCTCCATCCATTAGAGGAGTTATTCTGGCAGAAGATTTTGCTATAAGAATCAGGTCACTGATTAAACCCGAGAACCTCCTCTCCTTCAATCTCTTTCTTTAATTTTTTCTCTCCCTTTGCTACTTCCACACCTCTATCTTTCATTCCCCCCCCACCCCCCCACCCCTTACTGTCTCTCTCTTTGCAATACAGCTTTCATCCATGCAAAACCTCATTGATTTTGCCCTGCAGATTACCAAACCAAATTTCCTTTACGCAGCAAACTGTCATATCCTTATTCGCTGGCTGCCTTTCTGCTGATGGGAGGCTTTTCAGTAAGAGTGATGGAAAGAGACAGGATGGAAGAGTAAAAGCTAACAGAACATCCCAGACTATCCGCTTCACTGCTTCTGTCACCGCCTTCTTTCATCCCTCTCCCTTTGGTTTCTTCATACGCAGTCAAACACAGCGATTCCAAGCATGTGATTCGCTGTGCCACTTCAGTGCGTGGGCTTCAGACCAGATGGATGAGGTGTCACTCAAGAAAGCCACAAAAAGTTGAAAAAGGGAAAAACGTTTCTTTGCACAGGCATAACCACGTGATGCTTTTTAAAACTTGGCAAACTATACAACATTATTCTTTAATGCTTCATGGTCACTAATAAAATAAATAGACAAAAGTAGTATCCACAACCATAAGTAGGATGAGTAAATAAAATTCAGGCCAGCCTTTCAATTCCTACTAAATTAATTCAAGTGTCGTAACTATCTTGTCACCTAGTTTGAGAAACCAAATTAATTTGGGTCATATTAAAAAAAAAAAAACTATGCTATTAAATTACAACATTACATTCCCAAAATTTATTTGGCAAAATCTTAAAATAATATACATAAATAAGAATGACAACTGTCCATATTTGCAGTTTAAAGGAAGCTAAATAGATGCATACAAAGATGAATCACAATGCAGTATGCAAACAGTGATAAAACAGAGGGCCAATTGGAATTCAGTAAGCAAATATTGTTCTGCATGGTAGGTGTTGACAATAAAGCGGTGAGGTTGTGTCCCTGCTGCAGAATAGGCTGATACCCCAAACAGACCGTGTGAGCTGGGTTTGTTGCACAAAGCGTTGCTTGCTGAGGCAATGTTTCCCCCCTCACTCACAGACCTGCAGAGCACTTTGGTTTAACCGTCCCTGAGGGACACACACAGGCACTTCAGACTCTTTATTTTCCCTCTCTCTCTTTTCTTGTTTTTCCCCCATTTGTTCGCCTTCTCCACCCCACTCAACATCCATTCCATCTGTCTAACCCTCTCTCCGTTCCCTCTCCTTCACTCTTGCTCGCTTTCAAGATGTCTCTGATTGTGACAAGCCCTAAAAATAAAGCCCCTCAGAGGCTTCGACTACATAAAATGCTTTGCTTTGCAATTTCAAAGTGCTTTTGATTACTGAAAAGTGAAGCAATGTATCGACTTTGAGGGATGTGTCTTTAAATGAAGCTAGAGGCTGAAATGCCTAAATAAAATGGATGGCATGACAGACAGAGGCAATTATATACAGGCAAGCTGAAAAGAAACAGAATGCCATGGTCTAAATATGATAAGGTAGCAGAGTGAATGGCGATGAAAATGAACAAAAGATATGAAAGTCACATATTGGGAGGATGAGTACACTACACAAGCGCTGCGAAGCGGACAAGATGCTACGAAAAGACAATAAAAAAAAGATAGGGGACGCGAAGACAAAGATAACAGAGTAAAATACAAAAAAATACCAGATTAGATCTTGCAGTGTAGTATATTTCTTCGGCACAGTCCAAAAAATCGTCAGTGTCGGGCTGTTTAGTAAAAGGACCAAGAAACTTCAGTTAATCACACACACGTGACGCCCATGTGCTTTCACAGACACAATAATTGATGGGTTATGGGAGGTTGG
Organism: Opsariichthys bidens; assembly: GCA_037194245.1. NCBI lineage: Eukaryota > Metazoa > Chordata > Actinopteri > Cypriniformes > Xenocyprididae > Opsariichthys > Opsariichthys bidens. The sequence continues at coordinate 10,402,980 of CM074299.1, forward strand.
GGTGGTTGCTGGATGAAGATGTGCTTTTGAAAACCATGTCCACCAGATTGAACAGACTTTTAAACAGGTCTGTAGATGACATGAACAGTCCATAACTGCTGAAAAGTGGTGTTATGGTATTATATTGTAATGTTTGTTAGAATTCTACTCTTTTACTATTTCAGCAAGGATGCATTCAATTGATCAAAAGTGACAGTAAGGACTTTAACTGTTCATTGTTACAAAAGATTTCTCTTTCAAATAACTGCTGCTCTTTTAAGAGTACTAAAAAATAATATTAAGCATCACAGCTGTTTTTTCAACACATAATAATAAGAAATGTTTGTTGAGTGACGAATCAGCAATATTACAATGATTTCTGAAGAAATGATTTTCTTCATGATTTTTCTGAAGAATCATGTGACACTGAAGACTCTATTCAGCTTTGTATCACAGATATATAAGGTCACTCTATATTTTATATATATATATATATATATATATATATATATATATATATAAAGTGACATTTTATAGAAATGGTATCGAAAATGTTTTACACTTTAAAAGCCTTAACAACCTGCTAGTTGCAGCAATTATGTACTGCTTCTTTAGAAAGAAAAGGAAATAAAAAGAAAATCAAAGCGTGGGGGGGAAGTGAGGTACTTCAGATGTGAGGTTTTATTCAAAAGATGACATCATAGACATGAAGCTACAATGGGAATCGACATTAATTTGATGTCCTGCTGTTAAAAATGATCTGGTTTATGAAAGGATGACAAATCCAGTTATAACATGAGAAACACTGAGTGCTCAAATGAGACAAAGATGAGTCAACGCTGCATTTTTCTGCAGCGCTTAAAGGAAGTCTTATTGATTAGATGCCACGGAAAGCTGCATCTAACCTTTCAATTATCGCGGTGGTGAGAGTGCGAGACAGACGTCTCAAATGCACAACAGTCAAACATGGTGTGAGAGAAAACAAGCCACTGTCAGTAGACGAGCTGGGATTGAGGTGTATGTGAGGAAAATATTACATAATAGGAAGTGTCCGCTTAGAGGAAAAATCATTTGGAAGTGTTCGTTATACTTGGATATGAGCTTTGTGAACAGCTTAGACAGGGTGGTTTCGAATTAAGCTTAGCGTTTCACAGTTGTTCTGTTTCAAAACCTAGATAGCTTCCTATGTAGGGATCATGGGCATGTTTCCACCAGCATTCCATTTATTCTTCACGGAGAAGCCAATCCCAGAATGCAAGTTGTGTTCCAAATTTGAAGTTGATACCACAAAAACGGAGCCCTCTAAAAGGTTTTAAAGTAGTGTTTCCATTGTAATGCAATGTCAAATTTCAAAACAGTTTTCACAGGATGAATTTTGAGCTTTTGACTAATGCCTAATATTTGATGATTACAAAAATATATGATGGGGAAAAAGGCAAAAAAAAATGTATTACCTTTTTTAGTATTGCATCACATATTTCAGTAATCATCATAAATTCGATAGGATTAAAAGCACGCCAAGTGTCCTGCAACTGGGACACACAGTTAACAGACTAAAGGATTTTTTCATTATTTAATAATGAGTGTGTGTATTTTTATGCTTAGCAGAGCATCACGCCGTTAGCTTAGCAAATGCTAATGCAAAACTATTGAAATCAAATGAGTTGAGCTGTTTGTGTTGCGCACTAAGTTGCTGCCTATGTAGAACCTTCTAATTAATGAGATTTCTTACAAGGAAGCTGCCTATGTAAGCAGTAGGCAGCTCATTAGGTTTTGGAACAGAGCTAGTACGATGTAACTAAGAAACAAAGTGTGTTCTGATTGAATTGTATGCCATTACAGGAAATCCCAAAGCAAACAGCAGTTCATGATGTGGTGCTCACCGGTTCATGGTGCGGTTTCGTCTCTGTTGTTAAAGGAGGGTCAAACTCCACCTGACCGACTGCAAAAAAAAAATATATATATTATTAAAGCAACAGTTTTCTGTAAAAATATCAGCATATGGGTTTGGAATGAGAAGGGTGAGTAAATACTGGCAATCTGTCAGTTCACTGATATAACGAATTGAAGTCTGAACATAAATAATCATTTCATGTTAGTATGAACACTCTAAACCACACAAGTCGGTATAGAAGTCTGGTAGGTATGTTACAGAATCCAAAGAAATCCCCCAGCAGATCCTGACAGACAGATCATGAGAGAGAATTTCTGGTATACTCCTGCAGGCAGAGAACTGAGGCTAAGAAATTCACTCAGCCACGCTCAGGAGAGCAGGAGCACCTGTCAGGTCTGCCCAGGGGAGAAATCCAACAAACACTCACAGTTAATCTCTGACAGAGTCTTTCCTTCCCGACTGGTACGGCTTGTTGAGCGTATCCGATGTGGAACAGACACTGGAGGCTTGGGAGAAAAAGAAACACACAAACACATAGACAAGAACAAATAAATACACACCAGCACAAGAAGATAAAAAAATCCAACATTTCACATCATGAAATGTTTGGGTCATATTTCAGTAAAAAAACAAATAAAATAAATATTTATTATTATACCAAGCCTAACTTATTTAAAGGACTATCACATTTATTTACATTATTTTACGACAGTAAACAATAATCATCCTGTTCATACAAAAACATTTTTGTTTACGCTTTATTTTAAGGTGTCAGTATTACAATGTAATTATACATTTAAGTACAGAGTAATAATAATTAACTGCATGAACTTACTATAGATTTAGGGTTAGGATGAGGGTTTGGTTTAGGGTTAATTGTGCATAATTTATAGTTATTACAACAGCAACTAAATGTATCAGGTAACAATGACACTTTTTTTATTATCAATGATTTTTTTTTAAATAGACGATTATAAAAAAATGTGTTACTGTTACGAAAGTAACCAAATGTGAAAAAAGCAAAAATGTTTTAATGATCCTTAAAATATGAATATAAAAATATATAAACATAAAAAATATCATTTTATTCTTTATTCTGAACTAAAACATGACCCAGACATTTCTTGATGGTTTTCTCTCAGTTTACCCTTGAGTTTGTAAATTTTGGTTGAATATTACATAAAATGTATTATATAAAATTGTTCAATTTAATATAATGCATGGCCTCAATTGCCATCATTTCATTGCATTATGTATATATCAGCATTATGCTGCCATCATTTAATCAGCATTGGCCATTGAAAAACCCATATCGTTTGATCACTATTAAAGCACTCTGATTTGACATGGCTTTTATACATAAACAACATTAACCCAAAAAAGCAGAGATTGTAGCTGCTCTCAATCGATAGCTTGCATATTAGTGTGCCATTCTTAGCAGATCAGAAGTCCAGTTAAGATAAAAGCAACCAGTCAGCAAAGTCTGCACACATCAATACATTTATGACAAGGTGGCTTAAAGGCTTACACTTCTGATATCACTTAGTGCCATCGCCAGTGACTCAGTGGAGGGCAAACTCCCCAAGCTAAAAATACATGCCAGGCATCACTCTCTGATAACAGTAGGGGTCATTATTCTGACCCTCTGAATCCCTATCTGTCTGACGCTGCTGTCCTGTCTCACTGCAGCCTAGAAAAAATCATTACGGCCTACCGGGCGTCCGACAGCTGAGTCCCTGATGACTATCCAGAAAAGTTTGCTGTCATTCATGAATCAAAGAACACCTTCCATCAGCAACACACACACATGCATGTCGATATGGAAACACATGCATAAGGACTGCACATTAAATAACACGCAGACATTTGAGTCCTAAACAGGTCCAGGAAACTAAATGGTCACTGAAGGACATCCTTCACTTCCGTTTCACACCAGCAAGGCTGAAGTAGATGTGATGTGGAGAGATAAGACAGAGGAACAGACGCACGACCTTCAGACAACAAGGACACAGCAGGACTCTGAAATAGAAATAGACAGCGTGCCAAACACTGCGCCCTTCCCTCAGCGGACGCCTGTGAATATTCTATCACACCTCTTAGCACTTGAGCCACATGCTACAGTGACTAAGAAAGATATTATCTATGCTTTCCAAAAATCTATACAGTATATAATGTTGCAAATAAATACAGACAATTTTATTGAGATAAAATTTAACCAATGGTTAAAAAAAGCCAGTCAAGTATATGTCTAGCTCATATTTCATTCCAATATATATATATATATATATATATATATGGAAATGGTAGAACAGGGAGAGATGAAATGAAAGAAAACTATGTCCCTAAAAAGGACATTATATATATATATATAGACAATAATTAAAAAATGAAGATGCAAAATAAAAATAAAATAAAACAATTATAAAAATATTAATATTTATATGATGAATAGGCTTATTTCGATTTTGAAGTATTATTTTGTTTGCTTTGACTTTAAGCTGATTTTAAATTTGTGATTTTTAAAACATTATTGTGTCCGAAAAAAAAATAACTATGATTTATTATTATCTTTACATTTAGGGGTTAAATATGATCTTGACATGCTCTTGACATTTTTCACTAGATTCACCCCAATATTGAACATTATTTGCATTCCATGATGCAAGAATTTCTCTAAAAGCTCTTTGATGTTGATGTTCTGTTAAACCCTTAAAGCAAACCTCAGCACAAAGAGGCCAGACAAAAATCTGTTGTCAACGGATCCAAATCCAGCTTTTGAACTGAGCTTCCGTTTCCGTAACCAACCCCTTGAGGGATCAACACTCTGATCAAAATTCCAACAAGAGCGCAAAACCTCCTAAAACATCCTTGGGCATCCCTGCGTAACTCACGCACTTACACACACACACACAAATTTTAACACACAGCTATTTGAGCAAACAAGAAAACACACATCATGCACAAATGTTTGTCTAGGTTAAAAACACTTTTAATGAAAACAAAAGTAACATAAAAAGAAAAGAAAATTAGTCTCTAACGAAAAAATACACACTTAAAGCCATTATAGTCATCACCACTAAATTAACACTTCTAAATCAAAACATTTCCAGATGTTTACACACACGCACACACCCGATACCTTTCTGCGAGCTGCAAAGCGAAGGATTCGCCGGGAGAGAGGAGAGACTGGTAAAAACAACCCTCTGTATTTAAACTTCAAGAGCAGGAGAGGGGAAAAAATTAATAAGAGAGGAAGTAAGCATGAATGGACGCTTGGGGAAATGAGTAGAACAGGGAGAGATGAAATGAAAGAAAACTATGTCCTTAAAAATGTCTTCATTTTCACTGGGGGACTGTAAGACAGGCCAAATGATTTCACAAATCTTTATCAGCAGAAGTAGCCCTGTAGCACAACTGGAAGAGACGTCAGCGTATAAACCTTACTTTAGAGACAATCGAAACGAATGACTGCCATTAAAACAACCATTACAGGCTAATAATAAAGAAAGTAAGCCGTTGAAAAATATCACTGCAATAAACTGGTTGACATATCAAAGATATAAGCTCACAGGGCTCATCAAAATGACATCCCCCCTCTAGGGACTGAGAGGCTAACGTAGTCAGTTCGATCAGCTGGCATTTTCTGGGCTCTGTTTGTGAATAATAGTCCCGATGGGGCCTTCATTCTTGAAGTGATAGTTGTGATAACATTGAGAATCACACAGGGAGAGATATACTGTACCTCCGGCTCAGGGTCGTCATCATCCAGGTCTGTAAAGGACGAGTGGTCGGGGTTGTTCGCTTTATCCAGCAGCTCAATCGCCAAAATACGACTCAACGGTTGGGACACAAAGGGATGCTGGGTAGAGATGATTGAAATGGCACTGTTAGATGTTCTTTAAAGATATGGATGCATCTTTTGTCAGTAAAGAAAAAAAAAAAATATATAATTTAAAATAAAAAAAAAAAAAAAAAAAAAAAAAATAAAAAAAATACCGAAGAAAAAAAAAATGTCAAAAACAATTATATCAAAAAAAATATATATATATATATATATATATATATATATATATATATATATATATATATATATATATATATATATATATAAAATAAAAAGCTAAATATTTTTTAAATATTATTAATTAGACAAATAATTACAATTAAATAATTATATTACACAATTCTAAATACATTTAACAAAAGCAAAAATATTAACAATGCAAACATTATGAAATACAAAATGCAAAAAAGCCCCTCATACCTGCAATAACTTGTCAGCTGGCGGCCGTTTCTTTGGATTTTTCGTCAATGCCAATTTCACAAAATTGTGGAAGTTATTGGTCCTCCAGAACATAAAGAAGAGTCTCCATAAATCTTACATGTAACAAGCATTTCGACCGTGAGGCCAAGCAGTTTGTAAGCTCTAAATGTAATTAAGCTAATTTGATTTAACAGAGCTGCAAGGTAATGGAGAACTATTTGGCAGGCGACCTGACCAGAGTCATAATTAACCAAGATAAGAGAATGTCAAGTCCAACCTTATCAAAATTCATAAACCAAACTGTTTAGGGCAAATGAGAGTGCTTGGCCCAAATTTCAGAGGTGATTAATGCTATTAAAGAATAGGGCACATAAAACACAGACTGAAACTCACTGAAATCCCTCTTGGTTTCAAGTATTTTACACATCCATGTAACATGATAATTGCCCGAAAATGTAATTATCACTTACCATTTAACTTTGTCTTTTAATTTGGGGGGTTGAAAGTTGCTTTTCGTCATCAAAAAAAGAGCTCTGGAGAGAAAAAAATGGGGTGATGTTGTCACTAAGAGAGAAAATGTGGGTCAATTAAAGCATCTCAAATCACCAAAACATTGATTCACGTCCAGGGTGAGAGTTGAGAATTTGGCAATTACAAAAGATACACATAATATAACAGAACTATTTACACTAGCAAAGAAGCATCTAAGAGTATTAACATTTTCTGGTACTACTGTGTTTTTTTGTTGTTGTTGTTGTTGTTGTTAAAGTCGAGTAGAGAAGTTCTTATTCCATGTCCATTATTTTGTCTAATTTTTTTGTGAATAAGCGAATGATTTTTATGACATTTTACTTATTAAAGTAACTGATCTGATAAAATAATATTGAGAATGACCGTTTTCCAACTGGTTTTCCAAACACTTGAAAAACACCTTTAAGTGGAATCTTTATCTGAACCAGAACTGTGAAATCTGTAAGGTAATAAGGCAATCTTTCAGTATTATGGTATACATACCATCACCTCTAATGCCATCATGGTACTGCCACAGTACATTTTTAAGGGTACAGCTAAAAATTCAGCACTTTTTGAATTGGAACAGATCCATACTGCTGTTTAATCCCTCACCTCATTGGATGAAGGTCAAACATGGGAGGTTGCAGTTCAGCTAGTTCAATGGCGGTGATGCCCACAGCCCAGATGTCACACAGGTGATTGTAGCCTCCTTTCCTCTCCACGGCAGCCACTTCTGGGGCCATCCTGTAACAGACCGGTTACAGACCACATCATGAACATTTCCATCCTGATGGTTACATAAGCCATGGAAAAGGCATCTGCGGTCTTGTAGGACACTACTGAATTATAAAAGATTAATCAACTTTGAAAAATCTATTTTTAAAAATAAATTCAACTTAAGCATATGAGGTTAAAATTAATATTACTATATAATGTGAAGGGTTTACAACTGGTGACCTTTTTTTAATGACAATTTTTTTTTCCTATAAAGAGTTTGAGGTCATAGAACTCGCATTTAGAACAATTATAAAAAACTGTAAATTTATTGCATGCATGCATGATTTTAAGATGTGTGTGTGCAGTACAACAAAGCTAGAAAAAAACTGCTGTATACCAATAAGGAGTCCCAATGAAGGATTTTCTTTTAGCTAGTGTGGCTGTGATCTGTGCAGATACACCAAAATCAGCTGCAGAGAAAAAGAAACAAAATATCATCACTACAATCCCACAAACAACTCTCATGTGAGTTGTGTGCAGCTCACACTACCATGTGTCTAATTCTGTCTTATGAATTATGAAATTTGAGAGCAGTGTAGTGCCACAGCCGATCAAACGTGACAACATGAGGTGATTCCGACACTCACCAACACAAAGCTATTTACACTTTTTTAATGATGAGCTGTTAACATGGTAAATAACTTAATTTAACCCATATTTATCACAATGGAAAGATCATGTTGTTTTCTTACCTAGCTTGACATAACCATTGTCCGTCAATAAAATATTGGCACCCTATTTCAAATGGAAAAACAGTTAATGAAATGACTGTAATATAAGAGCATTACACATCTGCTATTATAAGACATTATTGAAAGTTTTACTGGCAGATTTTTGAGATGAAATGAAAAATGAATCTGACAGACTTCAGAATCTCATCTTTTTTTCAATAAAATCCCTCTTTCTACACCTGCTTTCATCTATGATCAGAGACGTGAAAGCACCATCTGAGTCATACTAATTACACCTCCCTCTGGCCAGGTAACACATTTTCTCTTTCTTTACCCGTGATTGCACATCTGGCTTCAGCAAATCACCATTAAAAGGTACCAAGGGCTTTACTTTAAGGGCATTTTTGTAAACAGCCATGGTAAATAAAATGCACAAATTTTAGATATAATGAGCACTTAGTTTTATTCACTTCTATCTTATGGTGCAATAATAAAAATTTGTTGATTTGAACAGCCAACATAGTTTGGGATCGGTATTTTTTTATTCATTAATACTTTTATTCAGCAAAGGATGCAATAATTTGATCAAAAGTGACAGTACAGACATTTATAATGTTAATTCTTATTTAAAAGAAATGCTGCTTTTTTCAACTTTCTACTCAAAGAATCCTGAAAACCACGGTTTCTAGAAATGTTTATTGAGCACAAAATCAGCTTGTTAGAATGAAGACTGGAGTAATGGTCAGCTTTGCCATTACAAGAATAAATAACACTTTAAAATGTAATAAAATTATAACAATATTTCATAATATTATAGTTAAAATGGTGAGCATAAGACTTCTTTCAAAGACATTAAAAAAAAACCTTATAGCGACCCCAAACCTTTGAACAGTAGCATATTTCAAATACAGTATACTGCAAAATATTTCATATTTAGAAAGAGGGATTGTTTAAAATATGCGTATGCTTTATTAAAACTTTGAATTACAATCCTTGAAGCAACTAACTAATGGTGAAGTGTACAATTTCTGCACTAGCAGCAGCATACATAATTGCAAAATAATGGCAGAATTGTTAAAAGGAATCATTTCCTAAAAATAACAATGGATCGTTAATCTAATGAGTCATTAAAGCTGATCATTTCTGTGCTGTCAGCGACACCAAAGAAATTTACAAAAATAATGATTGATCTGCTTTGTTGGAAGGTAAAACATACATTTTTGCTAAAAACTCTAGCTGGTAGTGATTTGATTGGCTGATAGACGTGGCTCTGATGGAGGTGTGTTTATGTGCTTTTACTCAAATTGAAAAAAATGCTTTCATTTAGACATACAAAAGCTAAGATCAATCAGAAATAAATGACAGTACCTTTATGTCTCGATGCATCTTTCCTTTGTTGTGTAGGTAATATAAACCCTGAAAGGAAAGCAACGATTAAAATGCATTTTAACCCCTAATCATTTCAAAAACACATTTACAATCTACATTTTAGAGACAGAACAAGGAGTATGAAATATCGGTCAACACGTCTACCATTAAAAATTTAAAAGTAGCTTTTACGTTCATAGCAGATTGCTTTGGTTGTCAAAACAGAGTCCGGGAAAGTGGCTTACCTGAAGGGTTTCTCTTGTTACATACGCTATCTGTGATTCTATTAGTGGCCCGGTAACTGTGGAGACATATTTAATGTACATTACCACTAATGCAATCTAAAAACATCTCAAAAATCCCATCCAACAATATTTTCTAAAACAGCTTGAATGTAATGATCTGAACAATATAATAGTGTGTACACATGCCGAGTAGTTCTCTTAAGATTGAACTTGTTTAAACAAAGAGAACATACATTATCAGTGATCCTTCCCATACCACACTGGAATGGAAGTTTAACAAAATCACCACTAACGAGTTTCATCCAGCAGACCAAGGTCGAGATTAACAAGAACGCAATGTAACTGAAGTTTCCAACCTAACAAAATATAGAACTCCACAACTCTAAATGGACTATTGATCAAAATAACAGACATTGAAACTTCAGCAAAGAAAATTCTAAGGGCGTCTGAGAGGTTCTGAGAATCGAATCTGTCTGTTCCCCAAAACGATGTTTGACGGTTTGAAGCCTCTGACACTTCAGCAGAGCAGTTCATCTTCTTTAAGTCAATAGAGACTTTTATTGCTGATTAAAATGTCACAGAAACAGGAAATGTGCTAATGGGAAGGAGTGAATACTAAATGGGCTGAAGGAAGAGCGAGAAAGAGACAGCAGAATTTTAAATTTATGAAATTTGTGTCTGCAACCCATTTTACTTTTTTAATATGATTAAAAAAATAAGAGGGCATGGTGATGTCATTAGAAACGGAAAGTTGTTTTGGTATAAAAGTTAAACTAGTGATGAAAGATTACATAAGCTGCTTCTTGACCATTCTTCAATGAATAGTAGGCTCAAAAGAATAGCTTTAATTAGAATTTGTTTATAACATTACAAATGTGCCTTTCGATCAATTTAATTAGTTCTTGCTATCGTATAAATTTTTAAACTATAGTGTACATATTCCATTAATTATGTATTAGACATATGTAAAGGATAAAGAGTGCATTAAAGACAAATTTGTGTAAGGTTTTTTTTCTCTCTAATTACGTCCAAACAGGTGTTCTGTTTTCCAGTATATCCACATTTTTACCTCATATTTCCTTTTCTTGATCATTTACTAGTTCAGACAGTTATTTAAAAGCATGATTGGCCGAGCAGAACTTTATTCATATGTTATACGTGTCTTTATCTGTTGTGTGTGGGAAGACTGGAGCGGGTCGGCCTCGGCTCTAATCAGACCTGCGACCCTGGAGCCGTGGCAGCAGGGGGTAGATAACGTGGGATGTATGTGGGGCTGGGCACTAAGCTAACACGTTAGTGGCATAACACCATCTCCCCCCCCACGCAGAGGCTCAAAGAGAAACGGAGAACTGCCGACAGCTGCCGTGAAAATGAGCGCTAATGATCTGACAGGCCACTCTACTGAGCTTTGCTAAATTTATCCCCTGGGAACATACAGAGGGACACTCTCCAACAATGTAAGAAAAGATTTGTATATTTAGGCCATCTGTCAAGAATCAAATTGTTAATTGGAGGATAGGAATGTCTATTTATGTAAAAACTGGCATCGGAAATGAGAACTTTCAAACCATTGCAGCCATCGTGTCATCATTGTTTACGCTGGGCATTTTAGAGGAATAGTTTGCCCAAAAATGAAAATATAAGATTATTTACTCACTCTCATGTCATTTCAAGACTTCATTTGTCACGTGGAATGCAAAAAGAGACATTCTGAACGACGTGCATGTCGCTCTTTGACTTAAAATGTCATGTGGATCGCTTTTGCGAGCTTGAAAGCCTCATGGAAAAGAAAGAAAAACTGAAAGAAAATTCTTCAAAATAAATCGTGTTTTAAAGAAGAAATAAACTCATATGGGTTTGGAACTAAAAGATGAATAAATGATGACAGAATTTTTATTTCTGAGTGAACTATTCCTTTAAATAATGAATGGAAAGGAGATATTACGCAGCTTTGAAATACTGACCACTGAGTGAGTTTGAGTTAGCGTTACAGTTGATTGTTTACCTTTATATGGTGTATCTTACCGTGATATATGTCTTGCAATGAGCCTCCCCCACAGTATTCCATACATATCCATAATTTATCTCTCCTGAAAAGCCAGAGAAAGAAAAACACCAACAAATTATATTTCAATCGATGCATCTTGAAATAGTCCCCTGGCAGCCCCATAGGGAGAGTGAAAGGATGCACACTTTTCTGGGTCATGACACAGCAAGCAGGAGACAGAGTCATAACTCACATGCAACCTGCTTTTATCAAAAACACCCTTCTCCACTTCTCTAAAGGTGCATTATGTCTAGACTAATATTTAAGAGATATACAATCTTCCAAAGATAAACCATCCAAATTGCCTACAGCTATGAGGAAGAGCAGAATAAAATGGTTAATTCAAATGGACTTTTCAGATGAATTGTAACTTTATCCAAACTTCAGAATTAATATGGTTCAAAAGTCGGTAAGATATTTTAAATGTTTTTTTTTATGTCTTATGCTCAAGGCTGCATTTATTTGAAATGGCAGTAAAATTCAAAATAACTTTTCTATTGTAAAATATTTCAAAATGTAATTTATTCCTGTGATGGCGAAGCTGAATTCACAGCATCATTACTCCGGTTTTCAGTGTCACATGATCCTTCAGAAATCATTCGAATATTGTCAATGTTTTGTTGTTCTAATATTGTCAATGTTGAAAGCTGACACACATTTCCTTCAAGATTCTGTAGAATCTAAAGAAATAGAAAGTTTAAAAGAACAGCATTTATTTGAAATAGAAATCTTTTCAACATTAAAAATGTCTTTACTGTCACTTTTGATCCACTAAATCTTACTGACGCCAAACATTTGAGTGGCAGTGTATATATACATAAACAGAAAAAGTAAAATAGAAGCTGTATTAGCTGTATATATCTATTACATGCTGTCTATTCTCAAAAGAAAAAATCCTTTTCCCTCAGTTAGTAAAAATTAATATGAGACAACTTTATAGCCATAGTATGACCAGAAGACTTTACCGTTAGGTTCTACATGTTTACATGAAACTAATGTAATAAAACCATATCACAAACTGTTTGCAGAGAAAATACACATACAGGAATTAAGTTGCTTATGAATAAGGCTTTCACCAAGAAGAAATTACAATCCTCATATTTATGCTTTTAAATCTTCCAGAATGTCTTGCCCCACAGACCACCATTGTTAGTGCATGAATGAAAACATTTTCAATTAAATCTAAGGGTAAATGTGTTAAAATGTGTGGTTTTTTTTTTATCATTGTAACAACTTTCTACTCAACCAAAGATATTATTTAATTATTTCTAGTCTTGAAACTAAAAGATTGTGGATCCCTGGTGGCCGATGATGGTGTCATGTAACACCAAACATTACACTGTCAATGTTAAAGTCCTGCTTGTTGCCATCAAGATCAAATGCGAACTTCATCCTTGCTTAAAACCCTACTCTTAGAATATCCACTTAGGTTTAAGCCTGGCTGTGAGGCACAGGTTGTACAATTAGCAGAAACAGAGGTGCTGCAGCCACAGTGGCTGTTCCTGCAGTGCAGCTGAGAGACCCAGCCAACAGAGCACAGTGTCAACTCAATGGCCTTAGACAGGAATAGGAACTGACAGAGCAGGAGGGGAGAGAGTGAAAGAAGGGGTAAGTAAAGGAGAGAGCAGAGAACAGTAAAAGTGTGGTCAGGAAAGTGGTCATTACTATACCTTAAGTAACTACCAAAATAGGCCACAATGTTAGAGTGCTTGCAGTCTTTCATCATTATTATTTCTTGCTGAACCACTGCAAAGTCCTCGCCTGTCGAGGGAAAACACAGAAAGATGAGAACAAGGTGAGAGTGTGAACATGACAGAGAAATTCGCGTATTTCAGCTAACTCACTCATGTTGTTGATAAAGTGTTGCACAAAACATGTACAACGTTTTGGAGTCCACCATGATTTCATTACCATGATATTCTGTTGAGTGACATGGAAAACATACAATACCATGGTATGAAAGTACCATGGCATTACCATCTGATAACATCCCAGTAATATAATATAATATAATATATCAAAATAAAATAAAATGTACATTTACATTATGTAAAAATAAAAATAATGCAAGTTTAAATTATATTCTTCAGTGACAATGACAGTTGTCTTTAACAAGTAAAAATTACACATATCACCTTTAAATTGTAGGGATTTATAACATAATATAACATATAATTATAGATGAATTATTAACAAAACAATAAAATGCACATTTAAATGATAAATAAAATAAATAATGCAAATTTAAATTATATTATTAAGTGTAAATGAAAAAAAAAATGGAAACGTTTATATGGAATTTATCCTCTCCTGTGACATTTTATGACACATAAATAAATATATCACACCTCTCCTCAAGAACACATGGCAAGTATGCACAAAGGAACCATGCACTTGCAATGCTATGACCAAGTATTTGCATCTGTATTTGAGCATCTGGATCTGAGGCACGTGTCAGAAAACACCTCTAATAAGGCAGATTCATATACAAAAAATGGTACAAATTCCTCATGAAAGCTACATATCAAAGCAATGGATGCTTGTTTAATCATGCATAAGACGGACGGTCAGGCGCTTATGTATATAGTGCCTATACAGCACTGGGCTCTCTTTAGCATTCAGAGAGCATCAAACCCCTGATGCATCGCTGTGCCAAGCCAAGAGGTATTGAGCAAGGGCCTTCTACCTTCAGAGACATTTATTTGTTGTTGTAAAAAGAAAAAGGAGGAGATGTAAAAACAAATAGGGGGAAGACAAAGTAACAGATAGAGACTGAATATCTGAAATTCTGGCAACTTATTGGAAATGATGTGATCTCAGCTGATGGGTGACACGAGAAGGCAATAACCCATAATGCTTGTGTGGGGGCTTCTGGCCCGACTCCATCTGAGCTGACCTTGATCTCTGGCTTTGCTCTACAAATGTGTGTGTGAGCGGAGAGCGAGACGAGAAGGGAGAGAGAGGGGAAGACAGATTATGAGAGATGGAGGAGAGAACGGAAAAGAACAAAGTCACTTTGTTGTGACTGCTCGCTTAATGATGGAAGCTGCCGGCTCATTAAAAGTTTTTTTTTTTTACGGTTTTGCCGTGTTCTCTCCCACTGACACTAGCAACACACTCCTTTTACTCCTACATAGTGGGGCAGAGATAAATATTTTAACTTGCGTAATTCACCATTAAGCTGAACAGTCCAAGCTGGGTGCAGGCACCACTGATCGCATTTACGAGATGAAAGGTCACTTATTAGTGCACTTACTCTTACAAAATAGTACAAAGTGGAACATTTTGGAATCGACTGATTTCATTATCATGGTATTCTTTGATGTAAAATCCTTGTAATATAAATATAAAACATACAGTACCATGGTATTATCATCGAATACCCTCACAGTAAATCCCAAACTTTACTTTTTACATGCAGGTCGCACATGCACATTGAATTTGTTTTGCACTAATCAGTTGTTCCACAAGGTGGCAACACTGGTCTGAGCCATCATTTCACAGTAGAAAACGAAACTAAAGAGACGGAACAACAGCAACAACAACACAATAACAGAGACTGCGACAACAACAGACACGAGCATTGACAAGCGCTTGTGTTATATAAGCTTGGGGCTTATGAGCCACAACAGTTTAGAAGAATACAAACACCGTCTCCAAAATAGCTTTCGCAATCACATCGAATCACATTTGATGAATACTTTACTATCCCATGAAGCGACAGTAGGGAATTTATGAATGGCAGTGAAGCAACGCAATTAACGCTGGTAGGTCACATGACAGTAACTACATGGCGGATGTAGTACGAACCATACTTACTGACCGTTAAAAAAAAGGTACGCTCTAAGTAGTATAAATATGGGCAGTTTGAATGAAACACGGACATAATACATTCGCCATGTTGTTACTGTCATGTGACCTACCAGTGTCAGTTGCGTAGCTACACTTCCATTCCTATATCCCCTCTTGTGGCCTCACGCTAGGGCTGGGAAAATAAATCGACGCATCACGAATCGAGAAATTATTCTGGATCGATTCTGAGATCTTTCGATTACATCGGGATTCTCTCTCAAATAGATTCTGAGCTTAGTTTTTAACAGCAGATGGCACTGCGTGCTTTAGAAATAGTGGTACTCTGCTTGCTTCCAATTCCTTACACAACCACTTGAACCTTCTATAAAATAATCATTCATAAAGTTCAAAAAGGTTGAAATGAATTACAAGGGTGTCTGCTTATGTTAATCGCCAGTCATACAAGTATTCTGAGGTGCAAGTACATTCTCAGACTCAGCCGAACACACGAGCGCTCTTCTTTGTGAGCATTTGAGTGTGCGGTTAAAACTAGCCTAGAGCGCCATCTGCTTTTAAAAAACTAAGCTCAGAATCGATTCGAGAGAGAATCATGATGCGTTCGGAAAATCTCGGAATCAATCCACAAATCGAGAAGCATCAATTTATTGTCTCAGCCCTACCTCACGGGATAGTAAAGTGTCCATCAAATGCGCAATTCCATAGTAGGTCATCTGGGGACTTTTCACCTACTATTTTTCGAATACTATGTATTCGGATATACTATTTTTTGGTGTTTTTCGTATACTAACCAGTAGGGAAGTATTCGATTTCAGATGCAATGAATGTTTATCTGTCATAACTTCTGGAGAAAAACAGACACTGGACAAAGATGAAAGTTTCTAGAGCGAATGTGTCACTCGCCTGCGTTTGTGAACGCTGTAACAGTAAATTATTCTGAAATTTATAAAAAAATATTTTTGAGTACTTAAAGTAATTGTACCACTATAGCAGGGGTGGCCAACGTCGGTCCTGGAGAGCCACAATCCTGCAAACTTTTGCTCCAACCCTAATCAAGCACACCTGAACAAGCTATGCACTATAGCATAACCAAACAGAACTGGAATAATAATGTGCAAACAAACTATCACCTTTAATTTGGTAAAATATCAGCTTTAATTTGAGGGAATTTATTATATATTTAATATATATGAACATTATCTTAACAAAATTAAAAAAACAAAGTTAAAAATCATTAATCATCATGGTATATAAGATGCAATTAAACGAAATGCAATATAATGCAATAAAGTAGCAAAATGTAATGCAATAAAATAAAAATAAAAAATTATAGAGAATGTAAAGTTAGCTTGTTTAAATTCAGGACCAATTCCAAGGAATTTTTTCATTCCAAACCAACGGACTAAAGGAAGGAGAAGCTTTGAGAAGTTTTGCATAATGTCCTTTAAGTGTAGGTCTGTGCAAAAGACATTCACTCCCTGAGGGAAGTGTGTGAAGTCACAGCAGTGGGGTCAGGTGACACGTACTTCCTGCCGGGGCAAGTGATCCAGTGAGCATTCCGCAGAGGCAGTGACATTTCCCTGCACATATGGGGCAGATAGCTGCGAGAGACAGCGGGAGGTATTGCCTCTTGCCTCCTTTGGGGGAAACGGAAGCAACTAGCCTACTATTCACACTGTAGGCTGCAGCGATGCATATCTCTAGTAGGACACATGCTAATTGAAGCAAACTTCAGGGTCTGATAGGCAGAACGTCAAGCTTCAAGGCAAAACAGGTCCTGCTGAGCAGAAGTTACATTAATATCGCTGGTGTATATGCTATGTTTAAAGGGTTTTCCACCAAAAAATTAAAATTCTGCCATCATTTACTCACTCTCATGTATTTATAACCCCATAAGATTTCATAAGAGAAGTTGTTTTTTTGTTTTTTTTTAATATTAGCAATTTCTGTCTGTCCATTTAAAGTATCCACCCAAAACTCAAATGCTTCAAAATGTTCATAAAGGGCTCATAAAATAAATTCACATGAATCAGCAGTTTAATCCAAGTCTCCTAAAAGAGACACAATTGCTTTATATGATGAACAGATTTCATTTAGGCTTTTATTTACATATAAACTTTGATCGGCATAGAGCACTCAAATATGGTAAATGGAAGCTAGCAAGACGCATGAGAACAAACCTTATTGATTCTTATGCGTCAAGCAAGCATGCTTGAGCTTCTGTTTATCATATTTGGACTTTCAATTAAGGGACAGAAGTCTCAGATCGAAAGTCTTTTGGGTTTGCATTCTGGAACAACATGAGGGTGCGCAATTGATGACACAATTTTCATTTTTGGGTGAACTATCCCTTCAAGTGAAGTGTGGTATGTACTTTAGTGTATTTATGAGTGTCTGCTTTGGCCAGACAAGGGGGGAAGTGTGCATTGATTTGAGAATGGACAGTTAAGAGCCACACTAAAAAAAAAAATCTTGGCTGCCTTTCTATGTGAAGTGCTGAAGCCCATCTCGAGGTCTGGTAAATTTCCCAACGAAATTCCATTACTGTACATGGACACGAGCCGGCAAGGCTGCAGATAACAGATACTGTAGAAAAGGAAAGGTGATCAGTGGGATTTTTCTCTGTGCACCACCAGCGAATGGCAAAAACAAAGGAAAGAAGTGGGCTTGAATTAAAACTAATTAGAGAGAAATTAGATAATAAACAGACTCCAAACTCAAAGTATCAAGCTTTCACGAGCACTGAAATTATACATCAATTGATTCTGATTCAAAGGAATTTGAGCAAAGTGTGATTGCCCAGTTGAAAATTATAAATAAACACGGTATAAAAATATATTAAAACAGGGTAATGGCATAAATGAACAGACTTTAAGGAAAACAATAGAATGGCTTGATAAGCACAGTCTTTCCACTGCTAGTCAAGGCAGATGATATTCTGAGGCATAATAATAATGATAATAATAAAGAGGTTTGACTGGACAAATATGTAGATAAACCATCAAACTTTTGGTTTGTTTACTCAGAAAAAAAAGATTTCAAATAGTAACAGTAAGGTTCACATTAGTTAATGCATTAGATATCATAAAATAAAAAATATTCAAACTTACAGAATGTATTCATCTTGGTTAATGTTAACATCTACATAAGCTAATTCATTAACATTTAAAGTACTATGAACAAACAAATTAGCGCTGGAGATACCCAAGCGGGAAGGCCTGATAATGGACACCGAGGTTAAGTTGTTTCTGCTCCATACGCAAGTTGGTTTTGATACGTTTCACAGAACCAAGATTTGCTGTTGTTGTAATGTTAGCAACAGTAACAGGGCAGTTTTGAGTGTATATGTTTGTCTGGAACTGGCATGCTGTTAGCGACCAACAACCAACTCATGCTTGTATATATTCGTGTACTACATGTTCATTTTTTGTTCTTCCTTGGCCCTGTCCCACATCCATGCACTTTCAGCCTTGTGGACTTACAATGGCTGCTGCGTGTCCGTGTCTGTTAAGTCCACGAGACCGTAGACTTTAGGCTTCAGAAAAGTGTGTTCGCGAGCACCCCGATTTATGCCCTCGATGCGCACTTTTGCTGAGCCCGCACTGGTGCGACCTCGCAGCAGACATCTTCCCGGCAGTCACAAAAGTGCGGACTCGTAGGAAGACGTGTCGCTTTATTTTTGGGAAGCATTTTTTTGCTTTGCTTGAGCAATGATAAAGGCATCCACGCTCGCATTGCATTGATCATGCATTTTGAGGGTGGAGCAATGAAGGGAGGGGTGTGTTTGTTTGGGTTGATTTCAAATATCAAGTGTTTCTCAGAAATTGCTTACTACACCTTTACCAACCTCACAATAATTTTTCTTATCAAAACACTCCTATTTAGACTGTGGCCTCACCGGGGGATGATTTCAAGAAAATGGACCTTTCAAAACATCTCACCATTTGAAAAGGCAGCATGAATCTGATCTGAAGTACGCCACACCCAAGCTCTATAGGACACAACAAGCTTTCGAGTTGGTTTCTGGTCAGATTTTCACATAACATAACATTTTACACCAGCAGTACAATCTGACATCAAATGTTATCATAAATTTGGTCTCTTCAGCTCAAATAAAAAAATAAAACATATATTTATTAATGTTAGTGTGTTATATAATAGAGCTCTATTGTAACAGAGAGAAACCATCAACAATTCCAGCAATTGTTTTCCAATTATTGTGAGCTGGAATTTGCAATGAGCACTGGGTTTGTTCAAAAGAAAAAAATCTGAATAATAAACAATTCTGAATAAATTTCAATAAAGCATGTCATCAGCACACAGAAATGGGACAAGTTTGTGCTCTTGGGCATGTTTGTAGGTGTTGGATAGCAACAGAGACTGTCAGGGAGAGGCGCTCAACTGTCACTCCATTAGACATGCTTGTCAGTGCGCATATGTGTGTGCAGAGCTAACAGCTTCGCTGACGTGACACAATGTGTTGTAAGTGTTAAAGTGTGAGAGTGTGTGTGTTTTAGGGTGGGGATTAAAAGAGCTTGATTAGTATGATTGACATTTAACAGAGATTCCGTCTCCATTAGCATTCGTGTCCCCAAACGGGTGTGTTTTCAGCCCCACTTTGCCACAGATTTTCAATGCTTATTAAAACACAACTGTTATATGAAGATGAAAGAGATCATATTACTTTCCAATAGCTTGTCAATTTTGACTGTTCTACATGGGCAGGTCTTGGAATGAAGCCACTGAATTAGGTTACAATGATATATATATATATAATATATATATATATATATATATATATATATATATATACAGTTGTGTTCAAAATTATTCAACCCCCACTGAAATTGATTGTTTTGGCCGGTTTGACATTGATTTTGATCATTCAGTCATCCTGCTTACAATTAAATCAAAGAGGCACGTGTAGGTCAGACAAATATAACATAACATTTATAATGAAATAACCACAAATGTCTTTTCTCTGCTCACATCATTATCAGTTTTATTCAACCTCCAAGTGACATTCAATCTTAATACTTAGTACAACATCCTTTTACAGTTATAACAGCTTTTAAACGTGAAGCATAGCTTGACACAAATGTCTTGCAGCGAGCTACGGGTATCTTCGCCCATTCATCATGGGCAAAAGCCTCCAGTTCAGTCACATTCTTAGGCTTGCGCACTGCAACTGCTTTCTTTAAGTCCCACCAGAGGTTCTCAATCGGATTTAAGTCTGGTGACTGCGATGGCCATTTCAAAATGTTCCAGCCTTTAATCTGCAACCATGCTCTAGTGGACTTGGAGGTATGCTTGGGATCATTGTCCTGTTGAAAGGTCCAACGTCTCCCAAGCCTCAGGTTTGTGACGGACTGCATTACATTGTCCTCCAATATCTCCTGGTACTGAAGAGAATTCATGGTACCTTGGACACGCTGAAGCTTCCCAGTACCTGCAGAAGCAAAACAGCCCCAAAGCATGATTGACCCCCGCCATGCTTCACAGTAGGCAAGGTGTTCTTTTCTTCATAGGCCTTGTTCTTCCTCCTCCAAACATAGCGTTGATCCATGGGCCCAAACAGTTCTAATTTTGTTTCATCAGTCCACAGAACACTATCCCAAAACTTCTGTGGTTTGTCCACATGACTTTTGGTATACTGCAGTCGACTCTTCTTATTCTTTGGAGACAGCAAGGGGTGCGCCTGGGAGTTCTGGCATGGAGGCCTTCATTACGCAGGGTGCGCCGTATTGTCTGAGCAGAAACTTCAGTACCTACATCTGACAAATCTTTTCTCAGTTCCTCAGCAGTCGCACGGGGACTTTTCTCCACTCTACGCTTCAGGTAGCGCACAGCAAAGTCAGCATCTTCTTTCTGCCACGACCAGGTAGCGTTTCAACAGTGCCCTTTGCCTTGAATTTGCGAATGATGCTTCCTATGGTGTCTCTTGGTATGTTTAACATCTTTGCAATCTTCTTATAGCCATTGCCCTTCCTGTGAAGAGTAATCACCTCTTCTCTTGTCTTCCTGGACCATTCTCTTGACTTCACCATGTTTGTAACCACACCAGTAAATGTCTATAAGGAGCTGAGTATCACAGTCATTTTAAAGCTGCCTAATTGGTGCTTATTAGGCTTTATTGCTGCTCCCTGACATCCACAGGTGCTTTCAATACCTGATTGAAAACACTTCAATGGACCTCTGTTCTTCAGAGTGGTAGTCTTTAAGGGGTTGAATAATTGTGTCAATGAAGAATTCACAAAAGAAACATTTACTACTGTATTACAAAACC
This sequence comes from Opsariichthys bidens, assembly GCA_037194245.1. Taxonomy (NCBI): domain Eukaryota; kingdom Metazoa; phylum Chordata; class Actinopteri; order Cypriniformes; family Xenocyprididae; genus Opsariichthys; species Opsariichthys bidens. The sequence goes on from CM074299.1 coordinate 10,424,834, forward strand.
AATTGATGTCATTTTAGTTGCATATGCTTCTTTAAGAAGTCCTTGTAGGATTTCATTCTGAATTCAATTACAAATGTACTCTAAATTCTCTAAAACCATTTACAGCATTGGGGGGTTGAATAATTTTGAACACAACTGTATATATATATATATGTTTATGTTCAATAAACATAATATATATTTTATATTTTATATTGAACATATAAAATGTTCAATACATAACTAGATATGAAAAACACGTATTACAAGCACATTCTTTAACAAAAGTATCTACTTTAAAATTTACAGGATTTTTGAGTGTGATTTTAAATGATGTGTGCTGTTTTAGCAGAATCATGGTCCAAAAGTTTAGTAAGGGGTTGGTGAGATTTTTTTTAATGTTTTTAATGTGTCTCTTTGCTGCATTTATTAAATGCAGTAAAAACAGCAATATTGTGAAATATTGCAATTTAAAATAACTATTTTCTGTTATAATATTTCATAATAAAATGTAATTCATTACTGTGATGGCAAATCTAAATTTTCAGCATCATTTCTCCAGTCTTCATCGTCACATGATCCTTCAGAAATCATTCTGATATGCTGATTTGGTGCTCAAGAAACATTTCTTATTTTTGAAAATAATCAGTTCTGCCTAATAGTTTTGTGGAAAGTATTCAGGATTTTCTGATGAATAGAACGTTCAAAATAACATAACTTATTAAGTCTTTTGTAACAATTTAATGAACCCTTGCCAAATTAAAGTATTAATTTCTTAAAAAAATCTTACTGACCCCAACTGTACAGACTGTAAAGTTTATACACAACCTGTGTAAACTTAAAAACTGTAGTTTATATTAGCATTAGCTTTTGAGGTTTGAGCCATCAAAATCTTTGGGTTATGAAAACCGGGGGGTACTGTGTGGTCAAAGGGTGAGCGGAGTGTTTGATAGTGAAGGAAATTAAGAATATTAAATAAATCAGAAAAAATGGAAAGTTTTAAGCACAATATGAGAGCATTGATACAATGAATATTTTAAAATGCCCCACAGTTTAGAATGAAAATTAAACCCTTAAAGTACTGATATTTACTATGGTTATCCTTCACAATGGTCAAATGGTATTACTGAAATCTATCAGGAATGAGAGAAGAAGACTGAATCAGTTGTTTGTGCACCCATCTGCTATCCTATCCACAATTTGAGTCACATCTGTTAGTAAATAAAGCTGACAACTGCAACTACTGAACAAAGCCTCTGGCAATTCTTTCAATCCTAATTAAATTTTAATCTCAAAATATTGGCCAATTAATCTACCTTGCCAATGTAATGGACTATCAATCATTTTTTCCATGGGAAAATGTAAAAATAAATTCTTGTCCTTACTCTTTTTCTATCACTGGGTCTAAATGCTTTATTATAGCTGGCAAGCAATGAAAACACATTACCTTATGCCTGAATAAAGTTTCCTGGAGGAAATCTTTTGCATATTGGCCACTCTCACAACAATCACACTTTGGAACATCGATTTGTTTTGTAGGTCTGTAAATCTAGCCCACTGTAGGACTTTGGACCTACTTTTCCCTAATATTGTGCGTACATCAGCAGTATAATTTTCTAAAGCTCTCTGTTGACAGAGAACCAGCTGCACCTGCCGTGATGCAAGCAAGTCTCCATACTGCACAAACACACACTCCATCCAACACATGCATTAAACACACACACCCATCTGACTCTGTAGGGACTCTGGGTTCTGGCACTCTCCCCCACCCATTACAGCGAGTGACATTTCTGAGGGCCGTCGACCTCCGAGCCCATGCATTTTAAATGATTGCCCTGCACGCCCGCAGTGCCTCAGTGCTCCCAGCCGGCTAATACCAGACCCACCTCCACTCCTGCACTTTCTTTTCCCTTTACATGTCTTACGGGAGTCAGAGCCAACAAAGACGCACACACCTAATGTCACTCTGAATAGCGGTGGAGCATTGTCCTGTCTTTTCAATATCAAGTTACAAGATGAAATCCAGGCTGTGTCTTGAAATCTAGTAAGATGATGCATCTACTGAATATATCTGAGATAATCTTTTACATCAAAAATGCATCTAGAATGCCCAAACATGATGTCTAGATAGGTAGCTCTCTAGGCTTTGAGGCACAGCCATGTACAATGGACATTTTTGGCCTGGCGGGTAATAAAATGGGAGGAAAGTCCTACAGGCTTGCTCTGAAAGCCTGAATCACTAGCACTATATGGCAAAAGAAATCATATTTTATCTGAGCTATGAATGTGAGTTTACAGTATGAATTGAATGTGATGAGATAATGACTATGAGAAAAATAATGGCATCTTTTGACTGAGTTGCCCTCACCAGCTGCACGCAAAAACAAACATACATGCATGTGGTGTAGTCCAATTCACATGCCAATGACTCTTAGGCAGTGTGTCCACCAAAGCATATTCATCCAGTGCTCTTCTGAAAGTGCCATGTTGCGGGCGATTGAAAGAACTTTGGCAGTGCAGCGGGTTTTTTTTTTGTTTCTTTTTTTCAGTTCAGGCGATATGCACTAAACACAAAATATCCATGGAAGTGTTAATAGTATCTTATTTCCCAGATAGCTTGTTTCTGAATATAAAAATGTCAATACAATGTAAAGTATTTACTCACATTTTCAGTGATTTTGTTTTGTTGTTGTGATTGTCTCTTGCCTTTGCCCCAGTAGGATGTAGCCCTTCTCCCTTCTCCACTTTGGTTGGCTGGGTAAAAAGTGACCGTGATGAATGCTCCGTATTACCCAAAGATGAACATTCTTCAACTGTCTGTGACCGGAAAAAAACGCAGAGCACTCTATTTCAGCATAAAATAGACGCGCTGTCACGCTTCTGTTTTAAAAAACGTGGTGCTCCAATTGACATCAATTGTAAAAATACGCTAGCCTTTAGAAAAAAAAACGCTTTGGTGGACAAGGTCTAAGGAACTAGTTCTTTTAAATGAATCATACAAACAGTCTCAAACTCAAGTTACTGGTCTGACTAAGTGTGCTTCCAAACTTGGTTTGATTAAATGGTCCAAACCAGTGTTCAGACCAACCTTTTTATGCAGATTCAGGAACGGTTTTCTGGGCACCAGAGTTCACCTCATCCAAACAATCTGAAATCAACTAAACCTGGATGCGCACCAAAAGTACTAGTGTGAAAATACCTTGATTCTGACAAATACTTCAATGAATGAGCTCACTCAAGTTCTAGAGATTACAATCAATATGTGATGCACATTAGCTATGTTCACACTGTCAGTTTTTGGGATTGACAACCGCATTTACTTACAGGTAAGTGTCTCGAAATGTCCCGTTCACAGAGCAACTAACAGTAGCGCCTCGATTACTGTCTGTATGAACGTGCAATGGAAGTCAAACCCATATTTTCTTACTAGTAACCCATTGCGACAGTGACCAAAGTAATGTCAAAGAATGTAATGTCCATAAATTGAAAAGTCTTATCACTTTTGACACAACAGTCCAATTGAGCCACTAGTTCATCGATCAAACCTTCATTAACCGACAGCAGCATCAATGTAAAAATTCGCTTGCAAACCGTTGCACTCGTGTCTCACGTCCTTTGCAGCGTCTCACTGTAAGATACCAAAAGTGAAACCCCACACACGACACCCCTTAGGTATAGCAGCTCTCTCGCACAGTCCGGGTCCGTTCACATAGTGCAAATTTTCAGAGGATTGCGGTTGTGAACCCTGAAAATTTACGGGTGTGAGTCTGAATAGAAAATGCGTTTGTCACTCCCGTATATAACCCTACCGTGTGTAAACGTATCCGTATTAAGGACTCAAATACAGGACAGACAACCGTATTCTGTTGCTGTGTGAACATGGTAATTATGCAACTGAAAGTGTCCATCGGAAGATAATGCAAGTGTACTTGCTAGTGTATATTAAGGTTTGTGAAATCATTATCATTACTGGCTGACCCATATCAATATGCTTTAATAAAAAAAGATTAAATTTCACTGACAAAACTTTTGAACCATAAAATGTATTTTTTTTTTAATAAATTAATACTTTTATTTTGAAAGGATGCATTAAATGGACCGAAAATATCAATAAAGACATGTTACAACAGTTTTCTATTTCAAATAAGTGCTGTTCTTTTTTGAACTTTCCATTCATGACAAGTGAACCTTCGTAGAGAATAGCATCCATATTATGTTCCATATCAAGATTTACTTATATCAAAATCATCCAAAATAATAATAGGGCAAAAATCTTTTCTGCCTATCCTTCTACATCCAAGAAGTACAAATCTAAAACAGAGAGGTGAAACAGTAGATTTTAAGTGTCCACATTTGGTTGGTAGAGAACATTTTGCCTCACCACACTTTCTACAGTAGGCAGCTTGTCACTGTGAATATGCTACACAACAAGCTGACATTAAGAGAGAAGGAAAGGCAGGGTAAGTGCTTGCTCATGAGGTCGCCCTTCTTTTTATGGTAAGAATAGCCTTTGCCGTTCAGCAATACACCGACGCAGGTGCACAAACTCGCACACATGGAGGCCAATGTTCGCTTATACACACAAGCGTTCGAGTACACAATCAGATACGTGAGCCCGCATACACACAAACGAGCACAAACCAAGAAGGCAGCTGAAAAAGACACCCAATCCTTCCACAGGCCTGTTTCAAAGTGGCAAATCACTGCTTTCTGAAGTCCAATATCATAGATTTATCACTTTTGAATGAAATGCATGAGACCAACATAGCTCGAGCCAACCAATCCACACACACAGAGAAATAAGAGCACATCCAGCTAAAGCCTGGTCACTGCGCTTCTCATCTCAGGCCAAGAGCCAATCTCCTCGCACATCAACACGTCCCCAAACACCCCCACGCAAACTCTCCCCAGGTCTTGATGTTTGTGTTGGCATGTCTGTTTGCAAATACATTCATTGGGTCTTTTCAGACGATCCCCTGTTGATTATGTGAAACTAATGAGCCAAAACTCAAAGCCATGTCCTGATACCCACGGTGCCGGAGAGGGAGGAGACCTATCCCGAAAGCGTGTGATGTCCTCCCCCAGCATGATTCGTAAAGGCCAGCTCAGAGACATTAATGAGTTAGAACGGCAAAAACGGCTATGCGGTCCAATGCGCCAGGAAGAAACTCTGCATGTTAATCAGAATTGTAAATTGATGTCAAAGAACAAAGACATCACCATAAAAACAGATCCATTGGACATCCATGTTAATATCCATATCTAATTAGGCTGACTTCATACTGACTCACCAGAGAGGTGAAGGTAAATAGGGGACTAATAACTGATTGTTTGTTTATCTTGGCATGTAAGTTTCTTGCAAACCAACACAATTAACGAGACATAATAAAGAACGGCCCTTGGGAGACATGACTACTATACACGTACGAGTAGTTAGAGGCTTTCATTTGCCCTCTGTGACGACAACAACATACCAATGACAGCTAACGACACGCCACACATCCGAGGACATGTAGCTTCCTGCAAAAAATCAAGAGGGTTTAAACATTTGCTTAGACAATTTAATTTCATTGGATTTTGTTGTCAATGGATAGTCATTTTTTCAGGAAATACTGAATAAAATCTCTTTTGTCTCTTTTAGACAGAGAGAAAGAGATTGTTTAAAATGGAGACCACCATTCTGAATAGTAGGGCTGTGTATCGCCAACAATGTCATGATACGATACGCATCACGATACTAAGTCCACGATACGATACGCATCACGATATGGTTCAATTTGGAATTTAAATTTCTTTTGAGTAGAGTTTAGTAACAATAATGTGTTTATTGAATAACCAGTGTTATAACAGTTGTGATAACTGAAAAACAATTTTGTTTTTGTCACAAAAAAAACCTTATAATGACTCTTCCTTGCTTTTAAAGTCACTGCCTCAGTAACTGAAATGACAATTATAGTCATTTCTTATTACTTCCTATGATAAGCAAGCATACCAAATCACAGAATATTGAAGTCCTCATTCTGTTTTGTTTCAGACCTTAATTAACACATGGCTCAAACTTACAAAACATTGAGTAACCATCCTCAAATGTTTGGCGGTGGCCAAGTGGTTTCCAGCGTCAACTTCCGTCTGCGGTCCAACACGCAGTTGCACGGAGTGCAAAATAATTTGCCCCCACTGCATTGTGACACACCGGGAAACTGCTTCGCGCGGTCTTTTGCACTTATTTTTGTTGGTAAATGAGAATGATTTGCGTGCTTCATCCCTGGTTTCACCGCGGGGTTTGCAGATGATGTTCACGTCGCGTAATTACATCACTTCATAACGTTCCCATGGCAATAGGGGAAAATAATGGTGCTTTACTTGTGTGAAGTAAACGCAACATTTTTCAACTTTCTGCGAAGATATATGTGACTTTTTTGCAACAAAAATACAAGCATTATGAAATCATGCTAACCCAGCATATTTTGCTTGCTGAAATCGGCAAGTGCAGCGTATTTGAAAAAATGCGACCCCCGCGTAAATATCAGGCGATCGCATAATCGCGTTTTACTTAACTTTTGCTTTGCTGTTCTTGTATATCGCATGACTCATGTCTAATGTCTGGTTTAGCATAAGACCCAAAATTCTCCCATATTTTTGATTTTACTTTTGTCGGCGGTGGAAAAATCCTCTTATCCATTTTGAATGTCTTGCTCTGCTGCTTGCGTTGCTAGCGCCAATTGACGTCACGTGATTGGCTACATTTAAAAGCACGAGACTCGATACAGCAGCTGCTGTATGAGTTCATGACGATATATCGCTGTATCGATATTCTGAGCACAGCCCTACTGAATAGACAGCTAAACTAAAAAAACAGTCTATTTAAACCATTCGAATTTAATTTTATTTATTTATTTATTTTTACAAAAATCAGTCTGAATAAATGATTTAACAACTCACTCATCAAAACTTGTTCGATTACTTGATGAATAGCATTTTTGAACTAATCTCCTGAGTGAATGATTCAACGACAAATATATTTTTTAACAGTCACCTGTCGCAACCTACTGGTGTAAAGATGTAATTGATACAATCTTTATTTGAAGCATCAAGTTTAAAACAGTGATTTGATGGATGGATGAATGGATGAATGGATGGATGGATGGATGGATGGATGGTCATATTAGATCACTACTGATTGTCATGGCAAGGCATCAAAGCATTTTTCCATCCCATAAAGAACTAACATTTCACTTGACACAAATATGCTGATCAAAGTTTGTAATATAATTCATCTGCTGCTATGGTTAGCATAGGACACCATCAAGATTACAGTTTTCTAACCAAGGATGACAAACTGATCCAAAATGTATCATGTAGTCATCCTTGAAAACGTAATGGTTGGTTTTCCACACTCTTCAGTAATAAAGACTCTGATTATACCAAGGCACTGAAAGAAATTTGTGTACACTATATTTTCCACCCCTTCAAAATGAAGAGCTTGGACACAAACCTAAGCAGGTGTTTCTATAACACTCAGACTAAATCTAGCTCTTACATCAGATACCCAGCTTAACAGATATATGGCATAGCAACGCGTCTTATTACTAAAGGGGCTTAGAAAAGCCACACATGCAAACCCTCACTTATCTCCAACTACAGCTGAGAAAGTAAAAGCGCAGGGCCTTCAGAAACCCCCATTCCCCTTCTCATTCTCTCTTGCCTCTGGTATGAGAGGCATGTAGTAATTATTGAGGCCCTGACTAATGCACTGTGTACATCTGCATCTATGAATGTGAGTGGCTACTGAATTCTTGGTCAATGTTTAAACCAAGCAGCATAATCGTTCTCTGCGCAAAACAAACAGGCCTGTAGGTTTAGTCTCATAAACATAAGAAGACACATATTGTACCTTTAAGTGCCTGAGACCATTCCAAATTATCTTTCTTTTCTTCAAATATTCAAAGATTCAAATGCATGCATATTTTCCAGATTTTATCCTATTTTCACAAAAACTATGGTAACCAGTTCTTGTAGTATTTTGATATTTGTTCTTGTTGTTCATAAAGTGAAACTGTACCGGACATCAGAAATATTTAAAAAAAAAAAACATGCTGGTGAGGATTTAAGCAATAGGAAGGAGAAGGCTGTGGGTTTTATCTCAAAACAGTAAAAAAAAAAAAAGTTTGAGGTCTGCTATTGTTCCTGCAGTTACTGCTGGCACAGCAAAACAGAACACAAAGAATCACTATAAAATCAAAATGAAAGTCTCACTTCACTGGTTTCCTTTAGGCAAGAAGATGTCATTCATCAATCCAGGTGGCTGGTGGATAAAACAGGTACATCCTTTACTGTGACAGTGATATTCAATATTGTCAAACCATATCAAACCCCAGAACCCATTTGATGTCATCTCCTGCTTTGGTCTGGGTTTTATATCAAAAGCTTTTTCACTGACACAAATAATCTGGGTTTGCCTTGATCAGAGCGCGAAACCTCCATCGTGCATCTGGACACAGTGGATGGTATCCTAACTTTGATACATGATGGGTTTAGAGCACTTTTCTTTTAAATCGATTTTAAACCTGTTCAAATATTTGATTGGCATGAAAAGAGTAAACAATTACCTAATACCAACATGAACAAGGAAGAAACGTAGAATGAATTATCCAAAGGAGTTTATTGCCTGAGTGCAAAGTTCTTGGTTTTTCCCCTCATTCGGTAAGGGAGTAAGAGGTCATTTAGAAAATGCTTTCATGCAAAGAGACTTATAGTACATTTACTACAGGTAAAGTCCCTCTAGAATAACCTGAGGATAAGTGCCTCGTTCAAGGACACTTGGTGAAAGCTCATGGCTCAATCCTAAATATTTCTGCTTATTAATCCTGAGCTTCAGGCACTTCACCATACCAGCTCCTAGATTAATGTTTCCAAAACTTTTTTTTATCTTACATACCTCCAAAGCCTTATCGGTAACTAGAAATGTCTCATAAAAAAATGTATGACTTCCCCTTCACTAGTTAAACTTTTCAGTTACACAACTTTAATGAGAAGACCAACGAAGGACTTATTAGGTGCACTCAGTCATTTTTTATGGTGCACTCACACATTGTTTATGTTGGCATTCTTCTTGGTCTAATCATCCAAAAAAATGCAAACATTTTAAATTCAAAATGTTGACTTAACAACAAACTACTTACTTTAATAAATGTAATACAAACCATTAAACAGCTAAATTAAAATCTTCCCAATCTACTTCAAGACCCCCTGAATTAGAATAACTGCCCTAAATGACTTAAAAATAGTCTGCCTAGGAGTGTATGGAGCGAGAATATGATAATAGATCACAGAACAGACACCAGATGAGAACAAAATCGGTTTCGTCTGAAAGGGAAGAGATTTTCTTACCTGGCTCCAGTTTAATGACCTTGATAGCAGCCAGCTCTCCTGTAGTGACATTACGAGCCTGAAAGAGAACAACAACAACACTTATTCAACAGACGTCTCAAAATTAATAACTATTATTTTGTCTGAGAGACTTCAGATGTGATCAGAGCAATCAGCAGGCCCTGATTTTTCAGACTTCTTTTGCAATAATCAATAATACCTACAACTAAATTGTAGGTTTAAATAGGGTAAACATGCAATCAAATGGATGCAAACTGCATTAGCATTGTCAATACGGACTGTGCATACTTATGCATTTTCTTGCCGTTTTGAAAAGTCCGCTGATCAGCACTCGTAGAGTAGAATGTTAATTTATCCGCCTGCCGCAAATCTGAATAGTCACATGGGCAGAGGCCCAGATATTTCATGATTCAAGAGAGAGTTTCATCACCTTTACAAACTAAATACAAACAACGACTGCTTTACCGATCAAGAGGTGGAGAAATATGATATCCTCAAAACCCACACCAATGGACAGACTAATTTTCGCTACAAAACACTGTTGTTCAGAGACACTTCATCACAACATTATTCAATCATGATGTGGCAGCAGGAAAAACATTAGGCAAAATTAGCCCAGATTCAATTAAGATGTCATCAGCAAAGTGGTCAAAGTGTTTCTTCTTCCTTCTCTTAGCAACAGCGTGAGATCTGACAGCTAGGCGTTGGCAGCGGAGAAAACAGGGGGTGGGGCAAGACTGAGCCGAGTATTACGGGGCAGAACGCGGCTGACGACGTCCCATAGGAACAATACACTGATGAAGTGCACTTTGATAGAAAAATCTGTGTGAAAAAAGCATCAGGAATGACAACATATCAAATTATCATTTTCACTGACAGTTTGTTTGGGCTGCAGGGAGCAGATGCATTTCAACCACTGACAATAAATATCCAAAAATTTTAGTTTGCATTGATTGGTATTTTAAGCATTCTGTGATTTGGGGGATTTTTTATTCTTTATTAACTGTATGAGGACTTTTTTACTTACATTAGTTACCTAGTATTAGTTTTCGCTAAATAATCGAAATTGGTATTGACAACTGTGAAATTCCAAAAATTACTATTATTATTATTATTATTATTATTATTAAGTAAAATTTATCTAAAATTACTCATATGGTGATTTTTTTTTTTTAATCATATCAACCACAACTAATTGCGTTAAATTATCGTGATTTCAATATTGACTAAAATAACCATGATTGTGACTTTTGCCATAATCGAGCAGCCATAGAAAAAAATTTTAAAAGTTGAATTTTGTATTTGGCATGACAAACACGGCATTATTGGTGAAAATACTGAAAAACAGACAGTTGCCAATGTCAAAGATGGCCATTTAATGCATGTTCATATTTAAATAAAAAAAAATTTAAAAAAGCTAAACATCACTTTTTGAACGTCCCGCTACAAGCATTGTTTTTTTTTTTTTTAAAAACTGTGTTGAGTTAAAAATAGACCAACTGCAAAAAAATACACCTCGAGACACTTCCATTCAGGCGGGCTGTTTGAGTGAAAGATCACGACTTAATGTTATGCATATTTAGAAACATTTAGGTCAGGAAAAGACAAACCCAGCCTTATTATGCAGGGCCTCCTTAAGACAGATTAGTCAACTAATCATTCTGGAAACTCATGAATAGATGACTTTGAAAAGTTGTTTTGTACGTCCTTATTGATCAACATAATTTTTCATATAACCTTCTTCCATTACTTTTAATTAACCATATTTATTTGGATCTTAACTCTAGAGTTGCAGTCAACAAATGGAACGAGTGAAGAAATCTAATGCATGATTAATAATCAGTATCAAAGACATTTTGCTTATCGAAAACAAGTCGGAAAAACATCAGCATCAGCGTGATATGATCTGCAAAGGATGCTGCAAAACACAGACACATCCCGGGTAACTAATGCGAAGATGTCAAGAGCGATACAGCTTTGCCGGAGTCGTGCGAGTATTCACTCTGAGGTGCATGTCAACTGAAAGCTCCCCTCCAGAAGGCTGATGATTCTCCTCCATATATTCAAATTCCTGTTGCGAACTGCTTTGAAAGAAGCCCACATGCTGAATCCTTTCAGCTCAAAGATATACTGTGCTGAAATCGAACCTAGACTATAAACGCATATCGAGACGACAGTATATCACATTGATATGAATGAAAAGCATGAAATGATGGGCAATATCAACACATTACATCATATCCCTGCTTTTAATCATTAGTGCAAAGCACAGCAAAATGTATAATTAAAGAATTAGTTATCCTGAAACAAAACGCTTTTATTTTTCGGTGGAAAACAAAATGAAAATTTGAGGGTTGCACTTTTCCATGCAGTTACAATAAATGGAAACTTTGATACCATAAAGAAGTCGACTACGTCGTTCCAAAACCGTAAGACTTTCACTCATCTTCGAAATACAAATGAAGATCTTTTTGATGAAATCTGAGAGCTTTCTGTCCCTCCATAGAGTTATGCAATTTAAACTTCGATGCTCCAAAAAGTTCATAAAGATATTGTAAAACTAATGCATATAAATTGAGTGGTTTAGTCCAAATTTTCTGAAGAGACAAGATCGCTTTATATGATGATGAACAGATTGAATTTAAGTTTTTTATGCACGTATAAACATTCATCAACTCACATCAGTTGTGGTAAACGGAAGCTCGAGAAAGTTTTCTTGACTGGTGCGAGAGCCAATGAGGTTCATTCTCGTGTGTTACACAACACCTTTGATCTGTTCATCAAATAAAGCGATAAAGTCGCTTCAGAAAATTTGGACAAAAACACTCAATACAATTACAATCTCTTTATAAACTTTTTGAAAGTGTCGAAGTGGCAGTTGCGTAGGCTGTCTATGGAGGGACAGAAATTGCTCAGAATTCATCAAAAAGATCTTCATTTGTGTTCCGAAGATGAACTAAAGTCTTAACGGTTTGGAACAACATGAGGGTGAGTAATTTATGACAGAATTTTCATTTTTGGGTGACCTAACCCTTTAATCATGCTCTATATTGCAACTATGCAACATTTTGGCTGAATGGAAAAGAGCAACCAGAAATAGTCTGTTCTACTGAAGAAGAAAAAAATCTACAATAACAAAAGGCTGAATAAATAATAACATATCTTTTTGGTTATACAAGCTGTATATATATATATATATATATATATATATATATATATATATATATATAAAAAAATCGAATTAGACAAAATCATAATTAATATGCAAAAAATCTGTGTGAAATGCAAAGCATAATTCCTTTCCAAGATAATCTGCTTGTGTATACGTGGTGGAGGGATGCAGATTAGTGCTGATCAATAGCTTCATCAAGCATCCAGGCCCAGCGGTCAATACCTCGCCTTGTAATCAGGCAATTCATATTGTCTGTTCTGGTTTAAAATGATGTGTTAATGATCCTTTATAATGAGCCCACGACCGGCCCAAGAAAGGTGAAAGTCAAGGATCGTGGGAACCAACCAACAACAACATGACCAGATCTGATGACATTGTGGGATAAAAAAAAAAAAAAAAAAAAAAAAGTGACTCGCCCTGACCGCTATGCCTTTTTACACCTCTTTATGCTTTCAGAAAACTTTATTGTGATAATAGGTTGGGGTACAACGCAGCGGGTTAAAGGAATATTCTGGGTTCAGTACAAGTTAAGCTCAATCGACAGCACTTGCGGCAAAATATTGATTAAAATAAAAAAGTTATTTTTGACTCAATCCTGCTTTTCCATGTTAAAATGCTCAGTTTAAAAAGTATAGCCACAAAGCGTAAACAAAATCAGCTGACATGATTTAAAGGGGACCTATTATCCAAAATTCACTTTTATATTGTTTTTGAACATAATAATGTGTCTGCAGTGTATGTACACAACCACTCTATTGTGGTAAAATTCCACCATAAACCTGAAACAGTGTCTCAAAATGAGCCAGTCAGGATTGTACACCAATATGACATCACACTGGAACAGGCCACTCCCACAATTGGCGATGGAATCTATCCTATTAACTTTGCTCCTTCCCTAAGGTCGCCATGTTTATCACCTCAAAGCATTTATGTATTCTTAATAAAGCTACAAGTTATTCAATCAAGAGCAGTGGGTGATTTTCTATTTTTCTTTTGATGTTTAATTGATATTAACAGCATATATGCGTTTTATTACGCTGCTGTCACTTTAATACACATCTAATACACACATTATATAGTTATCATGTCGTGCCTGCTATTTACATTAACAGTATTGCTCAAGATGAATGCTCCTTTGTAGAATCTTCATATTACATTCCTGCAAAGATGACGTTGAATTTCACATTTGCTGTCCTGACGACAGTTGCGTTTTAAACCCAATTTTGAGTGTGACCTGGACGTGAGATGCGAAAGAGAAATTTGTTTATTTCTCACCGGACACGCCGTCTGACTGCCAGCTTTCTGTGCACGTGCTTTAGATGTGTGTGCTCAGAAAACCATATATCAGAAGTTTAAACTGATATGGCTTTGAATTACATGCAAATAAGCTTCCATGATGCGGAATAACTGCAATGTCACATGAGCATGGCAGTGATAGAGCTGATAATTAAAACCGAACACATGTTTTTTTTTAAGTTTTTGGCAGAGTGTCCGAGGCACAGCTATATTTGGATAGGTGTTGGGGAGCAGCAGCTCATTTGCATTTAAAGAAAAATTCACAAAAACAGCATGTTTTCGTTTTCACTCAAAAATGGGCATTTACGACATGGTATAAGAAATTGTATGTTAAACTTCAAAGACACATTCTTGGGACACATGAGACTTGTATTACATCTTGCATAATAGGTCCCCTTTAAGGAAAAAATGCTTACATTAACCTTTCCTGTGCCAATATAACCAACTATGCTTTCATAGTTAAACCGATAATCGGTTTAACCAATATTTTCTATAATCAGGTATTGGTTTTGTTACATCAGATTCACCTATAAATGGCGCTCAAGCAAGCTTATGTTTACCATATTTGAGTGCTATGCATGCTGTTGATGACAGAAATTTTCATTTTTGGGTGAACTATCCCTAAAGAAAACTTACACTAACAAAGAGACACAACCATTGCATAAATCTAAATTAAAACTCAGCCTCCCAGCGCCTAACCCTTTGACTTCAAACACACGCGCACACTCTCCTATGCCCTTTTCCCCCAGCAGCGCTAAGGTGCGGAGCAACAGCCAAGCGCTCCACCTGCACAGGTGCAGTACGCAGTGGGGCTGCGAGCTGCTGCCATGTCAGGTAATTACAGAGAGGTGGATAAATCACTGCAAGCTTGGCCCCCGACCAGCCGAATCTAGGCCAATCATTTTCTGCAATGCCTGGCAAATTTGATGCCTTGTATTAACAATTTACTGTGCCAATGCGGCACTGACCTCCGATAAACAACTCGTTTTCCCCTCTAATGTCTTTCCTGTGCTGGTGTTATCAAACATTTCATCGGATTCATTATTCATGCTGTATTGCAGTTAAACGCAGAGTACATAATGCATCAAGAATTCTAGTGCACGCCGACAGGAGCGTGCCTGGGCTTGCAAAAACATGATTATGAAACTACAGTACAACTGAGACGACCGCCTTCTCTGAGACTCCCACCAACAACACGGTTTATGAATCGTTACTACAACAAGGTCGATTAACTGTCTAATAAGTCTAACTCTAATTCTGCTACCAAACACCAAACATAATTAAGTAAATCACGTTGTTGTCCAAACAAAGGTCGTATGTCAGTCGCTCACACTCACAAAGGGAGAATACAATTTCTCTCCTCGGCCGCATTTGTAGGACAGTAGATCACTCTGTCATGCAGATCTGTATTTCTGCATACTCACTGAAAGGCTGCGTCAAGGTTAAAACTGCTTTATGTGGAGAGATCTCGAGGTCGCTTAAAAGTAGGCTAGATGGCAAGGACGTTCTATTAACGGAGACCATGCAATCCAGTCTGTTGTGAACTTCTAAAAGGCGTGAAGGCATAAAACACATGAGAGTAAGCAAAGGTGTTGACAGTTGCTTCCTGCAAAAAGTGATGAAAGAAAGAATGTGTGATGGCTGGAGTATGTTGACATCAGCTTTGTGAGACTCCAGCGAGGTGTTTCAAGGTTTCCTCAGGGAGAAGGTTTGAGGACTCCGACTAATGAGTCCTGGTCGCCCACCTAGCCATGACGGTCTGTACCTCTCAGAACACAGTCACAAAACCAAGGGAGAAAAGGTATGAAAATCCCTCAAAATCACAAAAAAGCAAGGGGAATTTGAAGAAGAGGACCAATGTAAAGCACTTTCAAAATTGTGCCTGTTGCCATTTCAATTAAAATTGAAAAGAAAAAAAAATTATCACGGTTTCCATAACACATTCACGGCTGTTTTCAGCATATTACAAAGATTTCTGAAGGATCATGTGACACTGAAGACTGAAGTAATTGCTGCAGAAAATTCAGCTTTGTCATGACAGGAATGAATAAAATAGAAAACAGCTGTTTTAAATTGTAATGACATTTCACAAAATTACTGTTTTTAATGTATTTTTGACCAAATAAATGCAGCTTATAAAGATAAGCATAAGAAACTTTTTTTCAAATAAGTTTAAGCTCCAGTAAATCCTTTAGATTTTTAGAATATGTTAATAATAATGCATTTATAATGGATGTTTATGGACTCATTGTACAATGACATAGAAGTTCCAATTCAACAGATGGTAATATATCACAATATCATAATTAGATTGTATGGGTGTAAAGGTACACAGAAGTCACAGTTCAGTACGTACCTCAGTTTTGGGGTCATGTTCGATACGATTTCGGTACAACAGAATAAAAAAAATAAAAAAATCCCCCAAAGCTAAGTTTCTTTTCATTTACTTGGAACAGACGGGAATGCAAATTACAGTTTGTTCCACTTAACAGCATTTAGTCCGCCCTGAGATGGTTGGTAAATTACAGCCTCCTTTAATGTATTAAGCACTAAGCAGTAAACTCTTGCATAGGTCTTTTTTTTTTTGTAGGGCTGATAAAAAACAAACAAAATGTATTTGGTCACAATCAGTTACAAATTGTGTCGAGTTGTGTTACGAAACTACAAAATAAAATAGAATAATTTTTAAAAATTGTGCAGAGATTAGTTTTTGCACTTCTGTAGTGTTTTTTATGCCTAGCTCCAGTGATTGGCACATTTGGACATGTGTTAGAATGTTGGTCGGCACAATGCCAAATGATTTTGTGTCATTATAACAGCGGAAACAACTTTAAATACTTTGTCATGTATGGTCATACAGATAAGAGCAAGAAATCATTCGAAACTGTAAAGGGTTTACTTTTATTTGCGTACACTCACAATAAAAATAAAACATTCTGCTTTTGTAACAAAGAAAACAAACACAATGCCTTTTCCTGTTGTGGCGGTTAAACAGCATTGCATTACCAAGCATGCCCTCTTCTGGATTGGAGTGTGGATTGCCTGTTAATAACTGTATTCATCCTCTGATTGTATGCATCGAAACGGTGACGTCCGTACCGTGACAGTTCGGGACGAATACCTGTAACGTTTTTCATGCATGTATGAAAACGACTCAACATCTCAGTGGGAGAGAGTGAACCGGCAGTATCAGCAAGGTAAGAAAAATAATTGTTCGATTTAAGTATTCTGTTAGCACATATGCACATACATTCATTTTCATGTGATAATCAATACTACAGCTGATTGTTCCAGTTAATTCCAATTATATCTTATTTATCAGAGTATATTTAAATAGTCAGGACTATTGAAAGTCAGGGGAGCAAGTATGTCCCTAAACTAGCCGATACCAATCTCAGAAGCATGATAGTATTACAGGATGGAGCAGTGCCCAGTTGTTGAAACAGGTGAATAATTAATGATCATTTTTTCCCGACAAAGTCAATTCAGAAATGCCCTCACATCAGCTGCACAGCGGGTCAGCACACATAGGGCACACGGATCGCGGTAACTCTATCATCTTGAATTTCATCCTGTCAGAATGTTTTCACAAATGCACAATGCAGGACACTTGGAGAACCATCTTCCTGTGTAATCTGTGTGATTGAAGGTGACTATTGCAATCAGGACTGACAGGATGAGTGGATTTCGTCTTTAAGAGGAACATGAGACATCCTGGGTGTAAAGAATGAAAGAGATTATCTGAATAAAGGTGGGATTTCGGCTTTAATCCAGTCAGGTCATGCCAAAGCCTGGAATGGAAGTTCTAAGAAATGCCACTTCGCACACAACAAACTCTGAGATGGAAAACTATTAGCTAATATGACTGGATTCACCAAATGATGTACGTGCAAGAGTTGTTGTAAGTGAAATCAAACCTCTCGGGCCAGAAATAAACAGATTTTGTTCTGCTGACAAGAACTAACGTCTCCTTTTTGTTGTATCAGATGCATTTTAGTGCCTGGACTGAAATCAACTCTGCAGAACTACTGTTTAGACTGACCTGGCCTTTTTGAGCAAGCTCATGCAGTGAGGAGCCAAACATCCTGCAAGAGAAAGAAATTTGTGTCTCTACAGGAGGCCAGGAGAAAGAATCAACACATTCAAAGTCACAAACACACACGTAAAGTGCTGTGCAAGAGATTTGCTCACATAATCGTCTTTCCACAGCAACCTCCTGAAAGAGAAGCAACGAATTCTGCCTCAAAGCATTACACCTCACGCCACAGTTTAGACTCGCACTTATTCTTTTACCGATGATTTTCTCACTCTTGCTTTTATCCTCACACATACGCATCGCTTTGCTTGCTTTCTTTCTGTCGCTTACTGACGATTCCTCAGGCCGTAGACATAAAAATGGAATCGATACAAAACCAATCGAATGCAGGGCAGCCACAGAACTATCAAAATAGTCCCAGCAAGGCTTGACACAAAGCCAATATATACTGATCAAACTGGGTAATTAGTCATATCCTTACCCTTGACGCAGTAGGCTTTTTGTTCAATGCTTACTTTTGCTCAATCAATACGTTACATCTCTGTATGCTTTCAGGCCCCTAAAAATCCATCAGGTGCATGCTGGCATTACATTTACTTCAAACTGTTAAGAAAAACAAGCAGACCCAGTAGACAAACAAACCTTGAGAAACACCTGTTGACAACAGTATGGTATTTAAATCAGCAAACAGTGCTAAAGCTAACTGGTCCTGGTCTGTTTTGAATAAAATAGTTTTGTGTAAAATATTAAAGAGTAGAGCTGTTCGATTCTGGATAAAATGACAATCACGATTTTTTTGGTTTCAAATGGAGATTACGATTCTCCCACGATTTTGTATACAAAGTAAAATAACGTCATTAATGAATACTTGTTTCATTATGCATCAATGTTTTTGAACAAATCTTTTGAATGAATGATTCAATGACAAATACATTTAACAGTCACTTGTCGCCACCTAGTGGCATAACGATGTGATCGATACAACCGTTAATCGACGTGCCAAGTGAGTTTCAAAAAGGTGGTTTGCACTATTTTGATCGCTATTGTAGACATAAGTTTAAAGTTAGGATATAAACACTGATATCTCAGTACTTCTGTGATAATTTGAATATTTGTAACCCAGAAATAACTAATGTGTGCTCTCTGGCAGCACAAACACATATTTTATGTTCCGGTACTAATTTACTAATTTAATTCCGGTACTAATTTATTTAAAATACGGAAGCGAACCAATGTGATTAATAAAATAAGGTATCACGCAATATTTTCACGATTAATCGTATAGCTCTATTAAAGGCATAGACCTAAATAATTCAAATCTGTCATATTTTACTCACTAAACCGGCTATGACTTTTCTTCCGACAAACAATATATTCAAGATGGCATCAAGATGGCTTCTTTTTCGTTCCGTCGATGTTTATCAGGTTTGGAATGACATGAGGGTGATTTTGGGGTAAAATATCCTTTAAGGTTCACAAAAGTTGGGATGAAGCCAAAGTACTATTCTTCAGTATTGTGACACATCTGAGTGAAATGGATTATTGGAAAAGAAAAAGAAAACAATGGCAGGTTGGGACTTGGTTCTATTAATGGGTTGTTGATTAGATAGAAGCAGATATGAAGACAACAAGCTTGAGGTCGATTGTAATTGGAGAAATCTGGCATACATCATCAAAAAGAGGTCTGACATTTCCCCCCAAAGATCAATATTTTGATTAAAAATTATGAGATGGAAAAAAAAATTACACATATGCAAGAAGGAATTGTTCACAATAAGATCAGTCACGTGCATGTAGAAAATAGATACATTTTCATTTTATTTAACCAACTTTTGTCATCACAATTGGACATTATATGGTAATTTACCACCCCTTTTTATCATCATCATCATCTGAAGTGTGGACATTTATATACTCGCATGTTCTCATATGCCACTAAATGCACCAATCAATTAAGAGTTAATTAAAATCTGTTGCCAACGCCGCAAAAAAAAAGCATTATCACAAATTCTGATCACATATTCCTAGACACGAAGTGCTACATGATTGACTCAATAAAAAACAATAATTACAGTCAATTACCATAGACACTGAAGAGCCCACATTCCCACCTATATTCAGAATAGCGGTCAATCAATAAGAGTTTCTCAATGACTGTCTCCTGCAATCTAGAATATTCGGTTACCTTCTTGATTACAGTTGCTTATCAAGGAAAAACACCAAAGGACCGTAAATAACTGCATATCTGTAGATGCACTGCACTCAATGCTGTTAAACCAGACAGTAGCCAACATAAACTGTTATCTAAAATCCATCCAATCACTATAAACAGAGTTTTACTTATCTTTCACATAATTCTATAACCACTCTGTCAGATAAAACAGTTATTCTTCTGACAAATGAAGACTGACATGCTGCTCTTGAAGATGGGATGAAAGCAGACTAAATAATTATGTCTTTTAATATGTAAAAAGTTGGCCATGTGAAGCCTTTCACTCTTAAAGATAAAGCTTCCAAAAGGGGGTTTTCGCAGTGAATTACTTTTCCAACATGTTAAAGGTTCTTCATGGAATCATTGATGCTAATGAAGAACCTTTATTTTTAAGAGTGTTGACTAACAGATGAAAGTCTTGCAGGGTGACACTGACCTACTGCTTAAGCCTCACTCGGATAAAGCCGCAGATAATCCAGCACATTTCACACCGCTTGTAAACATCTTCCAAGTCAACCACTCTAAAGACAACAGCTTCAGTGATCAACCGGCCAGCTGTCACCAAACTGATCTTTTTACAGCGCTTGAGTTAAATTCAGTGACAAGTTGACAACCGCAGACTTAAGCGGTGATATCACAAGGCCTTCCTCAAATATTTGTCATCTATTGCACAATTTTCCAACAACTCATGGGAGTGACACTGCGACAAAACCACACAATAACGTTATTCAGTTGTACTCACTCTGAAGTGCAAGAAACTGGGAACAAATTCAATAAGTTGACATGAAATCATGTAAAATTTGTAAAGAGTAGATAATGTGCTCAACCGCATAATGTTTCCAGAGTTTGACAGAGTCAGGGTTTTGATGCTACTATTCTGTTTCTTAAAGAAAAATGAATAATTAATATGACTCAGAGACTGTCGTTCTGTGAAGCATCACTTTTTCTGTTTAAGGAAGAAAGCCAAACAGTTTTAGACAAAAATGAATGTCAGTAAATGACGAAAAAACTTCCATTTTTGAATGAATTGTCCCTTTGAGAAGGAAAAAGTTTAGATGGTTCGGGTTAAAGATGCATTCTACAGAGTCCCGCACATGACATGCAAGAAAAAAAAGGAAATCGTGCGCACGATTTACTAAATCGTTCCCTCTATAGGCTAAATCGTGAGCACACTTTAGCCTACTATTTTTTAACCTACATGTTATGTGCATGGCATTCAGTAAAGCTGTGTCCAAAATTGCAGTAGGAACTACATTCTAGAGGAGTAGGTAATTCAGGTACTTTTCAATTATATAGTTAGGAAGTATGCATATTTCAGATGCAGCCAAAGTTTTTGCTCTTATTCATGTCAGTAGTTCCAGAGATTTAGTTCTTTGTTCTTACAGCTATTGGTCTGAATGCATGAAGTTCGTTTACTAGCTTCGAAAGCTTCACATATTTTGTATATAGCTGATATATCAGGCTTTATTAGTACTTTGTACTGCTTGTCATAGATTATATTATTCACTCAGCACTCTTACTAAAGCACTGTATAAAGTTTAAAAAAAAAATCATTGTTTTTAATTTATTGTAGTAGTGGTAGTAGTAGTCCAAAACAGCATGACAGGTCTGGTCATGTGATGTCAACATGGCGGTGCCCATGAGAGACCCACTCCAAGTAGAGTAAAACGGCTTTTACTAAAAGACTGATAGGTCTTGTAGTCTTTATATCATATGAGTGTACAACATTTTAAATATATTTCTCCTTAGGGCTATTCATTTTAAATCAATATTTTTTTTTTAATTCTCAAAAAATACGGAGTGCACCTTTAAGTGACCAGTGTCCCAGTCCAGTTCAGAGAAATACAATCTTTATGACTGCAGACCTACAACATTTAAACTCCCATAAGCCTCACATCGGTTTTACTCTAAAGAACGGACCCTTTAAATGTGGACTGAACTGTCCAGAAGACGAGCCTTGTTTGTAGAAAACACATTTTTACCTTGTAAACATCTCCGTAGGTCCCGCTGCCTATCCTCTGGATAAGCTCGAAATCCTCTTGCGGATTTCGCCTGGACAGATCGAAACTAGAGTTCATCGTGGGGACTCCCGCCTCTGACTATCAATGTTAATTGCTGGGGGCCCTGACACGGACGAAAGGAGAAAAACGGGAAAAAAAATAAACATACGGCGTCAGAAGGGAATCTCAGTCTCAGTACTTGACTAACTTTAACATGGCTTCCCGTGAGCTCCACTGCGCATGCGCCGCGCTCGTATAGTGGAGAATGCCTGGAATGGGAGGATGAAGACTGGAGGAGGAGGAGGAGGAGGAGGAGGAGGATGGGTTCGATCAAATGACCAGAGGCGCATAGTCACCAGCAGATAACCTGCTTCTGAGGAATATTTTGCACAATTCGTGTCCGAAACGCTCTATTAAAATAGCCTTTTCTTTATTTCATTTGCTTCTAATAGTTTGAATAGGCCTATGGTTAGTTACACTGGGTTTGTCTTGCATTTATGTTTATTATTATCTTTAATATAAGGCTAGTGCACAAAGAACTTTTAATTAAAAAGAGTAAAGAAGCAAAGAAATTATTATTAAATCCAGAAATTAATCCAGAAAAAAAAACAGAATAATCAATAATATGTACATTAAATATTGAATATGACCATAAAACATAATATATTCATAATAATTTATGATGCGATGACCTCATGTATCATTGTATAAGAAAACAGAAGCTTGGCTCTGTCACTGACTAACTTTTTTGTGAGAAGTCCAACTCATAAGATGACTTCACAGAACTTTGGGACACCAAAAATAGAAACCAAGTAATAAAAGAGAATAGAATTTATTTATGTGTAACAACGCACAATAGTGACAACAATTAAAACAGAGGGCAACTGAATTTGATGACTTTATCAAATTTCCAGTGTGATTTTGTACCTCTTCACTGTTAAAACATTGGTTGTAGTGGTTTTACATTTTAGTATTTCATAATTTACTGTTGTTTTCTGATTTGTATGTAATGATAACAGTTGTGGTTTTCTACATGAATTATCTTGCTTTCGCAAGTTACACAAGGCTGTTTTCTCATGTATCTCTCACCAAATATGTGACAAATCACTGACAGTTGACAAATTAACAGTTGTCAGGATTCTCCATGTGGTTGTGACTTACAAAACAGTCTCATACTTCTTCCTCCATCTTCTTCTCTTTCAGCTCAGACAGGATTGTGATTCAGCGCTATTTATTTCCGAATCACAGAGGAGTGTGTGCCAAGAGTGAGCTTCTGAACACATTTGTACTTACACCATGTGGTTGTTATGAAGGTTTTATGAGCCAGGACGATTCAGCCTAATTTATTTCTCAAATGCCAGGCACACATCCAGGATGCAATTTATTGACTGATTATTAAAGCACGCACTGGCACAGATCAAGGTCTCAGCATGACGGCAGTTATCAGACAACCAACGCATAAGAGTTGGCCTGTACAGCTTATAGAGAGGTGTTCTTTCCTGGCTGATCCAACCTATTGTTCAGGTTTTTATAAAATGAGCATAATGTTATTCTTTTGCAGTTCCTATTGTTTGTGGCTCTGTTTAATGGAGTGATAGTCCAGTGAGGGTTGTTTCATTTATTTTTCTAATCAATTAGTTCCTAATTTCTTAATATTTATTAAAAAATATTATTGATTTTAGGTAGATATTAAATATGTAATATGTTTTAATTGTTTTATATAAATATTTATAAGGACAAAATGTACACAACATTCATTAATGACCAAATATTGCTTTGGTTCATATATTGGTCTAATTTTAATGCACAGACTCATATCAAGGTCATATACACTCTTAAAAATAAAGGTTCTTTATTGGTATTAATGGGTCAGAGAAGGACCTTTAACATTAGTGGAACCTTTCCATACCACAAAAAGGGCTTCGGAAAAAGGTTCTTTTAAGATTATTAAATGGTTTTCATACTAAGACTTTGTGAACAGTCCTTAAAAAATGTGTGGAGTGTGAAACACATTTTTGATGAACCAAAATGCACTGTAAAAAAATATTGTTGGTTTAACTTAAAAATTTGAGTTAATTCAGTAAAGGAGTTTAATGAGCTTTACCTTGTTATGAAAGTCACATTTTGTTCAAATCTAATGGAGTGACTGAATAAAAAAACTCTTTATATTCTCAAATATTGTGTGCACATGTTTTCAAGGTACAAGGGTTAGCACAATCAATTAACTTGCAGTTTTACAGAGCGCGGAGGAGATCAAGTCAGGCGTGAAGATGCCAAAGAAGCGCGTGCGTGCATTTCAAAAATAGTTATTATTCGCAGTAAGAACTCAAAGCTTTATTGCACTGAATGACACACACCAGAAGTGCTATCTCAGACAGCACGCGGTTGTGAATTCAGTTAAAATATACACACAGTTGTAAAAATGCGCATCATGGGGAGTATCTCACGTAAATACAGTTGGTATGACTTAAGAGAACGTAAACAGCTCGGTGAAAACCACGCATATGTGCCAGTGCATTAATTCATGCATTCGGTCTTCAAGGGCCAGCAGCCTAAAATACCTGTCTGTGTCATTAATGTTAATCAAACAAAACATTGTACTTTACTTGAAAAACGTAGTTAATTTAATTGTTTTTGTCATATTGTTTGTAATTTGTTTCTTTGTTTTTTTTATGTAAAATAATTATGTATAGAAATAAACGAAAAAATCTATATATACAGGTGCTGGTCATATAATTAGAATATCATCAAAAAGTTTATTTATTTCATTAATTCCATTCAAAAAGTGAAACTTGTATATTATATTCATTCATTAAACACAGACTGATATATTTCAAATGCTTATTTCTTTTAATTTTGATGATTATAACTGACAACTAAGGAAAATCCCAAATTCAGTACCTCAGAAAATTTAGAAAAGGTTAAATATTGAAGACACCTGGTGCCACACTCTGAGCAGCTAATTAACTCAAAACACCTGCAAAGGCATTTAAATGGTCTCCCAGTCTAGTTCTGTAGGCTACACAATCATGGGGAAGACCTGACAGTTGTCCAAAAGATGACCATTGACACCTTGCACAAGGAGGGCAAGACACAAAAGGTCATTGCAAAAGAGGCTGGCTGTTCACAGAGCTCTGTGTCCACAAACATTAATAGAGAGGCGAAGGAAAGGAAAAGATGTGGTAGAAAAAAGTGTACAAGCAATAAGGATAACCACACCCTGGAGAGGATTGTGAAACATTCAAAAATGTGAGGGAGATTCACAAAGAGTGGACTGCAGCTGGAGTCAGTGCTTCAAGAACCACTACACACAGACATATGCAAGACATGGTTTTCAGCTGTCGCATTCCTTGTGTCAAGCCACTCTTGAACAACAGACAGCGTCAGAAGTGTCTCGCCTGGGCTAAAGACAAAAAGGACTGGACCGCTGCTGAGTGGTCCAAAGCTCTGATGAAAGTAAATTTTGCATTTCCTTTGGAAATCAGGTTCCCAGAGTCTGGAGGAAGAGAGGAGAGGCACACAATCCACGTTGCTTGAGGTCCAGTGTAAAGTTTCCACAGTCAGTGATGGTTTGGGGTGCCATGTCATCTGCTGGTGTTGGTCCACTGTGTTTTCTGAGGTCCAAAGTCAATGCAGCCGTATATCAGGAAGTTTTAGAGCACTTCAAGCTACCTGCTGCTGACCAACGTTATGGAGATCCAGATTTCATTTTCCAACAGGACTTGGCACCTGCACACAGTGCCAAAGCAACCAGTACCTGGTTTAAGGACCATGGTATCCCTCTTCTTAATTGGCCAGCAAACTCGCCTTAACCCCATAGAAAATCTATGGGGTATTGTGAAGAGGAAGATGTGATATGCCAGACCCAACAATGCAGAAGAGCTGAAGGCCACTATCAGAGCAACCTGGGCTCTCATAACACCTGAGCAGTGCCACAGACTGATGGACTCAATGCAACGCGGCATTGCTGCAGTAATTCAGGCAAAAGGAGCCCCAACTAAATATTGAGTGCAGTACATGCTCATACTTTTCATGTTCATACTTTTCAGTTGGCCAAGATTTATAAAAATCCTTTCTTTGTATTGGTCTTTTTCTAATTTTCTGAGATACTGAATTTGGGATTTTCCTTAGTTGTCAGTTATAATCATCAAAATTAAAATAAATAAATATTTGAAATATATCAATCTGTGTGGAATGAATGAATATAATATACAAGTTTCACTTTTTGAATGGAATTAGTGAAATGAATCAACTTTTTGATGATATTCTAATTATATGACCAGCACCTGTATATCGATATCTCA
Source organism: Opsariichthys bidens (assembly GCA_037194245.1). Taxonomy (NCBI): domain Eukaryota; kingdom Metazoa; phylum Chordata; class Actinopteri; order Cypriniformes; family Xenocyprididae; genus Opsariichthys; species Opsariichthys bidens. The sequence goes on from CM074299.1 coordinate 10,451,223, forward strand.
AAAAAAAAAAAAAAATTTAAATAATATGTTTTTTATTCGAACATACTGGAAAATATTTCTTAAGAATATTTTGCAGTCTAATCAAGCTCTTGAGTTGTTTTTCCCCTTTGAAAAGCGGTCTTCTGCTGCATTGATGTTTCCCAGGTCAAACTATAGTCATCATCACCATCATCATCACCACCATCATAACAGTTCAGTCGCGCGCTCGCAGGAAACCGCCTCGCCTGTCTCCTTGACACACCCATAGCTATTGTTGGCACAGTAGGCGCGCGACAACCTTGACATTCCCACACGCGCGCTCAGTTGCACGGCGAAATCTTGTTGTACGTGGATGCATCATCCTTATCACGAAAAAGGAAAGTAAGTCAAGCGACTACCGCGGATAAAGGAAGATGCACAAACGCCGAGCGGAGTGCAGGTAAACACACACGCACGGCCATCGCGCATCCCCATTCAGATGCCCACAGTGCCGCACGCGCAGACACACTTCGCTCATTCACCTGTAATGACAGATCGCTGCTCAAAGCGGTGCATTGTCCCGGGAAAAGGCGAGGAAAGTACGCTTCATGTGAGAGATGACTGAGTGAGTTGCGCGGATGTTGGAGACATGGAGAAACGGGCTCTTGTAACGGCGATCAGCTTGTCCATGAGCCTGCTCGCGCTCATGCTGCTGGTCACGGCGATCTTTACCGACCACTGGTACGAAACCGACACCAGGAGACACAAGGAGAACTGCGACCAGTACGGCTCGGAGTCCAACGACCAAAAGAATAGGGAGATGCCCATATATCACCTGCCTTTGGTGGACAGTGGGAATGCGAAGCGCAACCTGGCTCTCATGAAGCCCATCCATGTAGGGAGTCGAGAGGAGGAACTGTTGGAAAACTGGAGGGCGATTTTGGGCATGGGCATTTTGGAGACGGAGTGCGGGCGCCCGCTTTTCTCCACCTACTCTGGACTTTGGAGAAAATGCTACTTCCAAGGGATGGACAGGGATATTGACAACCTCATTTCGAAGGGTAAGACCTGGGTGGAAAGTTCATTACAACGCAGAGCACCAAATGTTTGCTTAGTTCTGCTAGGGTGAGAACCGGTTCTGTTTTTAGTAGGCTATCGTACCAGAACCGAACCATGTTCTTGAAGTTCAGCTCTGTTTGGGTTCTCAAACGTGTTTTCTTTCGACAGCTACAATAACCTGACAGGGTTTTTCTGCATTGAATCTATAACGCGAGCAAACACGCGCGACTAGTGTTATCTGATTCCCGAACACATGACTCTTATGAGTCGGCTCTTTTTAGTTGACTCAAAACACAGCGCCACTGGTGTAGTTCGATTTCCGAACAAATGATTCTAATGAATCGCCTCATTTCATTGTATAAAATAGACAGCGCGACCATAGTAGTCAGATTAGCGAACACATTATTCAAATGAGCTTGTTCTTTTTAGTGAATCAAAACACTAGCTATTAATCAATTCTAGAGCTTTTAACACGATATTGTTACTCAAGTATCGTGGCACGTCTAAATCTGTGCAGTCAGCTTCTGACAAGATGCATATTGAATCTTGTGACAAGCAGTGTATAGGCTTAATGAATAAATTAATGTTTTTAATTGTATAGTTTTTTTTTAAATGTATATATTTTAAGGTATCGAATCGGAACTGGAATGGTTAATTCCTTACCATTTCCATCGTTTGTTCTGGCTGTGTGTTAAGTGTGGCTTTGTATAGTGAGTGATGATGATGATGATGATGGTCTGCATAATGTGTTGCGTCAAAAACATAGGTGAGTGTGGATGAATATTTAGCTTATGCAAACTCGTTTCCTGGAAGAAATATCGATTTAATCCTTTTTGTTCTGACACTTATCCTAACTTAAGCTTAATGGACTTTTTGCTGACACCAGCGCCTGACATTTTTGTCTCTCTCTTGACCTGTTTATTTTACTGCAAAGGCACTTTCTGCAAATCAATTTCATGCATGATTGAGTTCAACAGAACAAAACTTTATGAAATTGCCAACCAAGCCAAGCTGTTTCGCAAAAGTTTCATTTGCAAGAGATGAAAGTCTCAAGGTGAAAAAAGCACAGGAAATGAGTGATGATTCATAGTCAATACAGATTACAGAGATCTGATCATGTCAAGATTAAAAGCGGAAGCCGTGTGCCACCTTGCATTCAAATCAAGTCCAAAGTCACACAGATCACTTGACCTTCAGCACCCAGGCTTTGATTTGTGACACAGTCTATTACCGTGAGTCCCCGAATCAGCCCATCAAAGAAGAGAGACACTCTAAAGAGCTTCTCATCAGATCACAATGGAATTAGCTCAGGTTGAGTGTCCCATGGCAACCGGAAGATCAAAATTCTCCTTATTTCTATTCATCAGTTGTGACTTGATGTTTGCTAGTGATACATGTATAGTAGGAGTAAACTATTTTGTAAAATTATGTATATTCCATTCCATAGCATTTGTACAATGATTAAGACTCTCATATTTACACATTAACAAGTAAGTCAAAATGTATATATATATATATATACACACACATATATATATATATATATATATATATATATATAGAGAGAGAGAGAGAGAGAGAGAGAGAGAGAGAGAGACTTTGCAATCATGCAATTGGCAGAAAATGTTATTCAAAGCATTGCATTCATACAGTTTTAAAATATTTATAGACCTATCTATCTATCTATCTATCTATCTATCTATCTATCTATCTATCTATCTATCTATCTATCTATCTATATATATATATGTATATATATATATATATACTCATTAAGAGGACTTGTTTATAAAATGCTAGAACAAAGAGATGTAAATGTATTTTACATGGTTCTAATATAAATATTCAAATCGTATACATACATACCTATATATATAGACAGATAGATAGATATTATAAAATTGTTATTAGAAAGTGCAGCTTATGTCATAATCCTTAGGCAGTAATCAATCACGATAGGAAAAGTCATGAGAAATTGGTCAACAGGCAGGGAATACTTGTTTTAGTATTCATCAAAATACATGAGCGCAACTTAATATCACTGTGAGAAAACTTACCGAGTTGAATTCATTATCAGTGTATAATACAGAAGTACACATCTAGCCTTTTTCGGGTTTTCTCACTGGCTTGGCTCTGAAGTAAATGTAGTCAGTTCAGAGAAGGCACATTTCAATTTCACCCACACATTTTTAAGAAACTGATAGGAAGTAGCCAGACCGAATTAATTTTCAGCCCGAGTGAATGAAGTGTCATGTTGCTGACTGTAAACAGTGACTTTTTACTTAACTATACATCTCAGGCTTGCTGCATGATTACTGCAGTCTCTGCTCAGCTCTTAGAATCAGATCACAACGCCTGCCAAATCTGTGTGGTATGGTGTGAACCCAGGCGGAAATAATGACAGAAGGTCACTCTGTCGGGGAGGCGGTGTTTCGGTAGTGCTTGGCTCTATACTTGTTCTTGGCCCAGTGCTGGAACGTCCAGGGAAAGACAAACAAAACAAAGTAGCAGAGATTAGTGCAAACAGAAATGCATTATAACAGCAGCAAGGATTTTAAGGTGAAGAAAGAAGGTGTTTTTAGTGTAAGATTTGAGAGGGATTTCACTGGTAAAACCTTTACAAAGCTGCATTTGAAGGGCAGAATTTGTCCTAAACGAGTGTGTGATCCCTGTGCAGGTATTGCAGAGCGATGCACATCTGTCAAGTACCATTTCTCCCAACCCATTAGACTCAGGAACATCCCCCTCAACCTGACAAGGACCATACAGCAGGACGAGTGGCACCTCTTACGTAAGTCGCCCAAAGCTTCCTCACCGCCTTGTGTAGCTCTTGATATGCGTTGAATATTAAGCAGTACATGCAAGCTGAAGTTAAGTGTGCTTTGCATAGTGAAAACTGTGCAGTGCAATACCATGTAAAAATACCAAAGGCTAATGGGAAGGATGCCTCCCATGTAAATATTTGCTCTGACAATGATTTTTTACTAAATTCAGTTTTTTTTTTTTTTTTTTTTTTTTTGGGGGGGGGGGGGGGGATTGTGATTACTGTTACTATTGTATGTATGAAGCTGCAGATGAACTGTAGTTTGAAGGACCATACTGTGGATCTGGATTTTAACAAGTAAAAATAGTTTAAAAATCATATTTTGGATTGGAAATTAACTTGTTGTTTAGTGTTAACAAATATAATGGATTATTAAACTCAATATAATCAGTGCGTTTAATTTTCATTGATATTTATGGAGTGAAAAATAAAAATATTATAAATACTTATGTTAACATCTTAAATATGTGTTTCTTACACAAAAAAGGATCAATGTGGGTTCTGTATATAACTCTATGGTTCTTGACTCAATTTTAAAGAACCATTTATGCAAAAAAGGTTCCATATTAGGAGAAATGCCTTCGATTGCATTATACTTTCCTGCTTATTTCAGTTTTTTGTCTGACTTTTCTCAGAATTGCGAGTTAATCTCACAATTCTGATTTATGAACTCGCAATTGTGAGAAAAAAATCAGAATTGCGTTTATATAGCTTTAATGGAGTTTATATCTCGAAATTCTGACTTTATTTCATGCAATTGCGAGTTTATATCCCCCAATTCTGGAAACAAAGTCAGAATTGTGAGAGAAAAAGTGTCTTTTTTTTTTTTTTAATCCTGCCACATTTAGATGTAAAAAGATGAAGAGAAACATAAAACAATGGCTTTTAAAAGTGTATTAAATTAAATGTACACGTATTTCTCTTCCGGGAAAAACTTCCCTGAAAAATCAACAATTCAACCAATCAAATACTCTATAGAATACTAACAATTAGCAATAAGCAAATACGGGTTCACAACTGTGACTTTACCGAAAGGCTACTGGCTATCGTATGAAAAAAAGAGAAAGAAATAGAGAAAGAAAGTCCAATTTCCGGTTTAAATTCTAAGATACACAGCCATTGGGTTCTATTGTTCCTTTCCATAATAAGCTCATGTGTTTTGTGTTAATGCGGTTATTGCATGTACTGTCATGAATATGTAATCACAACCTTTTCTTGCATCTCCATGATATGATTATGTGCCCCACGGTACACAAACTTGGTCAAATGTCATTTTGTGTTGGAAGGAATCTTATTAACTCTTATGATTTTGTAACTTAGCAAGTCTCGAGGGAGCCTGCAGGTCTTAATTACAGCCCTCGTTAAAATGCCTCCTAATTAAGCTTTTCTTCCTCCATGCATGTGTCCCAATCAGATTCTATAATGTAATATACCTCTAAATTAAACGTACTGAATCAATATCTGCTATCAGAAGCTCCAAAACTTTGCATGGAGTCAGAAGCGATTATTGAGCCCACACGGCTCAGTGAAAGTTCCTAAAGATAAGGTGTTACCCATAGCTATATAGTGTGAGTTGTTGGATAAGTGGGTGGTAGTCATGGAAACAGTGTGTTTTTCTGTGGTGTTCAGATCTGCGGCGCATCACGGCGGGGTTCTTGGGCATGGCTGCTGCCGTAATGCTGTGTGGAAGCATTGTGGCCGCCGTGGGATTTTTCTGGGAGGAAAGCCTCACCCAGCATGTGTCTGGACTCCTGTTCCTTATGGCAGGTACACTATTCTGCTTATTCTGCCTTATTATCTAACTTTCTCCTCTTTTTTTTGGCTACTTTGTGTTACTCATTTCGCCCAGTCGCACGCTTTCTCGTAGGTGGTTCTTTTTCCTTTCCAAGTTGTTGTCTACCTTGTTCATTCTCCCACGTCTTGTCTATTTATCTCCTCTTGTCATATGTAGGCTATATATATATAAATATATATGTGTGTGTGTGTGTGTGTGTGTGTGTGAACAAGATAAGAAATATATATATTAAAAATATTTATTAGTGGGGATTTTTCAGTGACTCTTTCTGCAGGTTATATCATTACGCCAGTAGGTGGCGGCAAATTAATTTGCAAGTGAATCATTCTTACAAATCATTCTTTCAAACGATTCGTTCAAAAACATGAATTCTTTCAGAAATGAAGTGTCTGGCTGCGTCCAAAACAGGAATATGATTTTCTTTTAATTAATAAATAATTGATGGTCTTCTTTGGCGTACTGTTTGTCGTGTATTATATAGTGGAGAAGTATTTGATTTCGGATGTAGCGTCATTCTAATTGACCCTTCGCAAACGGTTTGATTGACGGGCGATCTGGCCAATCATAACCCCGAATCCGCCATTTTGTCTGAAAAAGCAGTCGGGGAGATGGTAGATTAACGTTGGTAAACTTGTTTAAAATTGTGCGTACTTTCTACGGTTGAAACAACATTCCTTCTGATGTTCATTCATGTTTATTTGATGCTATAAATGAACTAGTATGAAGAGATGATCGGTTCACGAGCCGCTTGAAGGAGCTACAGCGATCTGTCACGACATATTAAAGAGACACTCTACGCTATTTATTGTTTAAACTTCTATATAAAATTACAATATTTTAAATATCAAACTGTTTCATATCATAAGTAACCTGCTCTGTCTTGTCTGTCGACGGGTTGTCAGTGTCCTCTTCGCACCACGATGTATTTTTCACTGTGAGAGAACATGATGTGTGAGCATAGCAACAGTAACTAAAGGGGGCGGGTCTTTGCGAATGGTCAATTAAGCTGTCGTATATGCAACATACTTTTTTAATAGTTTTTAAGTAAATTCAAAGGTAGTATCTAGACAGACTCACTGCAAAATTTCTATATAGTATGAACGTGTGTAGTATTAATGAAATCTGGACATAATACATTCTACATGTTGTCATTGTCATGTGACCTAATGTGTCAGTTGTGTTGCTTCACTGCCTCTACTACTGTTTTTCACCTACCCTGTTCTGTTCCCTGCTCTCATCCCATTGCTTCCTGTCTTCCTGTCATTTTGTCTAAAAAAAGGCAAAAAATATTACTTATTTAGAAATTAAACAAGTGATTCGTTGTGTCTGAATACAGTATGCCTACTTCCATACTTTGCATACTATAGCATGCAAAAAACAGTACACCAAAAGAGTAGTATGTGCGAATTCATAGCATTCGAAAAACAGTAGGTTAAAAGTACCGGGACGACTTACTATTTCCAACTGAGATTCTGACGAACACATTTGATGGACACTTTACTATCCCATGAGGCCACGGGAGAGAATTTATGAATTTATATCAACACAACTGATGCTGGTAGGTCATGTGACAGTGACAACATGACAGATATAGTATGTAAAAATTCATTTGTATTAACCATATTCATACTATATAGAACATACTATTTCATTGGTAGTGAAGTTTCAAACAAATGAAGTACCTACTATACAGTATGCGATATCAAAAGCAGCAACTGTCTTTATAAGTCAGCTGATTCGTTCAGAAATTATTAAAAGTCTTTATAAATGAGTCATTGAATAATTTACTCATTTGTTCAAAAATCTATCTATCTATCTATTTATCTGTCTGTCTGTCTCTCTATCTATTATCTATCTATTTTCAAAATTCATCTCTCTCACTCTTTTTACATTACATGAGATGAAGAGTTCAGATGTGGTTTCTTGTTTTTTAGTTGGGGGAATTCTCATGTGTTGGATCAGTAACCTTAAAGTTTCTTCTTTCCACAGGAATCTTTTGCACGATCTCATTGTGCACCTACGCAGCCAGTGTCTCATACGACCTATCCAGGAACCCTCCTTTCATCTACGGTCTGCCCGGTGACGTGGACCACGGTTACGGATGGTCGATCTTCTGTGCATGGGTCAGTCTGGGCCTAACAGTGGCATCAGGTTGTGTCTGCACAACGTATCCCTTCTTGAGCCGCACAAAGGCTCTTCGCTCCAAAACAGCAAGGGAGTCATCTGTATGAGCGCCCCCTGTGGCCTGGAGGACTCAGCAAATCAGCACTTGGCGCTTTAGTAAAACAGATTAAAGTGGGACTTCATGCTGAATGGAGCAGTTTTGAATGTCTTGTAGATTCCTGATACCTACGTGGAGCTCTTTTAAGATGTGTTGATGTTATACAGAACGAAAGACACGACTGTTGCATTTCCTGTGTGTCTTCTACACACATTTGCTTATAAATCACACACATAAAAAAGAAAATGCACACAAATATACAGTATGTGTGAATATAATGAACAAAACCTTTGATTTGAAATGGGTGTGTGTATGTTTTTGGGTTGTTGTGATGCAATCATTCCCTGGATCAGGTGACACTTAGGATCTGAGCCACAATTTTTTATGCAAACCATCTGAAATTCGAATGATTGCTCTGATCATGGTCAGTATTATTTTTTTATTGTGATTAAAGTATATGTTTTGGTTTGCCAACCACATGCAAATGGGTACAAGTCGACTAACCATTGGCTCCGGAGCTGATATTTCAAATGAAAAACAGCTGAAGAATCAGGGATGAACAGGACGCTTCGTGTCACCGATGTCACCACATCAGACAAATGTATAAAGGCATGATTGCATATATATCACCTTTGGGTAACAGCTGGTGGACGATATTCAAAAAGATTGAAAAATCAAAGGGAGATGAGAAGTCTTGAGATCTAAGACTTGGATATGTAATTTCGTGATTGGATGAAATGTCTCTGAAGATTCAGAACTTGAACGTGGCTGTCACTAGCAGTGCAATCGTAATATGGCAGCATGCTTAAAGTGGATGCTCTCGAATCTACCAGCCTCGCTCATGAAAGGCATCTCATGATGTCACGTCATTGCTGAAAATACAAATCTTTCCGTTTCACACGAAGCAACGCTAATATAAAGTGACGAGGATTATATTAACTACAGGATGTTGTTTTCCAAACTGAGCCAAAACAGTATACATATCCCTGAAACTGTACTGTTTGCCTCAAAACTTCTACTGTGTTTCTGAAAGTGTATTGTAAATAAAATATTATAATGATGAAATAAAGGTCTATGAAGAAACCAAACTGTTTCGTGTGAAGCAGTGTTTCGGTTTGTTATACGTGTTATTTTTGTCAGACATATGGCGGCTTATTTTAAAGCAGAGCCAGCATGTTTTCTGCTTTCTCTTTCTCAAGGAGAATATAGGCTACCTGTGCAGAAATATTAAACAATGCCATTAATTTCACCTCATATAGAAAAGCAGTTTATAATGAGCAAAAATAAAGCTTAAAATGATTAGTGTAGCTGATTTGTTTATGCTATATTATGAATAATATTGGGAAAAACAAACTTTTGAGATCCATTTTTTTTCCCATATTAACTTTTATATGGAATGCAATGGTCCAGGAAAATAAGGAACAAGTATTAGGCCTGAAATTATAGATATTATGATTTTGAAATAAAAATTTATTTTTAGATTTTCAGTTTTTTAGTCATTTTATGTGTTTTTATAATTTTTATTAGGTATATATATATATATATATATATATATATATATATATATATATATATATATGTATTTCTACTTTAATTTATTTTTATTTGATTTTTAGTCATTTTAGTACTTCATTTCAAAATAAATATTGCAATTTTCGCCTAAGATTTTAACTAATATTTATTTTATTTCAGCTTTGTTTTAATAAACAAAAACATTTGAATAGTTTTAGTTCACAGTGACACCGACCTGGAAATATCAGAGAAGTTTAACCTTGTAATTTTCAGGGCTGGAAAAGCCATGTATTTTGAAAACAAAGAAATTTTCTCTCTCTCTCTCTCTATACATTATTTCTTATATAGACTTTCAATTTTTATGCCACAAGAGGGCGCAATATTATCATCAATATACACACAAACCCTCATCTAAAGTCTGAAAAAGTGTTTGAGTGTGGATATGTTGTTGTGGTGGGGAAGAAGGGGCAACATGGCGATAACAAATTAAGCATTACCCTTCAGAAAACAAAAGGACAAAACTTAAATTGCTGAAATAACAAACAAAGTTCCAAATAAAAAGATTGTATTATCATACAGATGACATTACTCAAAAATGAACCTTACAGATACTGAGCACTCGCACAGGCGAGGGAAAACTACTTCAAACTGTAAATGAGGCTGGGGGTCGAGTGACTCTTGCTGGAGTAGAGAAATAGTGCCAACCGTGTGTGTGTGTGTGTGGGGCGAGTATTCCCTACGTTATGGGGACCAAATGTCCTCACAGGTATAGTAATACTAGTAAATTTTGATCTTGTGGGGACATTTTTTGATCCCCTTGAGGAAACAAGCTTATAAATCATATAGAATTATCTTTTTTGAAAATCTAAATTAGCAGAACATTTTCTGTGATGAGTAGGTTTAGGGGTAGGGGTAGTGTAGGGGGACAGAACATACAGTTTGTACAGTATAAAAACCATTACACCTATGGAATGTCCCCATAAAAAATGAAAACACAACTGTGTATGTGTGTGTTTGTGTGTGTGTAATGATAGGCCTAAGTCCTAACCAAAAAAACATTTACCAGTGCGCTTGTGTCCTCAAATGGGTAAAAATAGTCATATATCCTGAATTATCTATTTGAAGACTGAACGCTATTTACAATAAGATCATATTCCCAGTGTCTCAGTTGACTTTCTATCATACATGTCGTGTTGTACTGTGATTTACAAAAATACAGCCTTTTCTTCATAAAGCGAGAAGTCACAAAAACACAGGATATATAACATGCATTCCTCATATAGTAGTATTATAAAGAATAAAAACAACGGCTTCTAACCAACGGCTGGTTTGTACAAAGTCAAACCATCTTCTCATAGATCTTCTTGACTAAATACTCAGACAGACAGGATTTGATTTGATTGTATGTACTAAAACTACGGATACCTGCACTAGAGATGTATGGAAACATCTCAGAGTTCATGAAAAACAAAATATACAAGTTTGGACACACACAAAATATTGCAATACATTTAATAATATTTCCGACTGTCCTCAGTAACTGGCTCCTATGAAGTCTGTGACGTTGAGCTGAGAGACACTGTCCCATGTGACCAGGCTGGAAGGTGGCACAGTGTTTTTTAGGTTACTTGGAAACATTGAACACACTGAATTATGTAAATCTCAAATAAAATCAAGTCAAAAGTTTATAATACTCACAAATCCACACATCTTAAAATCTGAAGAAGAAAAAAAGTCTTGACATCGTTCGTTATTTAAAACACCCGTTTGTAGGTCCAAAAAGTGTCTTCGTCTTCATCTTTAAACACAGATTTTGAGTCCGTTTACACTATGATTTCCGCTTACTGAACATTCCTCTCTTGCAAAATGTTTCAAGTATATGAATGAGATTTAAAATGACCACTGACCGCTGAATGTTCAAAGGTCATTTGTACCATTTGACTAGAAATGACCACTAGAATTTTAGACGTCATTTGAACCAAATTGAATCTGCTGTCATATTAAAGGCCCGTTCACACCAAGGACGATAACTGTAACAATAACGATAAAAATATAGTTTTAAAAATTGTTCTAAATGTACACACGGTAAAGAGTCCACAGTTGACGGCACAAATAAACAATATTATTAGAATCACTTTCACAAAAAATTTTTCCAGCTGATGAACGATAAAAACACTGATAGCCAATCCATCCTACTTTAAAGCATTTAAAGCGGCAAAAACGGCATCGTCTGCTGGTGTGAAAGCTAATGTAGTTGACTCGTTTCCACCGAAGTTACCCGGAACAATTTGTCCCAGGAACTGTTTTTGCCCCCGGACCTGTTGCTGTCCGTGTTTCCATAGCAGTCTAAAGTACCGTGAAGATAAGTCAGTGATGTAAGATTGCAAGCGACTTTCCAGTTCCCGTCGGATTTCGCCCTACACATGTAAGCTTAAAGGGTCAGTTCCCCCCAAAATGAAAATTCTGTCATTTATGACTAAAACCTTCATGTCGTTTACACCCGTAAGACCTTCATTCGTCTTCGGACACAAATTAAGATATTTTTGATGAAATCCAATGGCTCAGTGAGGACTCTATTGCCAGCAAGACAATTGACACTTTCAGATACCCAGAAGGGTACTAAAAACATTTAAAACAGTTCATGTGAGTACAGTGGTTCAACCTTAATATTATAAAGCAACAAGAATACTGTTTGTGTGCCAAAAAACCCAAAATAACGACTTTTCAGCAATATCCAGTGATGAACGATTTCAAACCACTGCTTCGAAGCTTTACGAATCTTTTGTTTCGAATCAGAGGTTTTGAGCCCAAAGTCATGTGAGGCTTTGTTACCTCATAAGTGATTCGCAATTTCAATCGTTCACGTGACTTTGGCAGTTTGATATGCGAACAGAACCACTGATTCAAAACAAAAGATCCCTAAAGCTTCGAAGCAGTGTTTTGAAATCGGCCATCGCTAGATATTGTGGAAAAGTCTTTGTTTTTTTTGGCGCACAAAAAGTATTCCCGTCGCTTTATAATATTGAGGTTGATCCACTGTAGCTTTAGTAGCTTTCTGGGCATCTGAAAGTATTAATTGCCTTGCTGGCAATGGAGGACTCACTGAGCCATTGGATTTCATCAAAAATATCTTAATTTATGTTACGAAGATGAACAAAGGTCTTACGCGTGTAGAACGACATGAGGTTGAGTAATAAATGACAGAATTCTAATTTTTGGGTGAACTTACCCTTTAATAAAACCTGAACCTCATCGGCGGTCCATCTGTCATATTTTTCGACTCCAAATGTTGATTCGAAAAGCATACAACTTTTACTGCACACACCGCAACAGACTTTTGAAATGATGGTTGAAATAAAATGCTGAGTGGAGTCAACTAATCCAAATTCTGCGTGAACCCAACCAATCAGCGTGCTCAGCATCCAAATCCCACCCCCGAGAGTTCCTGAACTTAGAAAAAGTACTCAGCAAAGTACTGAGTACTCAAAAGAACTCAAAGTACAAGCAGGGGCGTTTTGAGGGGAGAATTTTTACCCGGAACTTTATTTAGACCCTGGTTCCTGCAGTCGAAACACACCGAGTACCACCCACCCCAAAGTCCCCAGTTCCTGGGGAAAGTTCCTGCGACTTTTATAGTTAGCATTCTTTGTGTGAACGGGCCTTAAAGCTTCTTCAGTCAACCAAATCAATAACATTCCAATACTATATTTTTCCTGAAATCTTTACAGCTGTAAAAACAGTAAATTTTTAAAAAGCTTCAGACCACCCCCTTCTTTGAAGACTAGAATCATCTCAACAGCAGAAACACACGTGTATTCACACACATACAAAACATACAGTGGATAACACAATAACGCACAATAAAACATCTGCAATCCTCCATGGCTGCTTTGAACTCCTCTTCCTCCTGTCAGTCCTGTTTACCAGGATTTTAACGACGGCATCCTGAGAGTTGATGCGTCTGTGGCATCAACTCGTGCCTGATTTAGAAACCCTTGATGATGCAATATGCCTCCATGGAGGACAAGATGATATACATCAGCCAGAGACTGAAAAACAAAGTTGTGGTCAGGATTTTGGGAGTCCGCGGACCACCCAGTTCTCCCCCGATCTCAGGCCTGCGGCGGTACATGAGGACGGCGACACAGATGAAGGCAAAGATGGTGAAAAGGGTGACGGAGAACGCCAGCGTGCCGGGGTCCACGCGGAAGTACTGGCCCTTTGCCTGGTGATATATGGCAGCGATGGACCAGGCCACTCCGATGCCCAGAAACACGTTCACAGCATTGCTGCCCGTCACATTGCCGATGGAGGCGTCAGCGTACTGATCCTGGATGGCTGCCACCTTACTAGCGAAAGTGTCTGATTATAAAGAGGTGGTGAGAGAAAGGCAGAAAGAAAGAAATATTGTCAAGCTGCAAAAATAGCTCCATCAATAAATGAGTGAATCTTATGAAACCTGTAAAGAACATGTCTAGTTTATATTTTGCCTGCAAGTCAAAATAAAGACTTAGTTTGTGTAAAGGAAATTAAGCTTATTTTTAGGACCATTAAGCATTTGCGTTGTGACAATATTTTCAATACATTTAAGCACATTTCACTCCAAAAAATAATATATCATTTAATATTATAAAATGAATACTGTATTTGAATAATTATTATTTTAAAGTACTATTAGTTACCATTAGAACATGAAATATATATACAAATATTTGTTTTCGTTTGTGTTTTTGAAATAAATCTCTAATGTTCAACAAGGATGAATTTATTTGATTAAAAATACAGTTAAATAACATAACATAAATGTAAATGTAATGTAATGTAATTGCTATTTCTATTTTATAGTAATTTTTTGTTATGCATCTGTCATGATTATTTTCTAAATATTTTTAATTCCATTTTATGTAAAGCAAAAGAACTATATATATATATATATATATATATATATATATATGTTGATCTGTGGCTTCATATATATTATACGATATACTGTATAATGAATATAAATAAATATAATGAAATTTGGGGGAAATATGCTTAGTTGTAAATGAATCTTGTAATTAATTTGATTTTGAAGTGAAATGTGACTTGAACATTTTGTCAAAGAGAAAATCTGCAGTACCTGGCACAGAGGTTCCCAGCGCCACAAACACAACCGCAGTTACAGAGTCTTTGAGGCCAATAGTGCATCCAAAATGTGATGCAATGTCTCCAATGAAAGCAGTGAGGACGCCAATCATGATGATGGACACGATGAAACACGCCCAGCCATTCCAGTAATCAGTGGGCGGCACGAATGCAAACAGAACCTTCCAGAACACAGTCAGGAAGTGCATGACGTAGTCGAAGCAAGATGGCATCTTTTCTTCCCCACACTCTTCATCATCATCGTCCCCTTAGGATGAGAAAAAGGACAGGAGATTTAAATTATGGATTGGTTTGTTTGTTTCCTGTGAAGAGACAGGCTGTCCTCTTTCTCTAGGGAACATCAGTGTGATGACATATCTGTGCACATCGCTATTGTTTTTTTTTTTAATTCACGTGCCCTCATAATACTTAATCAAATGAACTTCTCCTCCCTCTAGCGGCAACATCACTTTGCTTCTCTGATGATGTGTTCACCAGCACAAGGGCAGGACAAGCTGTCAATTACATGAGATCACATCCAAACCAGAACTATCCAATCAATTACAGATAGACAAACTCAAGTCCTGCCCTACATGGTAACTGTTTGAACAATAAATCTAGGTACAATAAGATGCATTATACTGTAAATGTGAAGGGCATTGTCAGGTGCATCACTTAATGGTTAGTCAACATTTACACTGGCTCTAACGCACACGCACAAAAAACAACAACATTATGGCCCGGTTTCACAGACAGGGCTTAGAGTAAGCCAGGATTAGGCCTTCAATTAGGACATTTTTAAGAACGTGCCCTAGAAAAAAACATTACTGGTTTGCATCTTGAGACAAAACAGTTGCACTGACATATTTTAAGATGTGTCAGTACAAACTGCTTTCAGTTATAACAGCTCAAAAAATGCAGTTTAGTCTGAGATTAGGTTTAAACATTGTCTGTGAAACCGGGGGTATAAATTATAATTTTAATTATCATTGAAATAATAATAATAACAGTTGTTAAATGAATTTAAATTTATAATTCAATATTTTCATTTACTTTACATATATAAATGTATTTTTCTATGTTTACATTTAAAAAAAATAAATTTAGAATTGATCAAACTAAGACAATTACTTATTATTTTACATTTTATTAAAGTTTTTTTATTATTTAAGACTATTATTTACTATTATAGATTTTTCGCACCATATAAATTTAATTTTTTATATTACCATTTTTTTTCCATTTAATCTTGTAAGGTTTAAGAGCAACTCCCTCCATTGACAGCCTACGCGTCCTTCGTGAGTGCTTTGTTTGCGGAATTTTTTTTTTTTACCACTTTATTTACAAAATATTAATCTGCGACGTGCGTCACATGCGTCGTGGTGCTCTTGTGAACATATTAATATTTTGTAAATAAAGTGGTAAATTATGTTTTTGCGCAAAGCACTCGCGTTGTTTAAATTGCATGGAGTACTTTTATGATGTCTGCACTACATTTCTGGGGCTTGAAAGTGGTAGTTGCATAGGCTGTCAATGGAGGGACAAAAAGCTCTCAGATTTCATTAAAAAAAGATCTTCATTTGTGTTCTGAAGGGTTTGGAACAACACAAGGGTGAATGATTAATGACAGGATTTTCATTTTTGGGTGAACTAACCCTTTAATGAGAAAAATTATCAATTTTTTTTTTTTCATGACAAAGAAGTTAATTTTGGTTCACAACTGGAGCACTGCAGAATGAGGCAGCCCTACATAAACTGCCTAATGTCTAATTATGAGAAATATTACCCAGGAATTTAGATTATGATCTCCCTCCCTCTTTCCTCTTGGCTCAGGCTGCACTAACAAGCTCTGTCAGCTTCAGTCAAACCTGTCAGAATGAGTGCTTGTGCACGTATCTGACTGCATGTGCGTGTGTGAACAAAAAACAGTCACAGAGCTTTGCGTCCACACATTCCTTATTAATACGCTGTGCGACATGACAAAAGACACTTCGAAAACTTTGCGGATGGAGGGTGTAAGCAAAAGGCCTTGACATTTTAGAGGAGAGACTGGCGCTAGCTTTTGTTGGGTCATGCTCACAATAAGCTTGACTGATGGTAGAAGAATTCTGGGTAAAAAAAAAAACCAAATCCATAAGAAACACATTGATGTTCTTTTCCCTGTTAAAGACAGAGTTGTTCTCAAAAAAACACACAATTCTAGCACAACTAAACTTAACATTGTTGACAAAAATATTTACATATGGTGTGAAAAATCTGTAATATTAAATTGAATACTTTTAAAATAAATGTAAAATAATGTGAAAGCGATGCATTATAAACAAAGTTAGAATGTTCATGTCCTATTGTTCATGTCTTTTTACAGTCAATAATTCAATCATTTTAATCCAAATGTGTGGATGTGACATAAATATCTACAATGCACAACAATAAAACTTCATTCCATTTTACTTTTATAATTTGACATATTTCCGAATAAGATGCAAAAGAAAAAAAATATTACAGTTGGTAAGAACTGGTAAGATTACAATGAAAAGACTTTGAAGAAAAACAGAACTGATACTTAGACATTATAATGGATGCTTGCTAGTAAATATAAGCTGTCAAACAGGTTCTTGGGAATTTAATACTGAGAATTATCTACTCAGGATGAGAAAGCAAATTATGATTATATCTTCCCTCTCCGGCACCACCATGATTGACACTCTGGAGTGTCATTTTAATTGATGAAACGCTCACATGCATTTCTCTCTAGCTACAGGCAGGTATTCAGCTCCAACACAATTTAAATTGCAATAGAGTGCTAATTAAAGATATGTGGCTAAATTAGCGCAGTGATTGAGCAGCAATTAGAACAAGCCTTTTGGAGATGAAGAAGCAAAATAACCTAGCATGCTGTCAAATCCAAGTCTGCAGGGGACTGTGAAATGTTGCTTTTTATAGTATGTAGAGACTTAATGGTAAAATGTGGCAGCATTTTCTCAGTGGCTTACCTGAGCTGACAGTAATGGCTTCGACAAACTGGTCTCTCCAACTGTTGGTCCCAACCAAAAGGGCCAAGTTGGTTTTCTTTATGAGTTTATCGACTGTGCTCTGGAAGGGGGGTTAAAATCATTACAACTAGGTTAACAATACTTAAAAGGTTTAATGGTTACAGTTCACAACAGTATCTCATTTATTAACATGAACAATGAAAAAACAACACTTCTACAGCATGTATTAATTTTAATTTCAACATATACTAAAACATTTTTAAAATTAAATGTTGTATGTGTTTTATTAATATTTTATGAATGTGCTGTGAACTAACAAAGAATTGTTTAAAACTGCAGTCCGTAACTTTTTTTGCAAGTATATAACCAGCCAGTGTTCAAAATTTCTCCTTACCTTATCCCCATTCACAACGGTAAGCTTGTAATAATGTTCTTTTAATTTGAGTGGTACTGGTAAGTTAGGCTATGCATCATTACGTCACGTCTGTATACATAACGAATGAGTCCCGGACGCTGCAGGTGGCGGATTGAAGACTCTTTTACAGCAGCTGTAATAATTAAGCTTGTCACTTTGATGGTTATTTTGTTATCAAGAACGGTACAGACGACCATCAACATTGACAACTGGTGAGCAGTAATAGTAAAAAAAAAAAAGACTTTAGACTGCGGAAACAGCAAAAAAGGGAATGCGACATGACCCGTCGAAAACAAGAATAAAAACATAGGCAGGGCTTTTGAGAGGTGACATGAATTCTGTGTTTTGAATGGCTTTAAAATGGATGCTTTTTCTGCTGAACAGGTAAGACATTTTAATGGTTTATTGCGTAAATAATGCTAATAAGATAACACTAAATATACATAGTCCCGCAATGTTGATGTTGATAACATTAACAATCTGAGAACAAAGTATAAAAACAATAATAATTTGCATAGTTTGACGTGATGAGCTAACTTTGCAATCATTTTTTTCAGTTGGTCAGAACAAAAATGGCAGACATTTTCCGGTGAAAATTATTATTTTGCTCGTACTTCCAAGACGAAGTATCTGCAATTCCGAAGTACAGTATCCAGACCGGTGCAATTCTCTTCAAAACATTAGATTCATCCGCGCTGAGGAGCCATGCCAACGCACAATCCCGTAAAATGATAATTTTGCAACTAACTGCAATTGTAGGTTTCAAACAGAGATGGCGACAAAGAGGCAAAAGTTACAGACTGCAGCTTTAATAAAAATATTTCTCATTGCTAGTTCATTTTAGCTTATACATTAACTATTGTAAACAAAAGATTGTACAGTGTTACCAATTAATTAGCCCCAAACTGAAAAGTCCATCACCCTCATGTGCCAAACCTGTATGACACTCTTTCTTCCATGAAATACAAAAGCAGAAACTTTGAAGAATGACATCACTGCCTTTTTTAATACTTACAATTGAAAGCAGATTAGGGACTCCAAAACGTGCATAAAAGAATCTTAAAAGTGGTACAAGAACCGAAACATATACTGCTTTAGTCATATTTTTATAGTGCTTTTAAATCATTTTTGGTGCTTGACAGCATCCACCTCATTCACTTCAATTTCTGGAAAAAAGCAGTGAGAACATTCTGCCTAACATCTCCTTTTGTGTTTCACATGAGGTTGAGTAAATGATGACAGAACTTTTATACGTGGTTATTCCTTTCAGATATTTCTTTAAGACATCACAAACTAAGTAACAGCTTCAAGATCGTTCAAAGAAAAAGATCCCTCAGTCGATAATTCAGCAGATTTGGAATAAGATTTCCAAAAAAGGCTTTCCTGTGGTGCAGCCAGCCTGAACGCAAAATCTTATCCATTACAGCAAAGTGAAACTGATTTGTCAGGGCAGCACTGCCATTCGATTATGAAGGTTACAGTCAGTATCGCATCAGCAGAACATAAAAAATTTTGTGCAATTCAATCAAATCTTCAGGATACAAGGAGATCATTTTGCTTTGAGTCCATGCAAATTAATCTCATGGACAGGATGAACATGAATAAACCCTGTGACGCACACAGGAGGGGTCGGGGAGAACTGCAGGGGTGAATTTGTAGATGGAAAATGCTCGTTGTTAACATGTATAAAGTGACAGGCACTCAGAAAGGTTGCGGTAATAGCTCTGGCCATGTTTGCTGAATCTGAGGAGCAATTATAGGTTGAATCGTCTCCAGCTGGGGCTACTTCAGCAGAGCAGGATACTATCGCTCATGTCCAGATGCTCTGCCATCCTCTCATTCGCCTTTAAGGGTTTCTAAACCCCCATTCATGCTTAAAATGTCATCATTTGACCTTATAGTAAATGTGTCTCCAAGTGTCTGAACATTGATGGGTGTCTGAATGTATTTTTCAAGAGCAGAAAAGCTACCTTAAACTCATAGGACTCCTCAATGATTACTTCAACTTTTACATGTTCACCCAGTGTCGGGCGACCCATCTCAGCAATACGCCTCTCATCCTTCTCTTTTTTAGTCAGGGTTTCCTCTTCCCCATCCTCTGAGAGAGATAGACAGAGCAAAAGAGGTAAAGGATATTTGATGGAAAGGAACAAAAGAAGATGGTGAGTCTTTCACGAAATGCATAAATCCAAATACAAAAGTTCAGTTGATTGGCTTGCTCACATGTGCACTCCTTAAAAATTTACAGTGAACAAAGATGCAGAATTGTACGATTACGTCATTTGCAGGGTTAAAATAAGGTCATAACATCTGCAATGTGAGCTATGCTATGTATGTTTGTTTGGTTAGAAGCGTGAGAATGCAACTCTGTCAATCTGGACATGTTTGAGTCCTTTTGGATGGTTTAAAAATTAAACAAACATTACGGATCAAAAATAATGAATGCACAACTGATAAAAGATATTTAAAAGAACAGTTCACAACAAAAATAAAACATTGTCACTCCCATGAAGCTCCAGCCCACTTTAATTTTCTTTATTCTGTGTATTAAACCCAGAAGTAGATTTTTTTCCATACAAAGAATGTGGATGGGGGGAAAAAAAGGCACAGCTGGGATGGGAAAAAAGGGGGTTGGAAATGCATTAAGATAGCATTTTTTAATTTTGAAAAATGAAAATTCTGTCATCATTTACTCAGCCTCACATTCATGTAAATAAACTCACCCTCACCTTAAAGGTGAAATATGTATTTCGTCCGCTAGAGGTCGCCTATTCAAAACAAAAGGGTAGCTTTATGACAAGGAATCTTCGAGGAATAGAATCGTGATAGGACTCGGGCAGAAATCATATTCATGGATACGATTATTAACATTACTGTAGTATGAAGCAGAGCAGGGCTGAATGATGTTTGGAACTGAACGAGGCCGCTGGAGCGATTGTTAATGTGAGACGAACGCAACACACGCCTCGCGATCAGCGCCGGTTACACCAGATTCTGCGACCATCGTATTCTGTGACCGTAGAGGGCGTGGTTATCATTGTGCTGCGTCATATACGCAAATCGCGTAAATTCTGACGATAAAAGACATTCAAAGACATTCGCACGAGAACGTTTTTTCTGTATTTATATATAATATAAAAACATAATAATATATAGAGTATATACACAATATATTATTCGATAAATATTATTCTGAATTGCAAAACAAATGTTCGCGCGAATGTTTAATGAACAACAATATGATGGAAACACATATTTCTCTGCAACTACTACTACTACTCTGCAAACAATCACATTGCGTTTAATCTGGACAAGCAAATGAGCATTTACGAAGTGAATAACCTGCATTTCTAAACAAGTTTCGAACAGATTTCACCTTCTTTGGCTTATCGTCAAAAATTACGCGATTTGCGTATATCACGCAGCACAATGATAACCACGCCCTCTGCGGTCACAGAATACGATGGTCGCAGAATCTGGTGTAACAATATTGGATACATTTGAGTGTGTTGAAAAGGATGTTATAACGTAACTCTGCATGTTCGCTGTGAGACGTTTGTGTCATTACTGTAAGATAGATCGATATCAGAATATCATATTAAATGCTGGATGGCTTTTGTTTATAAATGGCATGCAATTAATTTTAAAACGTTTTGTATGAAATTTTGTTTCACTATTACTAAAAATAAAGCTGAATCTGATTATGCTATGTTAGTTGTGTCGTTACTTGACAAAATAGTGTTTTTCTCTTAGGCATGGTACTGGCAAAAAAAAAAAAAAAAGTTTTAAACAGTCTATAAATGTATCGGAACAGTTATTCCCTTGTCTAATAAAACGTAATATATTAAAGCATATTTGGTGTTTCCATGTTTTCTATAAAATAAAACGGGAAACTGAGATCACGTCCCTGATCCTTGGTTAAAACAGCATTTTTCACGATTTACAAATAGTTGGAACATTTAGGATATTGTAAGTACTCAAGTGTACAAATATATACAGTGGCCCAGTGGTTTTTAGACATTTTAATGCAAAAATCTCACATATTGCAGCTTTAAATGAAACCTGTTCATCATAAAAAGCAATTGTATGTCTTTAAAAGGCTTGCATTAAATCGCTTAATTTATTTGAAAACATTTTTTAATGTCTTTATGAACTTTTAGGTTACTATCTTCTAAATTTTGATCAAGAGAGACAGAACCTTTACAAAAAAGAACTGCAGTATATTGAAGTAGAACTGCAGTAAAACTGCAGTACAGAGTAGTTTAACTGCAGTTTAATTAAGCACAACCATAGATTTGCAGTATAATGAAGTATAGTCACAGTATAACTGCAGTAAAACTGCAGTATAAGTACAGCTGCAGTAAAATGAAGTACAACTGAAAGTTGCATGAAGTATAAAAACAGTATAACTGCAGTTGTATTGCAGTTTTATTTTACTAGAACTTTAGATGTATTGCAGTATAGTTGTACTCCAGTAAAACTACAGACATTTTAGGTTATACTGCAATACTGCAGTTTTTTTTGTGTCCAAAAAACTGCATTTTTCTATATGTAACAAAAACTGTAGTATTACTTCTAAAAAACTGCAGTAATCTTTTGTAAGGGAAACCTCACCTTAATTTATGTTTTTAATATTAAACAAAGTTGTATGGGCTTGGATCGACATGAGGGTGAGTAGATGATGACAGAAATGTCATTTTTGGATGAACTATCCCTTTAAGATAACACTACAAGGCCATTCCACTAAAGTCTATCAGTGTACTGCATTGATTCAAAACACTTAGCATGTGATTAAATGCATGCATTTAGCATTAATCACCTTATTCCGAACCTGTAAAGTAAATATAGCTCCTACAAGTTACACTCATGAGGAAATGACCATTCCTCACAATCACTTTATAAAACAGGATTGTGGGTCAAACATGCACACGCAATATAAGATCACACGTTTATAGTGACACAATGAAGAATGGATTAAAAGTAGGGGAAAAGGGATGAACAAGAGAGGAAATGGATACCTGTGATGCTGATAATGGTGGAGGGAATTGGCTTGTCTCTACCCTGCACTTTCCGGTACACATCCCTGCCTGATGAGCCCAAACACATCGACTGAACAGTGTTAGCACAGATGCTAACAGATCTACAGAGCTTTATCTATGATGGTGCACAACTAAATAAAACTTTATAAAGCACTTTATGAAAATTTCAGTCATCACATGAGAGAACAGAGCAAATATGTATACCTCTTTGACAGATTATTATAATTTGATAGATATTACAGTACACACATAAGCTTTTCGGTATACTTTATTTTAAAGATAATTATGTAAAATCCAATTAAGTTTTTTTACATAAAAGCTTTCTTGAATATATATATATATATATATATATATATATATATATATATATATATAATGTATTACAGAATTAACATCAAATGCAGTGTAGGTTTATTATGCTAGATGTAGTTTAAGTATATTTAATTAAATATAATTGTGTATAATATTTAAATATATTAACATCTACATAAAATAAATAATATAAAATGACAAAAAGTTTTTAAAGTACATTTTCTTTTTACATTTTTTTACATAATCATGTAATCTCAATGAATTATTGTCAGACGATCAAATAAAGGTGAAATCGGTCATGAAGGCATAAAAGCTATGATATAATAATTGTTAGATAACCGTTGTTTAAAACTATTTTAGATGGAGTAAGACGAGTCATGACACACCAACATGACGTCAACTTCCAATACATGTAAAGTCAACCACACCCTCGCCTGAATAGCATTCATTTCATTTTTTTGACTGACATAAAGTATGCTAATTCAAGAATGCACTGTTCTCTCTGTGATGAAATTTTCCATTAACAGACACTCCTTGGATACAATATTTAAAGCTTAAATGGTGTTTGAAGAATCAATATGCGTGCTCTCACAGTTGAGCGAGTTTGACAAGACTGTTACGAAAGCAGACATGTCAGCTTAAGGCAGACTAGCTATGCATTCTCATCATGAACCAGCCCGCTTGCCTTTGGGAATAATGACGATGAGGGTTGCTGAATTGGTGACATGGGTGGTGGTGTTGTCCATCACACAATATCATTGTGAAACTTTTTGGCATGCAGCAGATGTGACATTTCACAAGTAAAACAATTCCAGCAGGTTCAGAGCACCACGACAGCAATAAAACGTAACTTTATAAATTAGTGCCGTGTACATTGCTTGAAAATGAGTAATAATGTTTCAAATGAGGAAGTTAGTTTCAGAAAATGACGAAAACATGTTTAGTTTTTTATTAGAGACATGGACTGTGTTTGAAAACTGCCTAATTTGGCAGCTGGTTATAAGATTTTATCAAATAAAATGACTTACAATTTAAAATAATTTAGCAACTTTTTTTTGGAATTTTTCGAATTTGGCTTCAATATCATTGTTTGGCCATTTATAATTCAGTTTATAATTTCAGTCATGTGAGTTATTTCTGCTGTAAAGGTTACTCAATATGAAAGAAAGCAAAGCAAATTAGACACTTATTATCTGTCTCTGGTCCTATTTGAGCAAATGAGCCTATCAAGCGAACAGCACACACTAAAATACTAGTTTAAGCAGTGTGACAAACAAAGGCTCTAGCTCAACGTCAAGCTAACCAGTTACCAAACACACTCAATGTTATATTTAGCTCTCAGCTTGGTGAAAAGTCAAATATAATCTCTTACCATAAAGCTGCTTATCTATCAAAGAAAAGATTATCATAGAAAAGATTAAATCTATGACTGCGAGTTCATTCGCTTGGTTAGCGAAGCAAGTTAGCTTAAGTAGCTGGTAAAGAGTTAGCTAAGCATTCCCAGTGATATATTACCATACCTGTCTTCACGAATCCACCTAAAATCATAAAAACACAGCAAAAATGAACTCTCTCTTTGTTCATTTCTCGTTTTAATGGTTTGGTTTTAGTAAGAATAGGAAATTATGTTGGTATTGGCCGAAATGAATGCATAAGTTTTAGCATAATTTGATTACTTGGTGACCAGAATGGATACAGAAGGAGAACATGAGAAATTAGTCCAAATATGTCACAAAATACGGTATGTTCTTACTGTAAAAACCAGCATATGCTTGACCACAAACCAATATATAACTGGCATGGATGAGCAAATAGCATGGAAACTAATGCTGGTCTTTGCAGCATGGCTAGTGAAAAAATGTCTAAATTTGAACAAAGAGCTTATGCATAGTAATAAATAAACATTTGCATGATCATGTGATGAGATGAACATTTTTAAAGTGGTTCACAGATATAAAGAGCAGGGGAAAAAAGAGACAGCTTACCACATTCATGCAGCAACATAGCTGATGTAGACAAATGACAGAGAGACAGGACAAAAAAGAAAAGAAGAGATGGAGATAAAGAAAGAACAAAATGATTATGAATGAACTAACCCAGTAACACAGACAGGGATAGTGTGCAATAAGATTGTGTTGCTAAATTTAGGAGAATCCAGGTAGGACTGGAGCTTAGAATATGTTTATTAAATCTGACTGACTGTGATGTCAACATAAACTGATGGAAATCATCAAACACTGATAGATGGGGGAGTTTTAGAATTTTGGAGCCATCAAATCAATTAACTGCATCTAACATAAAAGTGTGTTTACATAATATACCTTATATATATATATATATATATATACATTAATCGATAATGTTTTTGTCTGTCACAAATACATATCTTAAATTATTTTCAGATTAGATGAATTATTGAAATAATTAATTCTAGCATGTTTTCAATTCAACTGACAGCCCAAAAACAAAGTGATATTAACAGCATGAAATCTGAAAAAAAAAAATGACTATGACAAGAAAAATCTAATATCATATGACTGAATCAATATCGTTCTATTAGCACGGAGGCCATGAAATCTCACAGGCTCTGGAATTTGGCAGGAATCCCATGTATTTGCAGCTCATTATGGTTTCAATTGTCCTTGTCTCATCCAGGCCTGAAGGAATGGTCCCCACAGCTTTAGTCCTGGACAGAATCCTCATATTAAAGGTCTAGTCGGAGCCAATTATGCCTATTCTCTGAGAGAGAGCTCT
The DNA here is from genome assembly GCA_037194245.1 of Opsariichthys bidens. Taxonomy (NCBI): domain Eukaryota; kingdom Metazoa; phylum Chordata; class Actinopteri; order Cypriniformes; family Xenocyprididae; genus Opsariichthys; species Opsariichthys bidens. Next base: position 10,477,232 of record CM074299.1, read on the forward strand.
TAACCTTCGGCCAGGAGGGAATATGGGGGATATATCCACTGAAATTGAGCAGTAAGCGGGAGGAAAACTGCATTACTGCAATAGCAGAATGAAAGTAGAGGATCAGCTTTGAAGGAGGAGAGGAGGAAGTGAAAGACAAAAGCCAGAATAAAGGGCAGCAGCAGAAAAAGAAAAAGGCTTGTTTCAATCTTTCACCTGTCCATCCCCTCCTCCTCCATTCTGGTTCCTGCAGCTCTATGAAGAAGTTTGCATGCTTGTCATACTCCTCATGGTCAAGAATATTAACCTTTATGGTCTTCCTGTGGGGGGAACATAAAATCACATTTGAGGTATGTTCATTTTTAGGCACATCAGATGCCTCTAAACAAAAAGTTAATGAGCCAATCAAATCCCTCAATAATAATGACACACGATTCTCAAATCCGATTCATCTATCAGTTTCGCTGTAGAATATAATGGAGACATTGTGTCCTCCTCTTCAGAACTCAAGAATCTTTTCGAGTTTATCTCCAACCCTAATAAAACACAATTGAACCAGCTAATTGAGCTCTTCAGGATCGCTTGAAAATCACAAGCTGAAGCAGGTTGGAAATAAACTTTGCAGAGCAGTGGGTCTCCACTGTTGAAAACCTCTGATTTAATGACAAGATATTCTTTATAGTGTACGTTAGATCTAGAGCGATTGTGGGTGGACTATGTGGGCTTTGAATATTATCACTTCCAGTTCAGCTCAGAAGATGGCAGCACTCCGGGGCTGATACAGGGAAGTGAGACCAGGGGAAGACGGCATCCCACCTTTTCTCTCACTCATTTCCACCATTTGAGGCTCTCCAATCTCCAGGAAGAAGTTCTTATTCTTTTCATACTCCTCGTCATCGATTATATTGATCTGAATAGTTTTGCTGAAAGAGAAAGAGAGAAAGAAAAAGAGCACAAGTTTGCAGACATGAAAGAGGCATAAGGAAAAGAACTAGAAGCATGCTGGAGAAATAACCAAAAGCAAAGAAAAGCAGAATGAAAGAATATGGACAATGATTATGTTGTAAGCAACATAAAAAAAATAATTAAAAGTGAAAAACAAAGGAATAGTTCACTCAAAAAAAAAAATTGTTATAATTAATATTTCTTTCTTTTGTTGAACACAACAGGAGCTGCTATGCAGGATATCCATGATATTATGATATTTGGAAAATCTGTGAATAAATTCTGACTCATTTTAGGGTTAGCTACCCATTTTTTCGTTCATAAAATTCCAATCTTATGAGCTATTAGAGAGAAAAATATGATTCATTCCCTGAAGGTAATGGAAAAATTAGTGACATATTGTGGTCAGTCTGAATGAATTGTTTATCTACATATGATGTGTATGTTTACTATCTATCCATTGACTGCTTTACATGCTCACACTCAAACAGAGCAGCATATATATATCATGATATAATGTGAGTCAGAGCCAATGGAAACCATTTGAAAAATGATCTGCAATCACAGCTGTGTTTACTGGAATATACTGGCCTAAAAGCCCTTTAAGTGCTTTTTGTGAATAATACAACAACAGGCTCTCCCTCCATCTCCCTTTATCATTACTTTTATAAAAATAGTATCAATTTAATTAGACCATTACACACGTCATTGTAACAATCCGCTACACAAAAATAATCTATAATGTTCAAACCTAACTCTCTAGGCAAGTCAGCGATGTTAGGCCAAGATCAACCCACTTAGGATAGGTTTGTATGACGGACCAACACAATTAGGTTTTGGGTGCGAATTTGTATGTTCATACCTTATTTGTGTGTTTATTTATAATCTGTTCATGCCCAGTGGTGGTTAGGTTCAGGGATGGGGTTAGGAGAGAAAATTAATGCTTAGTTTTTTCCTAAAAGTTAAACATTATCGTACGTTTCACATTGTACAAATTCATACGAAATTGCCACCTAGTAAAATACTTACATTTTTACTTGAGAATGTACTTTTTTTACTTGGGTAGTATGGACATATTTATGATCTATTTCACAAGCAAAACACACAAAAAAACCCATTTGATTTGTACAAGAACTGAGCCAATCAACTGGAGTTTTCATCCATCTCTTGCTATTTGTGTACGCAATGTGCATCAGTTGATCAGTGAACAGCCTGTGGGCGTGTCATCTTAGGTTGAAACTAAGACAGACCAGACAGTAGGCTAAAACACATCCTTTGAAATACTCTCTACCTTCATCCAGGCTCAAAATAAACTCTTCCTTCTGTCTGTGGGCATCTAAGCTCCACTTGTCACAAAATCTTAAATATTTCTGCCACCAGCACACTTCTACTCTGGAACAACACAGAGAATGAAAAAGGATAGTGGCTGATTCTATGAAACAGGATCATTTTTGGGTGTGATAATGTGGTTTTTAAAGAATATCAAGATTATTAACATTGTACCAGACAAATAATGTGTTCTATCAAATAATAATTATATTTCTAGCTAAATGAATATGTCACCCATGCTGGCAAAATGAGTCGATAATAGAGAATATGAGAGAAATGTGAGAGAAATACAGGGAGTGCAGAATTATTAGGCAAATGAGTATTTTGACCACATCATCCTCGTTATGCATGTTGTCTTACTCCAAGCTGTATAGGCTGGAAAGCCTACTACCAATTAAGCATATTAGGTGATGTGCATCTCTGTAATGAGAAGGGGTGTGGTCTAATGACATCAACACCCTATATCAGGTGTGCATAATTATTAGGCAACTTCCTTTCCTTTGGCAAAATGGGTCAAAAGAAGGACTTGACAGGCTCAGAAAAGTCAAAAATAGTGAGATATATTGCAGAGGGATGCAGAAGTCTTAAAATAGCCAAGCTTCTGAAGCGTGATCATCGAACAATCAAGCGTTTCATTCAAAATAATCAACAGGGTCGCAAGAAGCGTGTGGAAAAACCAAGGCGCAAAATAACTGCCCGTGAACTGAGAAAAGTCAAGTGTGCAGCTGCCAAGATGCCACTTGCCACCAGCTTGGCCATATTTCAGAGCTGCAACATCACTGGAGTGCCCAAAAGCACAAGGTGTGCAATACTCAGAGACATGGCCAAGGTAAGAAAGGCAGAAAGTCGACCACCACTGAACAAGACACACAAGCTGAAACGTCAAGACTGGGCCAAGAAATATCTCAAGACTGATTTTTCTAAGGTTTTATGGACTGATGAAATAAGAGTGAGTCTTGATGGGCCAGATGGATGGGCCCGTGGCTGGATTGGTAAAGGGCAGAGAGCTCCAGTCCGACTCAGACGCCAGCAAGCTGGAGGTGGAGTCCTGGTTTGGGCTGGTATCATCAAAGATGAGCTTGTGGGGCCTTTTCGGGTTGAGGATGGAGTCAAGCTCAACTCCCAGTCCTACTGCCAGTTTCTGGAAGACACCTTCTTCAAGCCGTGGTACAGGAAGAAGTCTACATCCTTCAAGAAAAACATGATTTTCATGCAGGACAATGCTCCATCACACGCGTCCAAGTACTCCACAGCGTGGCTGGCACGAAAGGGTATAAAAGAAGAAAATCTAATGGTATGGCCTCCTTGTTCACCTGATCTGAACCCCATTGAGAACCTGTGGTCCATCATCAAATGTGCGATTTACAAGGAGGGAAAACAGTACACCTCTCTGAACAGTGTCTGGGAGGCTGTGGTTGCTGCTGCACGCAATGTTGATGGTGAACAGATCAAAACACTGACAGAATCCATGGATGGCAGGCTTTTGAGTGTCCTTGCAAAGAAAGGTGGCTATATTGGTCACTGATTTGTTTTTGTTTGGTTTTTGAATGTCAGAAATGTATATTTGTGAATGTTGAGATGTTATATTGGTTTCACTGGTAAAAATAAATAATTGAAATGGGTATAAATTTGTTTTTTGTTAAGGTGCCTAATAATTATGCACAGTAATAGTCACCTGCACACACAGATATCCCCCTAAAATAGCTAAAACTAAAAACTAAAAACTAAAACTTCCAAAAATATTCAGCTTTGATATTAATGAGTTTTTTGTGTTCATTGAGAACATGGTTGTTGTTCAATAATAAAATTAATCCTCAAAAATACAACTTGCCTAATAATTCTGCACTCCCTGTAGAGAACTCATTTTGCCAGCACGGGTCACATATATTACGGTAGTTGGAATTTAATCATGCATTCAGAAAGGTAACAAGGTTTATATCGCAACAGTCTGTCAAAAACCTTGTATCTCCATATTTTGTCATTTTTATTTTTTTCCAGAAATCATTATTATTGATCACCCTTTATGTCTCTCTGTGAGTTTTGCAAATATTTTTTCCAATGAAAAGAATTAAAAAGAGCTTGTGACTAAACCTTGAAACACCATTGGATCCTTAACCTGTCAGTAAAACCTCATAACTCCACCAAGCCTCAATATGGAATAAATTGCTGTGTGCAGTCTTTGCTTGCTTGCACGTGTTATTACATTATTAACATTTTACCAAATATCAAGCTCAACTGGAGGGTTTTGACCAACGAATTTCAGAGCATTTTGCACATATGTGTTTTGTCCGTCATTAAAATGTCCGCATCTGAGGCAGTAAGTGCATCATGTTACTTTTTCATCAATTTACAGGTTACTTATTTTACCGTAGCTATGTGGGCGCTCTTTTTATTCTGTCCTTTGCCCAAAATAAAAGTTTTATTTGCCCGAAGGTAAATAAAAAATGTATTATTTGAATAAGTAGTGTTAATAAGTAGTGTTTCTGTCAGACGGATGGCCTCACATTTGACTCTGGAATACTTTGGTATACAGAGGAAGTTGACTCAATGACTGTGAGGTGCCCAAGGCCTGTGGCAACAAAACAAGCCCAAAATCATCACCCCTCCACCAGCATGTTTGAATTTTGGCATGAGGTATTTGTTCTGTTATGCTGTGTTTGGTTTTCACCAAACTTGCTGTAGTGCCTTATGGCCAAACATCTCCACTTTGGTCTTGTTCAAAAGACATTGCTCAGGAAGTCTTATGGTTTATTCAGATGCTACTTTGTAGTTTAAACCTAAACTGTGCTGCCATGTTTTTTTTACAGAGAAGAGACATTTTCCTGGCAACCCTTCCAAACACGCCACACTTGTCCCGTCTTGTTTTTTTTTTTTCTTTGTAATGTCATGAACTTTATCATTTAACATGTTAACTGAGGCCTGTAGAGTCTGAGGTGTAGTTCTTTGATAATCTGAAATCTCTCTGAGCATTGCATGGTCTGATCTCGCAGTTTTCTGGGACTTCCACTCATGGGAAGATTGGTGTCTGTTTTGAATGTCTTCTACTTTTGAATAATCTTCCTCACTGTAGAATGATGGAATTAAAATTGTTTGGAAATATATAATAACAACGTGAGAGACTGATAAAGTCATAGAGAAAATGTATGTATATATACAGTTAATGAAAGCTAATGATTTATGTATCTGAGGAGCTGAGAGGAGTGTCTAGCTTTTGTCATCGCATCACTGTGTGTAGCACTTCATGTTTTGATTCTGTAAAGAGAAGGCAGTTTGCTCTTTTCCCCTCTCATTCTCTCAAGATTGTCCACCTGTCATTCTGTGACTGACGATCTGTGATGATTTAAACCATAGACTGATAATGTGACAAGAACAAAAAGGACAAATAGAGACAAAGGCCTGCGGATGGAAAGTGCATGGTGCCATTGTCTGCGTACATACTATAGATTTATGTAACAGTGTAAGCTCCCAGCACACTCAGAGTTTACAGAGCACAGCCCCAGATATGCTGCACTGTGTTGTGTTACGGCTTGTTAAATGGGAAGGCCTGTACAACAATGCTAGACAGCCTGTTTACATAATTTAAGCCCTAACACTTTCTTTCTCTCAGGGGCTGTTCACACAAAATGCTACTTAAGTTTAAAACAAGATGTAGAGACGAAACAACGTGTTTTTAAAGGAATAATTTACCCCAAAATTATTTTGATTTTTATGTTTTTTTTTTCTAACCATTCACCCCACCCCCACCCCCCAATTCACCCTCTGCCAGTATAGAAAACAACGCAAGCACTCTATCATTTCATTTTATGGGCCAATCCACAGTGCACCATTCCCATGTTTGATGATATCCAGAGGCGCTTCATCTACCGCAGCAATGCTTACCAAATATGGAGAGTAAACTAATGTGAAGAGTGGGGGATTTTTTCCTTATACACAATTTATTTTTATTTCCAGCTGTCATTTTGCACACAACACCAAACTATTATTCTTGACTAACAGGGCAGAGAATAAAGAGTGTAGGTTCTTTTAAAAAAAAAAAAATAATAATTTAATCATGTGCTTTGAGACCCATAGGATTCACTTTCTTCAGCTGAGCTCAAAACATGTTATTTACTGTTATTTGTCTGTTATTATTACCTAAACTTATTTATAATCATTTTCATTCATTGAAATAAATTTGAAATCAAACAATACATTAGACAAACTTAAATTTACAAAAATGAAAAATATTTCCTTGGCAACTGAAAAAATCAGAACTAAAACTATCAAAGCAAAATAGACAATGACAAACATAAAATAGTTCACTTTAAAATGAAATTGAAAATATAAAAATAAAAGCTAATTCAAACTATTAATAAATAGTTTCCAAGCTGCTCTGTTCCAAACAATGAAAGTAAATAGTGACCAAGTGAGATTTCAAAGACAAGATATTTATTGAATATATACTAAAATTTATATAATAATCACACAACATTATAATATGGCTTCAGAAGAATTGGAATATAGCGCAAAACTTCAAATAAACTCAAATAAAGGTTTCAATTCAAGGTTGAGTAATCAAACTTTTGTTGATCTTTTGATGCACAGTAAGACATCATTGTACTATAAAAATATCCTTGAAACCAAGCTGCCAAAATGTCTCGTTGTCACATTATAACGTAGAAGTACGTCAAAAGACCGTCTCTGCAGAAAATCAACGCCTACTTCTACATCATTGCGTTTTCAGCCCCGGCCACTGATTTGGGCATGTAGTAGTAAACAGAGAGACACAAACGCAGGGTTACTCTAGCAACAAAACCATAGACATGGCTCTAAAGATTATAAGACGCTTTGCAGTGCCAAGTTGTGAACTGCCTTCCTTGTGATCCTATTATTAAGAAAGCGTGGACGAACTTTATTTTTAACAAAGTTCCAGATTGTGTCACTTCATTTTACTGCAGATTAGTTTGAAGAGAGAAAATAAAAGATGATGCAGGGCTGACTGACTATACTGGATCTGACAGCAATGTCGCAATCAACTCACATTAACACTAAGGGTGTTTTTACCATGTCACTATTGCTTTGTCTGATACAGATCATTTGATATAAACTGCGTTTTTAGACTGTTGCGCCTCAGACAAATTGTGAATAGTTCCGTGATTTGCGGTTCTTTCCTTTGCTTCGGCATTTATGGGGTTAATGCATTGGCTTATAAGACACGGAAGAAAGCATAGTAACCTGCTTTTGTTATTGTTTTGATCAAAGCCATTCGCTGTAACCTTTAATAAAAGCTTCAGTGAGCGACATCTTTCGTTTTGTCATCAGTAAGACAATACAACACATTTCATTTAAAACAAGACACTGACAAAAGTATAGGTGTTTCATTTTATCGAAAAGGACATAGAAAAGCCTATAAGCATGACAGTGTGACAAACAATTGCGCATTCATTCATAATTTAAATAACTCTGGCAACTCTAAGTACTAATTTGCAACAACCATGATTCATTAAGTATATGTAATTTGCATAAATGTTTCACATTGTTACTATGTGCAAGATATTTTTCAACGTCGAAAGTTTTCAAAACAATTCCACATGTAGTGGTGATTGTGCGGGGGAAAATTAAAATGATTTTAATATGCAAAACTGTTACCCAATCATAGCAATGGGTGTTTACTTCCAAGTCTTGAATGCGGCACGCATATCAAAATTGAGGGTTTGAACAAGAGGGTCAGAAACAGGATAGAACATTGCCTATTACTTATAGATTACTGTGTTTTTTATGTCATTATAAGTGGACCTTAGAAAACAGTGACCCATTAAACTGTCCTTATTACAGTGTAATTATTCAGCTAATTACCAAGTAATATTATTTAACCACATGGGTTTGTTTTATGGTTGGTTGGATGTAATTATTATGCATAATTTGCAGTTTTTTCTATTGTAAGTATATGTAACAAAATCAGTGTAGAGTAAAGTTTTACACATTTGCTGATGCTTGACAGCCCCTGGTCCCCATCCACTTTCATTGTACGGAAGACCACAGCTCTCTAACATTCAGCAAAAATGTATATCCTTTTGTTTTCCACAGAAGAAAGAAAGTCATACTCAACATGAGGGTGAATAAATGATGACAAAATTGATGATATGTTCCTTAGTGGATTTTTTAAATAGCTTATATTTGTTGATGCGTATGCTGTTAGCTTCTTGTTTTAATTGAGCTGTTGAATGTGCTTTTGAATCATATTGGTTTGGAGGCATAAATTATATGATGTGAGTAACAAATATGGCTTTAAATGCTTAAGTCATAATAAAGCCCTTTAGCCGTAGCTGTTGCTTTATTCAACAATGACCTTCGCTAGTGTTCTTTTCATATGAATGCTATTATGACCAATGAAGATGAAGGGTTAACTCAGACCACAAGAATGTGTGTGTTTGTGTGTGTGTGCGTTAATAATTCAAGCTTGAGTAAAAGAGATGCCAGCTGGTTTTAAACAAGGAGGGCAAGGACAGAACTAACCTGCAGCACAGAGCGCCATTTGAAAATCACTGTGACACCAGCTAGCAAAAGCCAAAGACACATTTTTTGCAGGTTATAAACAGTGCATGATGTTACCACCGCAAGTTGGTAAATAGATCTTATGCAACTTGCAAACATGACACAGCATGCATACATTTGAACCGTGTCAGAGCTGATGGGTAATCTGCATGCAGAAAGCCAATTATATTTATTCTGATAACTAGGCATCAGTATGTCAGCAGATGCATTGCTTATATTTACTCCAGTTATTCGGTTGGAAAGAAACTCAAAACAAGATAGCAGCGAGCCGGATTAATTATACAGAAAATCCAAGGTTAATGTATATAGATATTCATAAATGCAGATTTATGTAATGTATGTTTAGAATTTATGTATAATGCCTCTGAATATATCACGTTTTATTGTGATAACTTGAGGCAATCGATGCCTGATGAATTTATCAGCATAGAAAACAATGCATATTCTTTCATGCAAATGTTTCTTTTAGTGCATAAAGTCAATATAGCGCAGTCAAAGCCTTAGTGGTTTAAGATAAACCTTTTGGTTGAGGATATGTATTCAGATGGAAGCATAAAAGCATGCTTTAAAAATGAAGCAGAATGACATGATACATAGAGTTATGAAAATACAGCACAAACGCACTGTTCCAAAAAGAAAAAACAAGACTTCGGTGAAACGAGAGAAATGTTGATTAAAAAGCATATTTAATTCAATATTGAAAAATAGTGATAAAAAATAGAGAGATAGAATTTTAAAAAAAACATCCAAAACAGGGTTATTATTGTTAACTAAAACTAAAAACTAAAAAAACATGTTCATTACTTGAAATAAAGTCAACTAACTGGAAAAAAAATCTAATATTTAAAATAACTAATTTTATTTCAGCTATTTGCCATCTCTCATTTTGTTTAAAAGGACTAAAATAAGTCAAATGAAAAACTTACATTAATATTGATGAAAAATAAGAATGACAAAAACACAACAAAATGAGTAAAAATGTTACTAAAATTAAAATGAAAATTCTTCGCACATTACATGTACTGTATGTCGTAATGACACAAATAAGCTTCTATATAGAAGACAGCATAAAGAGCTAAAATGACGACTACTTTTAGTGCCCCTTCTCTTATCCGGATTGTGACTGACCCATTTAAACCCAATTTAATGCCATTAAGGCTTTCTCCGCTCAAAAAGCTAATCAGCGCTAGCGCTTCAGAAATCAGAAAGCCCCGTGGCTCTTGACTCTCAGATGCTGACTCTGAGCTGGAATATTCATTAGCTGTTTTCCGCAGTCCATGCTACGAAGACCCATGGCTTAGTAAGCCTATTGAACCAATGTGATGTGTAAAGCCAGGACTCCTATGGGGTTCAGGGTGAACTCCTGCTGTGTATTGTTACGATAGCCAGGAACAGACTGTTACTTTCTCATCCAAGACTTGTAAGAGGATGGGATCCATTTTTCTAGCTGCCTTGAAGTTTCTAGCTCTCTTTCTCTCTTTTCCTGTTGGTGATTACAATAGAATGCCATCTGATCAGCGTTCATTCACAGGCTGAAGAACTGATTGAAAAATTATCAGGCGTTTTATAACCCAGTCGGTAATGGACGCGATTACACAAGCGTGAAGGCCGCTTGTCAGACACGGGTCCAGATCTACAGCAGACAGGGTGAAAGATGAGAAAGACACAGAGGGAATAAAAGAGGAATAGCAATGCTGAATGCACCATAAATGGACCACACATTTTTACAAAGGCAGAATGAATCTTGGCAGATGCTTTCTAGACTTTATGTAATATATTATATGGCATATATTATTAAACTTCATATTATTAAAGCTACATGGTCTTGGGTGGGTTTTTCTCCCGGGGAACACTTGTTGTTACTGTTAATTAAACCTATTAAAAATTATTAAAAAATAAAACTAGTATTAGAAATGTTGCCTTGTGAAATTAGATTAAATTGAAGTACTAAAATGACTAAAACTCAATAAAAAGTTTTTTTAAATAGATTTTTATATACTTTATATATACATTTAATATATATATATATATATATATATATATATATATATATATATATATATATATATATATTAATACTATAATATTAAATAAATAATACTAAAATAACACAATACATTGATGAAATTTATACTTTAAACACTGCTTTTGATAACAGTTACATTAATGGTAATGTAATATTTTAATATATTATTCAAATGTAATGTGTTTACTCATTGAAAAAAAACACAAAGCACAAAGATAAAACTTCAAAGTGTTAAGAAATGTATTCAGAGAGTGCTGAAACACAAAATATTGAAAGATTTAAAGGAACGATTGACATAAAAATGAAACTTGTGTCATTATTTTCTTTCTGCTATGACATTCCGATACAATATGCCTTTCTTGTATCAGTGAAAAGAAGATCTTGGGCAAAATGTGCATAATTCTGGGAAATATGAACTAATTTTATGGTACATTTTATGCCAGGATATACATTTACACTATCCCAAGTGAGAAAAAATGCTAGTAAGTTATCGTAATTGCGCATAAGTCACAATCTACTCTCCTTGCATGGAAGCAGCTTGGACGTTATACTTAACATCCCATTTGTGTTTCACAGAAGAGAGAAACTTCAGAAAATTCAGAGTCAATGTCATTTACAGTATCAGGAAAATATAAACTATAAACTAAAAAAAAAATAAGGCAGACTTTTGTAAGCTGTGGGATGAGAGAAGATAAAATCATTTGTACTTTAATGACACACATTCTGCTCAAGGCTAGCAGATCAGCTGTCCTGAAATTGAGTGACACGCCACAAAAGATTGGGATTAGAGATTACAGTGTTCTTTGCAACACACCAAGATAAGCCTACAACACCTGGGACAAGCCATAGATACTCAAATACACACATGCTAAAATGTACACCCTTGATATTCAGCTCACTTATCTCAATAAAAGTACAGTATGTAAAACATTCAGTCAAGTATTAACTTCACAGAAAACACAACTCATGCACTAGCATTCAAAATACGACCTTAAATGTCAGTTTTATTTAATTTACTGCCCTCTTTGTCATCAAAGCAACAGAAATAGATCATTTTCTGTTGACCTGACATCGTCTGTCCGCTTTCCCTCCCGGGGCAACTACAGACGGAGATTCAGGGCCATGGGAGCAGCTGAGTTTGGGTCAGCTTCCCTTTGGCAAACGAATTTGCCCTGGGAATCACTGCGGGCCCGAGTAGGACCTCCACCGGAGCAAAATCCCAGCGGAGAATCTCTCAAAAACAGCATCTGATGGCACGTAAACTACGAGAAAAGTCTGTTTCTCACCATTCAAGGTGAATCTTGAGTTGTTTATGCATTGAATTAAAATCAGGTAAACAAACTCAACATGTTGTTTACTTGCAGTTTTGTTTATTCGTTTTGGTACCATTTTCACAAGTAAGGTGTATATTTTCCAAAACTCTTAGTACAGAAACTCACATTTGTAACACAGCTAGTCCTTCTTTCAAAAGCTGATCTCATGCTTTCATTCTAGTTGTACATATTTTCCTTCTAATCACTGTTTCAAAACACAAAATCATTGTGAAATGATTTAATCACCGAAACACAACAGTATGATCTTCTCTCAGTTTAGTTTCAAATCATCCTTGTTGCTGAATTAATTACAGTCACAGATGCCACATTAAAAATACACTTGCATTACCTTAATTACATAATTGACATGAAATCCATCATGTTTGTAATAGTATTACATTTAGTGTTTAGGTTTTGTGCTAGAACATGCACAGAGTTTGTTGCCAGTACAGTAAATGTTCTCACTGTACCATATGTCCGAATCTGTACTATAGGTGAGCTTTACAGATGAAGGGTGAGTAACAGTGGCAGTCTCTATCATGGTAATGCCTTGGTTTATAGTGTCACATGGCTTACTATAACGTAAAATGCCGTATTTGATGCCATCTGTCTCCCTTCTTCTGATCAATCTGATGTTATTCAGTCTGTTTCTGGTATGACTCTATCCTGCTCTGTTCACAAATTTCAAATCCCTCTGTCTCTCACTCTCTCTCTCACTCACACACACACACACACACACACACACGTTGGGTTTCCATGTTTTATGGGGACTTTCCATGGACATTATGATTTTTTTACTGTATAAAATGTATATTCTATCCCCCATCCCTAAACCTAGCCATCACAGAAAACCTTTCTGCATTTTTACATTTTATAAAAATATAATTTCGTATGATTTATAAGCAGTTTAAATGAATAAATAAAATGTTGGTTCAAAACGCAGTTTACCACGACGACACACACACTTTCAAAATTGTGGTTATCATCTAAGATAAATTGCTTATAATGTAAGAGATTTCATTACATTTGGTTATCTATATTGGAAATTGCAAACAAGTTCTACAGAAACTGTCTACAGAATCAATGCCTATAGAAATATAAACTGAACAAAAAGAGGTGAAAATGAAAAGTTTGATAGTAAGAGCATTATGAAAAGCAGTTACTGTGAATGAAACATTATATAGATGAAACATTTACTTTGTGTCGTGATTTTGTGTATTGTACTAACACACTTGAAAATATGCTGACATGTTTAAGAAAAAGTGCACTTTTGATGATCTGTTGTGATATTAGTACTAAGAGTTTTGAAAATTTGCCAATTGCTTGTGAAAATTGCCCCAAAGCAATTAAAAAAACTAATGAAAATGCTGATCTGATGTGTTTCTATAAGGATGTGCTGATGATAAAACTAAAATTATTAGAAGTAAAACACTGAACACTTAAAACAATTATTTTAAATGCTACAAGTATACCACAACATTATAAATGCAAAGTAAAAAAAAGAGGATATCCTGATACAGGCCTATGCTAAAGATTGTGTTATTAAATCGAGCTTTTAAAGATTTTTAATCATTTAAATGAGCATTAAATAGGTAATCCAAATGATAATCTATATCGACTGAAACCAATAAATAAAAAATAAAATAATATACAAATATAATAAATAAAGTAAAATAAAAATATGACTGCCACAACACGTAAAACAATCAAACAAACAAACAAAAAAACATTAAATATCAACATTACGAGAAGTCCACCGCAGGTAACATTCTTGACAACATCAAACTTGGCACAAAAGCACTCAAATACAAAATGTGATCCACTGAACAAGCAGCTCCCCAAATAACCCAAACCCTTTTATATCCCATTTGTCTGAGTCGAAAAAGAAATCAGTATGTGCACAAGTTTTGGAGTCTATAATCTTCTCCAGACAGATTTTTTTCAGCAGGTTTATACAGTGCACTTGACAGCTGTGAAATGTCTAGCGTGCTTCAGAAAGAACTTCTGCCTGTGCTTGGGGACAAAAAGACAGCAGGAAAAGAGTGTCAGACGAAATGTCATGCTCTGTACTGCTGTAATCAACTGATGGAGACGATGGAGCATCAAACTGTGAAAATGGACCTCAGCTTTGATGAGATGCCACACACCTGCACAAATCCTTTCGACAAGACAAATTATTTGGTTAAATAGCATAAACGCAGTATCAATCCAACTAGATCTCTCTTGCAACTTACAAACGTAACCATAAAAATACTCTGTAGGAGCATCATAAACAAGGGTTTCCACACTTTTTGATCAATTAATTTCCACGGCTTTTCCGGTCGTTCATAATTACTGGATGAGAACTTCAAGTTGAGAATTAGTCTTGAGAATTAATAGATTTAAATGATGATACTAGTGCACAAATGCCAATTAAACTGTCTCAGTAGACAGATTAGTGTTTCTCATTGGCTCATGTACTCTACAAGCACTATAGTAAAAGGCGTGACATTTTCAAAACACACTTGAAGCAGTTGACCAATCACACAACACTTGTTCAGCCGACCATTCGGAGCACATTGCTCTTTAAGAAACTGGAACTAAACGGAGCGTTACAGCATATGTGAAAAATAATCTAAAATAATTGAAAATAAACATTCAAGAATGAAAACCTATTCTAGTAGACCGCAAAAACAACATCAAAAAGGTCATAATAGGTGCTCTTTAAGACATTTTAAAGAAATTATGCTACATTTTAACTTAATTTTTAAACTTAAAAAATTTTACTTATAAAAATATATTGTATATTTCGAGGTTTTCCATAACAGTGGGAATCTTGCTAAGCAAACAAAACAGTGTGGGTCTCCAGTCCATTTGAGATACAGAATCATTTAGGATGTCTAGTTACTTGTTTATTTACTGGAGTCTTAACATGCTCAATTTCCTGTGACACAATCTTTCCATCTTTCCTACTTGTATCCTAATAGCTAAAATGGGAACTGAGTAGTGACCAACGTAGTTTGCTGTATTACGATAAAAGGTCACACTCTACATACAATCCAGTGTCTCGTAAGCACTCTGTTATAGCACATCACAGATGAATCAACGGTGACGTTTATCTTCATGTGATTAATCCTGGCATGAAGGCCACAGAAACATGTATGACTCATGAAATGTTGTCATTTCCAGTCAGTTTAACATTTCTGAAGTGTGCAAAAGTGTCATAACCCTACTACCTAATTTAACCTGTGGAGTCCCAATGGGTTTTGTAATCGGACCCCGGTAATTTTGTAAATACTGAACTCTTGATCTGTATTCTTTGAGCTGTAGGCCATGTGCAGTGATTATTTATTTTAATTGAAATTATATGTTTTTCTGAATCACATGAAGTACATCTTCAGATATGCCAGAAACACAAATACCCAACCCAGTGTGACCAAGACAGGTGGACAGATGGCTTATTTCGAAACCAGGTTACATTCCTAATCCTCTTCTTTTTGTCTACCACGTTCACCCTAATCTGAATGGCTTAAGAAATGCAAAATATTGTTATTTCTCACTAACAAATCCAGGCCTGACAGTGGAACTAAACCAAAGCATTTGGAAAAGATACATGGGCAAAAAAAAAAAAAAAATTAAATGAAGCACAGATAACAACTACTTTCAGGGAACAGGTGGTAGAAGAAAGCTCATGAACAGCCAAGTCGATTTATGGGGGCAAAGGGTGAGCATTTTCTTTGTAAGGAAAAACCTTTCAAAACTAGAATGGAATAAAAAAGAAGATGGATGAAAAGCCAGCATACATTTCAAACAAGTCTGGCGTTAATGTTATCCATCCATTAACCAGTGGAGAATATAATTCCATCGCCATTCTGTCACTGCTTCTGATGGAATATTGTCATTCCCAGGCAGAAAATATGGAAAAGTTCCTTAACAACTTACTGCATTAAAAAGTCCCCTGTCACATACATCACAGCCTGACAACAGTCAGCCGTTGGATTTAGTCAGAAGTCATTTCTTTTTCGGCCTAAGGAACACTGTAGAGCAGCTGCTGCACTGCCTTCTAATATAAATTCATAAATGTGATTATTTTTGCCAGATTATTATTATTATTATTTTGTAGGGGGAAAGACATAAGTATATCATACTTCTCTAAATTGTTCTGGCTGACACCAGGAAAAGTATTTCTGTTAGAGTGTCCACTATTGTTGGAAACCATTTATAGACCCATGAACTTGTAACTAATATTCTCAAGGACTAAATGCGTATAATTTTAAATATAGGCCAATTTTATATATAAGCCCATTCCATTTGAAAGGCATTTAATGTGTACAAATACTGAATGCCATTGAATGGCCCAACGAGCAGTTAAACTTAATAATCTCAATAAATATATTATGAATATTTGATATATTGCCTAGCCCTATACTGCAGTATCTGCCTCCATTTCATGGTACTAAATTTTACTAAAGGACACAATAGATTTGAACCAGCCATGAGAAAACTTTGTATCCCAAACGGAGGTAAGCAGCTTGTGCCATTAAAAGGGAGATTTGTCTGGAAAAATCCATTTCCCTCTTGAATACTTACTGCTGAGTTGACGTTGTCCATGGACAAAACTGGCCTAGAACAGATCAGGAGAGACATAGAGGAAGTGCAATGGAAATAACAGCACTTCAGAAAACAAGACCTATTCCTGGATCCACTTGAGAGGGTATTATTTTGGACTACTTAAATGCAATCTGTGCTCCTCCACAACCAACTGGAAAGGACTGTGACGAGGACGGCGACAGTGACAATAACGAGAGAAGATAATTAAAGCCACGCATCTTCCCCCACCCCTCCGAGAAATGCGTTAAAAGAATATCGGGCAGGAAGTCTGACAGCCGCTGAGCGAACGAGCATGAAAACACAATCTGTCATACAGAGAGCTGATGAGAGGATGATAAAGGTATGTGTAGCACGGTCATTTCCCCAATAAGCTTCATTGCAGGATGGTTTTCAGGTTTTGAAGTTAAAAGTGTGAAGCAGAGAAAAGGGTGAGCCATTATATTATGTAATGGGAGTCAACAAAATGAACAGAATTTGAAGTGGCAGATCTGCTGCTGTGCGTGCAGCATGGGAAGCTACTTCAAAATCTTACAAAGCTACAAGCTACTTACTGTATAATATAATTAGACTCACTTTTTTTAAAGTTTATGTTACACATTTACAAATATAGTGAGATATGCAGGTCCCCAGACTAGTTTCTTGTACTATAAAAAAAGTGAAATAAAAAAATGTGTATATTGAATTTATTTGATATAGAGCATAAACAACAATATTTAAAACATAAAAAACGTCTGAAAAGTTACAATACTCAAAGTTCAATGCAAAGGGAGATATTTTCTTTTAAAGAATTCTCTGTTTAAGGACTATATATAACACATGGCTGGTGGGGACCACAACAAGCTTCTTCTCGGGCTAGTGACATTCCTAACCCTAAAACTTACATAAAGCCTGCCCCAAGAACATGCCCCAAAGGGGGCGAGGCCATGTTGGACTGCTTTAGAGAAGAGGACGAGTTGTTGTAGTAAAGTGTTGTTACCATGCTGTCATTTTACCACGGACAGTTTTACAAACGAGGGTCAATTCACCGCTGGATTAGTACAAATAATTAACATAATAGCACATGCTAGTCGATGAGTTCAATCAACTCCACAGCAACTCCATGAATTTATCCACTAACCATTCAGAAACATCAGTTTCAGTTTCAGTCTCTCCATCAGTGTCCGACTCCAGTTTGAACAATGTCAGGCTGAACACCGTTATTGACAATCGTCATTTTGGCTGCGTGAGATTCTCCATCTTTGTTGTTGTTGAGCAACTGAAGCACCACCTGTTAAAGCTCCGCCCTCTTCTGGAAAGCCACTGGGAGCAGCAACTTATTTAGATTTAAAGGGATACACACAAAAACAATGTGTTTTTGCTCACACCCAAATAGGGGCAAATTTAAATTATCTGAGAGACTTCTATTACATCTTAAAAAAGGGGCATTATAGGTCCCCTTTAAAGTAGAAAACAGTGATAAATAAAATATTTTGCTAAATTGACAATGACAAGTTGCTGTGCAGGGACTTAAAGTGTTAGTTTATCCAAAAATGGAAATTCTGTTATTAATTACTCGCTTCATGTTGTTCCAAGCCTGTCAGATTTTCGTTCATCTTGGGAATACAAATGAAGATATTTTTAATAAAATCTGAGACAGTTCTCTCCATTGACAGCTACTCAATGTTTATGTGAATAACATTTATTTATGCGAATAAAAGCCAAAATTAAATCTGTTCAGCGTATAAAGCGATTGTGTCTCCAGAAAATTTGGACTGAACCACTCAATTCATGTGGATTAATTTTTACGATCTCTTTATAAACTTTTGAAGTGCCAAAGTTTCTTAGCTATCAATGGAGAGTACAAAATTGGCTCAGATTTAAAACAAAAAAATATATCTCTTCATTCTTGCTCATGAGGGTGAGTAATTAATTACAGAATTTTCATTTTTGGATGAACTATCCCTTTAAATGAATTAGTGAAGCTTTTTTGAACAGTTCTCTCAAATGAATGAACTATATTTGCACTACAAAAAATATAAAATTTAAAAAAAAAAACTTAAGAAAAAATGAGCAATCTGAAGAAAAGCAGAATTCAAACAAAAATGAATTAGTGAATCTCTTATAAAAAATAATTAATTTAAAAAAACACGATTCACTGAAAGGACAGGAGTGTGCATTTGCCTCAGTTCAAGCTATAAAGCTGTGCGTGCAATAAATGTGACATTAAAACTAACGTTGTAGTATACTCACTGGAAAAAGGAGCTTGTTATAGGCAAAGCTACACAGATTTAAAAACAGCTGAGCTACTGTCACACTAATGAAAACGTAGTTCGCTACATTAGCATCACTACTTTACTCCCCAACACTGTGTGGGTGCCATTTGATTTGCTGCGTGAAGCTTCTAGGACATATCTCACATCCAGAGAGCACATCCCGGCCTCTGCACACAATGCGATAAAGGTTATGGCGGATCAGAGTTCTCCTCTCCTTCCACATATATTTAATTTTAGACAGTTTCTCCTCTCTACAGTAAAACAAGCAAGAAAAACATAGCTGTCGGTCATTGTGATGCATTTTTCCTTGGTTTGTAGGAGGATATTTCCCATCTTCCTGCCTGCCCTCGTGTTGCCGTTAGACTGAAGTCATGGAAAATACATCATGGAGTTTATGCAAGTGTTCAAAATAAGCATGGGGCAAAAAGAGGAGAACCTTATAGTAAGAGGAGAGAGAGAGAGGTTGAAGGCATGTATGGAACTTCTTGCAGTCATTTTTCTAGTTGAAAGCTGGTCTCCCTAAGAATAATTGAACCATAACCTGTCAGGAAAATCATTTTCAGACTCAATGCTGACAACAACATAGCTGAATGAATGTGAGCCAAATAACTGTTCACATTCTCTTCCACTCCTCAGCATGAAATTCTGCAGAGATTTTCCACAGCTCTAATTTTAAGCACCATATTTGTTATTTTACGCAAAGAGGAACAGTGATAGAGTGATATATATCGGCCTGGCTGCAATCCGTCTACTGTTAATAACAAACTGTATATGAATTGTGTGTATTTGTGTAGTAAATTCCGGGTAAATATTGCAGAAAATGGATAAAATAAGCAGAAATAAACTTTTCAAAGACAGGATCATACTTTCTCTGTCCTCTAAACAATCTCCATCACTCAATGTGTACAGTTTTCATCATGAATGAATAAACTAAACTAAACAGGCAGAAGTAATAAGATTCACCAAGATTCTTTGGAACAAACTCGCCTTTAAGGGACACCGAGGGTTATTCTGACGGTGGCTGGCTCTGTGAGCCAACTGCTGATTCATGTCATCGAACTGAAAAAAAAGCACATTTTCCATATTTAATAAAATTTTCATGACCTCCCTTAAGAGGAAGAACATTCTCGCCAGTATGGTGTCTTAAACAATTAATGCATTAGTGCCATGAATATCACGTTATGTAAACCTACAAAACCCAACCTCTACTCCACAGACAACATATTTAAAAGACTTTATAGTAAACCTATCATCATAATATTTCAGAAAAAAAGGCTGAGCTCCATATGAAAATTTGGGAAACATATGTACAACACAAAGCCACAAGCGTTCGGCAGGCATGGAAATCTCTGGAAATAATCTGAATTAGTCACAGATGATCATAAGATAATAACTGGCCAAGAGGGGCTACCTAATATGATTAATATTCCCAGCAGAGATGGGAGCAGTGATTTAATGGTGCACTGCTGCTGACTCTATCTGTGCCTTGTGCAACGAGTCACATGAAATCAACTGACAGCCTGTTTGTCTGGGCAGCTCTGAGCTGGCAGAAGACTCTAGCGACAGAAGTGTGCCTTCTCCTCCACGACTAGGGGGGAAAAACACGCTCCAAAAAACACAACGATAAACCCCGGAGCATCTTTCCTTCTCTTGCAGAATCAGGACATAGTTCTTGACCAATAAAAAGAGAGCAACCAAGTCGCCCAGAAAATAATTTACAGATATTATTAGAGAAGCATTATAGGTCATTTTCATTGCATCTAGTTGGCGTAATTATTTATATAGAATAACATAATAAAATAAAGTACTAAAATGAATATTGATTTTATATGAAATATAGAAATATTTAAATACTAGCACCTTCATCAGAGATGAAGGTCATTTTCTTTGCATCTAGTCAGCAAAATTAATTTTAAGACTAGTAAATCCATATTAAGTAATAACAAGTATATACTTTTTGTCTAAAAAGCTTAATTGTAGTGCAATTTTAGTGCAAGTTTTCCTTTAATTAATTAAGTCAACTGATTTTTTTTATCGAAAACGAAAAAAAAAAAAACCTTTCTAATTCCGTTTTCCTAAAATTATCAGTTGCACTCACATGTATGTTTCAAAGTGCTCATATGAGATGCACAGCCCAAGGGTCACTGTCTGTCACATGACCACTGAACAAGTCATCTAATTAGCCGTAGGCAGAGACAAGTTCTCTGGCAACTGTGTATGTGGACATCGTGTGTCCTTATAACAAAAGGTCATGTCGCAGTGTCTTTTTGAAGACCTTAACTAAGCATTTGACTCTTAAATTAATAAGACTAAAGATGCTGGAAGCGTTTTCAGGGAAGGCCACACTTACAAAATCCTTATTAGGTGCCTGACAGATATCACAGAAATATCATACCCGGCTTTGTAACAGCCTTGAGCTCTGTGAAACAACTCAAGGCAGTAGACAGGGGGAAAATAGAATCAATCAACAGACTTTTTTAGCCAATCAAAAAATGAACCAATTCAAATCAAACTCAGCCTGTGAATAAAGCAAAATATTTTGAGGGATTTCAAAATAATTGTAGTGTTTTTCTGACTATTTTGAGAGACTACACAAATTTCCTATACAGAATTTTCCAACTAGTATTGATGGAAATTCCCTCCTCCCTAGAGACTTTGTCCCCTCCATGTACACTGTTTATGTGAAGTCAAGTCTTGCATAAGCCAAGACAAACATGCCTTACATTTTATTTCTGTTCTTTGTCTGAAAGAACCCCCCACCCCCTTTTTTCCCATGTCTAAATTTCATTCTTTCTCTTTTAACAAGATCATCTGCAATACGCTCATTCATGTTGGTTACTCTGCGTATTGAGGAAATTGTTCAAAAAAATCCTCACTATGCTAATAAATAAGGATATAGCCCTAAAGTGCAGAAAGATTTACATTTATAAACATTATATTCATTACTCTGCATGACAAAACCCTAAGAGGACACAGAAGGATCGCTTGTGTCTTTGACAGCTCCCCGTCAGGATGAAACACTCAAAGCTAACACATCAATAACAGGGATCCAAACCAGCGTTTATAATGCCAAACTCGAGTGTTTTTAAGAGCAGTTATAGATTTACTCTAAAATAAAACCAAGTAAGAGAAGATAAGGCTACTTCAGTGTCCACAAATAAATTGACCACCACCACTGAGATATCTCACGTTCTTATTGACATCCTTAGTGCCAAATCTGTAATATGATTTTTTTTGCTCTCATTATAGGATGTACTAAATCATTCTTCATCTGGCCTATTTTAACCTCTAAAAACAAATCACCTTTTTATTGTCATTTTTATTGATATTTTATTGTCAGACTTTCCTTTTGCAAAGGAGTCCAACGGTTGATTCCATCTAAAATACAAGTAAAGGACACTGATTTCAAGTAGCGACATCATCCAGTTGTCTCCAAATAGGATCCAGCGTCCACAGTCGAGATGCCCATATATGGAACTTCATCTGTAGGCATAGCCAGATCAGTGTGGTGTAGGTTGCTTACTTCAAAGCAATGCGTTTACCTCTGTTTACATTTGTGCATGTCCTCCCATTAATCAGCTTAAAATAAGCACAAGTAAGGGAGCTTTTCCATTTCAAGATCTTGGAGCAAATTCAGAGCTGTTTATCTTTGACTGAGTAAATCTGTTATCATTATATCCTCCCTGTCATGGAAAATATCTGGGGTTCAGGCCACCTTGTCAAGTATGTGATCATACCAATAAATGATCTGAGGATGAGTGCCAGAAGTGTCAGAAGAGGAGGAGATTGGTGAGGAGAGCCTGTTCTCTGCCAGAAACACTAGCGATGGAGCTAAAGCTCAAGTCGAGCATTGCAACAGTTGTGGAAATGTAATTAGTCACCCAAATGAGCAGTTCTGGAACTCCAAGACATTCTGTGGCATGTCTCTACACAGATTAAGCAGATCCGACTCGTGGAAAGCTTCTACTTAGCTCATTCACTCCAAACCAGATGCTTTTTCATTCAGTTCAGACTTCAAGGGCCACATTTGTCAAAGCCTTTATTGTGTGTCAAAGGAACTTAATCACCTCTAGCAATAAAAGTATCTCTTACTCTCTTCTGATCCAGCTAAATAGTTTTCATGCCACTTTAAGGACATTAGGCCCAAATTTGAGGTGGAAATGCATTCTGCTAAATATGACCATATCACTGCACTTCCTTAAATCACACTTTTGCAGTATACAGTGGGTCAAACATTGTCAAAGATACGGTTCAGGGAGTACTGGGAGATCTAGGAGTAGCCACTATATATATGTATTAATATGAGATTCTGAAATAAACTGAGCAAAATGGAAACATAAGAGTGAGCAAAGCTAGTGGGGAAATGAGAAGGTGAAAAGAAAGCACAAGGAGGGCTGCAAAGGAAAATGAGCCAAAGAAAAAAACTTACAGCAAACAGATACATCAAAGGGGGAAACATATTGTGGGAAATAAAGAACGAAGATTGACGAGATAAAATCATCTGGATGGCTTGGAGATTTTGATGAATTTATCATTTTTGATTACACTATTAAGGGCTCAACAGAAAAGATTTTTTCAGCATACCTGGTCTAGCCAAAAAAAATTTACATTTTCTTTACAAAGGAAATTTTTAATAATAGCTTGAAATGACAGCCTACAATACTGGAAACGCCAAGGCAGCAAAAAAATTACCATCAGCTAGCTAGATAATTTATCTAATTGACACTTTTAAAAACTTTACAACCATATCCATAAGTCACAGAAAACCAAATGTTTAACTTTGAAAACCATAAAATGCATTTACACAATTGAAAAAAATATATATAAGAGATAGCGCTAACCCAATAAGAAAAGTGACTGTTCGGTCACCTGGCCCAAATGTGACTCAAGGCTAGTGGGCCATACTTATTGTTGAACACTAACTAGGGTTTTCAACTAAAAGAGATTATGTTTCTTCCCCTTTGACTTGTGAAATAAGAGTCTGCCATCCATGATATAGTTTGTCATTTTGCACCACAACGAAACACATTCTAACTGAATAGTTAAAAGAAAAAAATGCACTTACGAAATCTCATCGTTCTGGAACTCCAAGACACCATGGGTATCTTCAAAGTCCTCTCCTCCACCTTTTGCAGTGCCTTCAATTGTTTTATAAGGGATCACCACTACTCCACGGGCTCCAGAGGTACGTGCCACCTTCACTTCCATCGTACCAATGCTTTCACTGACATGAACCATTGGTTCCTCAAATGTGAAGATGCCAGCATGGTCATCATCAAAGATAGTCACTGTAGCTGTTGAAGGAAGGCCAAGACCAGCTAATGTGTCCACATGATTGGCGCCTGGGTTCCCATTGTTGGTTCCTTCTGATATGACCTTGACGTTGCTGAGATGAACCAGGAAGTGTTCGTCTTCTTCAAAAATGTCATCATCAATGATGTCCACTCTTATCTCCTTTTCAGTTTCGCCTGGTTTGAAGATTATAACACCCTCTGTGAACTGGTAATCAGAGCCTGCATTGGCAGTGCCGTCCTCAGTGCGATACTCCACCGACACTGTGCTGGTTAAGTCGCCGCCGCGTCGTACCACATTCAAAGCCACAGTTCCGCAGTTCTCAAGACACTGATATGTGCCAGGGTCAAAGAAGATCTTGGAGGAAAGATCATTATCCGAGACTTCCGAGCGAAGTTCATGGATGCCAAGTGCTTTTCTGGCCTGGTCTGCAGCATGTTTTTTTAGTATATTACCCGCACCAGTCATAAGTCTAGTGGCCTGGCAGCGATAGAATGCCCGACTCTTCTGCTGCTGGCTCAGGACGTGGTAGTTGGCGAGCTCAACCAGCTGCTCCATTTCTTTTTCTGGATGTTTCTGTTTCAGTTCCTTCAATATCCTTGCCATTTCTCTTCTGGCCTCATCCTCATCAGTGTCTTTATCTTCAACATCCACCGTTCCGTCTAAGAACTCCTCGCCATGAGAGTTAAGCATCCCGCCGTCCATTTCGATATCCGCCTTTGACTGGAGCTCCGGCTCACCTTCGGTCTCGATGATCATCCCCCTTTGTTTTCCGACTCTGTAACGTTTGTACACATACTTGTAGAATAGAAGTCTGCGGTCTGCAACCCAAGCAAAAAGGACACAAATTGGAAAGAAGAAGAGAGTAAGCAGTCCCTCCCAGACTTCCACGATACCTGGGGAAATCACCGCCAAGATCAGATATAGCCACGTATATGCAAAGATACTCCAGGTGGCGGTGACAAAAAACACCCGCAGATGCTTGACCTTCCGATGCTCTCCATCTGGTATCACTGAGACGCAGAGACCAATGATTACAAACATATTAAAAGCTGCACTTCCAACAATGGTGTTTGGGCCCAGCTCGCCTGCGTCAAAGTTGTGTCCACACACTTCAACCACGGAAAGCATAATCTCTGGGGCTGACGAACCCAGAGCCATGAGAGTTAGATTCGAGACTGTTTCATTCCAAATACGAACAGTAGTGGTTGTGGTTTCTCCGTTTGGCTTCTTGATGGTGATCTCTTTCTCCTGGGACGTGATGACCTCAATGGAAGCCATAAAGCGGTCTGCAATGATGGATACCCCCAGGAACATGTAGACCATTCCAACAAAGTACACAGTGGCTCTGGCCAACTTATCCCCAAAGGATGGGTTCTCGGGTGTCCACATTGGCAAAATCACTCCCTCTTTGCACTCAAAACTACCACCACATGTCTCGAGCGAAGAGGTTTCGTTAGAAGTATCTACATCTAAGCTCGATTTAGAGCTACCTGCAGTGACTGGCATAAGCTCATAGAAGAAAACTAAGAGGGAGATGCTGAGGTTTAGAGCGAGAGAAAAACAGTATGAAGTCCCAGATTGGCCCATGTTCCTAGTGAGGTATTTTGTTCCTGCTCTCCCGTAGCCTGTGAGGGAAGAAAAAGTTGTTAAAATTATGAATGATATAACAGCAAGACGGTTGACCAGAATTCAAGAAACTACACAACAGTAGTTCTGATGCTCAAATTTGATTGGCCGAGCAACGTTCCGAGCTGATATTTTCAGTTTACAGTAACAGCACTGGGAAGTTTCACCATTTGTATACATGCTTCACGACATCCCAGACCTGAGCATGTGAGCTTTGCTGAGTTTAAGAGGAGTTTGCCTGGAGTTTTAAAGTCAGAACATCAGTGTTTTCTCTCACTCCACGTTCACTCAGAATGGGGAAAACACAGCGAGGAAATGGAGCAGAGTTGTCCAAGAGTGATTGCAGAAAGTGTTGAGTGGGGGAGTGTAACCTCCGTCACTCCACTCCACTTATATGTTTCAGTTTTTAGACTGCAAGCTGCTTGGTGACACAAAAGTTTGATCTAACCATTTCCTTTATTGGAGAAGAAATATACAAAATAACTGGTACTTTTTTGTCCAAAATACTGAAGTACGCGATATACTACACGCCTAAAACCAATAATGTGTTCACAGTTGTACTTTATTACTAAATATCAGTGGAGCTGAAATGATCTGTGATGATGTTCAGTACTCTGCCTTGTGTGAAATTGTTTAATTTAAAATAGAGTAGTAAGAAAAAAAAAGTGTATGTGTATTAATTTATTTATTTTAAAGTTGATGACCTGGTTTAAGCTTTGATGATGCAGTACAGACAATGCTGTATGTTGTCTGTGTAGACAACCAAAATCATTCAAACAATACATACAAATTTAAACAGCTGTTTTGCATCAAAGAGTAATACATTAATCAATTTAAAGGTATTTTTAATTATATGCAAATTAATCTTTTATTTTATAATAATCCTACTGCAAAAAAAAAAAAAAAAAAAAAAAAAAAACAGTTTAATCCAGCCTAAGATGATATGTTGGTTTTAAACTTAGTCACCCAGGCTGGTCAAGAAGGTCTGTTGGCTAGGTTTGTCCAGTTTTAACTGGTCAGATGGGTAGACCAGCTTGCTGACCAGCTAAACCACCAGCTTGGCCAGGATAGGACCATCTCAAACCAGTATACCATCTTAAGCTGGTTATTTTTTCAGTAAGTAAATAACAACAACAACAAAAAAAGGTTTACAGGTCATAAATGAACAATAGACTGCAGAAAGAGCTTTAGTTATAGAGAAGAAAGATGTGCAAAACATCTGATTAACTGCGTTTGAACTTAACGCGCTAGACATTTCCATCTCAAAGATGATTAATCTGTGTGCTAAAGAAAAAACTAATATGAATTTACATTCTCGCTTTTCACTAATAATACAAACAAAGTCACATTCACATACAGACAGTCTGAAACATACTAGTAAAGTCTAAATACATTAATGTGTACCTTTAAAGCGAAATGCTGTGGTACATGTAGATACAGCTGTGGTGAGATTCCGGCCAAACAACCTCAGTCAACAGGACCGTTTACCGGCTGCGCTCGTTTGCAAAGTACCGCGACCGTTCACTCTCATCCTCCAGTAGTTGAATCATTCCGGTAACGACAGCTGTGTGTGAGACACGCGATTCATTTGGAGCTGCACGGGGAGAGTGTGCGGCGGAGAGTTGTAGGCTACTTTTCCTAAGTGCTGCAAGCATATTTTCCGATTTCCGTACGGATTCGCATTTCTGACCGGAGGAGGGGAGACTGTGTTCGGATGGCTGGATAGTGCGGTGGCTTCGTGCCAGACCCCAAGAGCTGATAACACTGACACTGAGAGAACACACACAACTCAATACTCTATCTATATGATAAAAGATAAGCCAGAAACTACATTTTCCATTAAGCAACATCTGACCCCTTGATGGAATTTTCAGAGGCATGTTTACCATATTTTAACATGCTAGTTGATTAACATTATACCTTGTATTATACTGATAATTCATTACATATCAAATGAAATAAGCGTTAAATAAAATGGTAAAAAATAATATGCTTAACAAAAAAAAAGTGCGTTGCTATACGGTTGCTAAGGTGTAGTAGGTGGTCACTAAGGCGGTTGGTGTAATTGTTATGCGATAGCTGAGGTGTTTTGGGTACTTTTTGGTAAATATTTCCCTGTGTGTCTCACACAAAGCTTTCTGTAATTGACCCTTCGCAAAACCTGCCCTCTGTTGCTATGCCCGACAACCCATGCGGTCTCACGCCACACATCATGTTCTCACGGAGTGAAAAATACATCGCAGAGCAAAGAGGACACTGACAACAGTTTCATATTTAAAATATTGTAATTTTTTTAAGTAGTTTAAACAATAAATACTGTATAGTGGCTCTTTAATGTGTCGTGACAGACACTGTTGCTCCTTCAATCGGCTCGTGAACTGATTATCTCTTCATACTAGTTAATTTATAGCACCAAATAAATATGAACATGAGAAGGAATGTTGTTTCAACCGTGGAAAGACGTGGTTTCAGGTAGGTCTAAACAAGTCTCTGCGTCAATTCGCTATCGGAAACCGTGGACGCTGTGGTTTTCTAAAATCCGCTACGCGAGGCAAACAAAAGCCTGTTGTTTTTAAGAGAAAAAACGCAGATGCTTTGACTTGACCCTTCGCCAGCAGTTTTACTGACAGGCGATCTGACCAATCATAACTCCAAATTCGCCATTTTGTCCCGACAAAGCAGGGGAGTTAGTAGATTAACGTTGGTGAACTTGAAGTTGAAAAATTGTGTGTACTCACGTCTTTCTGTGCTTGAAACAACTTTCATTCTGATGTTCATTCATGTTCACAGTGTAATTGCAATGTTACACATCTTTGGTAGTATCCAGCAGCTACTATCAGCACTTTTGTATACCTAAATTAACTGAACTAAAACATGAAACTTTTTTATTACTTGAAATATAATAAGAAGAAATAGAGGAAAAGTAGGCCTAAAGATTATCTTAATAATCAAGTAAAGTTTCACATCCAATCACAAAGTGTCAAATTCTGTAAATATATTATCTTATCTTAGTATTATAATTTTAGTATTACATATAAATACTTTTGTTTTTGTTTTTATATATATATATATATATATATATATATATATATAAATATATATATATATATATATATATATATATATATATATATATATATATAATACAATATACCATTTGGCTGATAATATTTATCATCAGCAATTTTGTAAGATTTTTTTATGCTGCAATATTGGGATGCAAGTGTCGTTAACATTCAGAAATCTGTCAGTACTGAGGCGTGCTATGCAGCTCCCTGTCTGTGTTCGTCATTTAACTGCTACTGTGGAAAAGACACTTTTGTGCCCTATCTTGAGTCAGTGTTATGCCATGCCAGGTCACATTTGCCAGTGACGTGATCCCTGTCGTGATGTGTCTCCCTGCGTTAGACCAATATGACCTGAAGGGCCTCCATTAATTTGAATCATGTTTCTTATTGTGCCTTGCCGATGGCTCCCTTGACGGAAACAATGCAGACACAAAAATATGCATGTGCACACTATAGAGGTTGTCTTGCACACTCATACATGGTGCGATCTGTGTGTAATTGGTTATGTGGGTTGACTTATGATTAAGTATTGGGTAAATGCACACATGCAAGAGATGAGAAAGAAAAAAGTAACATTCTGCATCATCCAAAGTGTCTAAGCAAAAAAGAGAATTGATGTATGTTAGGTGAATTTGAACCTCTTGGCAGAACAGTGTTTATGTGAATAAAAGCCTAAATTCAATCTGTTCATCATATAAAGCGATCGTTTTCCTTCAGAAATTTTTGGACTAAACCGCTCGATTCATATGGATTAGTTTTACAATTTCTTTATGAACTTTTTGAAGCGTCAAAGTTTCAGTTTCGTAGCTGACAGAAAGCTCTCAGATTTCATCAAAAAGATTCCGAAGATGAACAAAAGTCTTACGGGTTTGGAATGAAATGAGGGTGAGTAATTAATGACTTCATAATTTTAATTTTTGGGTGAACTAACACTTTAAGGCATAGCACATTTCCCAGAAGTACATGAGAAGAATTCATAATATGTATTGGATATAGAAAGATGGCAATAAAATCATTATTCTGCATTTCACATGGTCTTTCGGCCTCAGCATATCTCAAAATGTGTCCTTATGCAGAAACAAACACAAAATGTCCGAATGCAGCTGGCCGTGAACTTTACATCTTGAGGCTTTTGCTGTTGTGGCCTACTTTCACCTCGCATTGCTCCACAGCTGTGCTGTGAGATGAGGAGGGGAGGCCTTGAGACGGAGTGAGCTCACCGTTGACTCAGTGAGGTGTGTTGTTCTCTCTGTAAGATGATTGCTTGTGCTTGCAGTTCCACAGACATGCCTGTCTCTTATGCTTGACCTGGCAAACAAAACCTTTCCATCGTAAAATAAATAAATAAATAAGCAACAGCATGTTGTCACTTGCTCATGGGCAGTCTGTCAATGTACTGTAGTCATGTCATGGAAGAGCAAGACTGTTCCCAATTCTCTCACCTCATTGACATGAGGTCAGAACTGGAATGCATGGGTAACAATTTACTGGGCTGCAAGTCAGAGAGTAAGTTTTGGTAGAAATTCCTTGAATCTATACATCAGCTTGGATGATGATGCATCTTGCTGTTTTTTCCTCTCTCACTCAATTTTCCTCTGTTTGCC
This sequence comes from Opsariichthys bidens, assembly GCA_037194245.1. NCBI lineage: Eukaryota > Metazoa > Chordata > Actinopteri > Cypriniformes > Xenocyprididae > Opsariichthys > Opsariichthys bidens. Next base: position 10,507,793 of record CM074299.1, read on the forward strand.
TTGGCTAAGCAACTCGCAGGCCGTTAAATGCAAAGTCGGCTCGAATGAAGTTCAAATCACACAATGAAAATACTGTCACCGGTAAATTAATATTACTTCCAAGGAGATTAAAAAAGGAATTAAGTTTTTTTTTTTTTTGCCACAATGGTGCCTATTATGAGAAAATGTATCAGCTGATGCTTGGTTTATATATATATATATATATATATATATATTATACAGCTGCCCTAAACTAACAGTATTGGTTTCTATAATGGTGAATTCACAGTAGTGTTTCTAATGCTAAAATGTAATTATTGTTGGGATTTAATGGATTCAAAGATAGATCGCAGAAATATTTAATCAAAAGCAAGTCTATAGAAACTATTTGGAAGTCAGTAACAACAGAGACGGTGGAAAAGTTCATAAAAACAATGCCAGCAAAAATGCAAGCTGTTATCAAGGCCAAAGGAGGCATACAAAATAAAAATAAAAATATATATAGGCTATATTTTTTGGTTATTTTGTGTGAATAAAGACTAAATGTTTCAGTTTGATATTTGCCTAATGAATGCCAATAACATTTTTACTTTAAAAAGTTTTTAATATATTCCTAAAATATTTGTGTGGTCTAATAAATTTGTTAAGCAATATATATATATATATATATATATATATATATATATATATATATATATATATATATATACATTTTTTTTTAAAGATGACTGGCTACAAAAAAAAGTGTGTATATATATATATATATATATATATATATATATATATATATATATATATATATATATATATAAATTTTTTTTTAAAAGATGACTGGTTACAATTTCCATTTCTTGGTAAAACGATACCATCTCTTCAGATTCTTTCACTCATATTTTCATTTTTGAAAGTTGTGAGGAATAATCAATACGTCTCACTACACTACGTCCGTGATAAGGCTCTGACGCTCTGATAACTGCTCTGTTTTTCCACTGAAATAAAACTTGTTAAAAGACACCTGATTTACATTAGCGAGCATCAGATTATCATCTTATAATTTGATTAAAACCACGCATCATATTCTAGTTCCAAGTAAAGTTAAGTAAAGTTATCTGCTAGCTGGCAAGTAATATTTTATTTACAAAAGCCAGATTTTACTCTCATTTAGTACGTGGCGACCGTTAAACTGATCTCTGCTTCCAAGGGGAAAACTATGTTGCATACATTTTTTTTTCCAAATAATTATTTATTTCTTCAAGTAAATAATATTAATAGCTTTAGAAAATGTGTACGCTTCTTTTTTGTTGTTGTTAAAACAGTTGTTTACTTAATGATGTAGCCCAAAAAGTCAAAAATTTTGCCCATTTCACATAGCAACAATCAAAAACCATTATGATCCCACTGCAACTGATACCAAAATAGAGAAAGTTATAAATTAATGCAAATGATATGACCTTAACAGTCGTTAAGACATCTAATAAATCATTCATCCAATAAAATTATGGCTTTTAATGCAATTCCGCCTTCCTAGAGATCTCTTAAGCAATCAATTCCATTTGGACTCACCTCCGTATTCCCTGTGGTGCTGTGAGAGACTGTCTTGGGAGAGGAGAAGTGGCCGATAACCTGTCTAAATTTAACAGAAACAGGCATTGTTTCTGGCCTGGTGGGCCTAGTGAGTGCCTCTAAACATGGACAGCATAGTTGGGTTGTTGCTTATCGTTCTCCTCTCCCTCAGGCACTTCCATACAAGGCTGTGCTTGGAGCCTGTCACTTGCTGTCTGTGAAGCTCTCCTATCTGCCAGCTTCTTGTCGTTAACAGACACGTGCAAGATAAAGGGGCTCCGCTGGCAGGTAGCTTTTTTCTCCCCCTGTGCGTGTGGGCATACTGTATGTGTCAGTGAGAGTGTGTGTGTGTGTGTGTTTGCAAGGAAAGCTGCCGAGGACGTAAAAAGCACTCCTGGTGATTTTCCACGGTTCCCAGGACCCCAGTCGTGACATCTTCTGATCCTGTGAGACATCCTTAAAGGTTTAGAAGCTGGCTCACATCCAGTGTTATTTTAATATCATTGAGATACTGTTATAGGTTTTATTAATATTTTTTATTATTTTTTATTTGTTATAGTTTCCATTTTTATTTTAGTTGTTGTTGTTTTTTTTTGTCATTTTTTAAAAGTCTATTGATTTTATTCATTTTTATAACAGTTTAGATCAAGTTAAACGAAGTAAAAGTGAGAAATGTTGCCTGGCCAACTATAGCTGAAATAAAATAACAATTTTTTTATGGTTGTAGTTAATTTACTATAATAACGCTGATTACATCCTAGACCAGATTAAGGTCACATACTGGAGGTGAGAGTCAAATACATCATGCCTCCAAATCAGTGCATTTACATTCAACATGCCGTGGCCTGAGTTTAGTTGGATGAGGGCAAGTGATAGAACATATTTGGCCGCTTTAGACGAATTGCGTTTTGACATCTGTCTAACTGGGCTCTATGAGAAGGGCAAATAATAAGCACATGGACTTGCAAGCACATGAATCATGACCGTGTTTGGCTAAAATGCAACATCCTATAAACATCAACTGAGCAATGGTTACATATCACTATGCGGCAAACACAGGAAAAGCATCTATTTGACCTCATACTTTCTGGTTTTGGATTTGTTAAGGGATTTTGTCAGTGTCTTTAATTCTGCCCTTTATCACAATCAAGTGTTGCTAATTTTATCGAGACTTGCTAATGTTTTGAATTCAGTGAATTTTTCTCCTTAATGATATTTATTTACACTTTGACATTAAAGTACAACATGACTTGTAATACCAATGACATTTAAAGAAATTGTGTGAATTTTCTTTCATTTTTTGGAACTTTGCAAAAGGTAAACATTTGGGAAAAATTTTACTCTGAGGATTGACCTTATTGGAATCAGTTTTAAATGAAATTTTGTATACACTTTTTTTTTATATACATATATGTTTTATTACACCAGTCTTTAGCTAATGATGGCTGATTAAAAAAAAATTGTAATAAATGTAAATATCATGTGAAGTGGTCAAGGGGTTTTAGACACCAGTCAAATTTGATAAATATTTTTCAAATGTCAAGAGACATTTTGATATTGACACAAAACACCAGTGCCTTGTCCCTATGTCAACAAAGATTATACATGTTCACTGAAACACATTACAATTGAGCAGTCACTGTTGGTTGCAGCAGAGGAGGAAACCGGATCTAAGTGCAGCAGTCTCTTATTAAACAAACTCAAAACCTTCACAAGAACAGGAACTAGGCTCAGGAACAGAACAATGCAATGAAAAACAGACTGAAACAGGTGGCTTAAAAGAGGAGCTACAGAGGAACAACAAACAGAGGAACTAATGGGATGACTAACAAGACACAGGGATAACAATCAAACACATGAGAACTATTGAGAAGACAGCAGGTGAAACGGATCAATCATTGAAAACATGAGCTGTAAACTTGAGCTGAACACAATGAAAATTAATTACAAGAGTTAAACATGAACAGAAAAACACAAAACTTGACAGTACCCCGCTCTCATGGAAGGCGCATCCTCTCGCTGCAATACATAAACGGGTGGGTGGGTGACCTGAAGGCTGACAGGGGTCCATGGTGGCGCCAGCAATTCAGGTGGCCATAGTGGTGAACGCAAATTCAGGGGGCCAGGGCAGAGCAGCCAGTTCGGCCTCCTGGAAGGATCGGCCTCCATGGCCTTGACCTGGGGGCTTTGCTTGGTCACTACGACTGAGGACATACAGCACCCCCCCAAAATTTTCCTGGGAGGATCTATCGGGTTGTGAGCTGGAGCAGACTCTGGAATGGGCTTTTGGGCTGGAGTCCTCTCTTGACTTTGGACTGGAACTAGAGCCCTCTCTGGACAGGGACTGGAGCCCTCTCTGGGACGATACCCTAAATGGGACAGTAGTCAGGGGCTGGAGCCCATGTGTTTGTAGCCGAAACAACATAGCTGTGGCCATAATGGTGTAATGGTCAGTGTAACAAAGTAATGGGAATACAAGCAAACATGAGCTGAACAAAATACATGACTCAAACATGAACAGAAAAGCACAAAGCTGTATGTACCAGAAAGATACTTATCAACGCTCATATTACATACTTGTCTTCTCTTTGTTTGTAGGGTGCAATATGAGCTTTGATAAGTTCATCCTTGTTGTAAGTGTAGTCTATATTCTCCTTAATCATCTTTCCGTAACGTTGATACCACATAATCAGATTACAGCACAGCACATGACGCATGACATGATTTATCCATAGATCTGTAGTCATGTGATCTGTAGTCACGAGGTCCATTTCAAACTGCCTGAAGTTACCAAGTGCTTTATTTACTGCATATTATGATGATTCATGATGCCCAGTCTTGCTTCTGCCATATCCTACATCATCTTATAAGAACATATGAAGTGACTAACTTGCAAAGTCATATGATTTAGCTTGTATGACATTAGTGACCATAGTCCCTAATCTGAGATTAACTCAGCTGTCAGCACCCTTAAAAATTTTGATTATGGGATCTTTCTTCAAGTGTGCTGAAAACAGCAGCAATGAATCATCCTCTTATGCATCATTAAAAAACTTTGAAGTTTGTTAGATTAAGTATTATCCTTCCTCAGCGGCTGACTCGGCCATCGCCGGCATATAGGACGATGTTTTCTGTTCCAGTTAAAGTGTCCTTATATGATGTTAGTGTTACATAAGTGGATTTCAATCCTGAAACTTGTAGTGAAGAGTAGATAAAATCCTGTTACATATGAGCCAAATCTGAAGCAAATATGGAGCAAATATGGCACCATTTTTCTTTCTTTCTTTTTTTTCGTTTGCCTCTGAGATGATAGAGGGTTGAAAACAGAGGTAAAATAGACCGTTAATATTGTATTACCAAACAATGGCCTGTCTAAAGCTAGGAAATGGGTGACTTGGGTGTGATAATCTTTTATGTCCCTCTTACTTCTCACAAGATGAGTGTAGAAAATTTCAGTTCTTCACCAGTGGTCTTAAATGACAGAAACTGCAGCTGTACATTTGCGTGGTAGAAGAGTTATCAGGTGGACTCAAAGGAACATCTAGAGTTGCCAAACTGAGAGGATTTGTAAGCAGATGACCTATAGAAAGAAAAGTTTTCTGAATTTCTGTAGGAAAGTGTTCTGAGGTTTTAGGTCACGGATATAAAAATAATGAAATAATAATTCATCTGAAATAAACCTATTGTGTTTTCTCTGAAGCTTTACCCCTGTGTTGCTCATCAAACATTCTCACTCAAAATCGCTTTCATCTTGTTTACACTTTGCTCAACCAATGGTCATTTGTTGGTTATCTTTCATTTTTATGCTCTTCCTGCTCTTTACGCAGAGGAAAATTACAGACGCACATCTTAATCTATCTTGCATGAACATTCCTCCACGTACACATGAACCCATCTACACTTACACATCTTGGCATGAAAAGTATCTCCTTATCATTCATTGTTGCATTTTGAGCTCAAAGCTATAGAGGGAGACACAGTGCACTCTGAGGCCTGGGAAATGGGAAATATTTCCTATGCTTAATAAAAATATACTAAACCATCTCAGAAATAAATGGCATTTTAAAATATATTACCATGGAAAAGTTTTTTTTTTTTTTAGTTTGTTCTAATGTTTCACAATATCACTGTTTTTTCTGCAATTTTGATCAAATAAATGCAGCCTTGGTAGGCATTTCAATATAAAGTGGTTTGGTTTCAGAGCCTTTAAGTATGCAGTATACTGTATAAAATGAACTGAATCCCTGAGACCCCAAACAGACATGTTAAATCAGAATTAGATAAAAAAAAAAATTCATCATGAAAAACTATAAAAAGGTCCATAGCTCTGTGTATTTTCACTCGGACCATATACATATATTGACCTGGTCATAATAATCACTTTTACCAAAAAACAAACATGCAAAGTCAGCATTTTATTTACATCTAAAGGCAAAGTCTTCTTCCAAAAGATATAATTAAAAACACCTTAGATTATCTTTTCATAAAACCAGAATGACTCATGATAGAAGGGCCCCTAAGGTTGAAAAACACATGAGTTTCTTGCCAACTAATCCTGAGGTGTGTCAGAGACAGTTTGCCACCTTTAAATTGTTGTCTGAACACAGAGAAAAACCATAAATGTGGTTTATGACGTCCATCATTGCATTCTTTCCTGATAGTGTTGATATAAAATGCAATAGACAGAGTTCCTCTTATTAAAAATATTCCCACCATCTACTAATGTACGAGCCAGAAAATGTCCACATGTCTGATTAAAGCTGGGGACACATCTTGAGTCTTATCCTAGTTGAAGCTCCACTAGATCAACTATTTTTAACCACAGTTTCAAAACGTCAAGGGCTGGGTGACTGAGAATCAGGTTCTGAAGTATCCATGAGATTGCAGGGATATTCACGCCTTCCAAAGGTATTGTTTTCTTTGTTCATCTACTTTCTCAACGAGATATGCTCTTTTGCAATGATGGCGTCAATATCACCATTGCATAAGAGTTGAAAGCGATGAGAGAACATTCAGTTAAGGTGTAGTCACATTTAGTGTAGTTCAGCAAAGTTTTTCCATGAGAAGTTATTTCAATTGGAATTTTGTGTGAGGTCAAAACATTTCAGTATGGGTCCAAGTTGGTCAGTCAAATTCGCATTGACCAACAGAAAGCTGCTTGAAAGTGCGAGCTGTGCTTTATACATTATGTTGCTACACTGTTGAAATAGGTCAATAGACCCACAAAATTTCTCTGAAATTTCACAAATGTCACTGCACCTTTACACTGTTGCAACACAAAAAGCAATCAGTCAAGAGAGTAGTAAAAAGGTGCAGCAGATTTGTTTTTAGTCAGGCTTCTTTTTTCCTTTTTTGAGGTAAATGGTTCTGGCAGTTAATTTACAGCACTACACAAGGTTTTCTTTCCTGTTCGAACTTGCTTTAGCATATTCCAAGATCCCTGCAAAGTACAAAATTTACTGTTAGTAATGTTATTGAAATGATAGTTGTGAAAATAGATCTCCTCATCCTTGTGACATTTCAAACCTGTTTGACTTTCTGTGGAACACAAAAGGAGATCTCAGGAATAATGCAACCCCCAATTGATGTAAAATGGATAAATATTCTGTTTCTGTTGAACTCCAGAATCGACCAAGAAAAAAACTAGTCCAACTCGTGTTATAAGTCTTCTCACACAAGTACATAGTCAAACATTACAATTTAAACAAAAACACAGTTGTATAATATACTGAATGACTAAAAAATACTCAACACTAATATAGTCATTAAGTTAAATTTGTAGCACAGCGTTTATTAGATCCATTAGTATCGCCTAAAACGGCCAAATCAATAAACGAGTGGTAAATACCGTAAAAGGTATAATAAATTATGTGTTTATATGTTTGTGTTTAAACCTATAGCGAGTAGACTGTGTATTTATTTCTTTGGCGAGATTTCATACTTTAAAACGGAGAGGACGAGCCGTTACATTCAAATCCAAAGATGAGCTTGAACTTTTGGCGCGCAATGATCATTAGGCGAGGACATAGCAGAGGTATGCGGCAGTTTCGTGACTCCACAAAACTTTTCTCCTCCTCCTGCTTCATCTTCTTCATATTGCTGTTGTTTAGGTTTTAAATTAGGCCTACTCTATAAATGTGGAAAGAATAACTCTAGTACACTTTAAGTATAATAATGACTATTATTATTATTATTATTATTAATTTTAGTAAATGTACAATCCTGTATCCTTATGGCCGCAGAGAACTTTTGGGTTCCTCCAGAGGCTGGCTTTCACAAAAAAGACCTTCCAGGGATCACTTAAATGTTAACATCTCACAATTTTCCTAACCCATGGAATTTGAGTTTCTCTAGTGTCCTCCAAAGCACTTTGAGGTCTCATGGTAATGAAAAGGTGATTACAGAACCTCATAACTGAATACAAAGTGCTCAAAGGATCCCATAAGTTCCTTCAAGAACTGCACTGTCAATGGTTTAAAAAAAAGCTTTTATGAAAAGCTTTAACTCTTAAAACCCTTAAAAGGCACTTAAAACGCAATACGTTTTGAAGTTGCTTGAGTACCCAACAGGATATTTGAGGCACCTTTAGTTTTTACAATGTAGTTAAACCTTTCCTGGGCAGAAATTATCATTTTTTTTTATAAAATAACAATTACAATATATTAATAAATAATAAAAAAAAGTGATTTACAAGGCAAGATGTTGTTAATAAGTTAAATTTAATTTTAGATACAAAGAGGGATTCTGCACCCAAAAACATTCATATATTATTTACTAACCGTGATTTTCTTTCTTCTTGCTTGCTTTCTTTCATACATTGAGAGTAAACGGAGGCTATCGTTTTTAACTTATGTGTTCTTTAACGGACAAATTAAATTCATTTGAGTTTAGAACAATATGAGGGCACCCTCGACGGTTTTCATACATTTTTAACGGTGACTTTTGGGATCTCGGTATACATAGAAATAATCATGTCACTCATGAATAGACTCTTGGAGTCTATTCTCCACCTGTCCCGCCCTCATAAATTAAACATTTTGATATAGTTCCCAGACATCACAGGGCACAAATGTCCTGTTTCAGACGTGTGTGAACTCACACGCCCCATTTCGTTTTACCTATACTTAATAACAGACCTGTTAAGAACAGGTTAAACCAGTTCTAGTTCTACAAAGGCAAGAAAGTGCAGTTAAACGAACAGACACGCCACATGCTTTAAGGAAGAGAAATGCACAACAAACACGCAGACATTATTGAAATTCTGCGATTGCATCTAAACTCCATTACTCTGGTTACTGGGTTTGTTTACTGTCATAACTTATCCATGACCACATCATATGTGGTGCTTTGCTATGGCAAACATAATAGAATAATAGAATAACACCTCAAATTGTGCAACTTGTGTTCACCCAATGGACCTTAATGCAATGAACACAAATGCATTGAAATATGGGCTCCAAATAGGAAAGATACCATGGACGTTAAAGGTTCATCATGAACCATTAATGTTATAAAAGAAAACATTTTAAAGAATGTAGCAGCTGCATAGGACTTATGGTTTTGCGAGCGAACGCAAAGTTTCTCAAGGGAACAGAAATCATTTGCGAGAGAACTCAAAAGTATTGACCTATTATTTTTCCTCCCATTTCATATTTTTTTTCCACCACCGTATTTTGTTTTCATAGGCTTTCCTCAGCAGGGCAGGGTTACATAAGATATAAACAAGTTCAAAGAAAAAAATTCTAAAGATGGCAGCGCTTTTGGTTCTCTGCCGCATAAAGGATCATCCTAAAAAACCTTAGCAACTTCACTTGGTGACAAGGTTAATTCCTTTGTTTGTTTGTTTTTCACAAAATAAAAAAAAATGTTTCATGGTATAGTACACTGGCAGACTGCTGTAAAGGCAAGTGATTCATTCCAGTAGAGCTTCCTATCCTTATATTTAAAAATGAAGGGCAATTGACTGGTATAATGAAACCCTAGGGACATGTATCCAGTGCCACACCAAGAGAATATACTCCACATATCGTTTATACTCTGTTTTATTAATTAATTCATACAGTAAATTACAATATACCTAGACTAGTTTACAAAAAAAATTCCAGCAAAAAGTGGTTTTAAAAAAATAGTCTGTGTACATTTTATCGAACAACACAACAAAACTGGGCAGTCAATCTATTATCACATGAATTATTACTGATGCACTAAATGATATTTGTGTAATAACTTTGCTTAATGAGACAGTTCAACAATCATATTAGTAAAGCAGGTTGTGTGCAGATGTTTTAGAAGGATTTCCATCGGATGGCTGAGAAAACGGTGTGGATGACATATAGTAGAGTGGTGAGAAAGGAAAACACCTGAAATTAGAGAGACAAATAGTCACTATACACTTCAACAGGAAAAATGTACAGCTTGCTTCTTTAAAATGGCTTTAGTTGGAGTAATCTAATGTAGTCAGGCTGATTCCATATTAAATAAGTTATGTGTTAAGGCATGAAGCACATTTTAGGTTACCTGAATGAGGTTAAATTAAAATTCAAGAATATTTGCTTTATCATATTTGTTCACAGATTTCACCAATATCTTCTAATTCTTATTCTTCTTATTATTATTATGTTTGTATTTAACAGGTAAAACAGTGTTTTATAGGTTTGGAACTTTGTTTTTGGCTAGAAGGACTCACCACAGCAGCTACATCCAGCTTGTATAGATTTGTGTCTTTGAGACCGGCATCACCAAATAAAATGGTTATTAAAGCTAGAAGCACAGAAGCACTGAGATAGAGGAGTGCTGCAAATCCGTGGTATGCTACATCCTGTGGAGAGAAAATTAAGAAAGTGTATATTAAAATCGGAAAACGTCTTCATGAGGAGAGAGGAAGTAAGCGAGAGAAAGAGAAGATAAAGAGAGATTATGAACCTACCGCGCTTGCCCAAGAGCTTTTGTTGCGATGAGTTCCACAGGCAAAGACCATCAACCAGAGGAATGATACGATGAAACAGAAAATTGTCACAGAAATCACATATGCCTGGGGGTTGTTAGGATTGAGGTATGTAGATGCTACCAGACTCAATACCAGACCGCCAAAGACCTGAGAGATAAACATAAGGAAAGTGAGCTTCCAGATAGTTGTGCTTTTTTTGTACAAGGAAATATAGTAATGCATATTACTATACTCTCTTTCCCCTGTGAATATCTTTGCTTATGAATTGTTTTAAAGCTTTTCCTCCAATATTAAATGGACATCAAGCTCTATACATCTAAATCGGATGTAAGAGAAAATAATGCCATTGAAATAAAATAGATTAAATATCGTTTACTTACTTTTGCGTATATATGTAATTACTTCAAACATATCACTTTAAATAACTTGGATTTCACAGTATATTTTGTATCATTTACATAACATTTTCTGTTAATATTGGTTTTATTTTTCAAATGATTGATGATTAAAATAAATTCGAATAAAGCTATTCTCCAGGCTGAATTGTTACAGTAACTGTTGCCGATTATACAAATGCAGTAAGTACCACTAATCAATAACTTGTTTAATTAACAAATATTGTAGGCTAATGTTTAACATTTCAGAATTTGAATTTACATAAAATAAATAACATAACAGCCTTTGGTTTCAAAGTGACTTTAATGTAAACATAACATAAAGGTAATTAATTAAATTAATTAAAATCAACTCACAAGCTCTGGGATGTACAGGATGTCGGGAATGGTGCAGAATATAGCCCCTCCGCTGGGCAGGTAACCTGATTGCCCTGTATTGGATGCCATGTGTGCTCACCTGCACAGGTAATACGAATGTGCAGAAAGGGGGAAGATGTGCTTTATTAAAGAGGCTGACCTAAACTGGACAGACTTGTTCATCTTCATACATTTGATGAAGACCCACCCAATGCACTTCCCTCTCCCAAGGTTTGCTTGCCAGAGATTTGTGTGACAGTCAACACTTGTTTAGAAAGATGTTGATTTTTGACAGTATTGTTGGTTGTTGCCTTTAAAACGACCATGAAAATCTTATTTTTTTGGTGACAAGCCTACAACAACAACAATATCTTACTATATTTTCTAAATCAACCAGTTTAATAATTCATGGCAGTGATTAATATGCAAAATATGGGAATAAACTGAGCAAAATTAAAAAACGAATCTCTACTTTTGCAATATTGACAGTTAAGCACCTTGTCGAAGATTACAAGCAAAATTAAACATTGAAAAATATGTTCTTGAAACATGCTTCATGATAAGAAGTGGATCTGGTTACACTGGTGGGTTAGATTACCTTATGTTTAATCAACACAGGTGAATTGTGTGCGTGTCAGGATTCAGTTTCGTACTTTTTGAGTGACGAACGAGATAAACATTACAATCCTATAAGGCTTAATTTTTTTCCAATGTCTTAATCAGAGTGTTTCTCTGTAAAATTCCAGGTTTTAGTAGGCTGTGTTCTTGATGTTGTAGTGTGGTTCGCATCATAAGATTCAAACTTATATGTACTTATTGAGATGTTACACGTATTAAAACATTTTCAGACTGACAAACACGACAGTAGGCCTATCTTACATTTGATGGTCTGGTTATATTTTGACTAAAGGCAATCAATCACGAAACTTACTTGTTGCTGTCACCTCAGACCGTCTTTTACCTCACACTACCATCTAGTGTCTGGTGTGGTAATTATAGCGCTTGAAGGAGTGTCACGTGGTTTTTGTTACTTTTCTCAGCGGTGGTTACGATGAACCAATCGCATTAATGTGTGGAGCTCCAGCTTCGATTCTTTTAAATACTTGCCAAAAGAAAACGTCCTGATATTTGAATGCGATTTGAATCAATGGAAAATTCAGCTTTATGAGCCATCACGTTCACCTTGGATGCATTCAATGTTCTACCCCTTAAGAAACGTGTAATATTGCTTCCCCGTTAATTAAGTGCGCATTTTGTCTATGTGTTACAGTAATACGGATTAGGCGTAACCGATATTACGCGTAGCACGTACTACGTGGCTCGTCAAGAGTCAGACTGATGTTTGACGTGCCTTTTGGTTTCGGTTGCTGTCGTCTAGTCGCTGGGTGCTAAACATCCACGTTTTGAGAGGTAGAAATGCTGAAATAGTTTCTTTTTTTCATGATTTCACTTAACGGGCCATTTACAAACTGATGAACAAGATTCTACCGGGTTTGTTTGCCTGTTATAATAAGCTCTTTCATATTGTTTATCGTGCTTTCTACAACACAAACTGCCTATACCAAGCTTTTTTCACAGAACGAAGGGTAATTTCATGAAAAGTGTCGCAATACTATATTCATATGAAAACGGACACCAACAAACGTTTTTCATAACACATAAAGAAAAGTTTTTGGCGTAGTACACAAGTTCAATTATATACTCATATTGGAAAAACTGCTTTTTTTTGTTTAAATTCTCAAAACATACTGTATATAATATTTTGACAATATTTTATAAAAAGAAAAAAGTTGTGTCTTCCTGTGTGTGTGTTGTGTGTGTGTATATATATATATATATATATATATATATATATTTATATATACACACACACAGACACAAACACATATATACACATTATACATATTTATAAATATACATAATGTGTGTGTTTGTAATATTTATATAGGGTTTACTTTAAATTGCCAAATAAAACCTTCTTTACAAAATTGAATGTATGGAATGACCCGGAATTTAAAAAAAAAATCATGTTTAATGTTTTATTTACAAGAAAAATAATACTGTGACTCCATATGTCTCTCTTGTCTACAGATACAAGTTGGAAATATCTCTGAAGTTTGTGATCTCTTATGTAAATCCTTTAGTGACTTCTACTGCACATTGTCGCGAATCTGGATCCTCGCCATCCCTCCTCCTGTGCAACACATCCGTCACCCCTGCACTGAAGTGAACTGTCTGAGAAGTGAATTCTGATCTCAGTTTAAACAGACACAGATGCCTCGATGGTGGACTTGTACCAGCAAGCTATTTCGTTGGTCAAGCCCAGTAGCTCAAGGGCTGATTTTGTGTGCTTTAACCTTTGGAGTAATATTGCCTATATGCTGCCACCGTCTACTCTACTCACATTATTTTTTAAAGAACGTTTATCTTGATTCACTAAGCGATGCATCCCTACAAAAAAGCTACGCCAGAGGTCAGGAGGCCCTGCGTTTCTGGGAGAGTGCAGCCTCTACGAAAAGCCTAAAGGACCCATTGGAAACGGATGCTAAGAAACCAGATCTCCTGGTCACTATAGTGACAGCCAGGAGAACGGAGGGAAAGGACTACCACTACCTGTTACAGGTGGCACAACAGCTCAAATCGCTTCTTAAGGCGTGTGGCGATAAACCATGTGCCGAGGTCATGCTCTGTGATGTGGAAAGTGGTCCTGCTTTGAACGAGGATGCTTTGCTTCTGGAGAAACAGTTCCTGGTTGTTAGACGTTCTCCAGATGAGAAATGGCGTAGCAAAGACGTGGCCAACATCTTCGAGAAGGAGAAAAGAGATTACGTCTACTGCCTGCGGAAAGGATGGGACCTGATGAGGCCAAAAAACACCGTTGTCTTAGAGGATGATGCACTTCCGATGACCGATTTCTTTCCGTTGATTAAAAACTTACTCTCGCGGAGATTTGCCCGCAATACTTTATACATAAAGCTCTACCATCCGGAACGTCTACAGGGATACTGGAACCCGGAGCCGTATCGCATTCTTGAATGGCTGGGTCTCGGTCTGTTTGGGGCGACAATCCTCCTCCTCTTGTTTTCTCTTTGTATACCTCTTTCATTTACCTTTTCACCTCTCCATCTCCTCTTTCTAACTCTCTACATAATGGCCTTGGCTGAGCTGGCAGGAAGGTACTATCTGCTGGAGGTCAGACGGGTGTCACCCCAGCTGTATGCTGTGTCTCCTGCCACTGAATGCTGCACCCCTGCTATGCTGTACCCAGGTAATGCCTCCATCCGAGTTGCCGAATACCTGGACCAGGTCGTCTGTGCTCCGGGTAACGCAAAAGACACGGTGCTGTACAAGATAGCCAGGTCCACGCCAGGAGAGAAGGCACACAGCGTTGAACCCAATATCATCAAGCATATCGGAGCTTACTCCTCCATCAGGGCGAACCCTGTTATACCAAAATTAATTTGACATCAGAATGTTGAATATGAAACCCATTTAAGGCACTGTTTTTAAATAGAAATTTAAATTTAATGGCTGAACGATGAATATTTTTTTTAAGAAATCACAGCTGGCCATTAATCAACTTTTTTTTTGTTGAAGTTTTGAAACTGTTTACTATTCACTTTGCCTGATGTATTGACACTTAGAACAATGCTTGTTTTTTAAAACTGTTTTTAATCAACATTTGTCAGTTTACAGTGCATAAAAATGGACTTTAGCATCAGAAGGGAATTCATACTCTGTAAAATTAGTTTCATGTTAAACCAACAATTCTTTTTTACAGTGTAGAGTTATGAAAATTATTTTATATCTATAATTATAAATGAATGCCAAATTTGCACATTGAAATTAAATGAAAAAAAAAAATTGTCATCATTTCAATCATATTTATATTTTTCTTTACATTCAATATGAGCTCTAAAGGATTATCCTCAGAGATTGTGTGTTGTTTTTTTAAGGAGATTGTTTATATAGATTTGTATTGATCTGTCACTCAGTGGCATTTATAAAAACTCACTTTGGGAAAGTATAATAAATATATAAAGATTTACAGTGGTTTGTTTCTTTTGTCTGAGTGTGTGTGTGTGTGGAGCAGGCTCTTTCACTGTTTATTTCATAAGGTTCTTATACTGAAAAACGCCCAGTTAACCATAAATTATACGATGCTGTGATGTTCCTCTTCTGTTGAGGTCTCAGGGTAAATTACAGTGTAAGCGTAAGAGAACAATGGGTTAATCATAACACAGTCGTCGGGGTGTTTTTCTTCTAGACGTTCCTATAAAACTCAGCCTGTGGCTCTTCTCCGCTATTTCCGCTGGATTCAGTCACATGACCGGTCAAAATACACAGCATTGCAAACTCTGTTTAAAGAAATAGTATAACAACATATGCTCTTGATGTTCCATAAAAATTATATTGTTTATTTGGAGGTTACAGGCAAGTACCGCGCCGTGCGTGTGTTATATGAAAAATTTAACCTCTTTAATCCTACTATGTCGAGGGCCTACCTTATGAATATTAATTAGATATGGGGGCCGTTCAGCCTATCAACGCAAGGTTTCTTGATATTAATTAGACTACGCTCAAGGTGGTTGGTCAGATGGATTTTCTACTTAATATTAATTTGGCCACGCTGACGTTGCTCGGTCATTTTCCACACACGAAGGTGTGGGTCATGAATTTTTAATAGAGAGGCCCTCGTCATACTATGATTGGTAAATTCGCTTCGTTTTGCAAGATAAACTTTTTTTTGAGACGGGATTTCCTGCGAACTGGATGTATCTGTTGTGTAAGGACAGGGAAAAGTTGAGGGATAGAGAAAATGTCTGAGACCGAAATACCAAAGTGTCATTCTTTAGCAAAGGATGAAGGTTTATCCAATGGAGGAAACAATGTTTCCAGTAACGTTTCAGATGAGATGACAGAGGTATGTTGTATGGATATAGTGCTCTTGGAAACCTGTACTCATCAATATGTTGCAAAATGTAAAAAGTTGGTTAAAAAAAGTTCAAGCTTATAGATGGCACTCTTGATTGTTTGGTGTATGTGTTAGTAACAGAAAGTCTCTGGAGCTTATTTAAATCTGGATCGTTTTATGGAATAAGAGAAACATCTGGTGTGCTGTTTGTCAAGGAAGCACTGGAAAATGTTTCCTCCTTGTTTATCAACTGGAAACATTTGGCAAACATTTTAGAATATCTTTACCTGTTAATTGTTTGATAAATGGATTGTTTATCTCCATACAAATTCATTTTTGCATGGATTAAACTGTGAGAAATAAACTTTTTTGAGTGAAGTGAAGTGTGGGGTGGGAGTGAGGTTAGAGCATCAAATAGTTTTGGTAAGTTGATATATACTGTTTTTTTTTTGTTTGTTTTTACAGCTTTTGCAGAGTATTTGGTTCGTTTGTTGTTATTTACACAGATTTTATGACATTATATGTTAATTGATTAAATATTTTTTATACTTTATATATAAAGTATACTTTATTTATACTTTTATAAGTCCATTAGCACAAAGTGCATCTCATTTGAGTTGGAAAGTGATTAAAATTGGACTGCTATTCTGATTTTGAGTACAAACTGATTAGGCCTACTCTATCTTCTTTAGAAGTTCGACCTCGCCACTGTCTATGTGTCAGATGCCCAGTATAACAGGAACATCTTTTTTGACACTTCACCACAGGCTGTGAGGTAAGAGATGATTTTCCAGCAATCATTTATATAACTTTGACTATTACAAGGTTATGTATTATAAAATCTGTGAAATATTCCACAGGCTGTACCTGCTGTACAATCACTGGTTCATGCAAACGCTGGTATATGTCTTCATCATCATAAATCTTGCTCTGGCTCTCTTTGAGGATCCTGCTGTTGTGCCACTTCCTATATGGGTATGTATGGAAATACCTTTGTGTTGAGTTGGGAATGGGTGGTTGAATATTTCCTAAAATGCTCTCTGTATCTCTAGCTGATTAAGTCCATAGATATAAAAGTTCGTTCGTGTGATGTTCGAGGCTACTTAACCACAAAATGTGTAT
The DNA here is from genome assembly GCA_037194245.1 of Opsariichthys bidens. Lineage (NCBI taxonomy): Eukaryota > Metazoa > Chordata > Actinopteri > Cypriniformes > Xenocyprididae > Opsariichthys > Opsariichthys bidens. The sequence goes on from CM074299.1 coordinate 10,525,071, forward strand.
ATAATGCATGAAACTATATTTTGAAATGGAAAAATATTAGGGTTAAAACTTCTTATATGATTGTGTGAGCAGGGAAAACATCGAAGAGAGTGATTTTGCAACACTGATTGAATTTCCAATATGATCTACAAATGGATAATTCGATTAGCACTCTTAGAAGAAAAGGTTCTACCGCTGTATAGAACTTTAAAGGGTTATTTTAAGATATGTCTCCTTGTATAGAACATCAGGTGTTATTTAAAATTGAGTCAAGAACTCTAGGGTTCTAAAATAGAAACCCTTTTTCTTGCTTACTGCTTTTTATGACATCCTGGAATCCAGGCCAACCCTCCATATGACACAATGGGATATTTCCTGGAGACTCATGTTCATTGAAAAGCAACTGTTTCATTGAAACAGTGAAGACTGTCAAGAGATTTAAATGTAGTTTTTATGTGTCAATATTCATACTACTTAATTGTAGCCCATGTGATTGTGGTAAGGACAGATGTTCACAGCCAAGCCATTTGGCGACTGGAGACCAGTGAAGTAACATTAGATTAAAATCTTAGTTTAGAAAAGATTGTGTAGTGAAATTATATAACACACTGCGTGTGTGATTGAGGTGTACCATGAGGACAAAATGTCCCCACAAAGATGGCAATATCTGAAATCCTTTTCCATTTTTTTTGGTCTTCATGTGGAAAATGGCTTATAAATTATACTAAATGATCTAAAATCTAAAAATGCAAAACTTTTTCTGTGATGGGTAGGTGATAGAATATACAGTTTGTACAATATAAAAATCATTGTATCTATGGAATGTTCCCATAAAACATGAAAACCCAACATGTGTGTGTTCTACAGGCGACTTCTACAATTGAAATTGTATGTCTCTCTGCATTTACGGTGCGGATAGTACACTATGCCAAAGTCATTCCAAGTGATAAATTCTGGAAGGATCCCAAAAACATCTGCATCATAATCATTGTAACGGTAGGCCTCTAAACCATAGTTTTGGATTGTAAATATGAAATGAATCAATTTCAATCTTATGTACAGGTATATAATCACTTTTATCTGATATATTATTTATATAATATAATACAATACCAGTAAAGAATTCTGTCTGTACAAACATGTGAAAGTGCTGAGAATGTGCTCGTTAACAATGTTGTGAAATGAACTTTAGCCCATGTTTTGTCATTCTCAGCAGTTCTGCAGAATCACCAGGAAATGTGACGTTCAATGACTATGAGTAGACATTTATTGTCAGGCAGAGTAGTTTGTGTGTGGGGGAACTGACTTGCATAACTGGACATTTTGAGAGAATTTGAATGTCACTGTATTCTTTTTTCATTATCTTTCTGTACTCTTCCCACCTCACAGCTCTCTATCATAGATTTGACTATATATGGGGCTCTGAAAACATTAGGCTACTTTGGCATCCGATGGTCGAGGGTCTTGAGACCACTTCTGTTAGTCAATGTTACAGAGGGACGACAAGTAAGAACCACAATCAAAGCACAATAAACGAATACATTTTCATATATTTTTTCATTATTCATATTTTGAGAATTTCTTGTGTTTAATTATTTAAATGATCGAATCATTAATTCATTAGGGCCCGAGCACCCATGGTGCGATGACCCTCTTGAAGTTACTACGTTTATTCTTTTTTATGATTTGAAGATGTGTATTAACACAATTTTGCCTTGAAATATCATCAGCAACTTTAAGTTTCGTGTCAGTTACTCTAGTCCTAAAGTTGGTGAAAGCATACAATAACATTCAAAAGTTTTGGGTCAGTAAGATTTATTTTGAACTTTCTATTCATCAAAGAATCCTGAAAATCATGGTTTCCATAAAAATATTAAGCAGACATTGATCAAAACAATTTTTTAAGCACTAAATCGACATTTTGGAACGATTTCTGAAGACTGGAGTAATGATGCGGAAAATTCAGCTTTGCTATCACATGATTAAATTCCATTTTAAATTATATCAAATAAAAAACAGTTATTTTAAATTGTAATAATATTTCACAATATTACTATTTTTACTGTATGTTTTGGTCAAATAAATGCAGCCTGAAGCACGAGAGAATTAAAAACATTAAAAAAAAATCTTACTGACCAAACTTTTTAATGGTTGTGTATGTCCATAGGGCATGTCTCTCCTCCAGACTCATTTCCTTTTTATTCTTCTGTTTGTGTCTGTAGCTGCGGAGGGCGTTCAGGAGTATTCGGAATGCACTGCCTCAGATCTCCTATGTTTTTCTCTTATTCATGTTCAGCGTGTTGGTCTTTTCTCTTATGGCTCTTAAATTGTTTGGGAAAAGGTAAACCTAAATAGAGTATCACCCATTTATACCTCTGTTTTCCGTTCATCTCAATTGTGTCTATTGAAGCATAGGTTATATAACCTGTTATCATATGTTTTTTTTCCCCTTCTTGTGTCCAGGGGTCTTCTTACCATCGATGGCTCTCCATATTTCACAGACTATTTGGATATTGTTTTCGATCTGTATGTTTTGGTGACCACTGCTAATAGCCCTGATGTCATGTAAGTCTTTAGCTATTGTAGTTTTTTTCTCTTTCTCTCCTTTTTAATTTTTTTTCTCTTTTGTGAGTCTTTCAATAGTGTTCAATTATATATTCAGCAGTATAAAAGATTTCATTTACCCATAATATGCTTTAAAGCATGCAATGTACACAGCGCTTCTGTAATTTTTGATGTTTTTTATGCTTTCATTATAGGATGCCGGCATACAACTACAGTGTTTTCTTCACCATTTTCTTCATACTATATATTGTTATCAACACCTATACCTTCATGTCCTTCTTTCTGGCTGTCGTTTACAATAACTACAAAAAGTACTTGAAGGTATTTGCATCTTTTTCATGTCAGCATGCACATTGTTAAAGAAATTATGTATTTTAAAATAAAATCATCTTGAATTGAAATTAATATTAAATATTCACACTAAATCATTTCAATATTACAACTAAGTAATATTAAAATTTATATTATTGATTAGTTAATTTTTTTAATGAAAAAGGACATGCTTTTTTTTTTACATTTTCAATTTTCTTTAGTGTGTGATGAAAAGGGTCTGCAAAGTTACAAAGCACAAAGTGTTATTCTCTATATCAGTAAGCAGCAGTGGTTGACCAGTCACAGCATGCTGGTCCAGCCCACCAATCAGAGCACATTGAGCTTTTCGGAAGGAGGGGCTTCACAGAGAGGGGAACTAAACAGAGTGTTACTGACAGACAGGGAAAAGAGGTGCTGCAATATAAAATATGTGAAAAATTAAGTGTTATTTGATCATTCAAGCATGAAAACCTTTTCAAGAAAACCCCAAAAACAAAAATCAAGACTTTGTGAAAGGCCATAATAGGTTGTCTTTAGTATTATTGTTCTTCTTCAGTTCAATAAAATACATCTAGCTATCTGTCTAGCTGTAGTGGAACACTCACTTGATTTCTTTCATGTTTTCTAGGAGGAAGTGCGGCAGCTGGTGAAGGCCAGAAGATATAAGATGTGCCGGGCGTTTTCTGTGCTTCAAGAGACCCAGGGTGAAGGTGGGGAGCCTGTAGTGACTCAGGCCAAATGGAACCATCTGGTTAAACTCGTCAAGCCGAATATCAGTATTGCTTATCGGGAACTGCTCTGGAGTGTCTTAGATGATCAGAATAAAGGACACATAGGTCAGACAGGTTTTTCTGTCATATTTCATATTTGACTTCAGTTTTATTGAATTTTTCTCTTTTTTCCCCACCTTAATCTTGTTTTTTTCTGAGCAGGAAAGTTTGCCTTTGTCCAGTTGGCTGATCTTCTGAGTATCCAGGTGATCACAGTGAAGTCAAAGGCACACCCCATTCAAGTCTTTTTCCCCTCTCTGTATAATTCCTCAGCCAGCAGATTCATTCGCTACATGGTTCATCACAGGTATGTGGACACAAAGGGATAGATTTACTAATGGCTTGCATCAGAAAAAATTTAAAAAAGACATGAAAAGGCGTGAAAACGGTTATTTTTCTGACTGAACTTATTCCATATGCATTTGTAGAAGTTTCCCTTTCAGATGGTTTGTGGTAGTCAATTTACTTGTTTTTGTGCCTTTATTTAAAGGATTAGTTCACTATGTCCTGATAATTTACTCACTCCCATTTCATCTAAGATCTTTGTCTTTCTTTCTTCAGTCGAAAAGATTTTTGAATGTTGATTTTTGGCGAAAACATTCCAGCATGTAGTAGACTTCACCAGGGTACAATAAGTTGAAGGTCCAAATTGCAGTTTCAGTGCAGCTTCAAAGGGCTCTACTCGATCCCAGCCGAGGAATAAGGGTCTTATTTAGTGAAATTAGCAGTCATTTTCAAAAAAAAAATCCTATACATTTAACCATTAATGCTCATCTTGCACGAGCTCTGTGATGTGCAACGCATTACGTAATCATGTTGGAAATGTCATGCGTGACGTAGGCGGAAGATTTTCTCGTCCAACTTCAAAATCATCCAACATCATTGTTTTACCTTTTTTTTGTAAAGGCCGTTTGACTTCGTCTTTGCACATTCACTTTGTAAACACTTGCTCGGTACTACCGCCTATGTCACACGATTTGGACCAACCTTTTGGTAACCATAGAAATCCACTCTATTATGAAAAATCCTGTGATGTTTTCCTCAAAAACCTTAATTTCTTTTCGACCGAAGCAAGACATGAACATCTTGGATGACATAGTAATGAGTAAATTGTCAGGAAATTTTAATTCTGAAGTGAACTAATCCTTTAATACCCAAAAAAGCATGTATTAACCCATTTTGCGCTTGACATGAGACATGACTGCGATAAGCCGCTGTTCCACTGTCGGACCGAATAGTTTTAAGAACAGTAAGGAAAGGTTCCAGTTTTATTTCCAATTTTCAACCGTTCTAGCTGTAGTGATGTCGCCACTCAGGATTGGTCACTTGTCTGTTGCCTGTTACCAGTTTCTCTGTATCTGGCCACAGTGGCAGACTGGGACAGTAAATCAGGCCGGGAATTTGACTCCACCCCAGGCCACCTCTGCTGCTGCAGTCACCATCACCAGATTCATGTGTCCACCAGCCTGCTAAACTTATAGGGTAACCCTGATAGTTGATGTAACAGGTAGACGACCATTCATAATATGAATGGATAAATAAATAAACCCTCAAAAACTCACAAGGAATACCATCTATACTACCACACCAAAGACAAATATAAACTTGGCTTACACATTTTAAGAAGGGATAATAAAAGATACATATTCACATGTTAAAATATTTATATTTTATATACTTCCAATGCTCTATGTATCCCCATACAGTATATAAAACCATGTGCTAGTTTGTCTTTAAGATGCGCTTTTAAAACTTCTATCATTATATATATAGCCTATATATTTGTATTATTTTTTTATAAATAATAGATTTTATCTATTGTAAGTTGCTTTGGATGAAAGCGTCCATCTGCCAAATGATTAAGTAAATATTAGGGGTGGAACAGTTCAACTTTTTCACGGTTCGTTTTTTTTTTTTTTTTTTTCATCGCTGTTGTTGTAATGTCTGGGAACCCAGAATGTTCATCCATCAACAGAAACATATATTAACTGAACCCTGATTGTTTTACGTGTTATTTATAGTAAACCATATTACAGATGCTTTGTCAGATTTAAGTTGAACAGCGGACCGTCCGAGCGCGTGGAGAACCGAGAGTGGAGAAAAACGAACGGACCGATTTTTTTATTTTCCACCCCTAGTAAATATTATGTAAATGTAATTCTGACCGACCTGTTCCCTTTCCGGCGAACATGGCTGGGATTTTGCAGCAACTTGCTGCGTCTGTGGCCAGGGCTTTTCTCCTTTTTATGCGTTCCCTCTCTGCTCCTCCTTTGCGTTTACACTCCATTTTTTGCACTTTTTTCCCAGATATAGCCAATTATTCAGACATTATACCTCGCGATTCGGACTTTATACCTCGCGATTCGGACTTTATACCTCGCGATTCGGACTTTATATCTCGCGATTCGGACTTTATATCTCGCGATTCGCGATTCGGACTTTATAGCTCGCGATTCGGACTTTGTAGCTCGCTATTCGGACTTTATAGCTCGCGATTCGGACTTTATAGCTCGCGATTCGGACTTTATAGCTCGCGATTCGGACTTTATACCTCGCGATTCGGACTTTATATCTCGCGATTCGCGATTCTGACTTTATATCTCGCGATTCGGACTTTATAGCTCGCGATTCGGACTTTATAGCTCGCGATTCGGACTTTATAGCTCGCGATTCGGACTTTATAGCTCGCGATTCGGACTTTATAGCTCGCGATTCGGACTTTATAGCTCGCGATTCGGACTTTATAGCTCGCGATTCTGACTTTATATCTCGCGATTCGGACTTTATATCTCGCGATTCGCGATTCGGACTTTATAGCTCGCGATTCGGACTTTATAGCTCGCGATTCGGACTTTATACCTCGCGATTCGGACTTTATACCTCGCGATTCGGACTTTATACCTCGCGATTCGGACTTTATAGCTCGCGATTCGGACTTTATAGCTCGCGATTCGGACTTTATAGCTCGCGATTCGGACTTTATAGCTCGCGATTCGGACTTTATAGCTCGCGATTCGGACTTTATAGCTCGCGATTCGGACTTTATAGCTCGCGATTCGCGATTCGGACCTTATACCTCGCGATTCGGACTTTATATCTCGCGATTCGCGATTCGGACTTTATAGCTCGCGATTCGGACTTTATAGCTCGCGATTCGGACTTTATAGCTCGCAATTCGCGATTCGGACTTTATACCTCGCGATTCGCGATTCGGACTTTATACCTCGCGATTCGCGATTCGGACTTTATACCTCGCGATTCGGACTTTATATCTCGCGATTCGGACTTTATAGCTCGCGATTCGGACTTTATAGCTCGCGATTCGGACTTTATAGCTCGCGATTCGGACTTTATAGCTTGCGATTCGCGATTCGGACTTTATAGCTCGCGATTCGCGATTCGGACTTTATACCTCGCGATTCGCGATTCGGACTTTATACCTCGCGATTCGCGATTCGGACTTTATACCTCGCGATTCGCGATTCGGACTTTATACCTCGCGATTCGGACTTTATAGCTCGCGATTCGGACTTTATAGCTCGCGATTCGGACTTTATAGCTCGCGATTCGCGATTCGGACTTTATACCTCGCGATTCGGACTTTATACCTCGCGATTCGCGATTCGGACTTTATACCTCGCGATTCGCGATTCGGACTTTATAGCTCGCGACTCGGACTTTATAGCTCGCGACTCGGACTTTATAGCTCGCGACTCGGACTTTATAGCTCGCGACTCGGACTTTATAGCTCGCGACTCGGACTTTATATCTCGCGATTCGGACTTTATAGCCAGCGATTCGCGATTCGGACTTTATAGCCAGCGATTCGCGATTCGGACTTTATAGCCAGCGATTCGCGATTCGGACTTTATAGCCAGCGATTCGCGATTCGGACTTTATAGCCAGCGATTCGAACTTTATAGCTCGCGATTCGAACTTTATAGCTAGCGATTCGGACTTTATAGCTCGCGATTCGGACTTTATAGCTAGCGATTCGGACTTTATAGCTAGCGATTCGCGATTCGGACTTTATAGCTAGCGATTCGCGATTCGGACTTTATAGCTCGGGATTCGGACTTTATAGCTCACGATTCGGACTTTATAGCTCGCGATTCGGACTTTATAGCTCGCGATTCGGACTTTATACCTCGCGATTCGCGATTCGGACTTTATACCTCGCGATTCGCGATTCGGACTTTATACCTCGCGATTCGCGATTCGGACTTTATACCTCGCGATTCGCGATTCGGACTTTATACCTCGCGATTCGCGATTCGGACTTTATACCTCGCGATTCGGACTTTATACCTCGCGATTCGGACTTTATAGCTCGCGATTCGGACTTTATAGCTAGCGATTCGCGATTCGGACTTTATAGCTCGCGATTCGCAATTCGGACTTTATAGCTCGCGATTCGGACTTTATAGCTAGCGATTCGCGATTCGGACTTTATAGCTCGCGACTCGGACTTTATAGCTCGCGACTCGGACTTTATAGCTCGCGACTCGGACTTTATAGCTCGCGATTCGGACTTTATAGCTCGCGATTCGAACTTTATACCTCGCGATTCGGACTTTATATCTCGCGATTCGCGATTCTGACTTTATAGCTCGCGATTCGGACTTTATAGCTCGCGATTCGGACTTTATAGCTCGCGATTCGGACTTTAATATTTAGGTAAAATTCGTCTATGGTAAAATTAAAAGAGCTCATAGCGACGCCATCATGGCCCTTCTTTATTAATTCAAGTGGAGGTGACGTATTTCCTGTTTGAGAGTGGTACTCCACTCGCCCACGGTCTGCAGCCAGACCCTTCTCAATTTATACGCTCCGGCGCAGTGGAGGTGACGTATTTCCGCTCTCGAGTGGAGCTCCACTCGCCCCCTGTGTCTGCAGCCAGCCCCTATTGGCCAATTAGGCAGTGCTTCGCTGATGTTGGGTCATGTGGTGGTGTCATTTTCACTCCACGATCGCCTGATTCGTAGATTCATAAGTGCGTCAATTAATTCGCAGTTGCATACCAGCCTATTGCACGTCAGTCTGATCGACAGCACAGCGGCAGGCCAGAATGACCATCAGGCCACCGGGAAATGTCCCGGTGCTCCCGATGGCCAGTCCGCCCCTGTCTGGCCAAGTGTCCTATTTGAGCAAAGTTAATGATAAAATTAAAACAAGGCGTTCATAATACATTCCAAAGAGCTCTGTTATCAGCCCCACCGTGGAAAATGAAACCATATCCGTTCCAGCTTGGCCTGATTGGCTGGGAATGGAACAGTTAAGCCAAGAGAACGGTTTGGCTGGATGGTGGAAAAGCAGCTTTAGTTGCTGCTAAAAGGAAGCACCGCAGAGAACAGAAAGCGTGGTAGAAGGAAAATTATTTTTTCCATTTCTGTTCATTTATTCACAATGTCAGAGGAAGACAATATTCAAACGTATCATTTGCTAAGGCACAATATTTTTCATTTGCACTGATCTTGGTAGATTGCATTGATCATTGTAGAAACCAGCTGTGTTTTAAATATGCACACTTTGAGTAGATCACCCACAGAACTTCCTTGTGTGATCCTGTTAGATTTCTTGACATCCTACAGATGTTTTTTAACATTTGCACATGTGCATTCCATATGGTCATCTGTTATTGTCTTGTATTGTGCATTTCAGAATGTTTGTGTACGTCTATGACCTGATTATTCTGGTGAACGCTGTGTTCATTGGTCTGGACGAGGAGAACCCTGTGGTATCAAATGCTGAGTGGGGTTTTCTGGCTCTTTATATGTTGGAGATCATTCTCAAACTGTACTCTACCGAGCCTCGGGCGTTCTTCGCCCGACATCATTTCTGGAACTGGTGAGGACCACTTTGAGTTTGGTATGGCTCACTGAAGTTGATCACATATCACCTGTGTGAGCTCACATGAAAACAAATTCAATAAGCTGTCTCTTACAGGTTTGACACTATCATTGTTGTGTCTGCACTCTTTGGCACCATCATTAACTCAGCACTCAAACACTGTAAGTGCACATCTGGATATAACTAAATTAAGCTCTAGGAGGGTTATTATGTATATACTTATGTATCACTGGACATATTAGAAGATTTTTGAATTCTCTAAGTGTTATATCAGAGCTGTTAAGTTTTGAATAAACATACCTTTAAGAAATCTTGTTGACTTTATCTTTACATTTGTAGCTGGAGGTTACACAAGTCGTCAGATCTTGGACATTGTTTTTATCTTGCGAGTTCTCCGACTCATACGTTTGGTAGATTCCATAAAGAGGTGAGATAGTTTCAGCCAAATGCATAAAGAAACTAACAAAAAACAAGTGATTTCTGTGCTAAAAAATGCCTTTTATTCATTTGCCATGTGAGATTATGCTAAAAACTTTCTTTTGTAGATTCCGAGCCATCATTAACACACTTATAAAAATTGGACCCACTATTCTTACCTTTGGCCAGCTCATACTGGTGAGTATTTACATATTATTAAGGATTAGTTCACCCGAAACTCTAAATTGTACATTTATTTTCTTCTTTCTTGTTTTGTCTATGCAATAAAAGTCAGTGGGGTTATCTGTTGTTTTGGACCCCATTTACTTCCATTGTAGGAACAAAAATAGTTCTTCAATGTATCTGTGTTCAGCAGGAGTTGACACGAGAGTGAGTAAAATGGAATTGGTAGAAATTTCAAAACTGTTTCAATATTATTTCAAGTCCATAATATGTATATATATACACTTGCAGTACTGAATCATAATTTTGTGGTCAGAATGTTTTTTGTGGTCAGAAACTATGGAATTACAGCAAGAATGCATTAAAAGGAATCAAAAGTGATAGACAAGGTTACACATTACAAAAGATTTATATATTGTTTTTTCTAACTTTCTATTCATCAAAGAATCCTGAAAATCATTATTTCTGATGGATCATATGACACTAAATACTGGAGTAATTCAGCTTTGCCATCAAAAAATTAAATTACATTTTAAAATGTATTAAAATAGAAAAGTTATTTTAACTTATAACATTAACTTATAATATAAACCTATAATATTTGACTTACAATATCTCATAATATTGCCATTTTTCTGTTTTGTTTATTAAATTAATGGAGCCTTGGTGAGCTTAAGAGAAAAATGTAATATTATATATGATATATAACATTAAAAAAAAAAAACTCTTACCCACCCAAGACCTTTGATGGTGTTTATATCTATTGTATGCATTAGACGGACTATTGCTTTTAAATAAATACACAAAATTTAATAAAGTGTTCCTCTGGGGAAGCATGAAAACAAAAAACGGCCATCATGGCAGGAGTCCAAGGAGTGTTTGCTGTCACCGTCTCATTGGTGATCCTTCTATACTGCACCATACCTGGTCTCAAGGACATCTTGTTCAAAAAAGAGTGTGTGTGTGGGGGGGTGCAGTGCTTGATTTATGACTGCATTGTCCCATTGTTCCGCCCCCTTGCTCCCATTACAACCCTGGGACAGGGACCTAATCATTAGAAGGGAGGCAGACCCTTAATGCCACATTTTAAACTGTGATTTGTGATGAGAAACATTATCATTATCAATATACCTGTGTATTTATTATAAATCCACTGCTGTTCCCCATAGGTGGTCTATTACATATTTGCTATGGTTGGCATGGAAATATTTAAAGGAAAAGTTCGTTTTTTTGAACCCAACTCCACAAGTCCTGTTCAAGAGTACTGTGGAAACCCTCTCCTTAAAGGAACCACTTTTGCTAAACTCAACTACTGCAAGAACAACTTCAATAATGTGATCTCTTCCTTCATCGTCTTGCTGGAACTCACTGTGGTTAATCAGTGGCATGATATCCTTTACAAATAACTACAGATCAAAATGTATTTTTGCTCCAAGTATTATGCGTTTATTGTATGATGCACAATTTTCATGCATTGATATTTTTCCCTTAACTCCGCTGCACTGTTGACGAGCGGTTTCACAGCAGTCACACACGTTTCAGCCAGAATTTTCTTTGTCCTTTTTCACATTGTGGTCGTCATTATTATAATCAAGTAAGAGTCTACTAGAATATTATTGTTGTGTTTAAAATTTGAAAGAAAAAATATGCATAATGTGAGATTTATTTTCCTCCAGTATTTTTGTAGCATTTATTTTGGAGGCCTTCTTGGTGGAATACACAATTGACAAAAGTGACCTGCAAACTTCTCTGGAGAAAAGGATAGAGGAGCTGGAGCTTAATGTTCAACAGTATGTGCCATTTATACTTGCTATCATGTTATTTGATGTATAAAAAAATGTTTCATGTATTTATGTTAGTTGCTGTTGATTTTTGGTTTTAATGATGGTTTGTGGATTTGTGTTTGTCAGGGATGGTATGGACACGGGTCTTGTAGATGCAATGGAAAACAATGACAATGACCTGGGATCTTCTGAAGCTGGCAAACAGAAGTCCTCTCTCATGTTCAAGATTGCTTCAAGAAGTATTTTATTTTTTATTATTTTTAACATTTTTGTTCAGCTTTGCTTTTTGTTATTTTTCAAGTGTTTTTAAAGTATATTATTTTATATTCGTTTCATTAAAGGGTGGGTTTTGTATTTTTTTTTTATCCAGGATCCAGAACTGTGGATGGACTTCTGCAGCGGATGTTTGAAACAGATCTTCGTCCTGAAGACTTCAATGAGGAGGAAGAGCCAGAAAACACCAACTTCTCAAACCCAGTCTTTGACTCTGTATAACTGACATGAAACTATAAACTCCCCAAAACTTGTAAATATATAAATACACAGTTTGTATCAAAGACTCTTTATATGTATGCAATATTTGATAAGATTTATTATAAATATATATTCTTTGGTATGTGTACCTCTAATATTGATTGTTTTTCCCAGTCATCGAGTTTCATTTGTAATCAAATTTGTTTGTACATAGGGCCATAATATTACAATGCAATATGTTTGTGTTTCTTTTTTTTTATAACAAGAATTGCCACCGAGTAAAATTTTGCACACATACCAATTGTAATATTAATAATAAAAAGTATACCAGAGAGACTCGTAGACATCCTAACGTCCCAAAAGAACTAAAATGCACCATTCACGACTAACAATGCGATATCAAGAGCCAACCGGCAGAGAGCGGAGTACCGTCTGTAGAGCATCAGCATCGCCGTGGAGGTCGGAGAGGAAGAGTGATGTGTGGTGCTGATGCTGGGATCCAGACGGGCGGGGAGCAAAGCAGGGAGCATCCAGCATCCTTAGCAATGGTGGATAGAAGTCTAAAGAGTATCCTGACGCGGGAAAAGAGGCTGTGAGCCTCCATACATAAGAAAATGAGCAGGTAATAAGCGCCTTATATTTCAATTTCGCTGCGGCACAATATGGCTGGTTCTGTGATGCTAGGCCATGTCCTGTTGGAGAACCGCTGTCATTTTAAAACGGCCCCCGTAAGAATTAAAATTAAACCAACTGAATCTAGAATGTCTGCCAATGTTTTTTTTTTTTTTTTTTTTTTGCATTTCTTGGTGAATTGAAGAGATATTATATGCGTTTTCTGAAATAACACATGCCTATTGAACCACCGGTATTGTTTATCGACTTCAGTTTGAGTTTGAATGCGGTTTTTTGTTTAGATTGGTATATTTACTTGAACTTTTCGGGGTTTTATCATCTCTATTTCTGTTTTGTTGAGCAGTTTATGTAACTATACAAAATGAACATTGACAACGGGTGTAGCCTGGAGGCGAAATGACAAATCCTACTACGACGAAGACATAGCTTATGAATAATAATTAAGACGTTGCTTGCTAACGCTCCTGGAGCGTAATTAATATTCATAAGCCAGGCATTCCTCCAAGTACGATTCGTTAGCTGACTAGCGCAGCGTCTGCCTATTATCCAATCACGTAGCTGCACTAGAGGAACGTAAGGCAACGTAATGAATATTTATCCACAAAGCGTCCTCTACAGATTGTAAAGAGTCACTGCATGGGTGTTTGACGCGCTGCAGTGCGGACCAGCGCAAAGGATGTTGCGGACAGTTGCGTTGAGAGAGGGCTGTGTCGTTTAAATATCAAAATTGGATGTCTCGAATATCTGGATAGGATATTGTTCATGTATTTACTCTTTTAATTTATGTTAAATAGGTTGTTTGCAATATGATGCTCAATAGAGCTTGTTTATACGGCGAATTAGAGCACATGTCACGTGCCAGATTTGTATATTTGCTTTAACCTTGGACTTTTTGTCATTAATATATGCATGGTTTTTATTTTATAGGCGTAATGTTTACGATTAGATAACCAACTACGCTTCCAGTAGGTGTTCCAGTAGGTGTCCACTGGCTTGCAGTGCTTTATCAGTGTTATTGAAGAATGTTTTAAGTTACAGTGAATTCGCGTTTTTCTTAATAGTCAAACGGATCTTCATTTTAGCACCCGTAGACAGATTTTTGATAGATGGACCATCACTAATAAAATGCAGAAGTCAGGGGGTTTATGGTTTTAGGAAAGGTCCCAGCTGATGGTTTGTGTCACTGTGAGGTCCCAAATGAAGATTTCAAAACGACGGAAAGGACTGACTTTTCGTAGTCTGTGTGGCAGGTAGGGTGAGAGACTTCCAAATATATTTTAAAACCTGGGATTTGCTTTTTACTGTTTTACTAAAGCATGTGAAATAATCTGGAGTAAGGCTTGCATTGAAATGTAAAGCCGTGAATTGTTATACAGTGCTTTTTGTTAAAAAGAAAAAAAAATATTGTGTACATTTCCTGCAAACTTTACTCCACCTTTCTGACACAAGGGTGAATGGGGTAAGATGTGTCACCCTCACATTTTTGTGTTGAAATATTTTGACGGGGTCCATTATATAAGTCTTCCTGTGATTGAAAGAAAAGAGATTTTATTTTTAAATTGTAAATCAGCATTTTCATGTGAAGTATTTGCATGGCAGGTAAAATGACTTTCTTTAATATCAAAACAAATGTAATAATGTGTTAGAATTTTTGTTTCTCCAGTTTTTAAAAGTTTCTTAAAATAAATAAATGAAATCGAGCTAAACTATTTAATATTAAAAACTGTGAATAATGTGCAATAAAGAGTTTGCAAAGTGCGATATTAATGCAAAATTTGCGCTGATTGTTTGTCGAATGTATTTTTTTGGTGAATTCAAATATCGGTGGCCCTGTTAAATAGACGAAGCGTCTCATCTCATTCAGAAATCTTAAAGCAAAAGTGGCACAGCTTACCCCCACTCTCCCCTGTACTTTTGAACACAACATTTATGCATTTATAAAAGCATTATATGTATTTACTGTCTTGTCTTTCTCACTGGCCCATATGTGTCCTGGTGTTGTAATTTGTGTATGTATCTGTGTCCATTTCACTGTGTTGCACATCAGTATGTTTTGTGTTTTCTTCAGTTCACAGGGCTTTCGTAACGGCGATGTCTTTTCGTAATGTCAAGTCAAAGACACATTTTTCCTTTTGCACATCAGCTTATGATTCAATAATGCATGTATCACCTTTCTCTGGGACATTGAGTGCAAACTGACCTTTGTGACATTCATCCTTAAGGATTCAGTTTCTGTCTGACCCATGCTTGCCTTAAAATGGATGGTGAGTGTCATAATAGTCAAAAGAGGAGCTGCTGATGGTTTGAGATTGTATTATCGGCCAATACTGACCAATGTGCCAAATCCTTGATAACTAGTACAGAGAAGGAAACCAAAACAGCCGTAACGTCATTTCAAGCGCTGTATCAGCTCAAAGTGCTCAAAACCAATTGCTTGCACAGTATAATCCATCTCTTCTCTTGTTTTTCTGGCTTGTAGGCTGGCAAAGGAGGGTTTTGGTGTCGACTAAATTGGTCAATTGCAAGATATTTGTCAGAGACGTAAGGTTATTGAAGAGATTTGTGAACATGGTGAGAGAGTTACACCGTCCTTCATAGTTCCCCCCCTTTCCCTTCCTGGAAATGTGGCTGCACTTCACTTTTCAGAGTTTGATCACAAAATGGCTGTTGACGCTTCCCTTCCCTGGGATTCAGAGGAATTGAAATGATTATTCTTTGTTAATTGAGGTGACCTGAATGAAACCCCCTCTGCTTTTCGCTCACCGTAACCTCACATCCCATGGGTCCCCTGGAACGAAACTGAGAAAAAAGCTCACATACAGATTAGTGGGAAGACAACCCATGCGATTGAATGCTTTAGCTGTTTCACCAGCATTACGGCCTGTGCGCGAACAACACCCGTAAGACTGTTCGGAACCTGCTTGTTAGTTAGTCGCTCATAAGGGAGAGGGTAGATAGCAGCTAATGTAGAAACTATCAAGGATATTCATCTGTCCTTTGGCCTAAAGTGGATTCCAATTGTTATGGGAATAAAGCAATAGCATTTCCACACATTGCAGACCTTTTACACTTCTGATTTCTCATGCAATATAAAAGTTGTCATCATCTCAAAATATGGTCACAATAGAGTGCAAGAATCAGGTTCCGGAAGTAAAAAGTCCCTGTCGTTTTCTCCATAGGAGAAACAATAACTTTTAACCAACCTTTAAAGACAGACCTAATATCAGTTATGAGATTGTTAATCAATTGAATGTGCCTTTTTTGAAGAACATTATTTCAACTGATTTTGTTGTATTTTCACATATAACAGTGGAATTCCTGGTGAAAAACTACACTACCCATCATTCTTCAAAGAAATCTCCACCAATCAGAGGAATGAAACAGCAAATCATACCAAAATATCTCTTTAGTGCCCGTCTATCGAGATCATGATCAAATTTAGGTTGAAAAGCTCTGCACAACATATTGCTAATATGTGATTTCTACGTGTCTCTGTGTGAACGAACTGCGCTGTTTTGTCTGATACACAAACTCACACACGTGACGCTCACTGTGTTTTTAGCCTCTGCCGCCTCAAATGTACAGAGAACACAGGACCTTCATCTCCAAAGCGGCTTTTAGAGTCACTTCACAAGCTTTTCACCCTTTCATTTGTGATGAACTACACACTGAAACTAAAAGATCTTCACGACAAAATAAAAGTTTGCTTTAACTTCAAGAAATTATGACAGAAATATATCACTACTGTATACTAAAATGTACTTCTCAAAGTAGTAATAATATTATTATTTCTAATATCATGCAACCCAGATATTTTTTCAGCCAAGTTTTAAATTTATACAGTTCTGTTGTGAAGCATCTTATTTCACAAAAAATAAATAAATATGCAATGTTTTGTTGTAAATGAATTGTTATATTTTATAAGTTATATAAGTTTATAAGTTTATATAAATTTGTATTAAATCAAAAAAAAAAAAAAGGAAAACACAGAATTTAGGGAAAAATAAAATTGATTTCATGGGGTCCTAAATTAAAAGGTGAAGTTTAATTGTAAACAAAGAATTTTACATGTTTACAGTCATTCTCAAGGTTTTATAAATATGTGGAAATTTTTTCCTCCCTCATTAATGGTAAATAAATATCATGAGAAATATCAATATCGTATATGATATGGGAAAAATATTGTGATGATAATATTTTTGACCATATCGCCCAACCCTACCTACTCCCATGAAGCACTGCGAATGACGTAATCAAGTCGGTGTCTTTATGCTGTCAGACTAATTAAATATGAATATATATGTATATTTTGAAGTAATATATATCATTTCTATATACATAATCAACAACTCTAAATTTTCATTGCTTCATGGGATTGCAGTTCTTTCCTTCATTAAACATTCAAAATTGTTAAGTACACGATCTTGTACCTTTGTTTGTTTATTTTGTCCGATGTTGTGATTCATCTCCTAGCTGGTTGATTTGGTTCATGGCTTATAACTCTTTAAATGAGACTTTTTTATAAATCCCTATTAATGGAAAAAATACTTCCGGAACCAAGGTTGCTGAAAAAGTGTGTTGCTCTCAATGGCAATTGACGATTGGCTGTAACTGGAGAGATTGGAAAGGGAGGCATGAGATTTAATGGACAAAAACAAGTTGAATAGCTTCAAGCTTCTACAATGGCTGTTATAGTCACAACAATGTACTGCAGCTAGATTAAAGAGCCCATTGATTACCAGCCTCTGAAGGGTGTGGAAATGCTGGCTTGATGAACTTCAGTTGTATCTCAGTGTTCAAAAACCAACTCATAGTGATTAAACTCTTCACTGCTCACATTCTTTTGCCAACTCATGTGAATTCGGATCAATGTTTTATATTTTTGTAAACGGCATCATTTCTCCCTGTCACTGCCTGTACAACTTTCAGACTGTCATAGGGCTGTGCGATTAATTGTAATTGATTTTCGATTTCAGTTTTGGCTCCCAACAATTATGAAAACAAGATAATCAAGGTAAAGCGATTATTGTGCCACTGCCACATTCAGTAGTACACTTTCGTTCCTTCCTAAGCCAAACTAAATATCCAAATCCACAAAAGAGAAAGAGTCACTGCTCCCCAGGTGGCTTTCTGTGCGTAAACTCCGAGGCGGAGCCAAACACGCTTAAGCACAATATACTGTGGGCTTCGGATTCTCTCCTAAACGGTCAAATAGCCTACACGTAAAAATATCAAAATGCCATTTTGGTAAGTGTCCTTGTAAACACAGTCGGTTATGACTTAAATGAATGTAAACAGCTGAGAAAGAAAACACGTGTGTAACAGTATATTGGATCCCAATATTACTGCTTCAGTCTGTGGCATTAATGTTAATCAAACAACAAATGAGAAGATAAAATCACTCACTGCTCTTGAATGAATAACTTTTGTAGCTTTAATAAGGATTAATCTATATTTAATGAATACAGTGAAGCGTGTTATTTTACATTTGATTACTTTAATCAGTTTCTGTTGTCTGTTACTTATCTGAATGCCACTGTTAGTCGATCTTCCTGAAAAACTTAAAGCACTGTTTATTTAATTTGTATTTTTGTTCTGTTGTATTTATTTCTACATTTTGTGTGTAATTAGTCTCTTTGTTCTTATTGTATTACTGACTGTTTTCTGAAACTGTTTTAAGGACCTTTTACTTAGCTAAATTTGCTAACCTAGTATTAGTTTTTTTTTTTTTGTTTTTTTTTTAAATTTGACTGATATCGTACATTAATCATATCATGAGATAAGACTTTGATATTTTTGACTTTCCACCAATAATCGTGATTTCAATATTGCCCAAAATAATCGTGATTACGATTTTAGCCATAATCAAGCAGCCCTAGACTGTCATTTTCTAGTTGTTTTCTATAAAACTCCTTGTTTGCCTCTTTCAAGGGTACATCAGTGCAGCCGTCAGTAACTTGGCACATGAGTTGGCAATATTATGCTCTGTCACTCTTCTTGGCTGAACTTTGTCTACCTGATGTCATAGTGCAGTTTGTTCCTAGATTGTCCGTAGAGCACTTCTCTAAGATGCTGCACTAGAGACTGCAGTTCTTGACGGATGCTGGGCTGGGCATGAGATAGCGATTGAGCTACTGAATCTGAGCCGAGCTAGGCCCTGCATGTTTAACCAGCAAAATAATGGTGCTGCATGCCAAATAGCATGTTATTGGGTTCTTATATGCATCTTTCTTAACCTTAGTTTCATTGGAGGTAACTCCAAAATTGAACTTTGGAGTAAAGTAAAGAGTTTGAGTCTCTCATTTTAGTGCTGAATTTCATGTGCGTTAAGAGGCTGATGTTTAAGTTAAAAGTTTTAGTGGGACAATGGTGTTTAAGAATCCAATGACCAAAACAGTCTTAACACCTGATTTTAGAATAAGAGATAGACCGGTTGTTTTGTTTTTTATTTTCATGAGCGAAACTGATTATTTTTGTTTATGTGGCTTGTAACCGATATGCAAAACCATTTTTTATTAATTGTTCTATTTGTGCTTTTTGACTCAATACTTATGTTGAACACATTTAAAGGTCAAATTACTTTACGTGTGAAGTTTGTTTGCTGTTGAAAACACTGTGAATCATTGTCGGCCGCTATTTTTGAAAACTTAACAGATTCTAGTACGCTGTAAACTAAATAATTAAGTAAACTACATACAGTACTGATAACGAAGCAAAAATATTGGTCAAACTGATTATCTGTTTATAATGTCAGTAGTATTTGACCTCATTATTTTACAAATGCACAATATATTGGTTTTTAGCTGATAGATTACAGTATAATTACATACTGTAATTTTAGATATACTGATAATTGTTTGTTTGCCCTTTTATAACATTTAAATTAACTGACGTTTAACACTCAAAAGTTAACATTTAACAAAATACTGATAATTTAATAGCATTTAAATGTAATCTTTGTCCAGTCTCCAAATGAATATCTATTTTTTTATACTGTACATTATAATGTTGTGATACTCAAATTCACTTGTAACATTTTTTTAAATTTATTTCGACAAAAATGTATAGAATTTTAATATCAACCATGTATCGGAATCAGCCAGAATTATAATATCAGTGTATCTTTTTTCTTGTTTTTTTTTTCGTCTAGCATGGGATTTGAATACCATTGCTGTAGGGAAATAAGCAAAATCTGTTCATCTTAATAAATGTTTGCTAATGAATATTTTAGATGCGTTCATAATGGTTTCTCAGAAATCCCCACACTTAATGAAACTGTTTTGTAGGCACATCGTAGGCTACTTGGCCTCTGTATAATATAATGTGCTGTTATAAATATCCTTACTGTTTGTTTTATGCGGGCTAGTGCAATGTCATTACTTTTCTATTCACGTTTTCTAGACATTTCCTCCACTGTTTGTGGCCATTTTATTTGCGCAGGTATTTGGGTCAAAAAGTATGTGGGTCAATGGATGTGCCTAGTAGACTTTTTCTTTGTCTGCATAGTAACATTGTAACGCTCAAAGCAGACTAATGTCAGCATTTTGCCTCTTGAATATGTATCAGTAAATAACTGCAGGAATAAATTGGTGTTCTTATTTCATAACTTCTTCAAGCATTCCAAAGCTAATCTTTGGAATATTACCGTTTGTTGAAGTTTGACTGGCAATTGCATGTAGATGCCAGCTCAACTGATCATTAGCACGTCGGCAAGATGGCGATAGCTATGGATATGGAATTTAACACATTTTGGTGGCTTTTCGCAGATAAATGGCTCGTTTAAGCTGGGGGCTGCCAGAGTGCTCTCAGGGTTGCAGTGCCTAGCACCGGCTCTGCAGGACAACGCCAACATGAACGGCACTGCAGAGCAGCAGGACATTCTGCCCCCAAATTGCATGGTCAAAGAGCGATGGAAAGTGGTAGGTATTTAAAAGGTCTTCACATTTGTACACACAGGGACACACAATGACATTTTTTTTTTTTTAGAAAAATACATTTTTACAGTGCAGGTGTAATCCACTAAGATAAATATAACAAAATAAAACATTTGGTTTGCCTAAAAATAGAGCAGAATCCTAAATATTATTCAATGTTTCGCAACAAATTTCTCAAAACCCGAAATTTCTTATGTTTGTTAGTTTTTTCCGGACATTTGGACTATTTGACTTTTTTAACATAATAAATAAAAATAAACATAAATTTAATGAATTAGTTTGGGGGTAAGAACTTCAAAAAAAAAGAAAAAAAAAAGAAATTAAAAGTAGAAAATAAAAGATCAGTTGGAAATAAATGCAGTTCTTTTACATTTTTATTCCTCAAACTGTACAGAAAAACTGTATTATGATTTCCACACAAACTTTAAGCATCGCAATTGTTTTCAACATTGATAATAATAAGAAATGTTTCTTAAGTAGAAAATCAGCATATTAGAGTGGTTTCACTGAAGACTGGAGGAATGACAGATGAAAATTCAGCTTACCAATACTGTAAAATAGAGAACAGATGTATTATATTGTTATAATATTTCACACTATTACTGTGTAATTTTTTTTACTGTATTTTAGATCAAATAAATGCAGCCTTCATAAAAATCATAAAAAATCTTTCCGACCACAAACTTTTGAACAGTAATGTGTCTATATATTGATGTAATTTGTTTATATAATTTAAATCATTACTTGATAAATGATTTAATATTGTTAAATATACTAAGGGAAATAGGGACTTCTTGAACAAAAAAGAAAAAGAATGTGGGTACATAGAGCACAGGAGAAAAGAGGG
Organism: Opsariichthys bidens; assembly: GCA_037194245.1. Taxonomy (NCBI): domain Eukaryota; kingdom Metazoa; phylum Chordata; class Actinopteri; order Cypriniformes; family Xenocyprididae; genus Opsariichthys; species Opsariichthys bidens. The sequence continues at coordinate 10,546,819 of CM074299.1, forward strand.
GAAGTTTTATCTATGAGTAGATTATGTAACAGTAAAGCTAATCGCTCTTTTGACCCCAATCACTGGGACTGTCTTGTCAGAAGACATCACAAAGAGATCAAATTCCACAACAATTCCCAGTACAAGGGAGAAGAGAATCTTCTCACATGACTGCTCACTTCCATTCCAAGTAAATGGGCTCAAGAACCGCTAGGCAAGTGACGTCACTAACCGTCAAATAGACAGGATGATTTATGTGTCATTTGAAATTAAAAGACTTCTGCTTTACTTTCTCCTTTGTCTTATGGAAATGTATTACTCTGAATTGAGTGGAAATGAAAATTGCGACAAATTTATGCAAAGCTGACTAATGTTTGTTCTGCAGTAGGACTGCTGCGCTATTGCGTATCCCTGATCAATAGATGTGCCCTCTTTAATCAATAAAACAAGGATTATTCACATCTACAAAAACATGCAGATGTAGAAGAGTTTATGTTACAGTATTATCTGTTGAGCTTGTTGTTTTGAGACTGAATTGAAATCGATATGTCAGGAGAGTAAAATAAAGGTATTATTGACACATTTGAAATGCAAAGTGCTTTTTGATGCGTACCAGATGCTTCTTCTAAAAGACGCTTTGGAAGGCTCCGTGCATCTTTATAAGATCATGAAACATCGACAGCTCTTACATTGGGAGTAAAACACAACTGTTTCTCTGACTTTAGGTTTCCCAGCTCATGCTTGAAATCAATACCAAATGAAACAGATACAATTATCCTGTTGTGTTCCTTATTGATATACAGCTGAAGAAGATAGGAGGCGGGGGGTTCGGGGAAATCTACGAGGCGTTGGACCTGCTGACTCGGGAGAATGTAGCGTTAAAAGTGGAGTCAGCTCAACAGCCCAAACAAGTCCTGAAGATGGAGGTCGCAGTTCTGAAGAAACTGCAGGGTAAGACATGGACATCATTTGGTCTTGGTATTTTGGAACAGCATCAGCATCACTTTGACATCGACAAGACATCACATTGTCATTCATGTTACGCAGTACCTTTTGAACTTGTAAAAACTGTATTCTTGTGTTGTAATTTAAGGAAGTGTTTTTACAAATTGAATACCAGTTGTTTAGAATTAGCTAAATCAAATACATTTTTATACACTATCAATTTAAAGATCAAAAGTGACATTTATAATGTTATAAATGTTTTCTATTTAAAATAAATGCTGATTTTTGAACCTTCTAGTCATCAAAGAATCCTAAGAAAAAGTGTGGTTTCCACAACTGTTTTCAACATTGCTAATAATAAGGAATGTTTCTTGAGCAGCAAATCAGCATATTAGAATGATTTCTGAACAAACATGTGACCATGAAGACTGCAACACAGGAATACATTACATTTTAAAATCTATTAAAATAGAAAACAATTCTAATAATATTTCACAATATTACTGTTTTGACTGAATTTCGATCAAATAAATGCAGCCTTGTTAAGGGCAAGAGCCTTAAAGCAATCTCATCGACCCCAAACCTTTGAACGGTAATGTATATTTTTAACCATGTATTAAAACCATTCTTAAATTACCATACTGATTTTCTGCAAATTTATCATATCCATTATATTTACTCATGTTAGGGCTGTTGTTTTTCCCATCGTTATGTAACATCCTGGAGGATGAAAAGCACATAGAGGACTCACAGGATGAAAAGTGATATTGAGTGCAAGGGAAAAACCTATAAATTGATTTCCAATTGAGACCGTATTCCCTAGAAAAGATATATTGGAATCATTTCTGTTATAGAAAATAAAGACTCAAAGAAACAAGAGCCCTGTTGTGTTTCAAAGGCTTTATAGATTAAGGTGTATGCTGATCGTATGCTCGATTTTATACAATATTAATTGACATCATCATGACCGAGGCATTTATTAAAAGCTGTAAAGACTGACCATCCCATCAGAGCGTCCCCTGTGCGTGGCACATTGTATATTTAGCACTGTGAATGAAGCGGCAGTAACACAGCCTACGTGACTGCGAACATGTGAAGCGATCATACAGCGAGACACACACACATTCTGATGATTCAATTCAACCATTAGTCATCAGAAAGAAGCAAAAAAACAAACAAACAAAAAAGAAATACAAGTTGTCACTTGGTATTTAGCATAAAAAAATTGTGGACATGGTTTCAGGCCATTTAATATTGTCACAAATTACCTGCACATGTTAATGTTATTTTCTTTATTAGGTAAAAACCATGTGTGTAAGTTCATAGGCTGTGGGCGAAATGATAAGTTCAACTATGTCGTCATGCAGCTCCAGGTAAATGACTCCCTTTCATAATATAGTAGTGGCATATTAAACAAAAGCTCACACACCGCAATGCAAATAAGAAATCCTTAAAGGATTAGTTCACTTCAGAATTAAAATGTCCTGATAATTTACTCACCCCCTCATCATTCAAGATGTTCATTTCTTTCTTTCTTCAATTGAAAAGAAATTAAGGTTTTTGAGGAAAACATTCCAGGATTTTTCTCCATAGTGGATTTCAACGGGTTGTAGGTCCAAATTGCAGTTTCACTGCAGCTTCAAAGGGCTCTACAAAATCACGGCAGAGGAATAAGGGTCTTATCTAGCGAAACAATCTGTCATTTAAAAAAAAATGTAAAAAAATTTATATACTATTTAACCACAAATGCTCATCTTGCACTAGCTCTGCAACGCGCCACGCGTTGGAAAGGTCACGTGTGACGTAGACGCAAATACCGATCCATTGTTTACAAAGCGAACGTGCAAAGATAAAGTTAAACGCCTTTTATAAAAAAAGTTAAATAATGATTTCGGACGATTTTGAAGTTGGAAGAGAAAATGAGATGGAATTTTTCAGTACTTCCGCCTACGTCACATGCGTAAGTCGTGGGCGCTAGTGAAAGATATATAGTTTTTTATTAATTAATTTATTTTTAGAAAATTACAGATTGTATCACCAGATAAGACCCTTATTCCTCAGCTGGGATCGTGTAGAGCGCTTTGAAGCTGCATTGAAACTGCAATTTGGACCTTCAACCCGTTGGTAACCATTGAAGTCCACTATATGAAGAAAAATCCTGGAATGTTTTCCTCTTAATTTCATGAACATCTTGGATGACATGGGGGTGAGTAAATTATCAGGAAATTTTCCTTCTGAAGTGAACTAATCCTTTAAGTAAATTTTAATTACTAAAAAGCCGTGTTTAGTACTACTGGTGTGATGGAGGTGAGAGGGCTTCACTCACACTTTATTATCACTCTCAGGGTAGAAACCTGGCAGATCTCAGGCGAAGTCAGCCACGTGGCACCTTTACCATGAGCACAACCCTCCGCTTGGGAAAACAGATTCTAGAATCCATTGAAGCCATTCACTCTGTTGGCTTTCTCCACCGAGACATCAAACCGGTAATATCTAATAGCCTTCCTGAAAATGTAACTGCCTTGTTATCATGTGTATAATAATAAGATAATGCAACACTGTCATTTGATTTCCAGAAGTGATTTTATTTATCAAGGATGTATGGATTTTCTTTCCAGTCAAATTTTGCCATGGGAAGGCTGCCTTCAACATACAGGAAATGTTATATGCTCGATTTTGGTCTCGCACGACAGTATACGAACACCAATGGAGAAGTCCGACCGGTATGTCACAGTTTTTACATTTGTTGAAGACGCTGAATAAAAGTACATGTTTCCTGCATTGAAATGAAAAATGACATTTCTGCCATTCAATAATATTGATTACAACACAAACATGATATTAAGCTGTCTTTTGATTGACCCCAAAGGTCTGGTTTTATTAAGAAGAAGCGCCTGAGATTTATTTGAGCAATAAAAAGCAATATTCACTGTAACAGTGCAGGCTGGCAGAGAGGTGAGCTGAAAGCTCATGAGAGGTTTACAGAGCTCTCTGAATCAGGCGCTGGGCTGTTTCCTCTTTTAGCTCATCACAAAGAGCTCTTCATTCGCACATGTTCCTCTCTTCTCCATCTTTCACACTATCTCTCTATTTCTCTGTACGTGCAGGTTTTAGTGCAGCAGTATGAATATTTAATAAGACTGCATGCATCAGTGAGCAATGCTCCCAGGTTCAGCCTGAGAGGGTGTATAATATTTTCAGCCCTCTCTCTCTCTCTCTGTCACTCTCTCTCTATTTCTCCCTCTTTCTCGTTCACCTTTCCTTTCTGCACAGCTGAGTCAGCTGCACTCATTGATTCAGGCAGGAAACTGTTTGTCATCCTTTAGTCTAATCTATCCATCTATCTATCTATCTATCTATCTATCTATCTATCTATCTATCTATCTATCTATCTATCTATCTATCTATCTATCTATCTATCTATCTATCTCTGCTGAGCAATGCAGCACAGCAGGACTGAAGTGGTTTTTTCCTCCAACCTTCAGGAGCTCTTGTCTTTTCCTGCAGCAGATTAAATTTTCAGTTTGAGCTGATCGAAAGCCACCTCTCCAGATAAAATGATAAGTTTATAATGTTGAACACATAGGTTTAAAACCAGACTAACTTTACTGCAAAGAAAATTCTTCACTTTAAATGCCATTCATGCCATTCACTCTGTGGTGCATCACATTTATGAGATATGAATAAATCATTTCAAGGTAATAAATAATTTTGGTGTCCTCAGAACTGTAAATGTTGCCTTTTCTGAAATGCAAACAGTATGAATAGGACAAATATATGGTGCCATGTTTGTTTGTGTTTGTGTTTATATTTGTTTGTTTTTTTAAACATGTTTTAAATTGTACTTTAAAATATTTTTGTTATGTTATACTAACATTTTTTTTTAATTGACAGCATTTGAAGTACATTGCATGGGGTAATTTGTATAATTTTGCCTGGTGAAACTGGACATTTCTGCTTTTTCTTTTGTTTCACCATCTTGTCTTATTTTTGCAGTTTTCGTTTGGGGTTTTAAGTTATGACGTGCATGTCTGACGTATTTCTCCATCTGTTCCCTTCTCCCCCACACTCTCACCAATGGAAAGAGTTTCATTGTGAGTGACTTCATGGAGTTCTCATCTTTGTTTTATGTCTGACCTCACATTTTTTCATTTAGTGGTATATATATAATCTATATTCATCTAAAGATATATATATATATATATATCTTTAGATGAATATAGATTACTATAGGAAAAGCAGATATTTATTTGAATCAAATGAATTGAAAGTTTTGCACATTACATTCATTCCAAATTTCATTTCAAGTTTGATTCTTAATTGTTTAATATTTTTAAACTTAATAAGCGTGCTTAAGAAATTCATGCTTGTGAGATTTCTTTTTGAGAGTTTGACGTTTATGTTCAGCAAAAGTCCAGTTTCTATAATTGGCAATAAAACAGTGAACATGGTAAGAGAAAATTAACTGCATCCAAATGAAATGTCATTTGTTCTTTAAAACGGATGCTATTTGTCATGTCGTTTAGTTAATCGAAAAAAGAAATTAGTTGATTTGGTTAATGAGAGAGTCCCTTTGGGACTCATACACACTCATGGATGCACAGATACACAGGTACATTTACGTGATGGAAGGTGTTTACCTTTTGCGTTGCGTGTTCACTGTTCTGGAAGAATGGAATGCTATGTTCAGTCCCTGGGCAGATTCATGGTGTCTCTTCTTTCAGAGTGTGTGTTGTGCACTGTGTGTCCCTCTCCTGTTACTACAATAGTAATAAATAATGCATATATTTGTTTTGATTTATCGAAATATATCATATAAATTCGAAATACTGCAAATCAAATAATAAAAAATAAAAAAAATAAAAAGGCATTTATCAATAACAGATTTTCCCAATACATTTCTGCTTTTAGCCCAGAACCGTTGCAGGGTTTCGAGGGACTGTTAGATATGCATCTGTGAATGCACATAAAAACAAAGTAAGTGCATAGTTTATGTCTACTTATTATGTATTTATATCAAACAATGTTTTGTACAGAATATACAATAATCTAATGTTATTTATCTAATAATTTGAATGGATTTTTGTGTTTGTTTTTTACAGGAAATGGGTCGCCATGATGACTTGTGGTCATTGTTTTACATGCTGGTTGAATTTGCTGCTGGGCAGCTGCCGTGGAGGAAAATCAAGGACAAGGTGCTCCGATTTTCCTTCCCTGATTTGAAAATCAGTGTTTTTGTCTTTTGTTTTATTCGATTTTCATTACATTTTTTTTTCAACCTTCTATTCTGTATCAGACCACCATTTTTGAAATCTACTGTTGTTGTCTGCATCATTTAGGAGCAGGTGGGTCAGATTAAGGAGCGCTATGACCATAGGATGCTGCTTAAACACATGCCATCAGAGTTTAATGCCTTCCTGGAGCATGTTTTAGGCCTTGACTACTACACCAAGCCCGACTATCAGGTACCTAGAGTTGAAACTCTCTGTATATCTTATTATATTTAATATTAGTATAATATTTACCACATAGAATAGTAAAATTGTTTTTTTATTATTATTTTAATCTATCTATCTGTATTTCTGTCTGTCTATGTGTCTATCTAGTTTATTACTGTGTTACAGCAGAATTACATGGATACATTTCATCATACAGATATGAGTGGTCTTTTCTAAGGTGTCTTTTCTGTGTCAGCTCCTGATGTCAGTGTTTGAGAACAGCATGAAAGAACGCATCATCACAGAGAATGAGCCATATGATTGGGAGAAAAGTGGGACGGACTCCATGATGTCTGCCACCACACCGACAGCAGCGCAGCAGAACACACGACCTACAGCAGCTATGGTTGGGTAAGAACCGCATGCATGTGTGAACACATTACACGTCATGTATATATGCCTTTGGATGCGTGACTACATCCATCTATCCATCCACCCATCCATCTATCCATCCATCTTGTTAAATTAAATTATATTTATAATCATAATTGTTTTTTTTAAAAAATTTAAATACTGTTGTTTTGCCATGAAAATAGCCAGTGGTGCTAATATGGTGTTAAATCATAAATAAATAAACAAATAAATCCATCCATTCATCCATCCATCTATTTGGCTTTACACTTAAAGATCCTCATGTACACTAACTCACAAATGCACCGCACTTAACAAAACCCACACTAATTCACTGGCAGGATCTCTGGGGACTTTATTACTTGTCGTACATTGTCACATAAAAGCCGTACAGATGGATGAAAGGCATGATTAATGTCTGAAATACTCGGGCAACTGAAAAACAAGAGACAAGCTTGAATCTGTCGTCTTATTTGTTGTATTTAATTACTGTTATTTGCATACTGATAAATTTTGCAAATGGATTTATTGGTCACAAACATCCAGTTTTCAGTAGGTTTGTATCCTCAGAGAAGAGAAGACTCATTTCGGATGAAAATGTCACTCAGTTACTTTAGTCCATTGCAGTTCTGGAAAGGCAGAGTTGTTGTATTGCTCGAGGACATAGAGAACATTTTCGCATGAAAAAGAAAAATGTCTGGTGACTTTTAAAGGAGTTCCCCCTCTGATGCTTCATTTTGAATGCTCTGGGTGAAATTAACAGAAAATGATTCTGGTAAAGGTGAAGTGTGTCATTCCTGCACCACTACTGGCACTATCAGATTTTTTTAAACAAACATACAAACAAACAATGTTTCCAAATAGGTTTCTCAAAACATTTTCTTAGGTCATTCACGGTCAACTTGATATTTTTTCATTGAAATTGATTGTGTGATCTTTTCTTGGACCTTTAGGGTCATAAATGTGACCCAGATGCCTGGTGACCTTCAGAGGGAAAATACAGATGACGTTGTCCAGGACGAGCACCTAAGCGACCAGGAAAACGCCCCTCCGATTCCCTCTGGCCGGCCAGCTGATGGTAGTCAGTTACCCACTGACGCAGATGCATGGGAGGAGACAGACTTTAATCGCAACAAACTCAGGATTAACCTTGGAAAGGTGCAGAACACTCCAGTGACTATAATCCAATCAAGTCCTTTTCATGATTATATTTTAAAAATAATTTTGTTTATATTAAAACCAATTAAACATTATAATCCATTTGAAGTTTTATAAGACATATTTTATTTCATTTCTTTGATTTTATGTTTCAGGGAGGTCAAGAGGAAGATTGTAGCCGAGGTGTGTGTCCTGTGTCGCCACAAAGGGGGGGGTTGGACTCTCCGGGTGTGCAGATGCACTCACTGAGGTACCGACGGGTGAACAGCCCTGAATCTGATCGCATATCTGCCGCTGATGGACGGGATGGTTACGGGCAACGGTGGGTGAAAATTTTGCTTTGAATTTGTCCAATCTTTTGTATCGACTCCATCAGTCAGAAGTTAGAGGAAAAAACTATCCATTTTATAATATTGGTTTTATTGTTTTGAGTCATAATAAATAATGGGAGGCTGTTTTTGCACTTCATTGTTATTTATCTATTAAGTTCCACATGTAAAGATATGATAATATAATGAGTTGGCTAATTTCATTGAAGTTGTAATTTACTGAGTTTTTCAAATAAAGGCATAACAACATGATTATTTAACATGTATACTACTGTTAAAAAGTTTGGAGTCAGTAAAAAAATTTTGAAAGAAATAAACCATGTTGAAATCATTTTGAATATTCTAATCATCAAAGCATCCTTGGAAAATAAGTAGAACAATTTCCACAAACATATTAAGCTGTTTTCAACATTGATATTCATAAGAAAACATTTTTGAATGATTTCTGAAGGATCATGTGACACTGAAGACTGGAATAATGGCTCCTGAAAATTCAACTTTGCCATCACAGGAATATTTATTTATTTATTCTTCATTTGTTTTGTTTTTTTGTTTTTTTTTTATATATATATATATATATGGTTTCACAGACAAGGCTTAAGCTATATTTGAGCTGTTTTAACTGCAAGAAACTTGCACTGACATATCTTAAAAAAATGTCACCGTCATTGTTTTGTCTCAAGATTCAAACCAGTAATGTTTTCTTCTAGTGTATTTTTATAAAAGCTACTTAAATGTTCTAACTGAACTAAGAACAAATCCTGGCTTAATCTAAGTCCTGTCTGTGAAATATAAAATAATATAATATTGTGCTCTTACTGCATCTCATTTAGCATCATAAATTCATTATTTATTCCTTTTTCAGCTCTCGAATGGACATCCTGGGTTCTCCTTCTCGACATGTTTACTCCTCCCAGCCTGCTCAGATGCTGTCCGTTGACGGTTGTCGCGGAGACCGCGGTCGCAATGAGGCCTCTGCATCAGTGGACCAGGAAGCCCACAGCAATGCCTTCATCCGCTCCGTCCCACTCGCAGAAGAGGAAGACTTTGACAGCAAGGAGTGGGTTATCATAGACAAAGAAACGGAGCTCAGAGACTTCCACCACCTCCCAGGGGCCGAGCCCACCACATCCGGCACCACGGATGAGGAGCCAGAGGAATTACGCCCTCTGGAGGAAGGAGAAGAGCGAAGGAGACATAGGGGGACTGATCCGTCAGTCAGACCCAAGACGTCACACGGCGACCGGACTACACGAGGCATGCTGCCCCTGACAGAGGAGGAGGCGTCCAGGAGGAGCGGGAAAGGCCAGTCAACATCGGTGGAGAGCCCTGTGCAGTCACCCTGTCACTCGCTGCCCTCCGGACGGCCACGGCGGAGAGAGTCAGAATCCAACGGACCTCAGAGACAGGTAAGATTATCCTGACTAACCTGCACTGACATTCTTAGCCTAAAGGTGGAGTGCATTGGTGGGTTTGAGGTGAGTGAGGCTGAAAATATTTGAGGGTGGTAAAGAAAACAAGAGTCCACTTAGAAGCGATATTATAATGTGTTTGTTTGCAGACACTTTTTTACATGGCTCATTCTTTGCATGAGGTGTGGGTGCAATGTATTTGAGCTCATGACATGCTGAAGAAAAATGGTCTGGATCAGATTTTTAAAATTAGACCAGGAAAAGGATGCTTATTGTTCACAAACCAGAACTTATCAGCTGGGTACTGGATTTCATCAGCTAATAATGAAATTAATGATAATGAAATGTCGCATAAGTTGGCCGGAACACTATACTCTAATTTCTTTATATTACATTGCATCTTGCCATTTTGTTACTTCTCTGCTTGCAAATTAATAACAAATATTTTCAAAATTGTATTAATATGTCTTACAAACATATTAATACATTTTTTAAATATTTTATATTTTACACAATTTCATATACATTTAATACAAACATTTTAATATATACTACTATTGAAACATTTGGAGTCAGTAAGATTATTATTTTAAAGATATTAATACTTCTATTCAGCAAGGAATTGATCAAACGTGACAGTAAAGACATTTATAATATTAGAAAAGATTTCTATGTCAAATAAATTGTATGAAAAAAAAAGTATCACGGTTTCCACAAAAGTATTAAGCAGCACAACTGTTGTCAACATTGATGATAATGAGATATGTTTTCTGTCTGTTAAAATAGAATACATTTATTTCAAATTGTAGTAATATTTCACAGTGCAACTGTTTTTACTGTATTTCTGTTTAAAAAAATGAAGCCTTGGTGAGTATAAATAGACTGAAACATTAAAAATTCTTACTGATCCCAAATTATTTGACAGATATATATATATATATATATATATATATAGCTAAACTTATAATCTTCTTTGGAGCACTTTCTATCCTCTTTTAAATGTGGTGCCTGATCTTTTCAGCCGCCACATACAGAGAATGACCTACATTAGGGATTTCTTTTTACCTTAGAAAGAAATTGGTTCACTTTCCACTTGTTCCAAGGGCGAACATGAAATACTGGTTCCAGAGACATGTGCAGGAGACTTGGTTTAGTTTAAGTCCCAATTTTTAAAATAGCTTATCTGTCTTAAAACCAACTTTTAATCAATATAAAGTCAAAACGTTATGATGAGGTGGTGCTATTTTCTCACTCCACTTTTTACAGGGTGTGTGCCTATTTCTTTCTCCCTTTCTTCTCTCTCTGTCTGTCACTCTCTCTTTAATTCACTGTCTAACACACAGACTCATGCCTCATCTCTTCTTTTCTGACCATCAAACATTTGGTTTTCACATGATTTGCTACAATGTAATGGTTCTTCTTTGTTCCTGGTTTGTATTTTGGAAAATTTGCTGTATGCAGAAGTTCAGCTGTAACTAAGGGGGTATTCAAACTGCTCTAAGGTCATGTACACTCTACAAAGCTTTGATCAGTTATCATTATAATTTGAAAAGAATAAGGAGTCTTTCATACTACAGCCTTACGATATGGAGGTAACCGACCGTAGTGACATTTTCCCTTCCTGCGATTGTAAACAACAAACATGGATACCAAACAGTGATAGTGACTGATTACTGTGTCATTTGCTATGAAATCATTTATGCCCATTGATCTGATTTCATTGCATTAACTAGCTGCGCATGGATTGAATTAAAATACAGTTGCTACTACCTTAAAGGGATAGTTCACCAAAAAAATGGTCATTTACTCACCCGAATATCATTCCAAAACTATATCTTTGTTTCTTTTGTTCTCTGGAACTTTTTGAGGAAAGTCTCTTTTTTTATTTTTCTCTTCTTTTTATCCCCACAGTGGAAGCAGCCCAAACATTCTTCAAAATATTGTCTTTTATGTTCCACAGAAGAAAGAAAAGTCAAACAGGTTTTGAATAACGTGAGGATGAATAAATACTGACATAATTTTCATTTTTTGGGTGAACTGTCCCTTTAACCTTCTAGAAATGATTTCATTTGTTTTATTCTGTTTTGACTTCTGTAATAAATGAACTCAGTGTGAACAGAATTGTATTAAATATAGATGCAGTGTGTACGTGGCCCAAATTTCTTTTATTTTTTCCTTCCATATGATATTAGTAACGGATTTTTTTAAACCTTTAGAAATATTGTTTGTTTTCAGCATTCTTTACATAAAACATACTGTTGATCTGTGAGGCTAAACCAGACCTTTGCTAATGGGATTTCGGGGCTGCGTCTTTCTTGTCCTTCAGAAAAACACTTTTCTTTTTTTTTTTTTACCTCAGTACTGTGTTTGTTGTTTTGACTGCGTTCTAAATGAGCGGTCTACTGCTGAGCGTTTCAACAAATTTATAAAATTCTGACTGTGGTTTGTCTTTTTAGGATGCTCAGCACTAAACCGTTCAGTACAATTCTGCACTAATTCATATTAAAGTTATTCATTTTCATATTTTAATGTTTGTCATCCCTCATAGTCCAAAAAAACAAAATGTGTGAAGAGATTTCAGCCGCTCTTTACCACTAGGGTGAGCCAGATGACATATAGTAGACCAGCAGTTTTTCTCATCTTAAAATTTAGCTAGTTTATTGCTTAGTTTATTCTTAATATAGCAGAAAAAGAATTGTGAGGCATTTTTCTGAATTCTGTTTGGAAAAACTTGCCCCTTATATTGTTTCGCTGTAAACGCAGTCACAGCCTTTTCAAGCTGAACTGAGATTGCTGGATTGTCTCTTTTGTATGATAGCCAAAACCTCAAATCAGAACAGATGAGGATGCTCATTTTCCCAGCAGTCTTCACCTTTTAAATGCCCACTGCCCTTTGCTCGGCCTTTCGCTCAAAATCACGTATGACACGTTGATTTCACCCACGGAGAAAATACCAAGGCTGCCGCTGGAGCCACAAAAGAAGAGTGAAAGAGGTGTTTGCGGTAAGCACAGTTTAGGCTAGTCCCTTTTGTACCTGTTTGATGAACTTGCTCATTGTTTTTTCTTATTTGCTTTCTGTTTGTCATCATTTTATCCATATTTACCCATTTTTATCCATGTGTGTTTGTGTTTGTATGCCTGACCATTCATTTTTCTTAAGTTGTCCGCATTTACAATGACGGTGTGATGATTCCGTTCGGAAAAATGGTTAAAGTACTTTTTGTATCGAATCTCTCGGCTCATCGTCTTGTACATGGTCACATATGGCACATTTTTGAGAGGTGGATCTGCATCAAACGAACAGCCTCTGTGGAATAGAGGCTCTCAATGTTGGCCGCCCAACCACAAAGAAAAAACATAGCTATCCCTTTAGCTTTGTCTCTTGTGAAAACTTGTTTCCAGGCAACCCATTGTAGGTCTGTGTGAAGAGAGCCCGTTCCTCTCTTTCCTCTGAGTGTTTGGCGTTCTCCTCACTGCATGCGACTGGGGAGATGCCTTAAATGTTACAAATACAAATCCTCTGTTAATCCTGTGTATTTCAACGCTCGCTCTTTCTCGTTTTATTTCAGCTGGATGATGACAGGCCTCACACAGGCCCGCGCTCCAACCAGCTACGACGTCTCGCCTCCTACGTCTTCTCGTCCTCCACGTTGGAGACTGAGCAGTACCCTCACGCCGGAGGATCCTTCATCCAGCGCAGCCGGTCGGCCGAAAGCAGCCCAGCTCACGGTAACCTCCGATCGGGCTCAAGACGTCACGCTCCCCTGCAGCCACCTGGAAGTCCGCGCAGCAGGCACTCCATGCTCAACGTGTCCCGCCTGCAGATCCAGCAGATGCTGGCCAAACTAATGAACAAGAACAGCTGAGGAAAGCTGATGTAGTCTCTTCTCACACACCGATGTGAAAGACTTTTTTTTTTTTTTTTTTTAAAGGATGATGAAATATTTTTTGGGAAAGATGTAGTCTTTTCTGATGCAATAAACTGTAGAGGGCTGTAAAAATGTAACAAAGTGTTTAAGGGAATGCCGTGCTTTACACACGCTGTTCATATCTCGCAACAAACGCTTTGGTCATTTCAGTCACTCTGTGAGTAAAAATCACAATGGATATTGTGAACTATAAAGATATTATTAGCCAAAATTCATTATCTGCACTGGCTATTTGTGTACCTCAGTTGCATGTGTGTTGGATTTCTGCATTGCAGCTGTGGTCAACCTAAAACATACCTGAAGTGACCCGCTGCCTTTAATATGCAAGTTGTCTTCCATGCAAAAAAAACAAACAAAAAAAACATGAAAAAGTCTGTTTGTTTTTTTTTTGTCCTTGTTCTATATTTTTAGTATTATAATTTACGTTGTCAAACACATTCGAGACCATCATCCATAGTACATAATGTTCCTTACATACACAGGCTTTCAGTTTTACACAAAATATTACTTTTTTTCTGTGCTCTAAAGGTGCTTTGCCTCACAAAGGAGATGTTATGTAAGTTGAATGAAAGTGTTTTAAATGTAAAATGGAACCATGGAGCAAAAGGGAATATATCTACACTTTTATAATCAATGGAGTGGCACGCTGGAGTCTGGTTATCTTCTACAAACTAAATGAGAGATAAATGAGTCGGCTGTTGTGTTGTAAATGAAAGATCAGCACGCATTTTGGTTTCTCTGCCACTGATTAAAATTAGTATAGCCATAAAGTAATTAAAGCAAAAAATTATATATATATATATATATATATATATATATATATATATATATAATAGCAGTTTCCATTAAATAGCATCTTTTCTTTTAAGTGTTTAGGAAGGTGTGTAGACAAAAGCGTCTATATCTTATTTAATCATATATTTATGTGTATAGAGCTTTGAATGCACTCATTGAATACCTCCTAGTTAGTCTTGGGTTGGATGCACAGTTTTGTGTTGTATGTTATTGAGTAGCAAATGTGTACGTTTGAGACTGCTGTAGGGTCTTTTGAGTACTGTTTCTCACTATTGCACTTTAAAAAAGACACAGAATTGGAGCCATAGCTGTTTCCTTGGCGATGTGGAACAAAAAATGTGATTGATTGCAATAACATGTGAATGGTGGTTTTGAATTGAGAGGTACAAGATTGTCATGTTCTCAATTAAAATCCACCAGTGTTCATATTAAAAAGGAGAACTGAAATTAAGGGCATATTCTAGAAAACATAATGTACATTAGACTTTTTGGGATTAATTAGCACCTTCGTTGAATAATCTTCATTTTAGGGATGTTGGTGGCTTAAGTTGTTTCATGCTTAAAAAACCTAGGCTTGAAAGTTAAATGACTCTTGGAGTGTTATTGTTGTAGCAGGCGGAGATCTTTTGGCAATATAACATAAAATGCATGAAAGTTGATGGAAAATGTATTTATACTTGGCTTTTGTCAGGAAAGCAAATAAAATGGTCATGAATTGTTTAGAAAACCATTTACTTTCGCTTGAGTTTTTTTTAATATATTTGTTTATATTTTTTAAAATGACTCTAAGCTTTTTTTTGCAAAAGAAGTATTTAGAAACATGGGATTTTAGAAAAAGTGTACTCAAATCTGTTCACACTAGCATAAAACTCAAGTCAGTTTTGGAGTGTGCACTGCACCTTTATATGATCGCATTTGCTGATTTGTGCATCTTCAGTGAGTGAATAATAAGTATTTGAAACTGTATTAGAACAGGATGATACATTTCAAAAATGACTTGATTTCTGTATATGTTTCTGGTACTGTCACAGTCATGGCTTCTCACATGAATGTACTGTTATATACCCAAACAGGCTGCTAACTCTTGCACTTGTTTTGCACATCTGCTTTTGCCTGGTTTACATCAATATTTTCAGCTGTAATTTTACAGTAATGACACCGACATTAACGGTGCAAGAAAAGTGGTTATTGTTGAGACTGTCCAGGTCTGTTGACTGGGAAATACTGGAAAGACAGTGCGATTCAAAACCTTTTTTTTGCATGGCTAACAAATGAAGTTGGTCCATGAAAGCAAACGAAGACAATTTTGTACGGCTTATGTTATGCCTTTATGTTTCCATGAATTGTATATTGATTTAAATACTAAGTGATCAACAGAGCAAATCCTTGATGTCTTTTTGAAAGCAAAATATTCAGTTGACAATATTCTAAATATTAAATTGACAAATAAATTTGCAGTTTAAGATCTACGATTACAAAATGTTAGCATGGCCCTGTTTACAAAAAATTTTTAAGGCCTTTTATTTTGTCTCTACCAGAACATCTGCATGTGATGCTCTGAAATACCAAAAAGAAAGTCATTTAGTCCCACTAAACTGCTCTTATGAGTTTTTGATGGTTTTACTTCATGTGTATACACAATGCCTTTGTCACAATAACACCTTTTAAATGGAGGAAAATGCTGTATCATAGCTGTAATGTGCATGTTGTATGATATACTGTTGATTGCAGGGTCATTCTATATAATGTAAGTAGTGAGATGTGATGGAGCAAGGAGGTTTGGAGCATAATCATGCCCGCAGGTAGTGATAATCTTAGCTTGGTGTTGTGAGAAGCTTCACACAAACTACAACAAACTCTATTATGTTGATACCGATACACAGCTGAAAAGCAACAATGTACACAAAACAACAGACAAGCTCTTGAAGGAGCTGATACAAGCACCGACTGTTGTCAAAATTTAATGTATTCCGTATATTTGCAATTAAAACAACTATGTGTCTATGGTAACAGCGCTAATTTACAAGTGTGTGCTATAAAAATAAGTTGCAGAAGGTTTTATTTGACTTTTTATGTAACCAGACAAGTCATTTAAGAGCAAGATTTTTATTTACAATGACAGTCTGGTATTGCAATGTAATGTAAATGGGCTGTGATCTGTTAGATTGGTGTACAATAAGCATATTACCTTTTCTATCACAATATCACTGTACAGTATGCTTGTAATATTTCCAAGTAAAGCATGTATTTTAAACTTTTTTTAAATTATAGGATAAATGTACATATAAATATCCAAGAAAGAAATCAAATCAATACTGTATACATAAAAGCATGTCATCTGATTGGTTTTAGTCTGTATGTATTGTATAGAAAACCTGTATGTTGGATACACTTGAAAAAAAAAAGCAAAATATGACTGGCTGCTGTAAAAGGGAAAATTCTTTAACACATTTTTGTGCCTTTTTTATGTATGTAATCTAGACAATCTTAAAAAGCTTGTGTACAATTTAAACATAATTAAAGTCTTTGAGAAAAAATAGTGGCGTTGTGTGGTTGTATAATGTATAGTACTGACTTTATTATTAGAAATTAATAAATTGGTTAGAAAAGGTATGTGGAAACTCAATTATGAAGTACAGTATGTCCTCATGTGCAGTAAGTATGTGTTCCTGGAAAATGATTTCCTGGAAGATATCACTGAAGCAAAATCTCAGTTTTTCTTACATTGCCTTACCAATATGGCAGCATTGTAACTTTCGCATTTTTATGTTATCTTTTAGGGCCCAACACCGAGTGAACCTCTGTTGTCACCTACTGACTACAGGACAAAATCCCCATCCTCTGAGAAGGAGATGTTCCATATCCTACCTAAACTACAGGCTAAGAGAGCTGACTTTCTCACCGTCATGCTTACAGGAAGCCTTCACCAGCGACGGGCCTTCACAGCCACACCGCCTGAGACACAAGATGAGGGACCCAGAGATGACGATGTCACAAAGAGTGAATCTAGCAGTGGCGCAAGCGAAAAGAGCACCGAACGTAGTCAAGATGGGGCTCCTTCCACCTTAGTGGCCGATGATCCGCACAAGGAGCCAAAAGAACCGGGTTCTGTTGCTGATGTAGATCCTGACCAAGAGGACGTCTCGAACACCCTTGTTTTGTTTTCACCAGGAGACACAAAGAAGTCTCCAAATGTTATAAATGCGACTGATGCGGAGCAAGGTGTGGCGGGATCTGATGCCCCTCAAATTGAGCAGTTGGATGAAGCTGGTCGATTAGAGGTACAGGTCCAGGAGGACATAAAGCAGGCAGAGAGGCCTTCAGATGCAAGGCAACCTGATGCAATTGGTGTTGACCCATCCATACAAACATCTAAACCGGTGATAACCATCTCAACAACTTCGGTAGCCTCAGCCTCAATTGCATCACCCCCTTTCTCCAAAGTGGAGCGAACTTTTGTACACATTGCAGAGACATCCCATATGAATGTCATGTCTTCCAGTGGTGCACAGGTTCATGAAGTTTTAGAGGTGGTTGAAGGAAAATCACAATCCAAGCGGATAAAGGACAAATCGGTCCTTTCTCAAGAGCCAGGAGGAGTAGCAGCTTGTGTCCATTCTGAAGTGACCTCTCAGACTCTTACAGCGGAACCTCAGGTTCTCAGTATTCTGCATTGGTCTTTGCCAAATGAGACCGCTGAAAAACGGGACGGTCTTGCGGTTCCTCTACCTTTAGAGTCTGGGGAACCCATCCATCAAGATTCATCAATTGAATCCAAACAGGACAAACAACCAAAAGAGGAATATCAAGAGGAGAACACAGTACCTGAAAGAGTTTCTAAACCTTCACGACCAAGGAGCAAAAGTCGAATTCCTATCCTAGTCCCAGAAGAGGAACCAGGATCTGAACGATCCCTGCCCACCAAAGAGCGACTGCGTAGAAGAGCCATGCAGCAAGACCTGGCTCGTCAAGCTGTTGAAAGACAACGTCAGGGCCGCTGGATGAGGCTGAATTCCAGGACTTCATCCTCATTATCTTCTGGAGACGAGCCCAAGAGACCTTCAGAGACTCTCTCCACTACAGGCTCAGAGGAAGATGTTCATGTGTCTGATGAGTCTCTCAAGAAGCTCAAGAAGGAGGTCGAGGAAAAGTACCAAAGTGAGTGGCACAGCAGGATCCCACGACCAGTTACCCCAATAAGGAGGCCTTCAACTAAACTAGTAGTAGTAGCTCCTGTTATCCAACCTGAAGCTGGAAATGCAAAATTAGAACAACAGGCATGCAATGGGTAAGTTCATTAAGTAATAATGCCAAGAACTCTTTTAAACATGTTTGACAGCCAGGGTTTTTTGCACCATTTAGGATCTGTAAATTTTGTAAATTCCTCTTCCTGTCATTCCAATTCAGTTTTCAAATAGGATGAAGCAAATTCAAATTCACACGTAAGAATTTAAAGGGGAGCTATTGTGTAAAATTCACTTTTATAAGGTGTTTGAACATAGATGTATGTCCACCCCATAAAGCATAAACAGTCTCTTGAAATGCGTGGTTCCAGATTTCCCCCTACTCTTACGGAAGAGTAGGAGGAAGCCCCGCCCATGATTGGTGACGATCTGCCCTATTAGCATAGATACCGCCCTGAGTGAGCCGCATCAGTCCGCCATTTCTGTTAACTCGCTGTAGCAGCTGGAGATATACAATGTGTATGCAAATAAAAAAACATTACATATGTTCTGTTATTGGATGTACCAACGAACATAAGAGTCTCCATGGACTGTAGGCATCTGAACCACTGAGGACACAGTGGATGAATTTCACTTATGAAGGAAATGTGCAGAAGAACGTCTGTAAAGTGTTATATATTTGCTCGAATCATTTTACACCGGACTGCTTCACAAACGAGTGTCAGTTCAATGATGGATTTGCACAAAAGATTAGCATGATAGGTCATGCTAGTCGATGAGTTGAATCAACTTAACTCCACAACATCTACATAAATTTGTATCCATTATCCATTCAGAAATATCGAGTTACATTCTAAAAGTTGTAACTTCTTCCTGAGTCTCTCCATCTGTGTCCCACTCTGCTTCAAACAAATAAGGCTGAACAACACTAATTACAATTTCTGACATTTTGGCTGCGTTAGATTCTCCAGTTTTGTTGTTGTTGAGTTTCCGAAGCACAAGCTGTTAAAGCTCCGCTCTCTTCTGGAAAGGGTTAATTGCATTTTGAGAGACACATCCAAAAAGAGGCAAATTCGACAAGCTTGTGAAAAGTGGCATAAAAAAAATGGGAGCTATTTTTTCTATTTAGAATTGTGTTGACACAGTTGACAGCATACCATAAATATGATTATGGTAAATTAAATAGATTTTGTTTTATTCACTTCAGGCCAAAAGTACAACCACAATCAGGATCAAGTGCTCCACCACTACACGCAAGATCAAAATCCACATTGTCTTGTTCTACCAAGCCAAGTGGAAGCAATCGCATGCCTCTCTCCTGTATTCCGGCTTCATCTCGTCGCAGCTTAAGCACCACAAACTGCACTTTCTCTTCAACCCGTATCGCTAGTCCCTCACCCCATAGGCTACCCCTACAAACTGCGGTTAGCGAATCTCGCAAGCAGCGGTTTGCCCTCCGAGCCACTGTGGAGCTCCCGGTGAAGTCTAGGACTACTACTTGCAGTGGTCCTGCAAAGGACGCCAAACCATCACCAAACCAACCCACCAATACACCTGTCAAGAATCAAACCAAAGCTTCTGCTCATTCGAAGAACACAGTACCCGTGAAAAGGGAAAAAAGCACAAGCAACAAAACAGCTGCAGACAGATAAGACACTGTGACTGCTGTTTACTGGGATTGTTTCTTCTCAATTACTTGAACATATTGCCTCAAAATCTAATCTGCCCCATTGACCAAAATGAATCTTTTTAATTAATTTAATGTTCTTCCTAATCAACCAATGGCTATAGTTCTAATTTTGGATTCTGCACCAAATAATTTTATGTTGTACTATAAGGTTAAACCATGTAGAACTTCCACTTTACTGAAAGTTTTTTGGAATATGATGAAGGAAATGTCACATTTAGCTTACACGGTGCTATACTGTATATGTGTTGTTCTGTTGTGCATATTTAATTTGATATGTTTTTGAAGTTGTACTTTATTATTAGTTAGATGCCAAGTTGTCTTTGACCCTTGACACACAATAATAATGTAAAAATTATTTACCACATCGAAATCAATCATACCGTATATTATGTGTATTTAGACAGCACAAATTATTATAAACCACCAGACACACAGAACATTGTAATATCTGCCACATATCCAAGGACAAATGCACAAATTTCCTCTGGTCTGCAGCTCGGCCCTCTTTGTAAACCTTGTGATGATGGGCATGCCTTGTCTTTAGCTTGTTACAAGTGTTTGATGATACTGCTGTATGCTTGTATATATCCTTTTCAGTATTTCTTGCAGAGACCTCTTTATTTTTATCAGGCAAAGGAAATGGTAAAGTATTTGGGTTTTAATTTTCTTAAAGGAATATATTGTGGGTTCTACACTGAGTTATCTCGTTTTATAAGCATGGCAGAAATCACACATTATTAATAATTGTCAATACGGATTATTTCTAAATGAACAATTTCCAACTCTTTTGCTCTTATTACAATGGTGAGATGTTAAGTGAGATTTCTGTTGGAACAAGGAGCATAAAATGATCACGTCTTAATTGTGTTATGTTGTTGTTTTTCTACAAGTGACACATTCCACGTTCCTCCCAGTAATTGAAAATATTTACACATTAAACTGTTTAACCGGTATTCCCAAACTTTTCTGTCAGCCAAACCCACTTTTTTATTTAAAGCAACCCCGAGATTTTAAATTAATATTTCAATAATTTATCAACAGATTAGCATATTCACGGATTTCCGATTTTGTTAAATGGTCACATCAAGCACATGTCCGATTTACGAATGAATTAATGATGAATACATTTGAATCAGACTTTGACACTGGCTTGTTGCTGAGTTCACAAATAAAGCCCCTTTGTTTTATAAATTTATTACGTAATTCTAAAAAACCCCACATTGTATGTATATATAAATATAAATATTTATATATATATATATATATATATATATATATATATATATATATATATATATATGTATGTATATTTGTGTGTGTGTGTGTCATTATGTGTGTGTGTGTATATATATATATTTGTGTGTATGTATGTATACTGTATTTGTATGTACACATATATATATACATATATGTATGTGTGTTTCTTAAATATCTAATATTGTAATATTCCAAGTCAAATGAAATTGGCCAAATCTAGCATAGAAAGAAAAAGTAGTCAAATTACTTTTCCCCTTTTCATATTTAATACAGAGATCTGACTTGCCATTATTAAAAAAAATATGGAACTAATGTATTTTCTAATCCCTCTCTCCAGCTAGTCAGGTGAGAGATAGTGAACTTTTACGGCCTGGGATTCTTCTTTTTCTTGAGCTAACCAAGACAAAGACTTTCTTGTGTCTCATACAGACTCTGAAAAGCATGACCATGAACAAAGTTATGATAACATATAGCAATTCAGCACTGCTCATCTCCTCAGACTACTCTCTACTCACCATTCACTTCAGACCAAACCAAACCAAGTGTGTCTCTAGAACAGAGCAAATTTCATTGAGAAGATCTCGATTCTGGTGGGTGAGTAGAACTTGCATTCTACAAAGACAGATATCATATCTACTTGTTAGCTTATCTCACTTTCAGCCATGAGGTTTGAGGACGTCCTTCATGAAATTGGTGGCTTCAACAAGTTCCAGTTTCTGGTTCTATACATGCTGTGGCTCCCACGGGTCATCCTTCCACTGCATTTCCTGCTCCACAACTTCATCTCAGGCATACCATCCCATCACTGTGCCCTGCCTCACTTGGACGGCCGGTACACAGGTGGCACAGAGAAGGATAGTGAATCGGCACAGATTCTGGCTTTTGCCATCCCACGTAATGCAGATGGCTCCTACAGCTCCTGCACGATGTACAATCTTTCCTCGGACTTTGACCCCAATGGTGACCTATCCCTGCTGTATGGAAACCGATCGAATGTGTCAGTGCCATGCCAACACGGGTGGGCATATGACCGCTCACAGTTCATCTCAACAACTGCCACGGAGGTAAGAATATGCAAGGCGCTTTCCTCTATTTTAGTGGTTCTCAACTCCAAGAAAGGCCGCAAAATATCTAGAATTTCGAAAATATTTGTATAAAAATTGATTTTTATTCACAAATGATCATTTCTAGTTTGACACAACTAGAAAAATTCATATTCATTATAGAAATGTCCATGCTTTTACTGGAAAAAAATTACAATCCAATAATATATACTGGTTTTCAAAAACCGAGACAATCCTGGTTCTTAAAATAATAAATATGACAGTTAAATTAGTTAAAATAAGAAATTTGATGACAGTTTGCAGCTTGATTTTTAGCAGTTCTAGCTTACTTAAAGCATGTTTTGTCATTTTACAAATCATTTTAAGCCATCTTGCGGCCCCCTAGTTGAGAAACACGGCTCTGTTTAAGTTATTAATTTTCATGTTGTTCGTGGACTTTATTTCAACAAAATTTTATTTATACAAAATCAGCATGGATTTGTCTCTTTTTCTAGTGGGATTTGGTATGTGACAGCAAAAAGCTAAACCAAGCCCTTGCTACGTTTTTCTTCATCGGAGTGACAATCGGTGCTATCATTTTTGGCCAGCTGGCAGATAAGTACGTTATTTTTATTACTATTATTATGTGTTAGAATCATTTCTTGCATGCTATTTTTTCTATGACCAATTATTTTCTACTATTTCTTTCATCCATGGACCATATCCGAGGTTACTTTGGCTCAAAGTTGGTCACATGATTTTTCTACAATAAAGTGTCTTTACTCACATGTCTGAGGTTGAAAAACGATTAATTCCCCTTGATTTGTTCTGCATAGCTGACTTATACATATTCATAATCATTTTTTGCTTTCACAACAGAGTTCAAATATTCTTTGAACTCATTATTTATCACAGAATATGTCATAGTTAAACCCGCGTCCAAAACTGCGTACCTCGGGCTATTTGTGTAAAGAGCAAGAGAGAGAATGTGCACAATGTTTCCCATGTGATTTTCACTCATCTAAAATGATCTAATGTGGTTAAATATATCTTTCATATTACTCCACAGGTTTGGTCGTAAGCCAATGATTCAGGTGTCCTTTGTGGTCAGTGCTATTTTTGGAATTGTTGAGGCCTTTTCTACTTCTTATGTGATGTTCGCCATAGCAAGAACCTTGTGCGGACTTGCCTTGACCGGGATGTCTATCACCACAGTGGCCCTGTGTATCTATCCATTTCTTTAATCTTCAATAATCAACATGAAATCAAAACTGATCCTATTTACTTTCTTGTGAATTATTAATCAGAGCATGTTGTCCAGTGTGTATGTAAATATGCCACCATTCAAAATTTTGGGGTCGGTAAGATATATTTTATGTTTTTTGAAAGAAGTTGCTTATGCTCACCAAGGCTGCATTTATTTGATAAAAAATTCTAATCTATTGATTTCTATTTGTATATGTTTTAAAATGTATTTTTTTCAAAAGCTGAGTGTTTCCTTCAGAAATCGTTCTAATGTGCTGATTTGCTGCCCAAGAAACCATCTCAGGTTATGACTGTAACCCTAGTTCCCTGAGAGAGGGAACGAGACGCTGCGTCAGATGACGCTTTGGGAAGAAGACTCGCCATCTCTTTCCCCAGCGTCATCTGACGCAGCGTTGACGTTCCCTCGAAAGGGAAAGTTGTGCTGCTTCATATTTTTTGGGGATTCTGGATTTTTGCTAAATAAAAGTATTAACTTTGAAAAAACTAAATCAAATTAAAAATACAACTGACCCCATATATTTCAATTAGTGTATGGAAGCAAAATAGGTTGAGAAAATGTATATCATGTTGCTTTAGACTATTCACACTATTGTTTTTATCGACTCTTTCATAAACTACAGGTATTGAGTGGACAGATGTTAAACATCGCACATTTACTGGTACCATCATCAGTCTCGGATGGAGTTTAGGGAACATGCTTCTGGCTCTTCTTGCATATCTCATCAGGGACTGGAGGCACCTCATTCTGGTGGTGACAGCACCCTGCTTTGTTGGCATAATTATGTGGTGGTGAGTGGTGGAACTGCAAGTGAAAGAATAACGGGTTATTGGACCAGAAAAAAAATCTGTTTTAAAATACAAACAATTAATTAAATATTATATGAAGGAAGAAAATGTTGTCCAATTTATATTTATTATTAATTAACGAATACTAAAAAAGATAAATAATATTTAAACAAATATTACATATATTTGTTTGTTTGTATTTTTACAAAAATAAAATTCTTGGGGGTAAAGCATAACAAGTAACTTAATCAGTTATGTAATCAGAGTACTTTTCCAAGTAACTAGTAAAGTAACACCTTTTTCAATTTACAACAAAATATCTAAGTTGTCCCCATGCTGAGAGAAATAAAGGTCAGAGGTGTTGTGTGCGCTGTGTGAACATGACGGTTGTTGTAGTTATAAATGTGAACATGAATTTACTCATCTAACTTGCATGAAAACATTCATTATTCCTCAAAATGAATAAAAACAGTGAAATGCAATCTCAGAATTTAGCACGAAGCTGTAATAATTGACTATATTAAATTATACAAATATACTTTATGTATTTAATCTCACTTTAGTAACCAATGTATTTGCTGCTGACCTTCAATGACTTAATTCAACCATACTAATAAGCAAAAATGACTTTAGATTAGATTTAGAAATAGGAGTGTTGAACTTCCTTCTCCTGTGTCCTATTCTTCTTTAATCCAGAATGTCAGCACAGCTGAAAGGTTTGTTTGAGCTGCACCCTTTACTGTACAGGTGTAAATATGCATTTCCTTCAGCCTGACGCTTATTCATTTCACTTTTCATGTGAAATGGCCTTAAAATGAGCCAAAAATAGAACTATTTTTGTTGTCATTAAAACATAAGCAAGCCCAGCCATAAAAAGTAACTAAGTAACGGAATTAGTTACTTTTTTTAGGGAGTAACACAATACTGTAATGCATTACTTTTAAAAGTAACTTTCCCCAACACTGAATATAACACATCTTTTTAGGCCTCTAAATTTGCATCATGATTATAAGACTATTATTCTCTTTTGTAATTCATCACAAAAGGTGGATTCCAGAGTCAGCAAGATGGCTGCTGGCCAATGGCAGGGTGGAAGAGGCACAGAAGTATCTCACCCAGTGTGCTAAGATGAATGGAAAGTACAGTAACACTCATAAACTAGACACTGAGGTAAACACACCTAGCCGAGCTTTCATTTGTTATAAGCAGTTTTTATCATATTCTTAATCTATTTATTACAAACTAAATAAAACATCTGACTGTCACCTATAGACCTTAAAGAAAATCACCATTTCTGAGGTCTCCAACAAGAATCATTCCTACCTTGATCTAGTGAGGACACCAAAACTGAGGATGATTGTGCTTTTATCAGGGATTTTCTGGTATGTGAGGACTTTTTTTCCCCCATTGTGATATAAAAGTCAAGGCTGTGTTTTTTTTTTGTTTTTTTTTGTAAATCAACGATCTTTATTTGAATCAACAGGTTTGCTGTTGCTTTTACCTACTATGGGATCAGCTTCAACATTACTGGGTTTGGTCTGAACATCTATCTCACTCAGTTTGTGTATGGAGTCATTGAAGTCCCAGCTAAGGTTGGGACCTACTTTACTCTGGACTGGATTGGACGGAGAAACGGCCAGGCGTGGTCTCTCATTATCGCGGGAGCTCTGATTGGACTAAACAGTATAATCCCAACAGGTACATTCTTCATTCTTTATCATTCAACATCTTTGACCTCTTTACCATATTTGATGGTGGATATGAATCACTGAAGAATTGTTGTGCTGTTTTATTTGCAGAGTTTGCTGCTGTACGTACAGGAATTGCAGTAATTGGGAAGGGATTCTCAGAGGCAGCCTTTACCATTGCCTTCTTGTATACATCTGAGCTCTACCCTACTGTACTCCGGTATTTTTTATTTTAAAAATGAGCTCTGTGTCTCATTCCGAAGACTTGTACTGTTTGTCGGCTGCATACATCATCAAAGATGTCTCATTTCAGAAAAGTAATAATGAAGTCATGATGAAAATGCAAAAATTTATGCTTCACGGTTTTATAATGGTTACTTTTCTGAAATGAGACATGCAAGTATGCAACGAAGTATGCAACCTTTGGCGAACACAGCCATCAAAATGAGACACAGTTTCCATTGCTGCCTTTTTTGTTTCCATAGTTATCCTCATTAGTCTCCATAGCAACTCATTACCCACACCTGTTCCTTGTTCTAGCCCTTGTTGTCACCCTTGTTATCTTGTGTATTAAGGGGCTGTTTAAACAACAGCGTTTTCAACTAAAAACAGAAAGATTTTTTTTTTTTTTTGGACATTCATTTACACGACAACTGCATTTTGGTGCCTGAAAACGCATGCTTTTAAAAATCGGGTTTCAAAATACAAATTTATGAAAATGATACCGTTATCGCTTCCAGGTAAACAACAAAAATGTGATTTTGTGAAAATGGTGATGTGCTGTGTATTACATGTTTAGTCTATAGGCATGTAATGTTTCTTTACAAAATGACATTGCCAAGTACTAGCCTCATTTTCGCGGATCCTTTTGAACGAGGATCAGAGTCTGCTCAGCGTTACATTTCTTCTACTCACTGTAATAGTGTACTCTTAAATGAATTATTTTATTTATTTATTTAATTCTAATCTTATTTTTATTGATTTATTTTAATCAAACTGTATATTTATTTTAATCTAATTTAATCTATCTGATTAATAATTAACATTTTTTTATTTTAATCACATTTTTATTTTTTATTTATTCTAATTTATGTATTATTATTTTAATCTTACTTATTATTTATTGACATTTTATTACAGTTTTTTTCTATAGTTTTCTATAGCCCCCTTCAAGTTCCCGGACCCGAGTTTAAAAAAACCCTAATTTAATCCATAAATATGACCTACCTGGAACTCACTCTCTTCTCTGTATCTTTCATAGGCAGTGTGGCTTGGGCTACACCTCTTTTATAGCCCGTCTCGGAGGTTCGCTGGCCCCCATGGTCATATTATTGGAGGACGTGTGGCGCTTTGCACCGCCTGTAGTGTTTGCTAGTGTTGCAGTTTTCAGTGGATGTGTGGTCTTCCTTCTGCCTGAGACCACCAATGTTCAGCTTCCAGAGAACGTTCTGGATATAGAGGAGGGGAGGTATAGTATCAGATCATATATCCAGTATAGAAGGATGCCAAAACAGCTGTATGCTGAATCACACAAAATATGAAGCACCAGAGTATGAAAATGCAAATATATTAAATACCACAAAACTGCACAGTTATTGAAATATGACACAATGTGAAATATTTATCATTTATTTATTTATTTAATTATTATAGGCACATGATGTCCACAGAATCAGAGCGGGACGTTGAACTCAATGAGATGAATTCAGCATCTGCGGCTTTACAAGAGAAGGACTCCTAAAGGCAAATGTTGTCGGAAGAAAAATGACTCCTTACAGTTCAGTTGCAGTTGGCAGATGCAAATTAATAACATCAAGACATTTGTGGCGCACAAGGGATAAAAAACGTCTTTGAGGATTCACAAGACTAATAAACAAGTAAAATGTCATTGAATTTAAAAGTCAACAAACTGCTGTCTATTAAAATAAGGTGTTGATTCTTTGTATTTTATCTTCTGTAGCTTGAAAAGAAATAAAATGCAATGGTGCTAATGTTTACATGATTCTTGTGTTCTTGTATACATTTATTCTTATTATGAGAAACATTTGTTAATTTTGTATCATGGAATGCAGTACATATGCAATATACTCTGAAATTTAGAGATTTCTTACTGTAGAATTCAAAACAGGGCAAGAATATGGTGATCTTTTTGAATAATACAATTTGCTTAGAATTATTCAACTGTAGCACTTACACTTACCACAATTTCTTAACAGCAGTATTTGTATTTTAATAATAACTTACCTATACATAATGTTTTTAGACTCTAAAATAACTGGTTACCACTATTAAATAGACAGCGTATCTGAATTTTCCACACACTTCCACTCCTTAGTGGCAGGGGGAGCAAGTGCACCATATACACTTTTACATACACCAGAATGAGGCGTAGTAGAATTTCACAGGTCAGCTGCTCGCTGACGTGCGGCTCTTAAACCTCTCGAAGAAGTTTTAGTTTTCTTACGATTTTAAAATATGACCTTAAACAACATGGCAGACCCAAGACGACCGAATAAGATTTTTCGGTGAGTATTATGCCCGTGTTCAACACTTTTTGAATCATTATGATGGGAGGTTTGATTGGCTCTCGTTAGCATCACTGTTAGCAGAAGGTCGGCTAATGATTAGTCGAGATTAAACCAGATTTTCATTGAAGGTGTTTACGTAATAATATGTTTTGAATTACATATTTATTAATGTTACATGTTAAATTTCTCAAATATTAATTGTTAACTAGTGTTCAGAACTTGTGACTGACAGCAATATTATGCTTCATATATTTCACCTAGGTATGTTTTCTCTGATGAAATCACGTGATGCTTGTGTTCTGTGTATTTTCTATGAAATTAATGCATTAAATGACACCGCATTAATAGTCGAGGCGTATTGTGTTTGCTTTACAGCTACAAGCCTCCCAATACCGAAACGAACCCAACATTGGAAGATCCTACACCGGATTACATGAACCTGCTCGGCATGATCTTCAGTATGTGTGGCCTGATGCTCAAGGTGACCTCATCTCCAAAAAAAAAAACTGTGTTTACAGTCAACTGTGCTGTTTTACTTCATAAATGCGCACTGTTTATGTTAAAACACGAGTGGATTGATTCTCAATGATGATTTAATGTTCAAATGTGGGGTTTTTTGCAGCTTAAATGGTGTGCCTGGATTGCAGTGTATTGCTCGTTCATCAGTTTCGCCAATTCACGAAGCTCAGAAGACACCAAACAAATGATGAGCAGCTTCATGTGAGTTGCTTGTTTGTCATGATCAAAATTAATCTGTTTTATTTGAAATTGATCTTTGATATTTAATCTACCTGACGCAATTCTTAAATGTAATGCTTCTGAAATGTAACATGCTTTTAATTCCTTCAGGCTGTCCATATCGGCAGTCGTGATGTCGTATTTGCAGAACCCGCAGCCCATGTCGCCACCGTGGTAACAAATAATCCAGACCCAGTGAGCCATCTCAGCAGGGACGGTATGAGAACCAGCTGATCCTCCCACTGTCCTTCTGGAACGCCGGGACACACACTCATCAGTCCAGCTGGCCAATCAGAGGCTGTCAAATTGACCAGCGGAGCTCCTGTTTAACCTTTTCAAGTGTTCTCTGTGCTTAACGATTTTTATGTGTGTGACCACACTATGCTAAAATATTCATATGAATGATTTTGAGTAATAAATGACTGTTTTTGTGCGCCGCATCAAACATTTCTTTGTGGCTATATATATATATATATATATATATATATATATATATATAAAGTAATTAATGCTAAATAGGACACTTTGATGTGCATAACTAGCAGGAGAGATTTTAGAGCTTGATGTAAATGTATTCATCCTACTGCTGCATCTTACTATATGTGTGGACAGAGGTTTAATAAGCTTTTAATTTTGAAAGATTTAGTTTTTCCAAGTGAAACTGCTGCAAAACAGATATGCTGAACTCTACAGACATGCCAGATTCATGTCTCTAAGTGGTGTCCAAGACGGATTCGGCACATTCCAGGAGGATATAAGGAACAACTGGCGACTCGTAGATCATGCTTTTATGAAACTATTATATTCTTTGAAATTATATGATTTATTTATGATATGTGTTCTGATGGCAAATACGATACAATCTTTTTTTTTTTTTTAAATATACATTTAAACCTAAATATAACATATGAGCAATTAAGCTTTACTAAAATAATAAATATTATTACTTATTCCAGCTATTGTGTTTCTAAGTTTATTTAAATTCTTATGACGTATGTTTTGTGTCACTAAGCTGAGTAAGACTGAGTCAGCATTTTACCGTTAACTGACAATTCAGACTATTTTTCCTCACCGCTTATTGGCTAATTCATAATCTATATAACGTTAAACCAATCCAATAAATATAATTGATCATGTATTATATGATTTTTTTTTTTTTACGTAGCCCACCAACTGATAAGTAAAATTCGCCGCTTATGAATAATAATGTGTTCAATCTCATAATAAACCTGCGGAAGGACGAAAAATTACACAACCAAACCGTCTCTCACCCACCGCAGTCAAAACGCGTAGTTTTAGTCCGCGCGACACTGCCAGTACAGTCACGTCTTCGTTACGCGCACAGAGCGCGAGACTCTTCGTACAAGTGCACGCGGGTCTCGCGCCACGTAGAGTCGTTTCTCGAGAGCCTTCGAGAGGTGTCACATCGGACAGGAATACAAATGTTACACTGAGAGACAATTCTAAATGATTTGTTTTGTCCAACAACAATACTTGAAAGACAGAATGTTCCGAGCTTGAAGATGGAAATGATCTCCTGCTCTGAGAAAACGGACCTCGGACCATTCAGTTTGTGGAGTTTTATTGTTAGTTTTGCCAGTTATAAACTACAGGTGATCCGGACGGGTCCAGATTCCAGGATCTTCTCAGAAAAAACACCAACCGTTCTGGTAAGTGTCGTCGAAAGTGTTTTGTCTCTTATATATAAAGATATGTTTATACATAATATGTTTCTCGATGTACAGATAATTAAAATGTGTCGCCTGTAAAATATAAAATGTTAAAAAAAAATGAAAAATTATTATAGATACAACTAATAATTATTACTGTATATCTATCTCTCTATTACTTTGGTACATAACTCTGTACCTGGAATATAAGTGGCATCAAAGAGGAATATTTCATCTTTATTTGGTTGAATCCTGCCATAAAAATACCATGGTATTGATCATTTGCCATGGCAAATCTACGCTGCCTCGGAATTCACTGTAAATACCATGGAATATAACAAAGTACTCTGATTTTGCTGCCGGATATATTCACTATACCATGGTATCACAGCAGTACTTTTTTTAGTCATGTTTAACACAGACTTCTGTTTGTTAGATGTTCTGCTGCCCATCTCTTGCTGTTGTGTGATGGCTTACAGCCAGTGTTCACTCAGCAGGTAGCATATTATGTATGCTCTGAAGGGTACTAAATGCAGCAAATCATTTTATTGTGTGTTCAAACATTTTCCTCTGCGCTTCTAATTAACAATACACATGTCAGCAGCAGAATTGGCTGAGACTTCGAATTTCATCAACCGTTTCTGATAACAGTTTTTAGTATTCAGCCACATAAAATGCCCAACATACTGGAGAGTTTCAAACATTTCGTAAAACTATTCCAGAGTTGGATACTTGACATCTTTGAGTAGGGATTCTGATGGCCATTATTTTTATGGGCAAGTTTTTGTGGTTTTGGAGAACTTTGTAAATGTCACCTTAATTGCATGCATTCATACACACCCACACAATGGTGAGGCTGTCTGTGGGCCGGTGCAATGGAGAACCAACCCACACAAACAGCCACTTGCTGTAACACACAATGATGAAAATGAAATCATCCAAAATTGGATCTTACTATCTTTTGTGGCTGTGCTTATGCTTTACCTCGCCATTATAGTGAGATTTATGGTGTTGTCGCGTTAGCAAACAAAGCAAAGAAGGATTCTTTTGTCTCGTCCAGGAAGCAGCCAATGCATCACACCCGTTTAAATGAGGAAGATATGTGTTCCAGACTGAAAATACAAAAACATGAATGTCACAGTGCTGTCAGCCTCCAGGAAGGGACCTTAAAGTGTGTGAACGCCTTTCAGGATGTCTTCTGGTTCTCCTTCACCTCACTGAATGTTGCAATGGATTTGCACTCCAATGGCCAAATATAAAGAGGCGGATTTAGTTAGTTCCATCTTTAGAGTCTGATCGTTGAGACAAGCTGTGTCCCTCATAATCACAGCCTGACAACAAATCCCGCCTGTCAACAAAGAGGACTGCCACAATAAGGACTGTAGTGTGAATGTATTCCATTCACATTTTGGCCACTGTGCTTATCTATTCCTGTGCCTTACTCCATCTGTGTCTTTCTTTTTATCTACTCTATGTACTTTGGGGAAGGTCAAACAGTGTTTGACACCTTTTCGATGCTTTGCTTTCGGAAAGAGAGCTGCAGAAGTGTTATTGGAACTCCCAAAATCATAACCCCCTGACTATAGCACTGCATTTTGTTTTTCTTGTGCATGTGTGTGTGTGTGTTATTGAAAGTGTTGAGTGTGTATGTGTCACTTTAAATTACTTTATTTCTCCACCCATGTCACAGCGGACAAATTCTCCAAACACCGTCAGCATATCGTAGTAGCGGAGTGCATCATTTATTTTCACCTGACGTTGGTCTATTGCAATTTTTTCTGAACATCTATGCAGCCTTTTTTAATTAAACCTCCCTTGGTGCTTTTTTTCTTCGCTCTGTTTCCCTTACTCCTTTGATTACATGTCAACTGTTTTCCCCTTCTCTGCTCTTTTCTTTTTTTTTTCGTTGCTGTCAGTATTATTATTGTTTACAATAAGGTTCATTAGTTAACCATTAGTTAATGTGTTAACTAACATGAAGTAACCATGAGCAACACATTTGTTACTGTATTTACTACAGTAAAAAACATGAATGAAAATACAGTTGTTCATTGATTGTTCATGTTAGTTCACAGTGCATTAACTAATGTTAACAAGATTTAAATAATGTATTAGTAAATGTTGAAATTAGCATTAACAAAGATTAATAAAAGCTGTGTAAGTGCAGTTCATTATTAGTTCATGCTAACTAATGTAATTAACTAATGAACCTTTTTGTAAAGTGTTACCATTATTTGAATATAATATTAATTTATAAATAATATTATTATTTGCAGCATCATGAACTCCATCACAAGTATTTGTCAACAAAAAAATAATAAATCAATAAAATATAAAAATGGAATAATAATAAAAATGCAATAATAAATCAATCAAATTATGTATTTTATGCTCATTTACATTTCTGAACTTACTAAATACTAAATTTTAAATTTTCATTTTTTATTCATTTATTTGTTTGCAACACCATCGCAACGTATGCATTTTCAAATAAGAATTGCTATTATAAATTGGCAATAATAGAAATACCAATACTATAGTAATGCTAATAATTATTATCATTAGTTTTATACAAACACAGTATATCAACAGCTTCATGAATCAATAGCATGTGAATTATAAATCAATAAAAGGATAGATTTATGTTTATGTATAAATCATTTTGATGATATAATCAGTAAAAATATACAATACGATATTTTATATTCGACATTAGTCATCATAAAAAATGTACATTTTCACAGAAAAAATATACTTTAAAACCCACACCAAAATCATTGTTGTATAAATACATTCACTTCTTTACTTTTTGCCCCATAGAGCCATGCTGTCTCCCATGTATGCAGACAGCTCAGTCATCATGGAGAGAGCGCCGTCCTTGCGGAAGGGAGGGAGAGCGCAGCCACAGGGCCACAAACTGCGCTGTCATCCTCCTACCAGTGGGAGCAGTGTTTGTGCCAATCCCACCTACTATCATACTGTGTATGACATGAGTAATGAAGCATGCCAAGTTGACTCCTTTGACTACAGCAAAACAAATGGAGGGGAAACCGTGGTGACGGATGGGACACTCTACTCTTTGATGCCCAATGACTCTCTGGTTCCTCCTGTGAGACGGAGAGGAGGCCTAGTGGACCACCGTGATGTCATCAAAGCCCACCAATCCCATAAATTGCAGAGCACTCCACAAGCCCGTCGAAAACAATGGGAGTGAGTATTAAATAATCTGTCACGTTTTTAAATGTCTTGGGTTTGATGACTTTGGTTGTTAGCTTGAAGTGTACGAGAAAAAAGTCCATCAAAAAGCACCAATCACATGTGTTTTAGCATGTTTAGTCATTTGATGACATTTAAGTTTACTGTAATTTTTCACAAGCAGTTTAATGTCAATGCTAGTCCTATGAATTGAAATGATCAACAGCATAACCTTGTTTCATATGAAATGTCAACAATGATCCACATTCCGATGGTGAAATTCACCCATACTGTTCATTTTTATTATTATTATCATTTTATCTACCAGAGTTGCTAGGTTTTGGTCTTACGTTTGTATTGTGCTTGATAGATTGTACAAAATATGGATTTTTGAAGATAAATCTATCCATCTGAGATCTAGTATTTCCATGCCTCCTTTAAAGCTTGCAGGGAGCATGTCTTCTCTCAGACTGTCACTCAACTTATTAATCTCCTATCATATCTCTGAGAAGAAAGGGCAGGTCATGTAGGTGTGTGTGGAGAGGATGTGTATGTTAGAGCCACAGTGATAGACACATTGATGGACATAGTGATGACCCCTGCTTCATTTGCACCCTGTGTGTGTTGGTTGTGCCTGACAGCAGTTAGTGGAAGCGAATCTATAGGGGAAACTGAAATTGCTTGATATCTGCAATGGAAAGAGAACAAATTCAGACCAAAATGGAAACATTAATAAGGCAAAAAGGGTAAAAACAGCTGTGATGAAGGTATGTTTGGCAAAGATGTTTTTGTTGGAGTGAAGTAAAAGCCTGTTTATATTCTTGTGATGTGATTAGTGGGAACATGCTTCTCACAAACTTGTCAGCTACAAGTCAGTCAAATCCTCTGCTGACTTTAGATTATAATTGGAGCCCGTCAAGATGATATATTTCTGTGCCACTGGCAGCATAAAACAGAATAGCAAAAATCATGTGTTTCACTCTTCCATAGTTTGGACAAACAGGTAGTCCTGCCCCAAACTAGCAACATTGGTTGAGGCAGAATTTGATGCGTCGACGCTAAGTGGGTGAAAAGAAAAAAAAAAACGTTGTTTTTTAACCAGTCGGCTGATGTCACGTGACTAATGATGTCATGACAACATGGAGTCATGCTTTTAGGAGTTCTGAAAATTCTATATTGTTCGGAAACTGGTAAAACATCTGCTCTCTTTCTATATAATTTTTAGATATTTTACATGTTATATTTTGATATATATACATGTTATAACATGTGTATAACATATATAAAACATGTAAATTACATTTTATATATATATAATGTAATTTACATGTTATATTTTGATTTAACGTGTAAATTATATTAACATTGTGTATGTAATTCTTTCAATATATATATATATATATATTATACAATTATTATAATATTTTCATAAATTAATAATTGTTTTTATATTATTAAAAAATATATATGTTTTTTAGATATAGTTTATAGTTTTATCAAAATATAAAATTAGATAAAATGTTATGTATTATACTTCCAACTTATATATATATATATATATATATATATATATGTATTTATAACTTATATAACAATATATGATGTATGAATGACATATATTTAGAGTTGTTTCTGGGAATAGGAGGAAATCATTTTACCTGAATATAGTTAAAGTTAGAAAGAGCATGTTCTTTTCCACCTTGGCATTGTTAGCATAAAAACTTGTGTCATCGGCTGCAGGTCTCTGGTGTGTAGAAGAGTATGTCTGCGTTTCTGTGTTTTGCGTCATGGTGGGACCACTTAACAATGAACACAAAGTGGCAGTGGAATCCAGTCACGATTTCTGTTGCGCTTTAGGGGTGTGGAGGCTTCCACTTTCATTGCTCACCCACTCATTCTGCCAGCCGTAGCAGCGGGGAGACGTGAGATAACAGGTTACTGACAGAAAATGCAATCTCACCTCATTTCACTCACTCATTTACCCTCACTCTCTTCTCTCTCTCACTTTCTCTTTCTTGTGTCTGTTTTGGGAGTGATCAGCTGTAACTAAATATGGAGTCTGTCAGACACCAGAGAGGGAGAGAAATGCACAAACATATAAGACACACAACTAAACCCATTCAAGCTATGCAACAGATATGTTGCAGACATTGAAAATCTTCATGTAATCTTTCATGTAAGTCTGTTTGTGTTGTGTAAGTCATTGACTGTAGGTTATTCTTACTGTTGAGCCCTTAAATTGGATGACTTTTTAAAATGTGATATTCTCTGAAGGCATTTCTACAAACATACATTGGAGACTCTCTTTCCCAGTCTTTCTCTTCTTCCACTGCCTTGTGCTCGGTGTTTTCCATAAACACGGGGTACGTCTCTCACGCGCTCTCAATTAGAGCAGTGCTATATTAAAACAGCCTCTTAAATAGATAAAAAAAAAAAAACCTTGTGTCTCTTAGCTGTGTTTTGCTTTTTTCTTTATACCATTATCTGTGTCCTACATACCTCCCCCTTATCCGTGCTGTAGGTTGCTTCACTTCATATTCAGTGGTCTAGGTTTAGAATGAGAGGCTGAAAATCAAAATACTTGACTCTCAGGCTTTGGAGTATTTTACATATAGACTGTATACACGCACATATGCAGTCTTATACTGAGACACTTGGCAGCAAGTGCGGACAGATCAGCGGGCGGTGTGACAAGGGGGCAGCTTTCGAGCGGACGCTTCCACAATTTCTGTTGGCAAGACAGACCTAAGCTACATAAATAGGGTAGCCGTGCTATTTTTAGCAGCCATAAAACTGCCTTTTTAGCATTTCCAAGGCCGCAATGAATTAAAGCGTTGATTTAAGACAGAGAGACTGGGATGATTTGTTGAATATGACATTACAAATGTAAAGGTGCTTGATGGTTCAATGTCATCTAGAATGATCTTGGCAGCTGGCAGCTGTAGTCCTTTTCCCAAAGACCAAAAGGATGGCAACAGATGCAAATGTACTTCCTTATTAGCCTCTGCAAATGGTTTCCATTTTGATTTATTCCAGTGGCCAGGGCAGAAATTTTCAAGTGATTGGACCTTAAAATGTTATGGATTTTATGATCATTCTTTTCCTTAGCCTATATGTGATGGCAATTTTACAGCAGCACAAATATTAACTGTACAATATCTGCAGTATTAAGTTGCACATTTACTTTAATACATTACAGCTTATAAGTTTGGGGTCGATAAGATTTAAAAAAAAAAAATAAATAAAAAGCCTCATATGCTCACCAAGGTTGCAATAATTTGATTAAAAAATAGAGTAAATAAACAGTAATATGAAACAGTATTACAATTCAAAATAACTGTTTTCAATGTTATATTTTAAAATGTAATTTATGCCTATGCTTTCAAAGCTGATTTTTTTTCCTCAGTCTTCATTCACATGATCCTCCAGGAATCATTCTAATATGAGGATTTGAAGAAACATGGAATTAGTTTGTGCTGCTTAATATTTTTGTGGATTATTTTTCAGGATTCCTTTCTGAATAAAAGTATTGATTTGTTTCAAAAAATAAAAAATATATGGATAATCGTACTGACCACAATCTTTTGAGCGGATGATTTTTCTCGTGCTTGATATGAGATATGTTGATGTACTTTTTGATGTAAATAATTGGTTCCAATTTGATTTTTTTGTGGATGCACAGTTCCCTTAAAATAAGAAGTGTTTTTCCCTTTTGCATGGCACTTACAGAGCTAAAGGTTGAGTGAGAGCAGAATAAATAAGTTTAAATTAAATTGAATAATAGAAGAAGGTTATTGTGACACATACAGTGAGAAAAAGGGATTCACAGTGGAATACCAGCCATGAGATGAAACATAGGCAGAGTTTTTTTGTGCTTTGTTCAGGGGAAAGCACTTTTGTGCTTGGGTGGGCAAAAATTGCATTTCATGTCGCATTTTAAGAGCCTTTATATTATCTATACCACAAAAAGTGTTTTCAGCACAAACCTGTGCATGAATCATAGCTGTGGGAAAAATAAATAGATTGAAAGTTGATTGTTGATTTTCATGCACATCTGACAGAAAAGACGATATGGAGAACAAGATTAAAGGCGTGTTTTATGATAGCAATCAGATATTATTTCATTTCTTTTGTTTTTACAGCTTAAACAATGATGCAGTAGTTTTAAGACTGGTCAGTAAGGGCAGAACAAATGTCTGCACAAGAAAGAGTTAGGCAAAGAGTATTGAAAATATCATTATCTTCATATAAAAACAATAGAAGTAAATGAAAAGTTCCCACCATGATAAACAGTGTGAGAAAGAAC
Source organism: Opsariichthys bidens (assembly GCA_037194245.1). Taxonomy (NCBI): domain Eukaryota; kingdom Metazoa; phylum Chordata; class Actinopteri; order Cypriniformes; family Xenocyprididae; genus Opsariichthys; species Opsariichthys bidens. Next base: position 10,585,566 of record CM074299.1, read on the forward strand.
AAAGAAACAGTGGAGCCTATTTAGTCCATGTGAGAGGATGGATGGATCAATCAATAGATAAACATCACCTAAGGAAATTATGAAATGGAAAGTGAAGGATTGAAATATGAAGCAATCAAGAGGAGGAGTGAAACAGGAGACAGATTGAGCATGAAGACCAATGAAAGCAAACAGCAAGACATCTCAGTGTCCTCTTAAACACTCAACTATTGTTCGTTTTTCTTTGGTTATTTCCAATTTCCCTTCTTTCTTTTGCAGTCGAACTTAGCCTTCATCTTGCCCTCCCTCATTTCTTTTTCCTTTGGTTCCCCTTTCCAACTCTGTTCTCTCATCTTCTTTTTTTATCTTGCATCAATCTGGCTGATTGCCATACGTTGCAGACCTGTTCCAGACAGAGGCGTCCCATAGGACCCAGTTTCTCCAGTGTGCGTGTGTGTATATTGATTGCTTTCTGGTGTGGTTGGGAAATGGTAATTCCTGACGTATTCCTCATTGTTACTGAACTTTCAAATACACCTCAGCATTTTTCATGCAACTATGTCTCTGCATTAAATTCATTACTCTACATAATTACTTGGCTGGATCCGAATAATGCGCAAGTGCATTACGCCAATTTAGGCATCCGTGTTGTAAACCAGCTCACTGTCTGGTTTTCAGGCACAATTTATTGAGCCTGGGATCTTGTCAAACCACAGTGCTCTCCCAGCCTGAGACTGCACCTCCTGCATCTCAATTATGCATTTGTGCCATACTGTCTTCCTTTATTAGAACTCAGAGGTGTGTTTGTGAGAAAGAAAGCAGAACTGTTTGACAGTGTGATCCTAGGGTCTGTCATTGTTTACTCGCTCTCATATTGTTCTTTCTTCTTATGCAGAAAACAAAAGATTAGATTTTTCTTTTGTTGTTCATATAATTAGGCCTGTCAAGATTATTGTTTAATTGTCTGGTTGTTGTTATTTGATCCAATCTTAATTATTTTAGGTAGCCGCAACAATTGTGCAATCTAAATTTCAGTCATATTTTGCCATCAAATTAATGGATATTTTGGTGCTTAAAGAAATGTCATTAAATCCTTTTCTGGTGTGGTAGGGAGACACAGGAGAGACATAATCTGTCAGGGAGTAAAGAATAACAAATATATTAAGAAAAGTAACTCACAAAAAATATATATAAAATATATATATATAAAATAGTTTTTATTATCATATTATATACAATTCCGGGTAAAAAATAGTGTTAGGCTTACATTGTAAGTGACATGAAACAAACAGAATTAAATCGTAAATTGCAATTATTTGTATGATAATTAATTGTCAGCACAAATACAATTATTGTATTTGTAATTATTGTACAGCCAATGTTGTTTTGGACCCCACTGAATTCAATTGTATAGACAAAACCTACAAAGGGCCCTAAAGGGACATGGTGAAAGAAAAAAAAATTGTCAATGCTTTTGCATTCACTCACAAAATGTTTGGATTTCCCAAAAACTTTACATTCACTTACGAAATGTTTTGCGTTGCCCCGAGAAACTGTATTTTTGCAAACGCAAAAATGTAGAAATATATTTTTTTCCTCCCATCTCATATTTTTTCCATCTCCATATCACTTTAGGGGCTCCGCAAAAGCCAGTACAGAAACATTCTTCAAAATATATTCTTATCTTGTGCAGTTTATTTTAAAAGAACTCAATTGTGGTAGATCAAACTCTATGTTTGTGTCTTTCTGTATCTCTTGTTATTCATGTCTGTAGGGCAGAACTCACCTTATTTTATCTCTCTGTCCTCTGTCGTTTCTCTGAGCCATTTAGATGCTAATGCAGCCGGTGAGTCCATTCCATCTGCTGCTGGCTCAAAGGTCACAGCAGGGTCAGCTAAAATCTCCTCTTGGGGGCTGGACTGTCTGACCCTTATTCACAACCATTCAGACTTCCTTTTCCCCCTGGAAAATAACAGATATGACACAATACACACCTGATTATGTTTTACGGGATGTGCCGAGTGTTATTTACAGAGCATGTATAACTTTTATTTCAAATGCTTTCATATCACTCTGAACTATATTGCTTATTTTCAGATGTCAGATAGACTGCAGATAGCCGTTGTAATATATTCATGTTATCAAATAATACTATACAGTATGTGCAGTAGAGGATGTTAAAGACAAAAAATCTGGCTATTGTACAGTTCTTAATAAAAAAGAAAAGAAAAAGAAAAGTGCACTATCAGTAAGCAAGGAAAAGTCCTGGGAGACTAACACGCTCACACTAATCTTCTCAATGGATATTATGCTATAAATCCTTTCTTTATGACAGTGCTTTACTTCCTCTCTTATTCAGGAATTGATCCATTGCTTTCCGTTGCCCTTCGTTGATATTTTGTTGTCACGATTTATCTAGATCCTTGCAGATATGTTGATATTTCACTTACAAGACAAGACACACATTAGATGCTTTAATTTGACTTTAGACTTTAATTTTAAAACCATAAATAATTCAAACATATTTATTTGAAATATTAAAGTGCTAATAGCGAACAAGCTGTCACGACTTTCTATAATGTTAGAGTTACTGCCCTCTGCTGGACAAAATACTACACTGATGAACGATTTCTTAGCTTCCAAGACAGTGTGTGTGTGTGTGTGTGTGTGTGTGTGTGTGTGTGTGTGTGTGTGTGTGTGTGTGTGTATCATTGTTTTTGTGGTAATTTTTCATGTTTACCTGAGAAATTTTGCTATCTTTCAAATAACAGATTAGATGGACATTAAAAAAGTAACCAGACAAAGATGTTACTGAAATAATTTCTGGTTAAATTTTATATCAAGGTGTCCATGTTACAGTGCAATTATACATTTAAGTACTGAGAAATAATAATTAACTACATGAACTTACTATAGGGTTAGTGTTAGGATAAGGGCTTGGTTTAGGGTTAATTGCATGTAATTATGCATAATTTATAGTTATTACTATAGAAGCTACATGTAACATGTGTAACAAGGACAGCATTTTTTCATAAAATTATGATTATAATAATAAATGTTTCTTGAGATCATGCTGCACTGAAGACAGGATTAATGGCTGCTGAAAAATCAGCGTTTGCATCACAGGAATAAATTACATTTTTAGAAAATATTTTGAATTCTAACCATATTTCACAATAGTTCTGTTTTTTTATGATCGAGCCCAAAGTTTTGAACAGTTGTACATAATTATAATTATTATATTATTCCTTTATATTCTGTGTGAAGATCATATATAAAATGTGCAGAAGATATATGTAGTGTTTGAATTTAGTGACTAATAATTATCTAAACACGTAATACTTTTTGCTTTTTTACTTGCTATTTGTTTCGATTAAGTTATACATTTAATAAATTTAGTTATAAAGACAAAACAGTGTTTGAGGCCAATTTCAAAGCATTAAGCTAGTCATTTTCTGAGTAAATAATTAAAAACCACAAACTTACCTCCTACGAACTGAACAGAAGGTGGAGCCATGAAATCTAGTTACATTTTTTTTGCCTGCTCTTCCAATATCAGACACATGGTGACACTGCAGGACAGTGCGGTTAGATTTCTGCAGCCCCACCTACTGTTTTGTCACCCTGTAATCACCCACAGCTGAGGGGATCTCCCATCTTGATACACATACTCAAGCACTCGCTCCTCTTCGTCTCTCGCCCACTCTCTTGCTCTAAGCCTCGACACATAACATCGTGAGGATCATTACGGCAGTAGTGTTACAACTCATTTTGACAGGCTCTGTCTATCAGTTTGATTGAATGGATTTAATCAGTATAAATGCTATGTGCTGTGCCTGAATTCTCTCTGATCGCTGTGCAGTTGCAGCGAAAGCATTAAAAGGCTGAGAAAACCACCATCGGAAAGGACATTTTGAAAAACATTTTATGTCACTCATGCTGTGAATAAGCTGCTCACCCTCATGTCGTTCCAAACCTGTATGACTTATTTCCTACTGTTTCTAGCTGCTGTATTCTATTAAATGAAGATGTATGCTGAATTTGTGCTGTCTAGAACCAAAAAGACAAAAAGAAAAGCATCATGAATGTAGTTTTTAAGACACGTGCACTATATTGAAAGTCCTCTTAAAGGGATAGTTCATCCAAAAATTAAAATCGTGTCATCATTTACTCAATGTTGTTTCAAACCTGTGTGAATTTGAACACTAAACATATTTTAAAGAAGTTTGGTAACCAGACAAATGACGGTAGCCATTTACTTCTATAGTATTTTTTACTATGGATGTCAATAACTAACATCAACAGTTTGCTTTTTTAAATATATCTTCTTTTGTGTTCAGCAGTAGAAAGAAACACATACAGGTTTGGAACAACATGAGGGTGAGTAAATGATTAAAGTTATTTACGGAAAATGGCAGCTGTGATCTGCATTCATTTTCAATTGTAAGAAAGAATTTTGTACATTCTGTTATAAATTACTCCTTTTGTAGGTCAAAGACATCAGGGTGAGCAAACTATGACAAAATTGATTATATTTATGATGGATGGATGAATTTCGTTTGGGCTTCAAAATAGGCCCCCATTCACCACCATTATAAAGCTTGGTAGAGCCAGGATATTTTTCTCCGACTGTGATCGTCTGAAAGAAGGTAGTCATATACACCTAGAATGGCTTGAGGATGAGTAAATCATGGGATCATTTTCATTTTGGGGTGAACTATCACGTTAAGATTTCTTTCTTCTGCAGAATACAAAAGAGTGTATTTTGAAGTACATTGGAACCAGAATTGGACCCCACTGACTTTCATTGTATTTGCAAAAAATAAAACTCTTTTATTTTCAACAGAAGAAGATTTAGAACAACATGAGGGTGCATAAATTATGAAAAATGTTCATTTATGGGTGAACTTTCCTTTAAGGCTTCCTGTGGACAGTTTTCCACAATCACCATTTGGTCTTTTTCTCCTTTTTCCATTCCTTTTTGATTTTAGATCTTTATCTCATCGACTGAATTAAGTGATCAAAAACTGCAGCTCTCAGGTTTGTGTTTGATAAAGTGCATCAGTGTTTATATACAGTACGTCCCGTATTCCCAGCGGCCACCATGTCACCAGTGTTCTGTTCTGACTAGCGTCACCGTTAAGTGCTCCAGCCTGTCTGAGTAGCCATGCGTCCCATCGCTCACGTCTTCTCAGGGTCACTCTCCCTGATTGGCTGGCTGCCAGTTTGAGCTCGGCTCTTTTCTCAATGAAACGTTCAGAGAGTGTGATTTACGCTGTCCTAACGGCATGAGTGAAAATGAGATGCAGCAGAGTGCGGATGGCAAATGCACACGCACAAAAACAAAAAAGGATGTCAAAGCAATAGAAACAAAGCAAATGTTAAAAGAAAGGTTCACTCCAAAAAAAAAAAAAATCTGTCATCATTTATTCCAGCTTCCAAACCCATATTATTTCCTTTCTTCAATGGCACAGATATAGGCGAGTCAGTAGTCAAGCAATTTATTCTAAAAGCTGATTTATGTGTGTGTGTCTAGTTTTTTCATCTTCAGTCTCGTGCTCTTCTGCATAAGACAAGCTCAAGCTCTTAAGCACAAACACTCACTCCCCTTTTCCATCTCTCTCATCCTGAAATAAAATGATATGCAAGCACAAGACTGTACCTAATACAGTGTCTTGCTGAACACATCCATATGTGTTTCACACTTATGCAAACTCTCACAGTTTAGGGTGTGTTTGCAGCAGCATGTAGTATAATCAGGGTGCTCTGTTTTTTTTTTTATCCCCACCTGCTTCCTGTTCTTGCTTTCTCTGAACAAGGACACTGAAAATAGGTCGTATCTTATTATTATTCCTTTCCTTCTCTGCCACACTCATTTTATCCTGTCCTCCGCCTTTCTGTCTTTTAACCATCCATCCATCTAGTTTAATTATTCAGAATTTAGATTCATTTTAATTGACTTCCTTAGGTTAAATTCTTCTCTTTTTTAAGTCCTGTTTGCTACTTTGAAATAATTGTGCACAATAAAACCAGGAATTATTTTTTAAGGGAGCAAATAGGGCCATTTTTTTTTTTTTTTTTAATGTTGAGATAAAGCCGGAAGGACATTGATGCAATGCACACACACACACGAAAATATACTTCCTTCTCTGTCTTTTCCCCTCCCTTTCCATTTCCATCTTTCTCTAACTCAGATCCTCTGACTCCTCCCCCTCTCTCTCGCCAAGTGTTTTCACTTTAATTGAAAGGCCCTCAGTGATGAATCAGGGCTGATTTGCCATTTGCAGCAGCAGGAAAAAAACGAACGCTCAGCACACTGGCTAGATGCATGGATGGATGGAAAGAAGGAAGGATGGAGGGAGGAGGGATGGAGAAATGGAAGGAGGGATCGATGGGCTGACGTGGTCGCAGCGCTCTTGGCCAGACTCATTCACCGTCTCTCCTGCTTACTCATAACTTCCCATCCACCTCTGATCACACCTCCTGCTTTTAACATAATTTCCTGCCTCTAATATGCTCTTTTCATTTTCCCTCCCTCTGTCTTTTAGTCTACTTTTTTAACTGTCCTTTTTAAGGATAAATTGTAAGCATTTATGTCTTCTTGGTACAGGATACATTGTGTTAAAATTGCTCATCATCTACTACGCTATAATGAAAGATTAACTTACATGGCTAATTTTGAATGACTATCAAAGAAGAGATTCTGGTAACACTTTTTAGTAAGGTTCATTAGTTAACTACATTAGTTAATATGAACTAATAATGAACTGCACTTATTCAGCATTTATTAATCATTGTTAATTTTAATTTAAACATTTACTAATAACATGAACAAACTATGAACAACTGTATTTTCATTAGCGTTAATGAAGATCAGTAAATACAGTAACAAATGTATTTGTCATGGTTAGTTCATGTTAGTTAACACATTAACTAATGAACCTTATTGTAAAGTGTTACCGATTCCTTTTTTGGTCCATATGGTGTAGTGACAGGATATGCTAGCAGTGCCTGGTTAACTAGCCATATCTTGATTAAGAATAAAAAGGGGTGACAGATTGAACACTGACTCTGTTCATATTCACACCTCTGATATTTTACTCTCATTCCTTGTCATGGATTGCAATGGTAATTTTTGGCAGCAAATCAATGTAAATCCAGTGCAAATACAATAGTTGTTGTAACACTTTACAATAAGGGTACATTAGTTAGCTACATTAGTTAATATGAAATAATAATGAGTCTTATTTGATGTTAATTTTAACATTACTAAAACGTTATTAAAATCAAAAGTTGTATCTGTTCATATTATTTAACGAACCTGATCTAACTTGAACTAACAGTTGCATTTTTATCAACAAATCTTTGCAGAAATGAATAAATACTGTGAAAATGTATTGCTCATTGCAAGCTAATGCTTATGCAGAAAAAGGCATTAATATGTGCTTAATAAGTGCTAATAAACAGCCACTATCCTAGTAATATGCATGCTAATAAGCAACCCTAAAATAAGTGTTACTGGATGTACATTACAGAAAAAAAGAGCTGTCGTTCTTAGGTGAATACCATTTATATTAAAGAGTTAGTTCACCCAAAAATGAATATTCTGTCATTAATTACTCACCCTCATGTCGTTCTACACCTTCGTTCATCTTCATATTTTGTTGAAGTCCGAGAGCTGTCTGACTCGTCCATAGACCGCAATTTAACCACCACAGTCAAGGTCCATAAAGGTACTAAAATAGTCCACGTGATTGCAGTAGTTCAACCTTAATTTTATGAAGCGAAGAGAATACTTTTTATGCGCAAAAACAAAACAAAAATGTTGACTTTATTCAACAATATCTTCTCTTCTGTGTCATTCTCCTATGCTGTTTACGCTCAGCACTTCCAGGTTCTACGTCAGAACGGCGACTCCGTATTGGCAGAGGCTGTTCACATGAGCAGCACGACGCATGCATGTGCGGCGTAGAACCTGGAAGCGTAAACAGTGTAGGTCAGACAGCTCTTGGATTTCATTAAAAACATCTTAATGTTGTGTTCCGAAGATGAACGAAGGTTTTATGGCTGTGGAACGACATGAGGGTGAGTAATTAATGACAGAATTTTAATTTTTGGGTGAACTAACCCTTTAAATAAACCAATGCTATCGTGTTTACACTTTCTCATTTCAAATGTAGAAAAATATAGGAAAAATGCACAGTTACTGAAGCAACATCACTGTCTTTGATATGTGGCTTTGCGTTTGGAGAGGAAAATTTGGATCATATCAGGACAATGAGCTTGTCAGTTCTTCAATGAGAGAACAAGTCCATTGGTCACTGTTCAGTCTGTCCCAGCGATCATTTCAAACATCCTGGATGTTGTCGGAGGGTCAGAAGGGCCATTATCTCAGCTGGGAGTTGAGTCACTGTGGCTGACAGTGGCAGTGCTCTGACTCCCTCGTATTCAAATGCATGTGTATTTATATTGTAGCTGTGTCTCTGTGCGCGTTTTTGTGACATATCAGGACACAAATGTGTATAATGACATGGGTATGACACTGGTATTACAACTTCAACATGAAATATGAGGACATTTCATATGTCCCCACTTTTCAAACAGCTTTAAAAATATACTAAACAATGTTTTAGTAAAAATGTAAAAATGCAGAATGTTTTCTGTCAGGGTTAAGTTTAGGGGGAGGGGGGCAGAATGTACAGTTTGTTCAGTATAAAAGCCATTACAACTATGGAATGTCCTCACTTTGATAGCAAAATGAACATGTGTGTACATACAGTGTGTGCAAACACTCCGCTTATGTGTGTGTGTGTGTGTGTGTGTGTGTGCAAGTGCTGATCCTCCTCAGCAGACTGCTTACTCCACAACAGTCTTAGGCCATTAGCTGAGGCCAGCAGTGCAGTCTCACCCCTCCATTCTCTCTCTACCTCTTGTTCCCTCCCTCCATCCCTCCTCATCAATCAGTTCATCAATTAATACACACTCAGTCCCTCTGCAAACACACAGAACAGCCAAAAAAGACCAATCTCCTAATTACTGTGGCTCTTCTCCCATCCTCTCCCATTCCTCTCTCTGTCACATCATCCCCCCCACTCATAAACTCTCCCTCTTTTGCTGTCCCTCTCTCCCCCCCTCTCTCTCTGAAGTATCTATCCATTTAACCTCATTGGCCTAAGAACTGGATGAAAAAGATGCAGATAAAGACAAGATAATATATGTTAGATGTGCGTTTCATTTTGGAATATCAGGATCTAAAAGGCAGCAAAGACAATAGGGTTAAGGTTTTACTTAATTTAAAAAAAAATTTAAAAAAAAGGTTTTACTGTAGTTAAACTTAAGTTTTATGATTTGGTTCTGCAATTAAATTCATTAGAGCTGCTTTACTATTTTTGTGACATGTTTCCTATATGATACAAGAGAATCAATACACAACAGACAGCTGCAAGAAGAAGACGACAAACTACAACTAAGTATGCAATTCAGATTTAATATTAAATATTTAAATAAATAATTAATTAAATGTAATATTAAAGTGATAGTTTAGCCAAAAATACCTTTTTTTGGGATAATCCTTTTAATATACATATATGTATATGTCTCTGTGTGTATATGTTCATAACACATAACAAAACACTCATAACACACAGTAAAATCCCATTAGTTAACATTAATGCATTAACTTACAATGAGCAGTACGTTTGTTAATAGTATTATTAACCTTTATTAACGTTATTCACTCTTTTTATTGACTCTCATGTTATTCCAAACCTATATTGGTTTAGAACAACATGAAGGTTAAGGATGACTAAATTTTAATTTCTGGGTGAACAATCCTTATACAAATAGATAGATAGATAGATAAACAGTTTATTGTCCCTTAACGGGAAATTTGTTTTCACAGACTGTCATACAGTACACGCAACTGGCAAAACACACAAAATCACAAAATAGTGAATGTTCAGCTTAGTAGCCTGTTAAGGAAATATATGTTACTCTATGCTAATCTGGTTATCTATATAAAATAAAAGTTGTTTTCTAATTCAGAAAGATCTTTTCTTATAATTTGGCAGTGGAGTGGAACCTTCCTTTGTACTGAAGTACCTTGGTACTTAATGTATTGCCTAATGAAATATTAACCAATTGAACACAGGCCAGCAAGCATCAGTGGATAGATATAATTCTGGGTAATGCATTGTCAGGTTGGGGATGTTGTGCATCTGTTTGTGAACATTTTGCAGTTTGATTGAATTAAAGAAAGAAAAAAGCGGTGACATAGAAAAGTGAGTTGAGTGAAGACTATTGAAAGAGAAGAACGACAAAAGAGATGGTCTCTGTGGAGCTGTATCAGGAAAACACATCCACACACTCATACTTACTCTTGGAGATGCTGCAGAGAGTTAAACAGATCAAAGTTTAATAATGAGAGCTGGGCTAATATGCATGGCTGCTATGAATTATTTAGGTTTATGAATCATTGAGTATAGAATCATTTTCTGGACAGAACTCAAGACTGGCTCAGCCTTAAAACTCAAGTGCAGATTACTGGACACAGGTGTATGCAATTGTAGACACACAAACATATACAAATATTTAATATATTTATTAATTTAATATCACGGTTAATAATTAGTAATAACAATATATATTTATTATATAACTATTTATTTATCTATTTTAAAGACAGATAGCACAAATGCTTTCACAAAAGAAAGATATTTTGTAGAACAATATATGTCATTTTGAAAAAAATGAAGACAAATAGTATTTGGACACTGTATGACTTGATAGCCACTAAAAAGAGAGACAAGTTTGTAAAAAGTAATTGTGCATATATTTATTAAAAAAAATAATTTGTTTGTAGATGCTACTTAGTTTGCTGTTTTATTTTCTAATTCAATGCAATTCATGCAGTTTTGAGTGCGTTTTTGGGCTACTGTATATTTGAATTGTCCCTTAACCCTCTCTCCTGGCACTGCATCAGAGTGAAGTTTGAGTAAAACTATTTCTCCGACTCTTCCTCCAAGACTTCATAAGAGCAACTTGTTCCTGGGATTATAATGACAGCATCTATTGCCACAAGTGCAGTCTTGTCACATCTGATTCTTATGATTGACACCTCCTAGCTGGGGCATTTGTTCTTGCTGTGGTTGAGCGAGGTGCTTTCTAATGTGTTGCAGTCACAGCAGTAGAGTAAGTGAGTTCGGTAACACTTTATTTTATTGTTACGTATGTTACATGTAGTTTCTCCAGTACTAACTGTAACTTCATAATTACATGCAACTAATCCTAAACCAAACCAAACCCTAATCCTAACTCTATAGTAAGTACATGTATAGTTACTTAATATTACTCAGTACTTAAATGTATAATTGCAGTGTAACAAAGACACCTGAAAATAAAGTGTAATCGTGAATTCTCGAGCATATTCTAACCTCTTGAGACAGCCTGTAAAGGGGCTACACACACCTCCTGCTGCCATACACTGAGATAAGCTGAGGATGAATCTATTGCACTCGCTAGCCCGGTTTAAATATAGTAGCCCCCCCTCTGTCTCCGCATACGCGCTCTTTATTGCTCAGAGACTCATGGGTTCTTGGCAGGTGGTGATTTTCTGTGCATTCTCATGTGCTCTACATGCTGTTTGACTTATTTCAGTCATTTTAAAATGGCAAAGGTATGAAAATGCAACTGAAAAGTGATATAAAACGACATCAACATTACTAGTGGCTCAGCATATAATTCCAACTCTTTTGATTAATTTATACATTACTTTTTTTTATAGGAACAAGGGCATAGGGCGAATGTGAAATACCCCTTATTATGGTGTTGTTTTCGGTACCAAGTCGGTACTTAAATTTTAAAAATGTGAAGCTTTGAGCGCCGTTGAGCGGATTCGTAAACATTTCTGATTGGCCATTGTGTTCACATGCTTGTCAGATATGTCTGTGATTGGCTACAATGATCAACGCTTCAAATATATGTTGTAAATAGACACAGATACTCCAGCTTTCAAAACGCTTTCACATTCAAACACTTCCGTGTGCTCTCAGACGCTCCCGTGCGTTGAACATTGTAGCCAATCACAGACCAATCTGATGAGCGCGTGAACACGAAGGTCAATCAGAGATGTTTACGAATCCGCTCAACAGCGCTCAAAGCGACACCATTTTAAAATTTCAGTACCGACTTGGTATTGGAGTCAGTACTTTTGACAAGAAGACAACCTTATTGTTTTATTACAATAAATTGTCGACCTTCCTATTAGATCTGAAGCTCACTGCTTGCTTGTATGTGGATGTAAGGGTTATCATGCTTCACGCTATGCTCAGTCAAAACACCATCTGGTAACCCTGTATATTCCTGAAGGGCCAGAGCTTAGAGAACAGGTGGTTATGATAGTTATATGTCTTTCCATTCTAAATAAACGCACACATATTTGCATTCCCGACTTCCTTTTCCCATGCGTTCTGATACATTCTCTCTCTTTCTTGCTGTATTTGAGGCTTGATGGGCGCAGTGAGAAAGGAAGTGGAACGATGGAACGAATAAGGAGAAGAGCGGGCCGGGGAGAGCGAGAGCAAAAAGCAAGCCAGAGGGAGAGAGAGAGAATGCGGGGGAGCACTGGGTGCTTCCTGCAGGGTTTCCGTGTGAACGCGGTCTGAATGACAATGGTGCACATCAGGGCCCCAGCACGACTCAGTCTCACGGCTCAGCCAGAAACACAGGAACACATAGCAAGCTGTTACATATACACACACGCATGCTGCACAGATATATAAACATTGATTCAATTGTCTGCCTTATTTATTGCATTTGAACTGGTTATGATGCAAATATCAAAAATCGAACTGAACAAGAACAAATCTCAGAAATTAATTATAAAATGTTTTGCTGAAGGCTAGCAATGAACAGTCGCCTATGTGCAGCGCGTGCTGCAATGGTGATTTCTCTCTCGATCTCTCTCTCTCTCTCTCCCTCTCTCCCTTCTGTGCTGTGTGTTATAAAACCTTTTGTCAAATTGTCTCCCCAAGCGAATGCATTATGCCTTAATTAACCATGTCTCTCAACGCGGAGGCTCATCATCTTTGTTGCATTACACCAGGCGCTCCGGCAGATACGCTACAGACTGCGCATCCACGCCCCTTACCGACACTCGCGCTCGCCCACTACCAGGACAACCACTCCACCTCCTCAGCGGGAATACTCCCCTTTTATTGCATTATTATGGGCAGCTTGACACGAAAGCTCCCGGAACAAGTGCGCTGACTAATCATGCTGTACCTGCGCTGCTTTATTTCTGATACAGAGTTTGTCCTTTGATTTCAGGACCACGGATAGCGCAGTTCAGTTTCAGTGCGGGGGGAGAGAGACGTTTCAGCACCATGGACAGCGTCGATCTAGAGCGCTCGTTGATATTTACTGCAAATATTGTGATTTCCTTCAAACAGAACATTTCCAAATTCAGTTCACAGCCCTTTAGTATGCCACCAGCTGTCTTCAGATGGAAATCGTACACGTTTTCTCAGCAAGTTTAGCTGGAGAGTAAACCCAGGGAATTAGCAACCAAAGGCATTTCAGAGGCTGGTGCCAGGTGGACAGATGGGCATGATATGAGCAGAGTGTTTTTAGGACACACACTCTCTCCTGAGTCTTTTCAGGCTGACAAATTATCTGTTCAGAGAGAGAGCATCACATTGCAATGTTATGTAAAAACGTGTTATTGGTTAACTGTACTGTAAGATATCTATAAAACACGCTAAAAAGCATAAATTAAATCATATATTAAAAAAATAATATTTAAAGGACAATATATTTATTGTATTGACAATGCATTTTATTTCAAAACAATGTGAGGAAAACAGTGGAATTTACCTCATAAAACTTGGGGAAATATTTAAATATTTATAAGACACTGTATAGTTTTACAGTAAAATACTATGTTAAAATTATATATTTAAAATAACTCAAAAGTAAATTGCCTTATAGTTTAAAGGGACTTTCCAGAATTCTGTGTAAACCATCAGATTTGTTTAAATTTGAAACTGTTTCAAACTTTTGGGGTCGATAATATTTCTGAATGACTTTAAAAAACGTATCTTTTGCTCAGCAGATCTGCATTTATTTCATAAAAACAGTAATATTGTAAAAATATCATTACAATTTCAAATAACTTTGTTTTCTATTTGAATATATTTTAAAAAGTAATTTATTCCTTTGATGTAAAGCTAAATTTTCAGCATCATTACTCTATAGTCTTTAGAGTCACATGATCCTTCTGAGATCCTTCTAATGCTGATTTGCTGCTCAAGAAGCGTTTCTTATTATATCAATGTTGAAATCCATTGTGCTGCTTAATATTTTTGTGGAAACTAATGAAGTCATTCATTCATTTTTTTTCAGGATTTTGGTAACACTTTACAATAACATTAGTTAACACTAGTTAACATTAACTAATGAACTGCACTTATACAGCATTTATTCATCTTTGATAATATTAATTTCAACATTTACTTATACATTATTTAAATCTTGTTAACATTAGTTAATGCACTGTGAACTAACATGAACAAACAATGAACAACTGTATTTTCCATTAACTAACGTTAACAGAAATCATTAAATACAGTAACAAATGTATTCCTCATGGTTAGTTCATGTTAGTTAATACATTAACTAGTGTTTAACTAATGAATCTTATTGTAAAGTGTTACCAGGATTTTTTGATGAATAGAAAAGAACATCAATTGTTTGAAATATTTTGATCCATAAGATGTGTACATTAATATTTTAAACTTTAATGACCTACAAAATATATAGTTACCAAAATGCCAATGTTTGTAATTTTCATGTATATTTTTTAACTATAAATGTAACACAATTTTCAGAGTATCATAGACAGTGATTAATTATAGTAACATTTGAAATGTGTAATAAGGACACTGTAAAGTCCCCATACTTGGTCAACAAGTACACACTCCCTCTTCCGGCAAGGTGTATGACTCAGACACAATACGTATTGAGAGATATGAATCCATCCATCGCATTTGGATAATGTCTCGTCTCACACAGTTTGCGAGAAGAAGCAAAATGGCACGCAGTGCTTGGTTGAGTCTTGTCTTGGCCATAAGGAGGAGTGAGCTGGAGGATAAGCGAATCGCCACGGGGACGCGCGTCATGTGCTGCAAGGCTTGAGCACGAGCGTTAAATTGATCAGATGCTCTAAACCCGCCAGCTGATCTGAGGAGGATTGCGCTCGAGACCCCGCGTCTCCGCTTCGTTTTCTCCGCCAAATATAAAACTTTTAAAGCCGAAATAATCGGTTGTCGTCCACTGAGGGGACAGAAAAAAATCCCGAGGCGGAGCGTTTTTGGGGGGCTTCAGGCGATGGGTGCCTCTTGGTTCCTCTCGGTTACCACAGAAGATGCGAGCTCGAGCTTCAATCCACGCGCTCCGGCTCCTCTCCAAAACTGATTATGCTCCTTTCAACGACCACCGTCGGATTTTTCGCGTCTTGGATTTGTCTACGAGTTCTGGAGTCTAGATGATAATTGTTTTTAGTGAGGAATTGAGGGAGAAACCGCAAGAGATCATCATTATATCTTGACATGGTGTTTTTTGTTTTCCCAGCGCGCGCTCACGCCCACCCTATAGGACCGATATGGCTCTAAAAAAGCAGATAAACTTAAATGACTAAAATCAACAAATGTCACCGAGGTGTGGATTTTTTGGGGAAGCCCCGTTGTCTGCATTTGCGAGTGTAATTCGAGAGTTTGGCGGAGGGGAGTCTGAATATTGCCATAGTATACCAAACATTGCGGATACCACAGAAATAAATTAATAATTGAAAGGTTTTCACCATTTTTCTATTCTATTTTTGTCTTGTGGATGTGGAAAAAAAAAAACAAGAATGCGACTCCTTAGAAAAACGTCTTAGACCTCGTATAGTTGATGCTAATTTACATGTAATTCATTAACGCAATTATGCTAAAAGGATCTGTATGTACACCTTGCAAATGGCAAGACGAGCCACACCGAGCAGTTGAGACGGGAAATACTTCTTAAAATGTGGATCCCACCCTCCTGAGGAAGATAATTCGTCGACATTTTATCTCTTTATGTTTGACTATTTGTTTGACTATTTGTTCAGCTGACTGCACCATTGAAAAGACACACTCCATCTATCCATCCATCAATCGCGTTATCCGAGTCCCTTTTTGGCGTTGACACGCGCTCACACACATTTCCCCAACCACTGATCTTGTTTGGTGCTTTATGATGGACATTTCTTAGCCATGAAGATCAGATCTGAATGTCTGTGTGCTCTGTGCTGAGGCGGATGGGGTGTAATGTGGTGTTGTCACCCTGAGACTTCACCCCCTTCTCGGCTGCTTCGTAACGATTGGCGTTTGGTGTCTACAGAATGGCTCGGTTCGGAGACGAAGTGCCGGCCAGGTACGGCGGCGGGGGCTCCGTGCAGGGGGACCCGGCCGCGGCGGAAGCAGGCAGGGCGGCCCGCCAGGGGCCCAGAGGATGTACAAGCAATCGATGGCCCAGAGAGCCCGGACCATGGCCCTCTACAACCCGATTCCGGTCCGACAGAACTGCCTGACGGTCAACCGCTCTCTGTTTCTCTTCAGTGAAGACAACATAGTGCGAAAATACGCCAAAAAGATCACCGAATGGCCATATCCTTTACTAAATCCAGACACGAGGTCCCATGGGAACAGGTACAGATTTGTAATATGTTATATGGTAGTGATGGCTCCTTCACTGGCCCCTGCTTGATGCTGCCTCCATTCCTTCTAGACATCTCTATAATGTAAGTTAATTATTCATCTAAATCATTATAATTAAGCGCAGAGGATGTGAAGAATAATATCCAAAAGCTACTTTTTATACATTTCGTTATTTATCATTGGTTTTAGATCATTTTGAGATGCTGGAAAACAGTCCCAGTACCAGCTTTCTTTAGGTTTCACACACACACACACACACAAAAAAATTAAAATACATAAAAATATACATTAAAAATACATTAAAGTAGAATGAAATACCATGGTAAATCATTAATTAAGTATTGATTTATTTTTGGATGAGCTGACACTGTTCAGCAAAGCTAATGTAGACATTTTGAACATGTTTTTTTCCCGTCTATAAATGTTATTTAATAATATTTCAGTAATATTAAGGAGATTGTACCCCACCCTTTTCCATTGTCTATAAAGCGTTTTGGAATATTTTTAAACCATGAGTTAAAAGTACCATGATACACCCCAGTAAAGAAGGTTTCCAGGGTGGGCTAGGTTCGGATTGTCCCCCCCCCCCATAATGGAGCCAAGCCTGATGTGCATGTGTTTTCATATCCATGTGTAAGCATGTGTTACGTGTGTGGGTCTGTGTTCAGAGGCCTGAGGCTGCGTGGGTGTGCGTGGTTTCCCGCTGGTTGGGATTGGCGGAGTGTGCAAGTGACTGTTTGAGTGCCTGTGTGAGTGTGGAGGGGGGCTGCTGATGTCAGCATATGAGCTTTAATGGAGCCTTGCAATGTGGAGCGGATAAAAGGAGAGAGATGAAGTTGCCTTTCAATACCGTATGTGCACAGTTAAGTAAACCACATCGAGTTTGGTCAGATTGAGCTAGTGGTCCAGATTACATGAAAACAGATTGTAGCAAATTGCGAAAAATGATCACGCGCATGAAAAACATAAGTAGCTTGAAGTCAGTACGAAGTACATGGTTTTGAAGTTTTGAAGACAAAAATTGATAATTCACATAAAAATTTGAATTCTGTCATGATTTACTTCCATTAAGTAGCCTGTATGACCTTTTCTTTTCTGTGGAACACAAAAGGTTGGACCCCACAGACTTACATTGAATGGACAAAAAAACCTTGAGACTGCTTTTGTGTTTCATGGATTAAAGAAACTCATAAAGGTGTAGAATTTTTGGGGCGAACTATCCCTTAAAGATGTTCATGTATCTTGTATACTTTATTGCTGCTTGTCAAATTCATTATGTTAAAAGTTACTTGCAGAACACTTTTTACAAGAAAGGTCTCCTTGGAATATATTGAAGGCTTGCTAAAGGATGCAGTAGTTAAAGAGTATGATCCCTGAATCATTAAAGTTCCCTTTCACATTGACCCTACCACTTTTGGGACATTGACTAGGCTCTGAGCTTACACTTGTGCAGAAAGACATGGATCAAGGCAATGCAACAGCAACTTTAAGACACTCAGTTCCTCAATCATGATTGGCAAACTGCCATGTGTTAATGTGTACAATGATTTCTCTAATATTAGCTTTACTGTTACAAAGACAGGGTACTAATACTAATATATACTCCATCTCTTGGAGAGTTGTCACATGTAAGTTGCTGTTGCGTTTAAAAAGCTCTGTAGAGCGGTGGTTATCCAAGAACTGGACAGTGCAGCTATTGTGATACAGTCACCATTTGGTTTTAGTCAGCAGCAAAGCTTTTCTATCGGTCAGTTTCCTTAGCTCAGTATGTTGGCTGGCTGTTTATAATTTCTTTTTCCATCTGAGTGCTAATGGTTTGGTAAAACAGTGCGGTGGTAGAGGTGTTAGACTGTTTTAAAAATACTCTGTCGGAATGATGAGTTTATAAGGTCTTTGCTTGTATGAGTGCCAGTAAAAAAAATTCCCTCATACTCTCATGCTCCTACGCCTCCCCTTTCCTTTTGCCATCTCTCTGTCTCTCTCTCTGATTCTCTCCGACCATCTGCTCATTCTCTCTGTTGTCTGTATGGTGGTGGTGCTTCCTGGGGTTCTGTTGGACTCACTGGGCATGAGCATGTGAGAGAAAACGGAAAAAGAATGGAAAAAGAGTGATCTGGGGAGGTACACTCATTTCTGTCCCTTTGGGCATGTGTGTTGGGATGTGTATGTGTGATGCAAGTGAAACAGATTTGTAGCCATTCGAACCAAAGATAGCCTCTAGAGACAAAGCCCATGGTCTGATTTTAGGAGCAGATCAGTTTTTTTTGAATAACAGTTAAAGATCAGTTTGGGTCATAATCCACCCCAGAATTAAAAGATAAATATAAGAATGTAAAGAAAATTAAGCTATTATATTATGTTTGGATTATTCAGGCTTTTTTTGTTGTTTGCATATTGACATATTTGAATGAGAGTTAAACACATTTCCTATTAAATGATCCTTTTCTTAAATGCAAAGAAACTGTATTGTTTATTCTTACTCTAAAGAAATACTGAAAAAAATATTAATTTGTTTAACAGAAATACATACAATAGATGCACTTAATATATTTATATTTTATTGTAGTAGTTGTTGTACCACCTCTAATTTAAGATGATTCATGAAAAATCGAATTTTACTACTTTTTTTTTAAATGTAATACAATTAAAAATGACTAAATTGCTAAAGTAAGAGTCACTTTTCTCAAAATTGAGAAGGGGAAAGGTTGTCCTGGGCCAGGTAACGTGCACCCACTATGGTACTATATAGTAAAATTTTACTTATCACGTTAATTATAATGTAAAATAATGTCAAATTTTTTTATTATTTTTTCTTTCTGTGCTGTTGTCATTTGTATTAATAATTTTGTTTATTTTATTTCTGTTTCAGTTTTAGTTTAAATTTTTCTAAATTTAGTTAAAAGGTTCATTTATTTTCAACTTTGTTGCTGTTTTAGCATGAAGAAGGTCTGCAAATATCCAAAGCACAAAGTTCACTCATAAGGGAGTCATTCTCTATATCAGTAAACACTCCCTGAAACGCCTTGATTGTTGAAACACGCTTCAGTTGACCAATCACAACACACTGGTCCAACTGACCAATCACCAATCTTTTCGGAAGGAGGAGCTCCATAGAGACAGGAACTAAAGGGGTCCGTTTCCCAAAGCCATCTATAGTCGCAAGTTCCGTCATTACCAACACAATTCAGCTGAGCCCTGCAACCATAGTTTGCTAACAATGCTTTTGGGAAACGCACCCCAGAACGTTACTGACAGATTTGGAAAACATGTGCTGCAACAGTGTAAACTAAGTAAAAAAAAAAAAAAAAAAAAAAAAAAAAAAAAATATATATATATATATATATATATATATATATTTTTTTTTTTTTTTAACATTCAAGCCTGAAATACTATTCTAGTATACCCCAAAAACAAAATCAAGACTTTGTAAAAGTGCATAATAAGTCCTCTTTAATTAACAAAATGACCCTGACTGTGACCTGGACATGTTTTTGTGACACTAAATCTTGCTTTCATTACCTTATGTTAGTAACATGACTGCATGGTCACAAATATAGTAAGTCTTTGCATGGTTGGATGCAGTAACGTGTTATAACAGAAGAACCGGGGTTTGTAAATGTCTCTGCTGGTTTCACACTGTGGCCTCCTGTCCAAGCTGAATGGAGATTGTGCATCAGCAGCAACATACAGTGGATGGATCATTGCTGGGTGAGTGAAGACTTGGTAGGGCGGCACAGCCTGTGGCATCAAACACGCAAGCACACGCACATGAACTAAGGCAGCTAAAACAGTGACACCTGTTCTGTAGGATCAGTCTCCTCAGGAGACCAAAGGAAAAGGGAACCTGGCCAGGACTCAGCACCGGCCTATGGCATCACACACACACCATGTGGGACTTTCACGCTCCAGTGTGCAATCATAGAGACACACAAGAAAGAGATACATGCACACACTCGCACACCCACACACACATACCAGATACCAGACACTAAATCCATTGCTTTTCTCTGGCTAGAGAACACAATCTGGCTTTCTGCTGCAGTGCAGACTTGAAGGGATACAACATAGTTTGAGCAGAAGAAGCATCTAATGGTCTGTGTGTGTATGTGTGCTCAAAGAGTAAGGAAAACGTCACAATGCACTTCACAATGACGGTATTTATTGTATAACCCTCTTAGACACACATACACACTTCCTCTCTTTCTCTCTTCTTAGTTCTATCACACACTCCCACACATATTCATATTGAAATGCTCTTTTTTTGCTTCTCAGTTGGACGTTTCCTTCTTTATTGCCATAACCTTTAGGTACTCTCTGCTGGTAAAAGGTCTTTTTTATGAATACCAAATTATGTTTTTTTTTTTTTTTATTATTATTAATTTTGTTGTCCTGCTGATGCATTTGCCCTTCTATTAGGAGGAAGTAAGTTCAAGAAAGCTTTGTGATCATAACCTTTTTGCAGCTCCCATAATGCTTTGCTAAACCACATTGAGATGCTTGGCTGGACCTAGGTTGCAGTTGATTGGATCTCAGTAGATTTGAGACTGTAAAATGTTAGAAGTTGATATAAGAGTTTAATTGTTCTCTAGAGATGCTTGATATACAAGCACCATATTGGACAATATTAGAAATGATGGGTTTTTAATTTTGCCTATTAACATGATTACATTTGCCATCATCTCATGCTCAGTTAATGTGATTCTTTAAATGTAATTTAATAACACTATTAAATGTAATCTTTAGCGAATCTGAAAATTAATATATTTTTTTCATACTGTACATTATACATTTTTAGTGTTTTTTGTGTTAAATACATTTTAAAATATGTTAAAATAGAAAACAGTTATATTAAATAGTAACATTTTACAATATTACTGTTTTTACTGTGTTTTTGATCAAATAAATGCAGACTTGCTGAGCATAAGATACTTCTTTCAAAAACATTTAAAAAATCTTGTGTGCTAACAGTATTGCACACAGGGTTCGATGTAGTGTTGTCAAAAGTACCGACCGCAATACCAAGTCGGTACTGAAATTTTAAAAAATGTGACGCTTTGAGCGCTACTGAGCGGATTCGTAAACACCCCGATTGGCTTTTGTGTTCACGGGCTCATCAGATTGGTCTGTGATTGGCTACAACGATCAACGCACGGGAGCGTCTGAGAGCACACGGAAGTGTTGGAATTGGAACGCTCCCATATGTATCTGTCTAAGCGCTAAGTGGAGAGTGTCATGATGTCCATTTACAACATGTTTTTGGAGCATTTATCATTGTAGCCAATCACTGATATATCTCATGAGCGTGTGAACACAATTACCAATCATAGGAGTTTACGAATCTGCTCAATAGCGCTCAAAGCATCACGTTTTTAAACTTGGTATCGCGGCCGGTACTTTGGACAACACTTGTTCGACGGCACATCTGCTTTTAAACCTCCCAGGATGCCTTGACACATATACTTCAACTGCGTTGCTGTTGCTCAATAATGAACAAAAATGGCAATTGACAGAACGTCATAGATGCTGTTGATAGAGCTTAAGTTTCTTAGAACAATAGAACATTCTTTTCCCATATGTGTTTGTATTCCTCAGCTTTCAGAGAGAGACAGAGAGATTCAAGAGTTCTTTCCATTGTCTGGCATGATGTGTTGGACGTGAGCCATTGGCTGTTGTCCAGAGTAGCTGTATGGCCTTAGTGTCACTGCTGTCACTGTAAGGAAAGTCTCACCTTATGAGCTCCCATGGCTCTTTAGTATGCTGTGTCTTATGGTTAAAGACAAAGTTCAGCTTTTATCAATGGCTTTAAAGGGATCGTTCACAAAAAATTGAAAATTCTCTTCTTTGATGTTGTGTTTTGTTTACCAGCGAGCTGACAAAACAACCTGTCACTCACATGAGATCACAGAAAAAGCAAACCGCAAACATCCTGGAAACCAATCCATTTCCAATTAAGTCCCGCCCTACATTTTTTTCTTGTTCGAGAAGACGTTTTACTCACATGTACGTCACAATAGGGAAGAAAAGACTTTAAGGAAATAACAAAATAGATTCAGTCTGCTTCTATGATATGGCATCATAAGACTTGGAATATTGGTTGGCGAAATTTTGCATGTAAAATCCAGTCATTCCAAAGAGAAATTTCATGTTAGGGTGAAAAATTTTGCCATGCAGATTGTTCTCATGTTTAAGTTGGTCTTGCGATTTCTCCACACTGACCAACAGTAAGATGCTTGGTTTGAAAGTGCTTCATGCGTCTGTATGCTGTTGACAATGGAAAAAGGACATTTTTGCCACGAATGTGGTCAGTTAATGTGACCGCACCTTTACTGACCCTAATCTTCTGAACAGTACTGTATGTTTTAAGGAAAACATCATCAGGACTCATGTGATTTCAGTCCCTGCGTCCCAATTTGTATACTATCCATCCTAAATAGTATTCAGCAATCTCGAATACAGTTTGGGGCAGTTAATATGCGAATTGGGACACATCGAGTGTAACATATTTAAAGACTTTGCCTGATGCCAAATAGCAAATGGCAAGGACATGTATTTTAGGTAGACAGGGATGTTAAAGTTTATGAGCACAATTGCTTGATGCGATCAGTAAAGTGAAAGAGACACATATACAGAGGAAAGGAAGACGGAGTAGATTCTGCTGGTTTTGTCGTTTTGTTTATTTAACAACCTTTTCAGCGCTCATTTTACCAAGCGTTCTATCTACATGATATTAAGTGGCCTTTAAACCAACCACCATGTTTGTAGCAAGTTTGTTCATGTTACAGGCTTGTGTGCTTTGTGCCTTTGGTAGTTACACTTGACTTTTCCATGTGACTGAAAAGTGCTTTTGCCTCAGGTATCCCACAATCTCTTTGGACTGTTTCTGGCCCTGGTTTTAAATCGGTGGAGTTTCTCTGCCCACTGGGCATGAGCAGTCCTGTTAAATATCACCGTGTGTGCTGTGAAGCATTTCCTGATTCTTTGTCATGTACGCTTTTGGCTCCTCTCCTCTTCTTAATGTTCCTCTCATTATAAAACCATGCGACTGTAAGAACATCTTAGTACGTGGCAGAAGACAAACCCTCCGCCACCTCGGATGACTCAATGAGACTGGAGGTACTGTGATTTTGTCCCAGTTCTTGGTCAGGAGCCATGTTTTCATCTGTGCCCTGAATCGATCAAATATATATCCTGCCTAATTGTTATTTTGTGATTAAAACACTGCATTAATGAGAGGATACTAATAGGAGTGCTTATGTAAGGGAGGGTAATGATAATAATTATTCTGATGACAGTGTGATTTGGCATTATAGGGGCTGCTTTAGGAGAAACTGACAGAGCAGGGAAAAAGGGAGAGGCAAGGGTGAAGAGGAAGAAAAATGAGTAGAGGTGGAGGAAGAGACGGGGTGAGATCGTGGATTTAAATCAGATTGCATTAAAATAGAGCCTATTGATTGTTCATTCATTCTATTTATCTATCATTCTATCTGTCATCATTTGTTCTATCATTTATTCTATTGATCTATTACTGCAGCATCCATCCTTTTTACCATTTTGTCTACCTTTCTATCTATCGTTCTGTTGTTCATTTTATTCTGTCTGTCATTCAATCATTAATTCTATCATTCTATCAGTCTAGCATTGTTTGTTCTGTTGTTAATTCTATCTGTATTCTACCTGTCGTTTTATTTCTCTATTATTCCATCTAACGTTTTAACATGCTATCCATCATTCTATAATTTTATCGTTCCATCACTTGTTCTACTGTTCATTTTGTCATTTCTATCTTTCATGCTTATATTTTGTCTATCTATCTATCTATCTATCTATCTATCTATCTATCTATCTATCTATCTATCTATCTATCTATCTATCTATCTATCTATCTATCTATCTATCTATCTATCTATCTATCTATCTATCTATCTATCTATCTATCTATCTATCTATCTAGTCTGCCATTCTAGCATCTATCTATCTATCTATCTATCTTTGGTACCAAGTTGGTAGTGAAATTTTAAAACATGACGCTTTGAGCACTGTTTAGCGGATTCGTGAACACCTCTGATTGGCCATTGTGTTCATGCGCTCAACGTATATGTTTGTGATTGACTACATTGATTGACTACAAAAATTTGACAAGCAGGAGACTTTGCTTTCCATTTTATCTCAGTGTACTCCATGAGAACCATTTTGAGATCTTACAGAGATATCAGTTTTGATTTTCCTTTCTGGCAAATACTATAGTCATCCATTTATGCGTACAGTGTTGTGTGTGTTCATGCAGGTTTGACCAGGTTGGTATGTTCTGACAGAGCTAACATGTGATTCAGTGTGACAGCCTCCTCTCGTAGATCAAACACCACTGGAATAAGAGTGAGTGTGCTACTGAGGAGTCACAGTGTCCTCTTACCCTCATAAAACATCCACAATTTGCAATATAAGCATTTGATCCTATATTTTGCATCTTCTGTAAGTTTTCGCCTTCATTTTTCATAAAAATATGTAATGACAGAATGAATGAGAAACATAGGAACTGCACAGATATTCAATAAAATGTTACATTATAATGATAAAACATATATTTACATTTTTCATCATACACTTTTATCCAAAGCGACTTACAAGGGGAGCAATTAGGGGTTAGGTTCCTTGCTCAAGGGCACTTTAGTCATGGTATTGAAGGTGAGGAGAGTGCTGTTTAGTCACAATCCCCACTTTCAATTTTTGCCGGCGTGGGAATCAAACCGGCTACCTTCAGATAACAAGCCAGACTCCCTCACCACTAGGCCACGACTACCCCTAAAATATATATCAAATCAGTACAGAACAGTCTTTCATATTTTATAAATGATATATATATTATATATTAGGGCTGTCAAAATTAGCGTTAACGCATGTGATAGATTTTTTCATGGTAATGCATAAAAAATATTTACCAGTAATTAACTCAGCATCTATTTTTCCATTATAATTTGGCTGTCGTTACATTATATGATCATGGTTTCATTCATGCAAATGCTTTTAAACCATTCAAGTGCCACAAGAAAACGAGAACACCCTGTCTGTAAATATTGTTTCTATGCGACACACACACGACTCATGCACAGAAAG
Organism: Opsariichthys bidens; assembly: GCA_037194245.1. Lineage (NCBI taxonomy): Eukaryota > Metazoa > Chordata > Actinopteri > Cypriniformes > Xenocyprididae > Opsariichthys > Opsariichthys bidens. The sequence continues at coordinate 10,611,392 of CM074299.1, forward strand.
ACGGCACACCGTATCTAGTTCTCTTTCACACTTGATCAAACAATGACATACAGAATTATGCCAAAATGCCGTTTTGTCCATCATCCACATAAGAGCAGTCTTAAACAAGTTAACTAACGTCTTAAATGAACTTAAAGAGTTGTGAGAAGATTAGATGCGCGTCAGATCTGTGTCATGTTCGGCAGGGGAAGGTCTTAAAGCCACAGCAGACTAATAAACCAGTTTCTGTGATGTCTGTCGTTAATGCTCATCAAAGAACAACGGTAACAAAATTGTAGTTTTAATAAGGATTAATCTATATTTAATTGATCATTTATACAGTGAAGACTGTAAAGTGTTTGATAACTTCATTCAGTTTTGTGAGACTGGTAGGAAGCCTAATAAATGTTGAAATGGCAGCTTTTATTTATACTGTAAAGTTGAATGTCTATAAGTAATGTTTAATTACTTTTTATTTCATAGAGACATCAGTACCATTATTGTTATATCAGTATATCAGTGATACTGGCCTTCATTCATAAAAAGATGCCATTAAACAAATATTGAAAATATAGTGTCTTTAACTTGTTTCTACATATAATTTGGAGAGTAGAAATTATTACAATACAAAAATATTAAAAACTCCAATGTTTTTAATCACAATTAATCATGAAAACTTGTGTGATTACATAGTTAATTTAATTGATTGACATCACTAATATTTTGTTTAATATTTTATTTCCAGTGAGACAAATATGTTGTCCAGAGAACGTATAATGTGTACATGAATTAGCACGCGTGCTAGTAGTTTGGAGTCAGATACACACACCGCAGGTCTGATGTAAAGATCGCAATGGTCCGATGATTGCTATTGATTCTGACTTTTTATAGCTGTTTTTGGTTGCCATGGTAACTCGGTGGGTCTGCCCCTGCAGTAGTACACAAAGCCTGCACATACACGCACAGACGAAGATGGAAAGAACTATCTAGGGGATGCAAACACACTCAGTATTGCAGTATACAATGCCTTCTAAAGATGGGCGTGAAGAGGGGGAAGTGTGTTAGAGACAGAGAGAGAGGCATCAGCTTTCCATGTATCCTTCAGGGAGCAATGTGTATGATACATGCAAGTTGATTGTATGTACATCTGGTGTTTGACTCTGGGGCAGTGTAGGCGGAGGTGAGAGGCCACAAGCCACTGTCATCTTAACAATAAAGGGGATGGGGGTTGATAGCCAGTGGTTAAAGCTGGTAACAGAAAGATTGAAAGTTCATGGCCTATGAACTTCACAGTTTGACCACCCGTCACTGCTGTGCCTTTGTGTAGGGTGTTTGACCCCAGCTTGATGGAGGAGGAGTGACCCTGCAATTAGTGCACTGTGAGTGGAGATGGTTGGAGAAAGTCATTAGCTTAATGCTCTGCAAAAACTCATTTTCTTAAAGGCACAATATGTAATTTTGGCCACTAGAGGGCACCTATTCAAAACGAAGGCGTAGCTTGATGACTCCGAGATTGAGCGCAGAATCACGGGAGATGTCGTCTTCACTTCACAGAATATCATATTAATAAATGTTAGATGTTGCGAAATAGCACGCAATTCATTTTAAAACATATTGTATGACGGAGAAATGTTTTACTGTTACTTAAAATTCCCTTTTGACTGAACACCATCCAACAAGATCACTCTATTATATCACATCTATTCAAAGACTCTTGTCGATCCCTAAATCTAGGTTAAAATGTAGGGGGGACCGTGCCTTTTCTTTAGTTGGTCCTAGACTCTGGAATGATTTGCCCATTTCAATCAGACAGGCTCCATCTCTATCTGCTTTTAAATCTAAGTTGAAAACATATTTGTTTGATAAGGCATATAATACATATTGAAGCACCCTGTCATTGTCTTTTTTTGTTATCTTTTTCACCAAGTCTATTGTATGCTATGTTTTACAATTTCTCCGTGTATGTGTTTTATTGCTTAATAATTTGAGTTTTCTGTGTTTTTAGCTATTGTAAAGCACATTGGACAACATAGATTGTATTTAATTGTGCTATATAAATACATTGCCATAGCCATTGCCTTGAAAATAACACTGCATTTGATTATACTATGTTATAGCCACTTGTCAAAATAATGTTTTTCCCCTGAGACATGATAAAAGCAGAGTGCTCGTGTAAAATCAAAGAAACGAGATTCAAACTAAAGCACTAGCAGTGTTGAGCTATATAACAATAATTCATTTTCTGTCTATAAATATATCCAAACAGTTGTTCCCTTGTCTAATAAAACATATAATATATTAAAGGGTCGGAAATCAAAGGTAACGTGGGTATGGTGTCATTGACAGGCGACGCATGGACATGGTCCATGTCCTGGTTAAAATTGCTATTTCTCTGGATATAAACATTCTTGGAAACATCTGGGATTAATTCACTTCAATGTAGTTACTAGTCATTTAGCATGTGTTTTTACAGTACATTAATTACTACAGTCTTCCTGAAGTAACCTGGGATTAAGTCTTGTGCTGGAGGGCACAGTGGTAATGAGGACAGTGATTTTGGTAAGTCTGCAGTTCATGGGTCACAGCAAGCTAGGATTAGACTTTTTAACTACTCAGATCTGTAACCATTAGAATATCAAAGCCATAAACTGGTTTATTAGTGAACTATTTATTTGAAATGAAACCCCTATTATATTAAAGTTTAGAACCTGTAGAATGCGCAATAGTGGCACTTTTTGGCTTTGAACGTGCAGTGCTCATATTTATTTAATTAAATCATCGCATTAAACTGTTACACTATTCCTGTTTTCGGGGCACTTAAAATGATAATTAAGACTTTAGCTGTACCATTTAAGTTATGTTTTTATGACCTTAAATTTGACAAAACTGACTTTTTATTCACACACATGCTGCTAAATACATTTTAGAGTTCGCACAGATCTATTTTTAGTAAATGTGAGTGAAATGTTCGCTCTGTTGAACCCTGTAAAGCAGGGGTGGCCAACGTCGGTCCTGGAGAGCCACAATCCTGCAAATTTTTGCTCCAACCCTAATCAAACACACCTGAACAAGCTAATCAAGGTCTTAAGGGTTACTAGAAAGCTACAGGAAGGTGAGTTTTTATCAGGGTTGGAGCTAAACTCTGCAGGATTGTGGCTCTCCAGGATCGACGTTGGCCACCCCTGCTGTAAAGGTTTGTTTAAGATTATTAGCAAATCTTGTTGTCCAAATTGAATGTGTTTAAACAGGCACAGTACTTGTTAATGTGAATAGACTATTCAAATGCAGTCGAGCAGCTGAAAGATAATGTTGGCATTCTTTCCAAACTTATTGGTTGCACATGTTCGTGGACAGCAGCTAATGCTCTGATGGGAACAGTCACAATCATCAATATGTGTCAAGTGTCTTTAGAGATCCAGGAGGTCAAACCTTCAATCCACAAACCCCTCCATGAATGTGTTGAAATGTAATTGGCTGAAATTGCAGTCATAAATCTCAGCTGTGATCATCAGTTGTGTGACATTTTCAACTCCTTTGCAGACACTCTTCTATCTGTCAGTCGTCTGTTTTTTTTTTGTTTTTTTTTAATTAATTTTTCAGTCAGGCTCTATTTCTAGTAACTGGCACAAGCTTGTGGTCACCGTGCTTCAGGCATCCAGCGAATTATGGTAATAAAAAAAAATCAGCAAAGTTGTAAAATGGAGCCCTCTTAATTACTGCTACACTCCTGCATGAAGACACAAGCCCTGATTTAATTAACCATTTGACAGTTGGGAAATCTCTTAGTCCTTTAATTACACTCATTTCCTGTAGTGTTTCCAAACTAATGATATCATGATTTTTCGCATTCTGATCACTTAAATTAAATTCAGCATTTGATTTTGACAGAAGTATTATCATCGTCTTAGCATCTTACACCCAGCATCAAACTGTCTTCAAAGGTGTTGCCAACTCCTGCACTCATGGAAAAAAAACTACTTCGCATTTTTTCTCAGATTTTCTTGTACATTTCACAATTAGTTACCATGAAACCGCAAGTAATACATTGAATTAATTATGAAATTTTGAAGTAGAAAGTTGTTAATGCAATGCTTCTTTGATTAAATGACATTTAGCAATCACATGCAGGTATCAGTTTGTCCCTCAAGACGACAGAGAAGTTGAGAAATTAAACTTTTCTTTTTTCCAGAGATGCAAATAGGCCACTGTGAAAAAAATGGGGTTTTGCAGGGGCAAGTCCCCAAGATGGTGATCTGGTTCCATATATAGCTAATGTGGCTAATTCTGGTGTCCATCATGATTCAAGGGTGACTCACTGCCTGGTCCACACCTGTGTGTGTGTGTTTGTGCACATGGTTTGTTTAAGCACTGTTGATTATTTTTAAGATCTAGACATTGCCGATGTTGCACTGTAAGCTGCTTTTATTTTCCAGTTTTATGTGGAGCTCTAAAAGCAGAACATAAAATATTTTTTTGAATGTATATATAAGTTCAAAATCTGTTAAGTATATATATATATATATATATATATATATGTGTATATATATGTGTGTGTGTGACAATGTTTCATCTGAATAAGCTCATATCGTTAAAACTATAGGAAAGATAACAAATATTTCTTCAGATATATTTATAGATATCTTATATAGATATTGAGTGGAATTCAGATATATTTTGTTTCTACAGCTGAACACCTGGTGTTTTTAAATTCATATTAGAATCAAAAAGTACTATATATATATCCTGGTTTCGAAATTTGATTCATTATTTGAGTTTGGAATTCACACAAACATTTTTGTGATCATTTTAAAGGGGTCATGACATGAGAAATCAAGCTTGATCTTTTGACATATAAGATATATAGGGTGACTATGACAAAGCCAAGACATGACTTTCAGACACATTAATAGTTCATTTAAGGCGGTTTCTCTGCCATTATTACAATGACAAATGTCGAGAGGCGGAGATTCACATTTCGCTCAACTGGACGCGCGCTCTCTCGCTCAGATATTACATGTGCTGCTCAAACATTGTCCTCCTGCATGTGCACTCGTGAATCTAGAATTGTCTTTCCAATATTTAATTTTGCCAGAAGAGCAACATGCAGAAACATTAATCTGTGCATATGCCAAGTTTGCCAACGAATGTAAATCAATATTTACATGCCATAATAGTAGTAAATTTATCTTTCTCACACATGTCCCGCATTGTCCCGCAAAATGACATCTACAGTCCTGCAACAGATCAATAGCCTGGTGGTCACCCTTAAAATGTATTTGTACCATTTAGAACATCATGCAAGTTTCATAGCTTAAAACATTCTAATTATATTTAAAGGGTTTATTTAATTAGACTCCAAAAACAGCTGGGGAAAAATTGCGGGATCTGTGAAATCACACGGGCAAATGCATTTACGTATGACAATAGATATGTATCATCCTACCATAGGCCCCGCCCACTGGCATTCAGTCGCTTAACTGTTGACATTTTCCTACACTGGATGTGAGTGTCGCGTCTCATCAAAAGCAATTAGAACCCATTATAATCTCGTTTGTCCAGAGAATATGTATTCTAAACTAGGGGTGTCATACTGGTATATAAACTTGCAACAGCTATTACCGATAATACTTGCATTTGAATTCGCACTCGCTTTTTTACTTTCGCTTTCAAATTAACAATCACGTGTGCTATGTGTAAAGGCCCATAAATTTACAGTCATCGTGGAGCCGCTATCTATATACGAGGTGATGAGATTGATTTTTGAATGTTGCAGTTGTTTTGTTTTTTTTTTAAAGAATTTTTTATGACACCCACTTTGTGTAAAGAGCGCTGGTGCTGGACCGCACATTTTCCAGGATAAGATATTTGTCAGTGATGCTCAGGATCCGTTCAAATTCTCTGCAATTGTCGTGTCTGTAATCTCTCTTTTGTCATGTAGTAGGTTTCCCTTCCTACTCTAGCTTATGTTACTGAGCAATGTATGAAACTTGTATTGTGAGCACTTCCTGTGTCTATTTGCCTATTCATGAAGAATCGCTTGTTTGTATTCCTCACTTGTAAGTCGCTTTGGATAAAAGCGTCTGCTAAATGATTAAATGTAAATGTAGTAAGTGAAATCTGACTGCACTGTGCTGCGACTCTGCAGATCATGCTGTATGGAGCAGAGCAGATTGCTTCAGTTTATAACTACTTATGTCTGTTTTCCAACTGAACTAAATGGTTATTTTTTTAAAATAGCAAAACAACAGTGGCCAAGCTATGCAATCGGTGTACGGATGGACACCTTGTAACACCAGTAACACTGACTACCATTGCAAGCCTGTCGTAAACGAGGCACAGTGTAATGGAGAGTTTGCAAAGGAATATTTGTTGAAAGATGAAACCGCTAACTAATATTACAACAGCTGCATCACGAAACATAAGCAAATGAAATCACAATGCTTTGTCCGTAAATGGCAGTTTTATATGGATAATGTTTTCAAAACACTTACACACGTGCCATAGCGAGTGGGTGTTGTACGTGTTCCCAAAGCAGTGACATTTACGGACAAAACTTAAAGGTGCAGTCGCTTAAAAAATTGAATCTTTTCAGACATAGGGTCAGAATGAAGCTCGAAAATAATCGCTTTTACGCATTTATATATTTTTTTTACTGTTTGTATTTATATTTACTGTTAGCAGACATGGATGTTTTTTTTTTTGCTTCATAACTGGGGTTATTGTGGGTCACAGTGGATTGTTCAGAACACGGATACACCTTATCAACAAACGCGCTGTAGTCTTAACTCATCAATACCCCTCATTGATCCGTGAGTCCTTTTCCCTCTGACCCAAGCATTTTTCTCACTCCTCTAAATGAGAAGTGGATTGGGGAAAGTTTTTTCTTTTTTCAGTTGGACGGTGGGTTGTGCAAGCTCTGACTTTCCCCCCAGGGTCCTAAATCTCTCTTGGGACAATTTAGAAGTTGCAGTGCTGAGACTGCAAGCTTTTAGCCTCTCTTATCAGGGCCTGGCCTTGCTGACATGCACGCCTTACACACATATACACACGCATACGCAGGTGCGCCCCACTGGTTCGCAGTAGATCTCCCAGATTGCATTGGGCCATTGACATTCCATCAAGTCCCATCAGCACTTGCTTCACTTGGCTGAAGCTCAGAAAGCTCAGTTCAGCCCAGGAGCCACAATGTTACTGTGTTCTCTGCAGATCGCACAACGCAGGGGTATTGACATGGAGAAATATGTATTACTGTAAGAAATACTGGTCACTTGCAGTTCTTAATGGATAACATCCAAGTACTTCTGTAGCTCTGAAGTACAATAAACATGCAATTACAGCACAAATGCTTCTTTAATAGAAGAAAAGTGTTAATATGTTTAAGTCAAGTAATGCTGATGTAGCTTCACTGTGGCGGGTTGTGCTCTGTAGAATATTGTGCATTTGCTGTTGCTCCGATCAATACAGAAGCTCTATAAAACAGAAAGAACTCTCAGTGCCTGGCTACAGTAATGTAATGCATGTAGTTCAACGCGGACAGTATTCATGACGGAAATATATGGAGGACATGTACAGTGTGGCTGCTCTAAAGGACAAATAGTGATAAAATTAAAAGTACACTATATATTTTAGTCTATTGAAAATATCTAATGCATATTTAATTGTCCAGTTTCATGTATTGTCCCTAATTTTTTCTCCCAATCTGAGAAGAAATAATATATATACATTTTGAGTGATTACAGCAATAACACTTTGAATTCGAGTTTTCAATCGACTAAAATTGAATTCACAGAAATGAATCAAACTTTTTCTACTGCTGTTATGCAAGTTTAAATCAGAGGTGCTATTGAAACATCTCATGCTTGCAAGTTGTGAGTTTGGATCCCCAAACAATTACCTGTTTTTTATTTTATTTTATTGATTTTATTTCATTTATTTTAATTTGTTTTATTAATAATTTAATTGATTTATTTGAGTTAATATTTAAGCAGTTACCCTCGATAGACCCAAAACTCTCACTCTGGCCAGAGGACCACCCTAATTTTTAACACGTGTTTTTACAAATGTGTGTTCTCAAAATGTGTACTTATTATGCATGTGCGTGCATATATGTCTATTTTATGATATGTGAACAGCAGTTGTGGTTGTTTTTAAGTCAGCTGATGATAATCTACTTGCAGTCAAGCAGAAAAAAAAATACTGCATCTCTTCTTCCCCTCCACCCTCAGTTCAGAAACCTCTCCGCATTTCCCGTCTTCTCATTTTCCCTCTTTTCTGTTTATACACCCATCTCTCTTCCTCACACTCTCCATTTCAGTTTCTCTCACTAGGGGCTCTCTCTCCGTCTGTTCCGCCACTGTTTATGTTTTTTCTTCCCTCTATCTTCTCTCTCTCTGCAGAAATGCTGAGGCGGCAGTAGCGCTCTGACTGAATTAAGATTGTATGATTGATGTGCAGCACTCTCAAACGAGAGTGAGAGAATGAGAAGGAAGCAGAATTGCAAGAGGGAAAGGAAAAAAGGCTGAAAAGGAAGGATAAAAGATAGAGGAGTGGAGAGAAAACAGGGTGGAATAAGCAATTATTTGATTTTTTTAATACAGGGCAAACAGACAGAGAGAAACATGCAGGTGTCAAGGGGTGAAAGGTACCGGATTTGATGTTTAAAGACTGGAGAGAAATTAGGAGTATTTGGTGTTTTCTGAGATGATGCCGAAAGACTGAAGGAAAAATGGAGGAATGAGAGAAATTGAAGTGAAGAGAGTGAGTGAAAAGGAGGCATGTCAGAAAGACAGACATTCTGTAAATATGAAAATAGAGTAAAGGCCCGTATGACATGTCGTATGACATAAATGTTGAGTGAATGTCCACTATATCTGAAACATATATATATATATACACTCATGATTGTACTGTCCTCATGCACACACATACAAGGGTAGTTAGAAGTGAATTGCTGGGAGTAGGGCTAGTTATCACAAAAAAATTCCATCCTCCACTTTTTGTCATGCGCTTTCTTAAAATTTTAAATATAATTTATTTTAAAATAAACTCCACCAATTGAAAATATAGGGTCAGTAATAGGGCTGGGTGATATTACGATAATGGGTAATATTACGCGTTTCCACAAAGTAAAATATCTATATTTAGAGACTTTGCTATATCGTATATATCGCAGTATGTCACAGTATGTAAATATATTGCACTATTGACAATTCAGTGTGATGAAATGCATGAATGAGAATATAAAAAGCGGGACGTGCTTGATGTCAAAAAGAGTTATAAACGCAACATATCCAGAATATGAACTCGGTGCAGCGCTCGTGCTGACTGGCACACGGCCAAAGTGCGCGCACAGAAACCTCTCTCAGAGGGTGATTGCGAATTAGGGACGTGCTCGATATTAAAGTATTATTAAGCACAATAAGAAGGGGTGGGCGGATTTGCTGGTAGAAAGTTGTCAACTGGTATAGATTTTGAACTGTCGTCTCCGTCGCGGTTACGCTCATGTGAGGTTGCTAAGCTGCACGGTCACGAAAGCTTATCATTTGCATAAGTTTTTAAGCATTGCGGTTTAAAAACAAATGGTTTTAAGCCATTGAAGCGCAATTAGCCGCAAAAGACAACTCATCTCTCTTTCTGAGATACACGCGACATAGAGCGCGTGAAGACTGAACTGAGTGCTTTTTGCCGCCTATAATTGGGATTGAACGGATAAATACACACACCTATGCATCAAAGTGACCATGTATTTGCAAGTAAACCGAGCCATTTATGTCTTAAGTGAAGGTACAGTTGAGAAAGACAAGGCTTGAGTAAAATCGTTGCAGTCAGTCTTAAAGGGACAGCATCCAAATTTACCTGCATCCTGTCATTATTAATGCTAATTGAACCAAAAAAAAGAAAATCTCTCATTGTTTGCTTTTGTAACTTTGAAATAAGAATAATTGTATATTAAATTTCCACAGTAAAGACAATGCATTGTTTTTTATTCATTTGATTACTTTATACTTTATGTACTATTTTTTTGTGCTTGAAGTTTTTCAGGTAGGTCTATTTCGTCTGTGTCTTTGTTCTATTGTAGTTTGTATTCTTCGTTCTTTCTTTATCACTGTTTTCTTGTCTTCAGTAAGCTTGAGAGTTTTTTAGGCTAGTATTTATTTTTAAGTGATATTGAAATTGGTGATAAGAATGATGAAATTTCAATGGTATGAAAAATTGTATTTAAAGCAAAAATGATTGTGTCTTGAGCAGCAAATCAGCAGATTAGAAGGACCTCTGTAGGATCATGCTGAAAATTCAGCTTTACCATCACGAGAATGAATTAGATTTTAAAATATATTAAAATAGAAAATTATCATTTTAAATGGTAATAATTTCACAATATTACGGTTTACTGTATATTTGTCCAAACAAATGCAGCTTTAGTGAGCATAAGAGACTTTTTTCTTTTTTTAAAAAAATAAAACAATCATACTGACCCCAAAGTTTAAAGACTAGTGTACATTTATTACTCAAAATTTCTGTTGGCTAAAACAGTAGTCTACTATTTTTGTATGATACCTTTTAACATTTTAGCTTTGTGCTTGATGATTGTTTTGCCATCTAAGTTTTGCTGATACCCGATGTGACAACTTACACCATATGGTTCTCTACTAACTGTATCTTCCTTTCCGGGCAATAAACTTTGACGATCTTTGACTTTTTTTGGAGTCAAAACTTGAAATTGGGCTTAAAAATAATCATTCCCTGAGAAATATTCCCTGGAGATAAAATTGTGACAACAAGCAACGGTCTTTGCTATATTCATACTGAGTATGAATCACATTTTACATCCCTGCACATTAGAGCCGCAATCATCCTGTTATCTAACCTTTAGCACTAATGTAAGAGATGCAGAATGATACAGTGGGTGAGATGGTGTTTGTGCGATAAAGGACAGATTAAGAATATAAAAACACAAATATTTGTTTAGAAAAGTCAAAGAATAAGGCAGGAGAGAGATGGAGAGAAGTAAGGGACCATTTACAGAATGTACAGCTGAATTTATTCCATTTTTACAACTATATTTAATTTTTCATAGGATTAGATGAATTTTGGGCAATTTCCGGCAGGTTCTGGAAAGTAAGCAGGTAATTATATTAATATTAGAGTCACACAGATCAGAAGAACAGCTTGACATTGTGGTTGAAACCAAAGAATGTGTTTCCATACAATGTATATCAATATCACAACATAAGACAAACACAACTCCAGCCAGAACAGATCAATATGATCACCGGCAGCAAACACATATATGTTTCCAATCGGGTGAATGGTGTATTCTGCTGTTTCTATGTACGGCAGCGACACGTTTGTTCAAATCACCAGGCGTTGGGATTGCTCAATGACATCTGAGTTGTTTTTTGTTGTTGTTGCTTCTCAATTATGTATTATTATTGGTTTGTAGGGCTGAAACCCTATTGTAATTGTTTGAATTTCCAAGGATCAGCATTGTCCCCTAGAAGAACAGAAGAACAAAACATCACCCTGGTGAAATTTTCGGGTATTATTTCGGGTGTCATTTCGGGTATTACTTTTGCTAACTAGTCCTAGGACACCAAAACATTCCGTGGGCGTGGCCACTTTTACTACAACGGCTATAACTCTTGAACGGAATTACATAATTTCACAGAGCTCAGTACACCCATAAATGGGCTCGGTCTGTGGTAGCGTGAAAAAGGATGCGAGGACTGGCCACTTGGTGGTGCTATAAAATGAAAAAAAACATATGAAAACGGCTACAGCTACTCAACAGTTAGTCTGATTGACTTGAAAACTGGCGTGCAGTGTCTTTTGTCCAAGGTGCCATGATTGTCTACAGTGAGATTGGACAAAGACACCGCATGCGAAAATCATAGCCGCCTTCGGCTAATGAATTTCAAAGTTTCAAAGAAGTTAACGGAGACGGTCGGAACAAAACTTGCTGGGCCTGTTTGAGTCGCGTAGAGGCCTGTGAGATTATCAAAAGAAATCGGCTTCGCATTTTTTTTTTTTCAAATGCATAAATTATTGTATATTAAGCGATTTTTCAAACATAACATTCATACCATATGGTATTTATTTATTATTTATTTTATTCTTTTCAATCTGTGATCTAGGTGGCAACATTCTTGCTAAATAAAACATAATACCTTTTTTATATATATATATATATATACACATGTAAACATACATTCAAGACATCATGCTAAAATTTGGAAACTTTTTGGAAAATAGATTAGATTTTGAATTATTTTGCTTTCTAAAATGATTTCATTTCAAATTATGGACAGATTTACAGTAAATGGATTCTAATTAAGACATTTTACTGTCTAATGTCAATCAGATATTTATAGCAACTCTCTGTTCAGTCTAGAGAGGAATCTTGTGCTGTACTTAAGGTGATATTTCACTGTTTCTGTTCATGAAAGGAAAATCCAAACCAACATTGGTTATATGACATTTAAAAAAATATCTTCTGTGGTAAAAAAAAACCCCATAATAATTTCACACAGGTTTGGAACAACATGTATGTGAATAACTGGTGACAGAATTTTAATTTTAGTTGGTCTATCGCTGTTTTAGATGTATTAGAGCAGATTGTTTATATGAGTATGGTGGTATTGAATGTAATGTTACTCCAGCTGCAGAATCAGGATCTTTCTGCATATTGCATCAGTAAAACAGCCCTCATGTGCGTGCAGTTAGCATCTAGCAGTCTGCTCACACAGACTTACCGCAATGAAAACCATTAAAGGGATCCTTGATGGAGGAAGAAAGCTATAGAGAGGGCGTTCGAGTGAGAGAGAGGGGGAAATGAGAGAAGAGGATGCTAAGACGGTGGAGCAACGAACAAATCTCTGTGAATCAAGAGTCACTTAGACCTCTAAAGACCTGAACGCAGCAGGATGCAGTAGAATTTAACGTCAAAAATAATAAAATACTGAAAAGAGAGTGACAGAGTGAAAGAAATGGGTTTCAAGGAGGAGAGGAGCAGACTCTTTAATCTGTCATGTATCTATTTTTAGTGTAGCGTATATGGAACAGGAGGGGGAATTCATAACTGAAGGCTTTTTAGCATGATGGATCACACACATACACACACACTCGCTTCAGGTCCCTCTGCAGGAAAAACTGAGCAATCGAAGAGGAAAGGAAAATGCAAAGATGGAGACCGGAAGACCTTGGTGTGTGCCAAAGAGAATGGGAAAGCGAGGCAAGCGAGTTGGCGAGATCCCTTGCTGAGTCTTGTGGATTCTTTCATTTAATTTGTAAGGTTGTTTGTTTTATTTCAGTTGAAATGTGTTCATCTCATCAGCTCTGTTTCCCCCTAAAGCACATTGTCAGCTTAAATCTAGAGCGCAGAAAAAAACAAAAAAAAATGATTCCCTTCCCAACACGTCTATGTCAGTTAAACACATGCAGTTAGTTTCTTATCACTAACTAACAAAATGCTGGTCAAATTTACAATGAAGTTCTCACTGATTTCTCACCGGAGGTGGCATAAGTGTTCATTTGAGCTTTTTTTAGATTAAACGTTTACACACACAAACTAAAGGTCCATAGCTAATGGTCAGTCATTTTTCAGTTTTATCTGGCAAGAAGGGCTGTAACAAAAGGAAAATGTTGAGTTCAACACAATGCACAATGTCGTAATGGGAGGTGCAGACAATCCAGGTCATGTGACCTCTCCTTTAAACGATGCCTATGAAAAGTTTCTAAAGCCTGGAGGGCTAAATGACCGTTTTAGATGACTCGGCTCTCCTCTGGATTGCTTTCTGATAATATAATATGGAGTTTTTAGTTGTGAGCAGTGTAGCATCAATATGCTGATGCTTGATAATGCAGTGTGTGCATAGGAGGGAGTGTACAGTATGTTAGTGTGTGTGTGAGGTGATGGGGAAAGTTCTTGTAAGGACAAGGAGAGGTGGTCATGGGAAGGTTTAGAATAGAGTTAGGTAATGTTACGGTTGCCTGCTTATGGTGCATTTATGTGCGTGTGTTTAGTTTTTTTGTTTAGCTATACTTAAAGGGAAAAAATTGCCCTTTAGAAGTTATAAGATACAACTGTAAACTAATAATAATAATAATAATAATGTTATTGTTGTTGTTACTCCATAATAAAATATTTTAAGCATAAACCTAAATTTAAATAATAATATTTTAAACATTTTTTATATAATATTTTTTTTTTAATTTCGTTTCATTTTGTTCTTATTTTAAGCAAAATCACAACTAAATTATGTTAGATTGCTGCTTAAAACAAGAAAAAAAATTCAAAACTTAATTTAAGTTGTATTCTCTGACAATGAGTACATTTATAAAAAAATTAAGGGTGCTTAGATATTTTAAACTAAACAAATAATGGTTTTAAATTATACCATTATTATTATTTTCACTATATAGCTACAGCTATAAGTGTGTATGTGTGTATATGTAAATATGTATACGGTATATAGGTGGAGAACATTGTATGTCTTTGGCTGTGCGGGATCTTTTTAATGAAAGCAAAAGAGATTGAAAGAGGGAACTGGCAACATCACTAACTTATTAGTCTAATACACATTTAAACTGCTGATGGAGAGATGCAGAAGATTCTCTCAGATGCTGGCCAACTCTCCATTTCACAGCTCTCTCTCTCTCTCTCTCTCTCTTTCTCTGTTGCCAGCTCTCCTTGCCTTTCCTTTTCTTTTCCTCCTCATTTAAATACATCTACATTCTCACTGTTGTCCTTCTCTGTCTTATTTTTCTCTCCTTCTCTCTCTCAATCTCCCCTGTTATCTCTCTCGCTCTCCATCTCTCTATCCTAGTCTTAAAATTGAGATGTGAATTATTAAGGGCACATTATGAGCTGCAGACAGCTTTACCACTCCAGCTGATTTTTTTTTTTCCAGGAACAACCATTAGCGCTGTGCAACTGCACGATTAGTAGGTTAAGAAACAAAACAAGAGAGAAGACTGTTGAAATGAGAAGGGAAGATTTCAGTTGTTTAGTAGTTTAGTGTGCAGCTCTCTGCATCATCTCCGTTTGTGGTTTCTGCTGTGAAGGGTTTGCACAAATGCTCACATTTCGCTTCTCAGAACAACTGCTCTGCACATGCTCACTTTAGCACTGGAGTGGTTGCCATGGATACCACTTTAAGTCTCCCAGCATGCACTGTACTGCTAGCCGTGTTAGCCCTGAGCTAATTGTGTGTTGGCAATTTCAATGAGCTCTGAATAAATAGTGTGTGTCTAAGGTCTTAGTCATGATGTGAGCTTGTTTCCCTGAGATGTCTCTGTTTACTGTTTTTGCGCCAGAAAATAACTGATGTACTTTGAATAGTTTGTATGTAGTATGCAGACAGATTGAGATGATTTCAGGTGCCATGTTTATATGCAGGCCAATTTGCGAACTTTTTTTCTTGCGGTGTGACTAAATTGTTTTAGAGGTTGCACTGGTGCAACTACCACATTGCCCAACTGATAGAGCTGCCATTTCTGTTGCAAATGAGAAACGGCAGACGAAACGAACATGTAATGAAACCGCGCTCGTTTGAGCTGCACAGCACGGACCGTTTATCAGCTCGGACCAATGATAGACAAAGCAGCGTGAGAAAAGAACAGGTACAATCTTTAATCACATGACACTGTTACTACACAGCACTGGGAGATGCACTGAGAAAGCATTTTAATTAGCTGCAGATATAATAACAGAATTCTAGCCAGATATGACTAGATGCTTTCCAGTCCACAAATCACCAGCATTCACCATGGTTTAAAGGGTTAGTTTACCCAAAAATGAAATTTCTGTCATTATGTACTCACCCTCATGTCGTCCCAAACCGTAAGACGTACGCATGCTGCTCACGTGACCAGAGCCGGCCTATTCTGAGCCCACGTTCGGAGAGTAAACATGGAAGCTCTGCAACGGAAATCCCGTAGCAGTATGACGGGACAGATGAATTTGTTGAATAAAGTCGATATTTTTGTTTTCATTTTGCCCACAAAAATTATCCTCGTCATTTCATAACATTAAGGTTGAACCACTGTAGTCACGTGGACTATTTTATCGATGTCTTTAATACCATTCTTGACCTCAAAAGTAGGAAATCAAAAATATTTTAATTTCTGTTCCGAAGACAAACGAAGGTCTTATGGGTTTGGTAACAGAAATTAAATTGTTGTGTGAACTAACCCTTTAAATAGTAATAGTAACTACTGTGGCCATGGTATTGTGGCAGAAATAGTAGAATATTTTTACAATATTCATTTCAGAGTTCGTACAGCCTTTTGAGAGTGAAATGATGCACTTTTCAAGGATTTGTCCCCATTCTTCCCATTTGCAAAACTAAAAGTTTCAAGATGTTGGAAAACTAACATTTGGTGGCAAACAAACACTTTTATTTAAAAATAAAGACATGTTTTACCACTATAAGCAGCAGATGTTGGCAGAGGAGCATTAATTAATTCTCAATTTATATTTAGACGTTACTATACACTATACACTATATCAAATCATCAAAGTTTTTGTACAAAAGTATGAAGTAGGAAAAGTCACAACATTTTTCTTTTTTCAAATTTCGACTGAATTACACAGAAAGCATGTAAAGAGCACTCATTTTATAATCACTGTAGCCGTCAGTCGTTTCAGTTTGATACTATAGAAGCGCTACCAAATCAGGTGCTGCTGACACTTTCTGTAGAACTTAGTGGCACTGGCGCTACTGCTCTCAAATTTTAGTCTGGAGCTCTGATATATGCATAATGCATATAGAATGAAGTGAGTCTCATACTTAAGGTCTTGAAATTACTTGAGGCCACACAATGAGGAACAGGATTTGATGTCACACTCTGCTGGGGCATCTGTATTACGCTTCTTCAATTTCTGCAAAGTTTCATGGTTTTTTGTCTTGTTTTGTTGTCTTCGTTAGATATTATTATATTATATTATATTTGGCATAAATCTTACAAAATTGAGTTTTATGTTTGAAAATAATCAGTAGAGTAAGAAAATGTTTCATTAGTAATTATTAATAATATTAGATATTTGTTTTTATTATTATCTTCTAAAACTAAAAAAAAATGTATATTGGATATTTTTACTAGAAAACAAGACAAAATGCTGTTTAAGAATCTGTTTCTGCAATGTATAGAAATATGTGAACTGTGTACAGTACATATACACATAGTATCAAAGTTTCATGACATTTTTAATAGTTTTAATGCAGATAGACTACAGTAAATTTCTGATTTTCAGTATATAGTGTAATGCAAACACGTTTATTCATGTAATTAATCATCTTAAAATGTTACTAAAGTGTGCAGCAGTCATGCTTTTGTGTGTGTGCTTGCCTGTATGTCACATGCATGACATAAGCGGTTATGACAAGTGTTGAGAGTGTGTGTGTGGTATCAGTGCCAGTGGCAGCTGGTGAAGAGACACACAGTAACTGGATAATGAGTGCTCTATTACAGCCAGGCTGAATCTATCCACACTCATCTGTTTAATACAGCCCTGCAGCCCACTTCGTGTGTGTGTGTGTGTGTGTGTGTGTGTGTGTTTATTTTTGTATGTATATGTGTGAGCCCAGGCCTACAGCTCCGATTCACTCACACTTGAACGCACATGGTTTATCCAAACTCTGCAGGCGGATAACATTATATGTGCATGATTTGTTGTTGTTGTAATATTAATTCCTCAATTAATTACAATTATTGTATAATAACATTAATATTCTGACATTGTATTTGTTAGTTTTTGTAACATTGTAAAATTAATATATTTTATGATTGCATTGTGATTTTAATATTATAGTAAAAATACTTTTGAATTATAAATGTTTGATATGAGCCTTAACTTGCCTCTTACTCCATTTGAGTGGATGATTTTGACCACCATCATTGCCAACTGCATCGTACTGGCTCTTGAACAACACTTACCAGATGGAGACAAAACTCCACTGTCAGAACGACTGGTAAAGTGCAACACACACACATTCATGTTTGTTTCACTATATTAATGAGGACATTGGATAAGGAGCTTTTGCACCAGTTAGTTGTAGGAACTCGGTTATAGGAACTAGCCACCAGGGTGGTCCCCTGGGAACTAAATTGTCCCCTAGGGCCATTTTCCTGCTCGCATTCTCACCAGCATACAGTATCTAATGTTTACTGTATGTAAACTGTGTGTTTACGAGGCTATTTAAAAATTGTGGTTGACGGTGTTTCGTATACTATGTGTTCGGCCAACTAACATACACTTGCATCACTAGGTTAGACCTTACTCTAAAGTAGGAACTAATAAGGGGGTTATGTGCAACAAACTTCCGTATTCTGTTAAAACAGGTTGCATCGCTTCTGGTTCAGATCTTTTTTTATGTGCTTCATTAAATATAGAGCCGTTTTACTCAAGATACCTTAAAAAGGAAATCTAAAAGTTTTTTTTATTCTTCTTCCTCTCAAGAATTTTTAAATATTTAAATTGAATAAAATGCCAACAATAAAAAATACTAGCTAGGTTAGCTGATAACATTATATGTCCGTAGATATCGCCGCCGGCTTTTACTGCCATTAACACTTTCTATGGCATGTGAATGCAATGAGACCTGTTTTCCTTTTTGTTCATGTGACTGAAGGAAATGCAATTCACACCTGTGCAGTAGAGGGCGCAACTCAGACAAGAAAGTTCAGCACTCTTCAAAAATAAAAACAAAAAATTAAACCCAAATGAGTTCATGATTTCTCTCGACATGTGGACAGGAGAGCTATCAGTCAATAAATGGGAAATTAAAGTAACTTGTTTTACTTATTTGAACAGTAGCTCAGATATTGTATTGTACATTTAAACATAATGCATTACTTTTCTAGTTACTTGGAAAAAGTAATCTGATTACGTAACTCGCACTACTTATAAAGCGTTACCCCCAACACTGGTTATAGGAACTTTGAAAATATTCCTCCAGTGCAAAAGCCTCTGTAGACTTTTAACTAATAAGAACCATTAAAATGTCCTCACTAGTCAGTTGTCATAATATATCACTATAATAATTGAGGAATTTTTCCCCTCTCATATATAGCCAAACACAGACACACACACACAGGTTTCCATGTTTTATGGGGACTTCCCATAGACGTAATGATGTTTATACGGTACAAACTGTATATTCAATCCCCTTACCCCTAAACCTACCCATCATAGAAAACTTTCTGCATTTTTAGATTTCCAAAACACTTTATTTAGTATGATGTATAAGCTGTTTTCCTCATGGGGACTAAAAAAAGTCCCATAAGGTCAAAATTTACTGGACATTTGGTCCTCATAACATATGGAATACCAGATATCCACACACAGTAAAAGAGTACTTTTACTTAAACACTGCCATATTAACATTATTTTATCTGCTACTTTCTGTTCAAGTATGCACATGACAATTTGAGAGTCACTTGTTAATAAATACAGCTATTGTGTGTTTTCTTTCTCTCGTAGGATGACACAGAGCCCTATTTCATTGCTATTTTCTGTTTTGAGTCGGGCATTAAGATTCTTGCGCTGGGATTTGCCTTCCACAAGGGCTCCTACCTGAGAAACGGCTGGAACGTGATGGACTTTGTAGTGGTGCTCACGGGGTGAGTTAAACAAACACACTCACTGCATGGTGTCTGATGTCATAGCTCTTGTATACAAACTGCAGAGAGCAAATGAAATATAATTTTAGTTGCTCGATTTAATCAATATAAACAATTGTTAGATGGCTATCTAGAATACTTGATTCTGTTTTGTCGATGGTGGCGTTCTGAAGCCAAAGATTATTGTGTAATAATTTGCATGTTCAGTGAAGGAATGAACATTAAAATCGGAGTGGCTCAGACTTTTTGTCTGTTTTACTAAGCATTTCATGGCCTTTTAAGCTCTTAACTCAAATATAAAATAGATGATTGATCTGTAGATTGCCTTATGACTTGTTGACTGCACACTATCCATAACACATATGCTAAAAGATATATTTTTCGGAAGGCTTAAGAGACAGACACGCCCGCACTGGAACTCTCTTTCTGAAGCAACGCAATGTACACAGGTCTGGTTGCATGGACGCTGGCTCCCTCATGCCTTAATGAGCACACACACACACACACATGGATTCTCAAACACAGGCCAGATCACAGCAGCACTGTTGGGAGCAACCATCAGGGCACGTCTGAAATGTCACCTCACAGGGAAGCAGAGAGGGAGACAGACGGGGTGTGTGGGGGTGTGTTGTAGTATTGCAGTTCTAAAGAAGGGCAGGGTCATGTGACTCCATTACTCCATTCCCCTGGGCTTTGAAATATTGGAAAATTAGAGAGACAGAGAGAGAGAGAGAGAGAGAGAGAGAGAGAGAGAAGGTGTTGGTTGTTGTGAAAAGATGTATGGACTGGAGAATCCACGATGGATTAAAAATCCCAAAAAGCTCATTTATGCTGATCAGTGCTGGTTTAGTTGGCAAAATGCTGGTCGACTAGCATCATTATTATGATTGACAAAGGGAGGTTTGCTGGTTAAGCTATTTAAAGGACTAGTTCACCCAAAATGAAAGTGCTGTCATCATTTACTTCTTGTTCCACACCTGAATTGCCTACTTTCATACGTTGAACACAGTCTCTTTTGTCCAAACTGCTCTTTTACATAAGTGAATTGTAAGACATTTGTTCCTTATTATCACTGACCTTGTATAAAAAAAGCTACTTGTACATTCCAGTAATTATATTTTTAGTAAGTTTTTTTTTTTTTTTTTTTTTAAATTGATACTTTTATTCAGCAAGGACACATTAAATCAAAGGTGCATTTAAATCAAATGCATTTATATTGTCGCAAAAAAATCAAATAAAGTTTTAAATAAAGGGTCTTTTCAACTTTTTATTCATCAAAGAATTCTAAAACAAATGTATCATGGTTTCATGGTTGCGCTCTCTCTCTCTCTCTCTCTCTCTCTCTCTCTATATATATATATCTATATATATATCTATATATATATCTATATATATATCTATATATATATATATATATATATATATATATATATATATATATATATATATATATATATATATATATATATATATATATATCTCTATATATATATATCTCTATATATATATATATATATATATATATATAGCGCAGCACAATTGTTTTTAACATTGATAATAATAAGAAATGTTATTTGACTTCCAAATCAGCATAATAGAATGATTTCTGAAGGATCATGACAGTGAAGAATGGAGTAATGGCTGCTGAAGATTTGCCATCACAGGACTAAATTATATTCAGAAGGATTCAAATAGAAAACATTTATGTTAAATTATAATAATATTTCACAATATTACTATTTTGAGTCTTGTTGAACACAAGAGACTTCCTTCAAAAACATTTTTAAAAATCTTACCGACCTCAATCTTTTGAAGGGTAGAGTAAATATATTTTAAGTGTAAGAAAGTCATACAGGTCGAGAGCAACATGAGTATATGATGATGGAATTATTTTTGAGTGAACTGTCCCTTTTAGAAGATTGGTAAGGACGCCAATATACCAGCATCCAAAATACACCATCTACTGTTGACCAGCAGTGCTTGTCTTTTCAACATGGAACTAGTGAAAGTAGAAATGATGGGAAGGAGAGAAAAAAATCTAGAACATGGAGGATAGAGGTGGAGGGGGAAGGGAAGAGAATGAGAACGAGGGAAACGTAATGGAGCAGGGCGAGCGGGTGTGTGTGTTTTCGTTAGCTGCTGCAGTAACCTGCTTTTCACTACTGCAGATGATCAATCAACTAGCCCCGCTTTTAGACACAGCCAGATCTTCACACACACAAGCAGCTGCAAAACTGAACATGGCTAATCATTAACTACATCCTCAATACACACATTTTTACTCACCGTCTACTGCTGTGTGCGCACATTGGACACATTTGTAAGCATCAGCTGACTTTCACACTTTCACAGCAGTATTTGTGTGTGTGTTAGAAAGAAAGACCTACACTTTGATGATACAATGCATCCTCCATGCTGCTTCCTGTAGCTTTGATTTCTATTTACAGTCAGACTCATACACACCATTACTTACTGAAATAAACATACATGCATACTGTCATGTTGTGTCACTTGTGGAAGCAAATGCCTGTTTTTTTTCTCTCTCTTTCTGTCTAAGGGAACATTTTATTTTATTTGATCTTATTTTATTTTATTAAAATAGTATATTATATTTATACTATTAGTACTATATATATTAAACCTTTTATTTTATTAAAATAGAATCATTCAAAATATTATATATATTATTTATTAACATTATATGTTTTATCTGCACTTTACTTCCATTTCCTAGTGAACAAGCAGCAAAGGAATGTTCTGAAAACCTTTTCAACTTTGTTTGGAAAATAAATATTGTAATGTGATGTTCACTCAGTAGTCCTGATTTGATGACAGGCAGGTAATGGGCGCCAGCCATAGTAGGATTACTGCTTACTGCTTGCACGGTTGTTCAGTTTACTGCCAACTTTACCGTCTGGCTAAAGCTTTTTCTTGCTCTTAAATTTGTTGTTTTACAGAGCCAATTTTTCCCTCATTCTGCCACCATCCAAAACACAACTCTTTAAACATGATTAGCTATTTCTAAAAATGTGAGGACATGTCAGTTATAATGCCCTGAAAAGGCAGATATAATAATTATCTAGTTCAGTCATGAAATCTGCTTGGTCACAAGCTGATCAGACCCTGCTGATCCTGCAGTCAATGAGTTTCAACAACGCTCAACATTTGAATAGTCTGGTTCACTATTTGCTGTATGCTACTACTAAGTTCCTCTGAAACCCTCCACCTTCCCCAGCTCCACCTGCCTAGATCTACAACGGGATTCATGTCTGTCTATTTATGCAGCAGCATATCTTACAAGCTCACAGCAGCTTGTCTGTGTATCTCTTATCTCTTTTTACGCATACGCTAGTGTACAATTAATATGCATATGCGACGGTTACAAAAAGCTGGCAGTGTGTGTACAGTACGTGCATACTATTCTGTTGACGAAATTTGCGTCACGCGTACTGTACACTGACCCTTGCGTATGTGTAAAAAGAGAAGTGTACTTTGGGCTTTAGCAGTAGCAAGTCCATTCTTGCTCAGCAGCAGTATAGCAGATCTTCACTGATGATCAAATTCAATAACATGCTAAAACTATTCAGAGAGTTGTTATGATTGAACAATGATTATGACGTAATGAAAACCGGCTGCTATCAGCTTCTACAGTATTTTGAGGTTGTTTCAGCCTTTCGACTGGCAAAGAAATTGGAATTGCTTCGTGTTGGAATAAAGTTAGAATTAGTCTGAAAATAATTACCAGAATATTGGACACAGATGTCATTACATTAAATTGTGCCAAAGACTGTAGATATAGATATATATTCACTCTTATTAGTTATGAATGGGAGAAACTGTATCACGCAATATGGTGGATTACGTTCTGCCTTCTAAGTAAAATAGCCAATTGCTGATTGATAAACTCATTGCGTCACTGCAGCTTCCGTTTGAAGCACCCGTTCTCATAGAAACCTGAGACTCGCGCTTAGGACTGCGTACACGCATTAGCTCGTCTAGACTGAAAAATAAGCTTTTTTTGAACGCTATTTGAGCATAAGAAACAAAATTTATGGGACAGTTTATGTCAGATTTTGTTGCTGATTTGAAATATTTTACTTAATTGTGAGTTCACCAAAGCAGTTTGAGATTTCAGGATTCCTCCTTTCAAATGGATTTTAAAATAGTCTTGGATGCCCAAAATAGTTGTCCAGAGGCCGCCGAGTGAACAGACTTTCCTTGAAAGGGACTTTGATTGTGCCCTCTCCCATGCTTAAATGTTTAGCCATGGTCATCCGTTTTTAGTGACTGAAATGCTCTTTAGTGTTAGTTGAACAAGGATGTTGCTTCTAACAAGGGCTGTGGTTGCAGTACTCCCTCGAGTGCTTCTCCATCAGCTCGAAAACTCTAGTTCTACATTTTAGTTTCACCTCGTAGATTTTACATCAAGATGTCAATGAAGCTTGACAGCAGAGTGACAGACTCTCATGACCTCTGAGCAGAGTTTGCTGCTGGTCACAGAGCGGTCACTGGTCACAGCGGACAGTCTGAAAGCGCTCATGTTGAATCTGCATTTAAGTACTTGACAAATAATGACATGAACTTGCTTTTTTCAGCATCAGGATTTTTTTTAAATGTCAGTATGTTGCACATAATGAAAAGAAATGAATATAATTGATAAAAAATATATAATTTATAACATAAATATTATATATCATATATGTTTATGTAAGAAAAGAATAATGAACAATACTTGTTTTTTATTTTAGTAAATTTTAATATTTTACATTTTTGTTTAAAATTAATTCAGCACCATTTAGTAGTACTTCCATTTTGAACCAGTACTGTTATTAGCTTCCTATCACATTCTGCATTACCATTGCCACTGCTTGTGCGCGTGTTGCCAATGTACAGCTCTTACTTGGCAGATTCCTGAGTCGTGACTGCGCTGGCTATTGGCTGCCTGCTCTGTGCCAATCTGTGACTTCACTACTGGCACACACAGAGAAGAGAGACAGAGAGGAAAAGAGCGAGAGAGTGAGCGAAACCGAGAGAATAACACCATGGTTTAGCCTGTAGAAGATTTCTCAGTTTCTGGACACACCTTAGCTCTGCCATGTGCAGCTGTTTCCATAGCGGTGTTATATAATAAGAGAGAACCGTGGAAGGCCAAAGAAGACACCACTCTCTACTTTTCTCACTTTATCGTTCTCACTTACTCTCTCTGGTCTACACTCATATATAGTCACTTATTTTAAAATTATGGAGAAGATAAATGTTTAAAGGGATTATTATGCCCCTTTTCACAAGATGTAATATAAGTTCCTGGTATCCCCAGAATGAGTCTGTGAAGTTTCCGCTCAAAATACCCCATAGATAATTTATTAGAGCTTGTCAAATTTACCCCTATTTGGGTGTGAGCAAAAACACACCATTTTTGTGTGTCCCTTTAAATGCAAACGAGTTGCTGCTCCCAGCCTGCTTTCTAAAAAGAGCTTTAACAGCTTGCGCTTCAGTTGCTCAACAACAACAAAGATGGAGAATCTCAGCCAAAATGACGTCAGTAACGGTTTTCAGAGTCGTACACTGATGGAGAAACTCAGAAAGAAGCTACAAATTTTGGAATGCAACTGGATGTTTCTGAAACGGTTAGTGGATAAATTTATGGAGTTGCTGTGGAGTTGATACATCTCATCAACTAGCATGTGCTATCGTGTTAATCTTTTGTGCAAATCCAACGTTGAATTGACCCTCGTTTATGAACCAATCTGGCGTAAAATGACGGCATTGTAACAACCCTCTAATACAACAACTCTTCTCTGAAGCAGCCCAACATGGTCTCACCCCCTTTAGTGCGTGTTCCCGGTGACAGGGTTTATGTAAATTTTATGTAAACAACCCAGGACGAAGCCCTACCATTCCCTTCCAGCCATTTTTTATAGTCCTTAAAAAGCGATTTCTGTAAAAGAAAATATCTCCTTTTACATTGAACTTTGGGCATTGTAACTTTGCAGATGTTTATGCTCAAACAGCAACATTACAAACTAACTAAAGTTAAAAAAAAAAAAGTGAAATCATAATCAAGGACAACTTTAAACAATTATATGGACCAAAATGTGGGCTGGAACAACAAGCATTTTGGCATATTTGATTAAAAAAGACCACATTTATTTGCACTTTGTGTGTGAATGCAATCCGTTCAATGAAAGCAGTCAAGTTTCTTTTTGATCCAGTTCACACTGTCGCCATTTTATGAGTGTACTCACTCAAAAACCTTTTAAAGTCTATTACATTAAGCATTATGCTTAATTGTGCATGTTATTTCAAAGATAAAATGTTTGCCACCATGATATTATTATGCATTTGTATCTACATTATCTTTTTTGAGAACATATCCAGGAAGTTATGTCTGTGTTAACAGTACTGTTGCACCGACCGGACACCAGGTTAAAATAGTGTTTCAGGAATAGATGCACTTTAAGTGAAGTGTGTTTGTGTGTGAGTGTGTGTTGATGTTAGAATAAGTGTGTTTCAGGGTGAGTGTGTGGTTAAGCCGTATATGGAGGTGAAGGGAAGGATGTCTTTCTCTAAATGACTGCAGAGCAATAATGATAATGGAAATGATGGCAGTGGTACAATATTCACAGAGGTAGAAAACCTCTCTCTATCCTTCTTCTCTCTCTCTCTCCCTCTCACTCTCTCTCCCTCTCTCTATCCTTCTTCTCTCTCTCTCTCTCTCTCTCTCTCTCTCTCTCTCTCACTCTCACTCTCACTCTCTCTCTCACTCTCTCTATCTCTCTCTATCCTTCTTCTCTCTCTCTCTCTCTCTCTCTCTCTCTCTCTCTCTCTCTCACCACACACATGTCATGTTACACACATCAACATACACCTTCTGCTTGTGTGTGCTGGTGAAGTTGCTCTTTCTCTTGTCCTTGAGAAGGCCACACACATGCTGGTTACCACATAAGGACAGGTGGGAAGGACCACAACAGAAAGCCAGAGAGAGAAAGTAAGGCTCTCAGTAATGGATGGAGAGTGTGTGTGTGTAATAGCGAGAGACCGTATCAGTGTGTTATGTAGTTGTAAAGGGTGAAAGAGGTTTTCCATGTTTCTCTCACTCTCATTTTTCTTTCATCACAAATGTAACAGTGCTAGAGGGGGACTAATAGGGAAAAAAGCATTCATGGAAAAAGGAGGGAGCTGAGGGAGAGGTAGGGGGGACGTGAGGATGCAGAGGAAACGCGGGTGCTTGGTAACAAGGAGCAGAGAGGGGGAGTGGAGGGAGAGGGAGTGACCATCAGCTGTGTTGAGATCAGGAGCAAAAAACGTGATATTATAGTCCTTAGATATGACTTTGTCGCTCCTTCAGTATAAGTCTAAAGGATATTTAAGGATATATTGTCCGGCAGGTCAATGTGTAGAAAAAATGTGTAGAATTTTCTCAGAAGAAGCTGCTTATGAATTTCACAAATATTACTCAATTTCTCTAGTCTTCAGTGTCACATGATCCTTCAGAAATCATCCTAATATGCTGATTTTGTGCTCAAGTAACATTTATTATTATGATTATTATCAATAGTGAAAATGGTCTTACGTCATTCTTTAAATAGAAAGTTTAAAAGAACCATTTATTTATAATAGGTTACATTCAAGTATTTACTATCACTTTTGATAAGTTTAATGCATCCTTGTGCAATCGAAGTTTTAATTTTTAATTTTTTTTTTTTTAATCCTTAATAAAAAAAAGTGGACCAATGCACAAAGAGGCACAAACAAGAGGCCTATTTTACAAACTTTGGTTCAAGAAAATAGGTTGTGATACCAGATCACTGTCGCACTCTTCAAACAAACACCCTCATGTACCGCACAAATGCACTGTATTCCCAGATGCCCCGGCCTGAGTGTACAGCATTGAATAATGTAGAGTTCGGCTGCATATCAGGATGACCTAGATTCAGTATGAATGAAAAGCTGGATTCCTGCGCTGTTTTATTGCAGGAAACAGCTGTTCTTGCATGCTGACAACATAAGCAACATGTAGAGAACACGTTAACGAAGTGGACTTTATGTTTAAACTGTGGATAAGTTTGACACTGTGGTCAGTCATAGAATCCTTCACCATATAAAAGCGGGAGGGAACGGAGATCAATCGAAAGGGGACACTTTATCTCTCACTCCTGGCCTGGTTGCTGCGGCAATACCGAGATTCCATCAATGACAGAGGGCCCGTTGCCACGGCAACGGTTATGAATGAGAGGAGGCTGGTAACCGTGGAGACTCCGTAAAAGAGGAATCGCCGGTTGCTATGGTGATGTCGTGAATGGGGAGAGACCTGGTGGCGTGATGTTGGAGAGAGACTTCCGCGACCGTCATCCACATCTTCATTTTTTTTTTTTTTTTTTTAAATAAATGAGCGAGACAACACAGAATCTATTCTTAGAAACATTCTTAAAGCATACACATATGAACGTAATAGGTACTTCAGTATATTATCATACACACATAAACTAAACAATATTAGCCATTTCACTAACTTCTACCAGACATAGCCACACCCTTTCTCCAAATCAGAAAATCATTTCTGTCAGTCATATTTCATATTTGGGTTATGATATGTCTATCAATGGTGCTAATATTCTGATTATTAGGTGTAATGTTATAAATACAATACCTAGAGTGCAATAGCGAGTGAGAAACTGGTGTAGGGAGAAAAAGTAAAAAAGAGAGGCCTTTCGTCAGTGTGTGTATTCTGATTGATTGTCAGGTTTTCCCCAGCAGACGAAGGCCTTGACGCTCCTGTGAATCCCTCACTCCCTTCCTCTATCACACCCTGTCATCGTCCTCTCCCTGGGGCCAGGAGGCTTTCTCTTTTCCTTTACCTCTCTCTCTGTTGCCCTGTCATTCTCAGGGCTAACTGTGTGTCTTTCAATCTTTCCTCTCCGGTGTGTCCCAAATCACACTCCATTCCCATCACAGGCGTCTCCCACTAGTGCTGAGAGAGAGAAGAGTGACTACCTCATGAAACTTACCTCATGAGACTTATTTGGCATTTAAAGGGGTACTTCACATCTGGCATAATAGGCCTTTAATAAAACCTGGCTGCCCATACAGTAGAAAGCCAAAGAAAATGTTGAAATCGGTGCTACCTGACTAGAGAAAAGAGAAAAAAAAGGCTGTTGTCTTCTCTTTTGCCGCTCCCACCAGTCTGCTATGTATACGCTTGACCGGAGTCAAATACCACCTTGCTTTAGTAGCAAATACTTCTTGGCAAACTTTTATTCATAATGGTGTCGACTTGTATTGTTTATGGGTGCAAGAATTCAAAGAGTAAGTGTTTAGCAGGAGTGTGTTACTTTCGGTTTGTGAAGGATCCAATGTGTTGTAGGCAGTGGCTAAAGGCTGCAAAGAATCACAAATACCGAGAGAACACTGCGACAGAAAATCTGAAAACCCCCGTTTGTTATCAACATTTCAAACTAGATGACCATGAAAACAGTGTTTTGGCTAAACATAGGAGAAAACTGAAAGAAACTGCCGTTCTGTCAGTTCTGTCTGAAGCAAAACACTGTTGCTTACAGGTAAGAAAGCTGTTGCCATAGTCAATTATTATCATAAGGCTGTTTAAAGAGCACACAAAGTATGATACAATGTTCAGTGAGAAACCTACCCTTACGATAACTGACTAATCTAATAATCCAACTGTCCATACAAAAATGCGGTAGAATAATCTGTAGGTTTCACAAATGCCCTGGGGCTGCCAAAAGTCTGCCGTCTTTTTAATCACAAATTGTATTAAAATCACAGTTTTTTTTGTTTGTTTATTGACTAAAGAATTTAAACAATTTTATGTGCATTTCTTAATGTTGTACAATACTTTTTAGCTACATTTTCAATTTTAAATATATTGGGAAATGCACATTACTAATTATAAATTGTAATTTTTTAAAAAGAAATGTATGTGTGTGTGTATATATATAATTTAATTAAATATCTGAATTACTAAAATAACTTGAACTTAAACAGAAAAAATGAATAAAAAAATACATAAACATATATATATTTTTTTTTTAAATAATAAAAACATCAAAAAGACTAATTTTTCAGAGCAGTTTGAAGATAACCTTGCTGAGTAAGTTACTTTAAACTGACGTTTACAGCTAGCTGCCTTGTATATCACTGGGGATGGGCTTTTTTGACTGGGCCAATAAGCATCCATCTATCAACCAAAATAGCAATGTCCTAAAAACCACTCAGAACGTATTACCAATCACATAGCAACATCTTGACAGCCTCTCACAGTAGCCTATAATCATGTTTTTCCATGACCAACCAATATATACTAACATATGTTCTTGAGAAAATATAAAAATGTTTCATTTATCAATCATAAATTGTACCTATTTCAGGATTGGCCAGTTAGTATTAGTGTTGTGTTCAAAATAACAGTTTCCTACGAAAGGCACTTTCTTTGACAGCTCACAACAGAGAGTTCTTGTCAGCCAAATAGATGTGGACAGGGCCGCTCTTCTATAACCCAAGCGGAGGGGCTATAGCGTTTCTTGTCAAACTTTTGCACATACACACACACCCTATTCCCACTCTCCATCTGTCTCAAACTTGCACATACTCCTCCCTCTAACACACA
Source organism: Opsariichthys bidens (assembly GCA_037194245.1). NCBI lineage: Eukaryota > Metazoa > Chordata > Actinopteri > Cypriniformes > Xenocyprididae > Opsariichthys > Opsariichthys bidens. The sequence goes on from CM074299.1 coordinate 10,641,618, forward strand.
CACACGTCAGTCCACTCTTCCATCAAAAATACCGCAGGCCTTTTAGTGTAGTAGGATATCAGCGCAGTCAGCTGTGCTCTGTTATCCTGACTGCACTTACTGTACATAAAGTGTTTTTCACCGCCTGACCTGGAGGCAGTTTATTCCTTCCCGCATCTAAGTATCCAATGTTCCACAAAATAAAGTGTAAACTGATCTTAAATCAGCAGCCAAAGCACTTTAGTCCTGATCTCAGATCAGTTCTTTAAGTGTCAAATGTAGATTTGCATCTGTCTCTGGCTTATTGAATCACACAAGATGGGTCATAAATAGGTGTTATTTGTTACGTGAGACAGCAGATATATGTAAATGAATTACTGACCATTTCATCCAAATATCTTAGTTGGGTTTGCTCAAAGAGGGCACAGCCTGCTGATCTATGATCAGGTTTTCAATTTACTGTAGGTTTGGTTATGAATATTTGAGACAGATCCTATTATATAGGGTTGGCGCCATCTCTTCCTCATTCTCAAAACATTATTGCACCATGTGACATCACAAAATAACTAATATGATTGAATTAGTCACAGTGTTCTTGCCAATGGAACGGCTTAACAGGAAGAGCTGAAGACATTAGAGAATGAGTCAGGAGACAAGTTTGCTGCATTCTGTCCAGTCTCGCTTAAGTCTATCTGTCCATTCTCTCTCTTTTCTTTTAGCTTACGTAGGTGTTTGCTGCATATGATGGCAGAGCAGTTAAAGGCCTATTGACTGAGCCAGTGGCTGGCGCTCTATATCATAACCACTAATGAATGAGCTCTTAGCAACATTGGCATCGCTGCATATACAGGGAACAGCAAAAGGGAATGAAAAACTGTTGGAAAAAGTGCAAGAAAGGACAGCTGCCTGCTAAAACCTGAATACAGTGTTGTGTTATTATTTAAAAAAAAAAAAAATTAAATACAGATGTAAATGTTCTATTATTTTTAAACATTTTATGTGCATTTCTCAATACTGAATAAAATTTTTCAACTAAATTTTCAAAATGATGATATATATGAGTAATATCACATGGGTTACCTGTACATCCATATGGCTGTGATTCGACCATAGACTGTGATGGCTGTGATCGCCTGAGCAAGCATTACCTGAGTCTGATATAACATTCGTTCTTCAGGTCGATGTCCATAATATGATATGCATTTTTTTCCCAAAATACATGAAAGTAAGTGAGCCGGTGAACTGAGAGAAGAATAGAGTAAACTTCAAAGTTACATGATATGAATAAAACGTGTTTAATTATTATGGAATGGATTGTTATTGCCACTTTTATAGTCATCAGTGTGTATTTTTACAAACTCTAATTGTATTGTTTTGTTAGTACTTTTGTGTATTTAAATGTCTGAAACCTAAAATAAACAAATAAGCGCTATAATTAAATAGTTATAGTTACATATTTTAGGTCTAAACAATTACTTTCTTACCTGTAAACTCTCATAACTACAGTTTGTGGCACAAGTGTAGTATTTGTAAAAAATACATTGGATTATATATATATATATATATATATATATATATATATATATATATATATAGTAAATATGAATGCAGCAATTTTGGTCAGCCTGACTAAATATGTTGCTACCTGACACAGACGTGTGCACACACAAACACACACACACATTTAAAGATCAGATGATCAGACCAGTGTGTGATGTGAGAACAGAGCAGTGTGTGATCAATTATTTACCTGCGATTGACCTCTTCTCAGGATAGTGTGTATGCATGTGAGTGTACTATAGTTTGGGTGCAAATTTGTCCCCAGAAATAAGATATGACAAAACTTTCTTTTGAAGGAGATGTGAAGTCGTGGGAGAAGAAAAAAATATCCTTATAAACAGATGACTTAATATGATTGGAAGAGCAGAAAGTAGATTGAATCTGTTGGGTTTAATGAACATACATTAACTGTTTTTTGCCTCCTTTTTCTCTTTTTTCGTTTCTTCTGTCTTCCAGTATCCTGTCCTCCGTGGGGTCAGAATTAGACCTGCGGACATTGCGAGCAGTCAGAGTGTTGCGGCCGCTAAAATTGGTGTCAGGGATTCCAAGTGAGTGTTCTTTCTCTCTGTGTTGATCTATGTCTGTCAGAGCTCTTTGTGCAACATGCAATAATGTCATTACTCTCCAGGCCTGCAGGTGGTGCTGAAGTCCATCATGAAGGCCATGATTCCACTTCTGCAAATTGGCGTGCTCTTGTTCGTGGCCATCCTTATGTTTGCCATTATTGGCCTGGAATTCTACATGGGCAAATTCCACAGCACATGCTACGACAGTGTCACGGGTGAGATTTTCTCAAAGACAAAAAAACAAAACAATTTACCCTTGAATGTATGCCTTTTACCAAACCCTGTACATTTACATTATTCAGGTGAAATGTTTGACGAACAGCCTTGTGGTAATGCTACGCCTGCTCGAGTGTGTCAGGATGGCTCAATGTGTATTGAAAAGTGGATAGGGCCAAACTATGGCATCACACAGTTCGACAACGTCCTTTTTGCCGTGCTCACTGTTTTCCAGTGCATCACCATGGAGGGTTGGACTGATATGCTTTATTACGTAAGAGTTTAAGGCAATTATTTAACACTGATTCCATTTTTTTGGATCTACATGACAATATTTGATAAATATGTGTGTATTACAGAGCAATGATGCCTTAGGGAGTGCCTGGAACTGGATGTACTATGTTCCGCTCATTATCATAGGATCCTTCTTTATGCTTAATTTGGTGTTGGGTGTCCTCTCTGGGTAAGATCTATCTATCTATCTGTCTATCCGTCTGTCATTCTGTCTGTGCATTATTCTATTGTTCTATCTATCATTCTACCTATTTATCATGTCTGTTGTTCTATTGTTCAATCCATCCATCATTTGTATAAAAACAATATTCCTATATGCGTTTTTGATTAATAAGTAGCTAACTATGCAGATATCTTTCTGTCTGTCTGTTTTTATTTTTTCAGTGAGTTTGCCAAAGAAAGAGAGCGTGTGGAGAACAGGAGCGAGTTCCTGAAGCTCAAACGTCAGCAGCAGATAGAGAGAGAACTCAATGGATATCTAGAGTGGATCTGCAAAGCAGGTCTGTGCATAAAACACATAAACAAATGTTTAGATATAAATTAACGTCTGCAGAACGTAACCATTAGTTTAGAGTAGTTTGGACCTGCTGGTGTTTTTGCATAAAGAAAATGCATGTAAAAATACTGGAAACTTAAAATGTAGAATACATCAAGCATTTGTCAATGCTCTCTGTGTCTCTTTTTCCAGAGGAGGTCATACTCGCTGAGGATGACAATGGCCCCGTTGACAGTATGAATGTTCCTGTTTTTGTGCATGCTAAAGAAAGTCACAGAATTTAGACATGCTGTAATGCCTAAAATGCAGTAATAATTCAAAGGAGTCTCTGAATGTGTTTTTACACAGGATCTCGTCGAAGGCCCACATTAAAGAAAAACAAAGCTGACCTGTTAAATCCAGAGGAAGGAGAAGACCACATGGGAGACGCAGTTGGTAAGAATGATTCAGATCAAATAGATCAAACAACTATGATTATTTAATGTTTCTTCAATTTAATTTGAAACGTATGTTGTGGCTTAAACTTAAGATCCTACACTGTTCTTGCCAGAGTGATCTGAATGTTGTCACGATGCTATGTGCATATGTTCTCAGGCTCTCCTTTTGCTCGTGCGAGCATAAAGAGTGGGATGGGTGACGGAACTGCATTTAGCAAGAAAGAACGCCGTCTTCGCTTCTTAATTCGAAAAATGGTAAAGACTCAGGCGTTCTACTGGACCGTCCTCAGCCTGGTGGGACTCAACACACTGTGCGTGGCCGTCGTACACTACGATCAGCCCGAGCGACTGTCAGACTTCCTCTGTGAGTTGTTTGTTTGTACATTTGTTATTGTGGCAGACCTATTTTTGGATCTGGCTGGCATTATGTCCCATTGTCCATTTCACATCTCATATAGTTTTCAGTTTCCTCTACTTTTGCTGTCAATAAACACCCTACTTCCTTGCTTCTGTTTCCTTTCTTTTATCGCTTTCTCTTTTTCCAGATTATGCTGAGTTCATTTTCCTAGGCCTCTTTATGTCAGAGATGCTGATTAAGATGTACGGACTGGGGACGCGCCCTTATTTCCACTCCTCATTCAACTGTTTCGACTGTACTGTAAGTGCCCTTCTCTCTCCCTTGGCCCATTTAAAGTGTCAGTTTCTCTCCCTTTCACTTTTTTTTTTTTTTTTTTTTTTTTTTTACATTTTTATCTCTGCCTCTGTTTTTAACCTCCACAAGCCGCTGACCTACATTAGATGCAGACTTAAGTCCTTGTTAGCCAGTCCTCAGGGTGTTCCTTATTTGTTTTGGGATTTGACTGTGTACGTGTTTCAGGTCATCATTGGCAGCATATTTGAGGTGTTCTGGGCCATGGTAAAGCCGGGGACGTCCTTTGGAATCAGCGTGTTAAGAGCTCTCCGACTGCTTAGGATCTTCAAAGTCACCAAGTGCGTTCTGTTGCTTTCATTTAATCTCCGAGTCGTTCATCACAAAGTTTTGTTGGTTTTTGTGTTGTCCCCCTCTTGAGATTTGAACCAAGTACAAGATTACACAGGTGATTGCTGATGTCTTCAGTTGGAGTTGGTTTAGATTAAAAGAATAGAAAAAGAATCTGATTTAGCAGAAATAGTTTTCTCACCCTAATGTTGCTCCAAACTACTTTTCAACATGGAGTGTAAAAAGAGATCATGCACACTGTTCATGCTGCTCTTTTCCATGTTGTGAAAGTCATTGGAGACTGAGGCTTTCAGGCTGTAATAATGACAAAAACATCATGAACACATCATCAAGCAGTAGTCCAAATGCTATATTCCATATCTTCTAAAGTCATATGATAAATTTGTCTGAACGAAATACTGCAGTTTAGGCCATTTGTGAATCTGAGTTTGAAGCAATGTCAGGGGGATTAATGATGGTAGCTATTTATGTAACACTGTCATAGTATGTTCTCAATGTTTAGTGTTTACTCTTTCTCAATCTCTCTGTCTTTTTCAGATACTGGGCGTCTTTGCGTAATCTTGTAGTGTCTCTTCTGAACTCCATGAAGTCCATTATCAGTTTACTTTTCCTTCTCTTCCTCTTCATCGTGGTCTTTGCTCTTCTCGGCATGCAGCTGTTCGGTGGACAGTCAGTATAGATCTACACCCCGCTGCCAACACTCTTAATCATTTTCTCAGATACAGCATGTTATTATTGAAAAAGTCCATTTGATGTTTTTTTTCTTTTTTTGCCAGGTTTAACTTTGATAAAGGCACTCCTCCCACAAACTTTGATACTTTCCCTGCTGCCATTATGACAGTGTTTCAGGTAGGCATGTTATGTTGGCTTGACAATAGCTACCAAAACCTAGCAATCTGCCTATATATACAGCATTCTAAGGGAAATATGAAATATGAATACAGTTGTGCTTTATGTGATAATATAGACCAAGTTTGTGTGTTTAAAGAGCACCTGTTTATATTTCTCAGATTCTAACAGGAGAGGATTGGAACGTGGTGATGTATGATGGCATTAAGTCTCAGGGAGGGGTGGACAAAGGAATGATCTTCTCCGTATTCTTCATTGTCCTCACACTCTTTGGCAACTGTATCCTTCTTAATCATACAAACACATAAGCATTTTTGTTTCTACCTAAAAACACAGCTTCGGACAATTTCTGACATTTTGGCTGCGTGAGAAACGAATCATTTGCATTTAAAGGGACACACAAAAACGTGACGTGTTTTTGCTCAAACCCAAATAGGGGAAAATTTGACAAGCTATAATAAATATTGGTGGAGGATTTTGAGCTGAAAATTCCCAAACACATTCTGGGGACACCAGAGACTTATATTACATCTTGTGAAAAGGGGCATAATTGGTCCCTTTTAAGTGATCTAGTCATGTACATTTATAACTTTCTACTTATTATCAGGTCACAAGGTCTATGATAAACTCCTGTCTGTTGTTTCTTAACCCTGTCCGCTCAGACACACTATTGAATGTATTCTTGGCTATCGCTGTGGACAACCTGGCCAATGCTCAGGAACTAACTAAGGTTAAACACAATTTCTCTGTCTCAGATTCACTATTCATGTAAATTTCTCCCCAGAACCATTTAGCTCACTTTTATATGCCATGCAATGGTTTGCGGCTGTCAATGCTCTACTTTTTTATTTTCCAGGATGAGCAAGAGGAAGAGGAGGCCACAACACAAAAGATTGCTCTCCAGAAAGCAAAAGAAGTTGCAGAAGTGAGCCCACTGTCTGCTGCCAACCTCTCTATTGCTGCGTGAGTTACTCTACACACTAAAAAAACAACACCTTTTTCATATATCGATACACACACAAATTTACCTAGCTGTCTAAATGGGGTTTCTTTTAACTTCTACTTTTCTTAAAGGTGAATTACAAAAATAATGACTGCCGTGGATCGAACAAAGAGAATTCAGGGGAGAATTTTTGCCAATATTGTGCCCAAAAGTAATAGCTAGGTCAGAGACACTCACACCATAGCAATGAAGCCATACCCAGTTTTTCATAAATATTCATGATCTAAAGGTGAAATTCTTACAAGACACCTCTGACACTCAGGGACACGTCAATATCATGAATATGCATATATATGCAAATGAATCCTAATACACTCGCACATTAATGCCAGAAACTTACATAATATACAGTAGTTCACAATTTAACTTTATTACTGTAAGAGGCCATGTCTTATGTCACATGAATTTGATCTGGTACCGTAAGCTGGTTTAAACGCTTAAAGCCTAGCTTAGCTGAGTTTAGCTTAGCCTGTCAGCTTAACTTTATCATCTTGTTTGAGTAAATCCACTCTAATTCACTTTTCAGCAGACTTGCTAAAACCTTCCTGATCATACAGTATGAAACCCCCTTAGGACTGTTTCTGTTTCTGTTGTTAGGGATAGTTCACCCAAAAATGGAAATATTTGTCATTTACTCAACTTTGTTGTTCCAAGCCCATATGACTTTATTTTCAGGTGAACAGGGGCTGCCAACCCCCCACCCCCAAACACAATTACAATAAAAATACCATGAAAATTCATATGACTATACAAATCTTTTGAAGGCATGTCTCAGAACATATAATATGAGTTAAATATGCAGTTGAACTACAGTTGTATGTGTCATATCTGTATGTGATGTGTGTTTTTTGTGGTTATACCGTAAGGTGTTTGGTTCATCATTGAAGTGGTTAAAAGTGGTTAATAATACGTTTTCATTTTTGTATGTGTGTATGAGTGTATTTTACAACAAACACTTACGACTATCAACTAACACTTAAACTATGACCTATCCAGACATGATGCGACGAGTTTCCAGCGCTAAAATGGGTCTTTCCAGACTGAAAGCAAAAATGCAGAACATCGTGACACAATCAAGCAGAAAATATTTGATGTTTAATACAGTTACATGGAGATTTTAAGACCAATGAGATTTTATTGTGTCTGGTTAGGACATGGTTACACACTTATAAGTGAAAATATACATTTAGTCTAGTCTATTTATTTTTGTTTAGTGAATAAATCTGTTAATAAAATGACTTACATGGTTAATCAGATAAGTTTAGGCATTACTTGGCACCTGGAATTTGGAACAGCCAGCAGGTCTGAGAAGTCCGATATTTTGCTTGTTTTGAAAAGCGCAAAATTCCTGGTTTATGCCAAGTCGTCCCTGAACTTATTTGACTAGTCAAGCGAGATGCCTTCAGTGAATGGGACCCTGTGAGGCCTGTTCGCTTTGTCAGCTGTTTTCTGTGATAGTTGTGGCAGCGTTGTTTTTATGTTCCTTGTTTCACCCCCCTCTCCTCAGAGTTACAGTAAAATCTGAACGTATCGATGCCACAGACAGTTTACTGGACTGGTATTTATTCATTTACTTACTCCTTTTTTGTTCTGTATCCCTTTTCTTTTGCTCTCCGCCCTCCTCATGTTTTGTATGGATGTTTTTGTTATGTTACCAGCTGCTGTAGCTGCAGTTTTGTGTTGTAACACTGAGGCTGAGGTATCATTGGCTGTGATGACACACACTGTCTTCTCTATAGCAGAACTGCAAGCACAGGGCTGCTTGTATTGCTGTTTTAGTCTCGATCCATCTCTGCCTTCCTCTCTCTGTATGTCTGTCTGAACATGTCTCAGTGCTCAGTGCTGTTGTTCAGTATGTCATCCCCCCTCCCTTTCACAGAATTCATGAGCCACATCCATGTTCTCTTCCTGGGGTCTAAGGGACACTATCATTTCCTTTCACCCTGGGTCATCACTCATAGTTGCTTTAGGGAAGGAAAACCTAGACTTTTCTTCCTCCCTTGGTTAAAACCATTCTCTGTTTTTGTCTGTCTCTATTTCTTCATTCGGTAGTAAAGAGCAGCAGAAGAACTCGAAAGGTTCTAAGTCGGTGTGGGAACAGCGCACAAGCGAGATTCGCAGACAGAACCTGATGACCAGCAGAGAGGCACTTTACAATGAACTTGATGCAGAAGATCACTGGAAGGTCAGAGATGAGATGTGATGATGTCGTTTTTGTTTTTTTGAAAGAAAGAAAGAACTTTTATTCTGCAAGGTTGTGTTAATTTGATTGAGATGAAATACTTTAACATTGTTACAGAACTCTATTTCAAATAAATACTGTTCTTTTGAACTTTTGGTTCATCAAAGAATCCTCAACAATGTTCACAATAAGAAATTTATCTTGTGACACTGAAGACACTTCGCTCATCTTCGGAACACAAATTAAGATATTTTTGTCTATGGAGAAGTCAGAGAGCTCTCAGATTTCATCAACAATGTCTAAATTTGTGCTCCAAAGTTGAATGAAGGCCTTACGGTTTTGGAACGACATGAGGGTGAGTACTCAATGACAGAAGTTTAATTTTTAGTTGAACTAACCCTTTAAATGTAATCTTTAGGAAATCTCAAAATATCCATTTGTCATGCTGTACGTAATAATGTTGTGATGCCTAAATACATCTGCAGCATTTAAAATTATTGATTTTGGGTTTTAATTTTTTTAGTAGCTTTTCTTAAGATTAACTTAACATATTAAGTATGTAAATAGGTCAGTCTTGTTTTCATGTTGACTACTCTTTTACTTAGGAAAGTTACATTTTTTTTATTTGATCAAATCTACTTTTTGTATCTCTAGATGAACTACCGCAACCGTCCTGACATGAAGACCCACTTGGACCGCCCACTAGTTGTTAATCCTCAGGAGAACCGCAACAACAATACTAACAAGCCCCGACCGGGTGAACCAAACACCCAGGAGCTGAACCAGCAGAGGGGTGAAGAGTACCTGCAGCACCAACCCCGATACCACCACCATCATAGTCATCATCACCACCACCACCACCACACCCACTCAAGCCGCCAGTCCCTACACCACCCAGAGCTGGGGGAGGCAGGGTGCGAATGTGCCCAGAGAGGAGGTGAGGACGTTGAGGGCACAGGGGAACACAGGCGACCCCGACACCACCAGCACAGAAGGAGGGATGAAGATGGAGGAGAAAGAGGGAGGAGACACAGAGAACACCACAGCAGAGGAGAGACAGGAGGGGAAGGGGAGGAGGGCCGAGAGAAGAGACAGAGGAGGCATCGCCATGGAAACCATGGGGATGGAGATGGAAGGAGGGATAGGGAACGGAGTCGACAGCATCAAGCTAGAAAGTGAGTGTGCTGAATTTGTGTGTCTATGTTCATTTGAAACTGCACAGGAACTTGATGAATTGAATTGAATCAGTGAATCGTTATTTTGATCAGTGAATCGTATACAAGAATCATCTAAATGAATCGACTGAAATTAATCTTTGAATATTTATAGTGCTGTTACATTCACTTCCTCACTGATCTAAACTAGATTCAAATCAGGATTATGATTGTTAACTAAAACTAAAGCTATAAAAAAAAAACATAAAATTAATTTAACTTTGACTTGTGTATTTACATTCACCCAAATGCTTCCAACAGTGTTTAAATCCAGAGAAATTTGCAATTTTAACCAGTGTAACAGCCCGTGTCATTGCGTTGCCTGTTAATGATGTCATATCTGCCTTACCCTCGATTTCCAGTTTTACTTCCGTAGAAACCATGGAAACACCAGAGACGGTTTAATATATTTAATATAAGTTATTAGACAGGTGAGCAACTGTTTGGATACCTCGGAATAAAAATGTTCTTTGTTATATATACAGAACATTTTTGAGATAGTTATAAATTTCCATCGGGGCAGCAGTATTACTTTGTAAAGGGGGGGGGGATCCTAAATAGTCATCAAAGATGAGTATATTGGGTCCTCAGAGCCAAAGCAGTGGTTAAAAAAAGAAAACAAAATCATCAGTTCAGCTCAATTGGTTATGAATATTAAAAGTTAAGATCAGATGTTTTTTGAGCTCTTATTACTTTTACATTTAGATGCATATGGATGGCAGAAGACCATCTGACAGAAAAGAGAGAAATTACTAAGACTAAAATGAAATTGAAAGCAGAAAATATAAAAATAAACTTTAAAATATTAATAATTCTATGATAATAGATTAATGATACTAAAATAACACTACTCAGAATAAATGAACAATAATAAATCTAGAAGTTAATTACAGTATAACTGTTGTTTCATCTGTTAACCTCTTCCCCATTTTTATTTATTTATGTATTTTAAGAGAGGCTAGTTTATCGACGGCTCGTCCAATTCAGCCAGGTCTTCCACACACGGAGAGCCAGTACAGTGAGGATCTAGACAACCTGCGAAACAGTAGCAAGATGGCCATCCATGACCCTGATCCCGATCTTTATGACCCCTACTGTGACCCAGAGCAGGCCAATAACCTGCTGAACCTGCGTGGACCAGACCTCCATGATAGCAGTCTTATTCTGACAGACTCCACCAAAACCCCCAGCAAACTCGACCACACTGCCATAGATATGCCCCCGATTTACCCCTCATTCAACGCCAAGTTACAAGGTGAGGGATGTGCATGTACATGTGTGATTACAGAAAACTTTAGGTGTATATAATAGGATGGTTTACCCAAAAATAATTATACTCACTTTCATATCTTTCCAAGCCTATATGCCACTTTTTCTTCACAAAAAAGATATTTTTATAAATAATAATGTTTTGAACATTTTTAATATTCATACAATACAAATCAATAGTCCATTATTGTTTTTGACCCCATTAACTTGCATTGTATTGGCAAAAACTGTTGAAACATTTCTTTCAAATACAAAGTCATACACGTTTATAAAAACATGATGGTGAATACATTTACATTTTTTTGTGTGAACTATCGCTGTAAATCTTAGGCTGACATCTACACACTTTTGTTCACATTTTATTGCATTGATTTTAAAAGAAAAACTGGATTTAAATGTGGTCAAATGTGTTAAATGTAGCTTGAGATTAGTTGCTGAATTTTTTGTTAAATTAAACAAAAATACTAGATTTTAAGTTTTATTTATTTTTCTTTTTAAATATAATTTTTAAATATAATAATTGCAATATTTTTTTTTAATAATTGCAATTAGAAATCGTTTTAGCATGTTCCTGAATATGGCAATGTTAATGTTTTTTGGTCTTGGCGGACTAGATCTGCTACGCTGCTGCTGCTGTTGTTGATTAGTGCTGCTGCTGCTGCAGAGCAAATATGGACTTGCTACTGCTAATAGATACACAGACAAGCTGCTGTGAGTATGTAAGATATGCTGCTGCTGCATAAATAGATAGACATAAATCCTGTAGCAGAACTAGACAGGTGGAGCTGGGGAAGTTGGAGGTTTTCAGGTTTAAAAGGTGATGTTGAACTGTTTGATACTTGATTATGTTTGTGGATTTCTGAGCATTTCTTTCTTCCAACGTTCCCTTCATTGTGCAGTGAACAAAAATGCCAACACAGAGCCAGCTAAAGAAGGTGAGAAGAAAGAAGAGGAGGAAGACAATGGTGGAGACGAAGACGGCCCCAAACCCATTCCCCCATTCAGTTCATGTTTCATTCTATCCACAACCAATCCGTAAGTGTGTGTTCAAGTGTGTAAGTGCGTGTGTGCAAAGTAAATTTTATTTATCATAATCCATGTGAGTTTTCAGGTTCCGGAGATGCTGTCACTACATACTGACGCTACGTTATTTCGAGATGTGTATTCTGTCAGTCATCGCTATGAGCAGTATTGCATTAGCGGCTGAAGATCCCGTGTGGCCAGAATCACCTCGAAACAACGTAAGACTAATGTTCTGAATATTTTTTTCTGTTCCAACTCTCTAACCTCTCTAGAAGTTATGTTCTGCCCACCTACCACCTAAAAAAAAAAAAAACACCTACCAGAACAATTTTAGATATTTTACCATACAGCTATGTGGCGCAGTATTTAAGACCAATGAGTTTCAGAAGAGATCTCGAGCTGTGCTCAGTTTATTACAGTAAAAGATTTTGGTCACACTTTTTGGTTAAACTACTATGTACTTAAATTTAAATTAATCATTTGACACAGTGCACGTATTGTGTACAGACATGTTTTTACATTGTATTTATATACATTGGTAATTAATTTCTGTAATTCTATAATTAGACTGTTGACCCTTGCCATACTCCTTAACCTACCCTTAAACCTACCTATACCACCAATCCTGTCCCTAACCTTACCCGTATCCCACCTCAATAGCAGCACAAGTGTTTTGAAATACAACATGGACACAATAAGTACACTGTACTTATTTTTGATGTAAGTACATAGTAGTTAAGGACATCTAATATATAGTGTGATCAAGACTTCATGAACCAAATTCTTCCATGGCCAAATTATGTGGCTCATAACATCCACAATTTATTTTATAGCACATGTATGTCAATAATTTTTGTCTATATTTATTTCTCCAATGGAAGTTTAGGAGAAATATTTGAGGCAAAATTACTTTTATGACATAACATAAAACAAAAACATATTTGTACTTTCACTAATAAATCTTTTTATTAGATTTTTTTATGAAATATTTTTTGCCCACATGGAAACTACTGCCAACCAGAAGAATTTTAGATGTTTAACAAACATCTTTGTGGTGCAGTATTTTGGACCAGTGAGATTTCACTGTGAGAGGAGCTACCCAAGCGGCCAACAGTTAGTCCTAACAGCTAGTTAGGACAAAAACTCAGATTAACATGGAACAAGGAATGCAGAAAGTGCTGCGTGGGGTGTAAAATACGTATCCCAGTGCTCTTTGGGTGTAGGGATAGCTCAACTGTAGGGATACCATTGGCTAAGGCACTCAAGGATTCTTAGAAAAAATAAACTTTGTTTTATATGTATTTTTTTTTCATTTTTCCTAAAAATCCTTGAGTCCCTTAGCTTGATATATTTTTCAGATTAACATCGATTTGATGTGATTTGTTTTCTTCTCATATAGCCTGCATTTGATGGCAAACATTTTCAATGCATCTGCTTTCTTTTTTCCAGGTTTTGCGTTACTTTGACTATGTATTCACTGGTGTGTTTACCTTTGAGATGCTCATCAAGGTAACGTGCGCACGAGATGATTTGTGTGGTTGCTTTTTAGTGTTTAATTTGATCTCCTTGCTTTAATCCTCTGCTCTATGTTTCAGATGGTTGTGTTAGGCTTGGTTTTGCATGAGGGCTCATATTTTCGTGACCTCTGGAACTTTCTGGACTTTGTAGTGGTTAGTGGTGCCCTGGTAGCCTTTGCCTTCACGTAAGTGCCCTTTACTCCACCTTTTCCTGCCCCACAGTGCTGCCTGCTGCCCCTTATCTTCTTTTCTGCCACCCTGTTGCCCCACTGCCACCCTGGAGCCTCTTTAATATTTTCTGCCCCTTTCTCTCTTGGTCTCTTCCTCTTTTATTCTTCTGTTAGCACTCTCTTCTTCTCAACTTTCTGTTTCTATTTTTCTATCACTTTGCATTCTGTCTCACTCAATCAACCACTAAAGGTCTTTCTCTCTTTAGACACACTCACGCTCACACAAACACTCATTTTCTGTCAGGACCAGTCTGTTTGTCTCTATTCTCTCTGACCAATCAGCTCCCCCAGCTTTCTTCTTGGCCACTCCCCTATTTCTATGTGATGCGCACAAACTTCTACCTTTCATGTCCGACACTTTAGTTTGTCTCGCCTGTCTTCCCTCACTATTCATCATGCATATCATCTCAGAGTCTGTCCTTCCTCCTGGTGCTAAAACAGCTTTTTTTTTCATTCTTTAACCATAACTTCCATGAATCCATAAAATAGTTTCTCTGAAAAAACTCCAGTCAAAACTAACAAATGCACTAATGGGATCTCAGTGAAATTATCCAAATGAAACAAATGGAGAATTCTGTTCAAAAATCAGATCTATGTCTCAAATTTTTCTCCTAAGAAAAGTCACCACTAATCTCACACATGAGTTCCAGACGAGATCTAAACATTGTCCCAAGCTGTTCTCAGTTTTCCCAAGATACCACAGTTAAAGATTTCAATACGTACTTAAGAATTTCTCATTAAATTCTTCTGAGGCTAAATTATGTGGCCTATAACATCCACATTAACTTTATAGCACATTCATTTTTATGTCTATAACTGTCATTTGTACTCATGACACAGAATGTAAAACTAGAAAACACGTTTACTTTCGAATAAATCTAAACTACTTTTACTAATAAATCTATTTATATTTATTAATTATTTTTATCATTTAATTTTTTTTGTGAAATTCTGCCATGACAAAATGTGAAACAAAAACATATTTACTTTTAAATAAATTGAATCTATTTTTTCTATTTTTTTTTTTTTTTTATATAGAAACTCTCCCATGACACATATGCCGCGTTTCTACTAAAATTACCCAGAAAAATATGTCCCAGGAACTTTTTTCACACTTTTTAAAAATGTGTGAAAAAATTCTAGTGGCTGAAATAAAATACTGCATGATGTCAACCAATGAAAAGACTGTCTGAACTCAACCAATCAGCCTGTTGAGTGCCCATGTCCCACCCTCAAAAGTTCCTGAAATTTGAAAAAGTTCTACCTCGTGAGCAGAATCCCAAAGTTCCTAGTTCTTGGGGAAAGATCCTGTGGTGGAAACGAGGCTTTAATGGGAAACTAAAATAAATCTAGTCTACTTTTCTAATACATTCATTTATTTATTTAGTAAGCTAATAGACTTTCTTTTAAAAAAAAAAAAACCCATCTACCATCACATGTAATCTACAGAAGTTGCTAAACATAAGCAAAATGTTTGTTTTGTTGGAGTATCAGGGCTCTTTTCCATCCGCCATTAGTCCACCAGCCAAGTATTCACCATAACCTTGTCCCCTCACACTTTCCCCCTGCTGAGAAGGGTAGTTTTGAGCCCTTTGGGGCCATGTGGGGGTGAGGGGTCTCCAGGCACCTGTAGCCCTTTAGTGCCCAGGCGGTTTCCATGTGCGGATCAGCGAGAGCCCGTCCTGCCACAGGTACTCTGGTTTCTTTCCTTTGCACGGCCTGGGGGAGCAGCAGCCTGGGGATATAAAGAGATTGGTTGAAGAAGAAAGCTGAACCCCAGAGCGGGAAGATCAGCTAGTCACTAAAAAAGGACAGCGAGTGAACACTGCTGATGGGGCTCTGAGCGTGGAATGATTTTTACTCTTGTTAAGCCCTTTTGATTATTCATGTGTCTGTTGAGCATGTATGATCTAGTATGTGTACATCCTCCTCAGCCCCCTATAGGCCAGATATTTCAGATATTTGTATACAAGAAACAAGTTTTTCATACGTGTAAGATTATGTGGTGGATTGCTGGGTGTCATAAATGGCATAACACTAGTCTTTGTGACATTAAAAGTGTCTGCACACTCTTCAACAAGGCTGTGGAAATATATATATATATATATATATATATATATATATATTAGCAAAATAGGTAAGTAAATAAATATCTCATTAATATTTTGAGATCGTTTTCAATTTGATATAGGCATCTATCTGTTGATTATGCGTGATTGCATGTGTTTACATTATTGCAGTATTCGGTTCGAATTATATTTCTGGTTGCGCATTTTTATTTGGCAAAATCATAACGGGAACTTAAAAGAAATTATCATCTTCAATTTACATGCTGCTAGTAAATCTGAAAAATCCATTGTAAATAGCAATTTGCTAACTAACCAACAGACTTCGTTGTTTGTCATTGTTAACACTTTGCTATCCAAACTCCTTTACAATATTGGCCCCAACAAGCAATAAAAATCAGGGACCGAGGAAGGTGGACATTATTATTTACATCAGTCAAACTATTAGCATACATGCGCTGGCCTCATATTCAATATGCAGATTTGAGATTTAAGATTATTATTGTATTTAAAAAAAAAAATAGTAGTATACACTACCGTTCAAAAATGTGATCAGTAATTTCCTTTAAAAAAAGAATTATTACTATTTAACAGATATTATTCGTCAGGAACTAAATTAAGCAAATTTGACAGTAAAGACATTTTTTTAATTCATTGTTACAAAAGAGTTCTATTTCAAATAAATGCTGTTCTTTTGAACTTTCTATTTATTCAAGGATCCTGGAAAAAAATGTGTCACTGTATCAGATATTAAGCAGTGCAACTTTTTTCAACATTGATAATAATAAGAAATGCTTCTTGAGCACCAAATCAGAATATTAGAATGTTTTCTGAAAGACCCCAAAGACTTTAGAAATGGAGTAACTGGAGTAATTTTAGCCTTTTTTTCCCTGTACTTACTGAAATATTTGCCAAGAGAAGGCACATTGTATGCTAATATGGATGACTGTGTGTTAGCTGAATGCCTGTAGTGAAACCTATCAGACCGTATAGTATGTTCAAATACATGTGGTCTGATATGTTTAAATCCTGCTTTGAGTTAAAAATCACTCCACACGAAACGCCCAGTTTTCATTCCCTTCCCCTGACCCTAATCTTAATGAACCCTCTCCACCCTATCAACCCTGTTTCTGTCCTGTGTCTCTTCCTATTCTCATTCCTCAAAATAATTCTTCCCAATCCAATCCCCTTATTCTTTCCTTTCCTTTCCTTTCCTTTCCTTTCCTTTCCTTTCCTTTCCTTTCCTTTCCTTTCCTTTCCTTTCCTTTCCTTTCCTTTCCTTTCCTTTCCTTTCCTTTCCTTTCCTTTCCTTTCCTTTCCTTTCCTTTCCTTTCCTTTCCTTTCCTTTCCTTTCCTTTCCTTTCCTTTCCTTTCCTTCCTCTCCTCTCCTCTCCTCTCCTCTCCTTTCCTCTCCTCTCCTCTCCTCTCCTCTCCTCTCCTCTCCTCTCCTCTCCTCTCCTCTCCTCTCCTCTCCTCTCCTCTCCTCTCCTCTCCTCTCCTCTCCTCTCCTCTCCTCTCCTCTCCTCTCCTCTCCTCTCCTCTCCTCTCCTCTCCTCTCCTCTCCTCTCCTCTCCTTTCCCTTCCCTTCCCTTCCTCTCCTCTCCTCTCCCTCCATCAGCACTAAGCTGCCTTGGACAGACTCCAGCTGTCAAGCTGTTTATCATTTGGGCCTCCATTTGTTGAGTCTGACAAAGTGAGTGAAAAAGAGAGACCACAAGAGATCTGGAGAGATACAAAGAACAAGAGATATAGAAGGATATGGTAAAGGAATACATGAAATTAAGACTCCAGGTTGACAGTTACTTCTCATTAATTGGTGTTTTTGACGTTGGCTCATCTTTTGTCCTTCATCTCATTCTCTCTCTCTCTCTCTCTCTCGCACTCACACACATATGAAATGAAAGGTTGTTACCTTCCATTATAACCTGTGATTATTTACTCACCGTCATGCTGTTTCGAACCTGTATGTTGTTTTTTCAATATGCCTCATTTTGTGTCCCATGGTTAAACAGCTTGCAGGTTTGATACAACATAAGGGTGAATAAATAATGACAAACTGTTATTTTTGAGTGAACTATTGCTTTGTCTTGTTCTCTCCACTGCCTAATGCTTTCTAAATGGATGCACTCTGGGTATAGGCATGGTCATATGACACACAAGCATCTCCGATTACCCAGAATACCTTTTTTTGGTGGAGAAAAGTCTTGCCCATGTGTTATAGTCTCAATAAGAACAAAATGACTCAACAAATGATTGTGCTTTTGGCACCTTCATTCTTAAAATATTCTTAAGAATGAAGTTATTACAAATACCTGCAAAGCATGTAAACAAATAGGTGCTGTCGGTTTGGGTTGTTAAAGGTGGTATGCGTGGGGCTGTGGACTGTATGTGCCGCTTGAAAGTTACTCAAACAAATACCGTCCCACACTGCCACCTTGAGGCGACTGCAATGTGGCGGCCATTTTGGCTCCACTGCAGAAAGTTATGGATTCCACCTCCATTCTGGCTCAAGAGTCTGATACAGTGTGCTGATTCAGGGCTAAGGTGGCGAGAATCTCCCCCTGCTCTCAGAGTTGGCATGACAGAGGGAGGATTCTCTCCTACTGCAGTGGGTTTTCCTAATCTATAAGTCTGACAAGTTTGAATCCTCAGTTATTGATTCGGGACAGGCCCAGAGTAAAGACCTGCCAAATACCTGGCAGGGGTTAGTGTATGAGAATGATTCAGTCAGAGTCAATACAGCAAAGAGCAGCAGACTCAGGTGTGTGTGGCAATTGCGAGCATGAGTTAATCACTATTAAAGCAGCTACATTTGATCAACAGATCAGTACACTTTGAATTTATTATACTATTTTATAATACTATATTATAATTTAATCCTGACTATGAAATAAGTGTAAGAAGGCAACAAATAGACTTTTTAGAGGATATAGATCAGACCTTCCAGTACTCATTATAGAACAATACAGTGGTAAATGCTGATCTTTTCTTAGATAATGAGCTTGTTTGTGAAATTAACAGATAGATATGATCTTATCTTAGAACTGTGCACTACTTGCGCTTATCAGATCTCTCAACAGCTTTCAAACATTATATGGATTTTGTCTGGATTTTAAGACTGATTGACCCTTAGTTAATCCCTGCCTCTAACATTACTTGGAAAACTTTCTGACTTTGATAGTTTTACCCAACATTTTACAGACATTGTTAAACAAATATGCAAATGAGCATATATAGATTATTTTAATGAAAATCACCGGTTCACTCCTATTTGACGTTCTGTAAAGCTTGTGTGAGCAAATAAAAGTAGGCAGCGCTTGGCAAAGGGTCAATCATACGTGTCTATAGAATTTTTTTGGAACACGTTACTTTAAGACGCACTAAGCAAAGTTTCAGTATTGACAACAATTTTGAAGGGATGTTACATCACACATTTAATTACCAATTCGGGTGTATTTGTCAATTTTGCATTATGTGTATGTGTAAAATGGTGTAAAATATTGCTTGGTGCATCTTTGATTTTGTTTCACTTGGTCTGTAGTTTTAAATATCTGAACACAGGGACTTTCAACTCTTTTAATCATTCGCTGGAGTTTTTTGTTTGGTCCTTTTTCTCTGTCTGTCTGTCTCTCATATTGATGTTGTTCCTCTGCCAAACCACTCCCAGTATCTTGTTTCTTTTTCTGTCTCTCTTTCTCTTTTTTGTGTGTATTCCTCTCTTTTCTGTCTCTTTCTCTCTTCCGCTGTCTGTCTCTGACCCTCTCTTATGTCTACGCCTTGGTGATCAACAGGAGCCTCTCTCGGTAAAGTCTCCCCTCCTTATTGTCGCACGGCTACCGTCCAGCTCACGCGATGGCTTCTCTCTCTTTCTTTCTTTTTCCCTTCCTGACCATCCCTCCTCCTCCCTTCCTCTTTGCTCATCCACTCTGATTCTCCCCATTCCACTGCTTGTTTTATTCTGCCGTGACTTACATTGGTTATAACAGGTCCGTCTTTGGACCAAAATGTCTGAACACGAAGTTACAGAAGCACTTTTGTACACTGCTTATGGTGCTGCACACCTTTCTCTGAACACAGTCAGGAGCCAGTAATTGATTATCGGTAACCTGGACCTTTTCCAACGCTCTGACTCAATCAATCTGCCATGAGCTGGCCAGTCTTCAGCTGGGACTTGCCTGGAAGTTCATAGTTAAAGACAGCTGTCTTGGCCGCTTGATTGAAGAGTTCACCTCTGTTTGTGTTTGTAAATACTTAAAAATACCTCTGCCACATTCATAAACCTGAGCCTGGCTCAATAAGATTCACACTTGATGGCTAACACTGTCTACACTGGGTCCAAGATCACTAACATTATCATTAACTAGACTAGTGTATTCTAGAAGCGCCAATAGAGGATTCCGTTAACGGACACTTTTTCTACTCCAGCCACTTTTTCACCATCTATCTAAAATAAAATAACATAATTCTTAAATATTAAATGTTATATGAATTAGTTATATATTTAAATAACTTCATCATTAACCCATTATTAACTTTATTAACTATTTTTTTATTTGCATATACATATATATATATATATATATATATATATATATATATATATATAACATCAAATAAAGTACATAAATAAAATTAAGTAAATTACATAATTAAATTAAATTTTGTTTTTATTTATGAATGCTTTATAAATAAAAACAAATAAAAAATAAATATAAAAAATAGTGAAGTTAATAATGGGTTAATGATGAAGTTATTGAAATGTATAACTAAAAAAATAAAAAATAAATAAAATATATATATATTAGTACCCATGCAAAATCAGTTTTTATTCCCTCTGACTTCTGTTAGCAATAAAGCATTATTAATCTTGATCTTACTGCTAATTGATCTGTCTTAGCAAAATCAACTTTGACACTTTCCAGTGCAGACAGTTGTGGCAGTATACATCAAGTTGCCTGGTCAAAAATTCTTCAAAATGGCCAGCATTTCTTGACAATTTTCTTGTAAAAATCCAAATGTGCTTTGGTGGCAGGAAGTTTATTGACAGTTTTTCCTTTTGTTTCCTTATCTGTTTGAATGCAATGATATGTCCTTGTAACTTGTCTTTGTCTCCTGGTTTGAGCTTCCTCAAGTTCTTCTGGGGACAAGATACAGTTGGACTCAAGTCCATTAGATCCTACTGCATCTCAGTGAACCCTCAGCCTTTTCATGTTACCTACAATTAACACAAATAGCCTCCATATCCCAGACCTCCATTCCCTTGTCTGCTCTAACACAGCTAAAAACCAAAAAAAAGAAAGAAAGAGGTTTGGCTGGGCATTGCACCAGAAAATGCCTGACAGTTTTGATACTTACTTGAATGTGTTATGCTTTTGGAATGTCCAAAGAAGGCAAAAAGTAGACTGAAAGCAATCAATGGTTGTGAATCTGAAGGCCTGTGAAAACTTGCTTGAAGAAAAAATATTTTTGATAAGCATTCCACAATAAATTAGTCTACAACATGATACATACTACAGTATTAACTGTTGCATGGTGAAATTAAAACTATCTTTTACGTTACAGTTCACCCAAAAATGAAAATTCTGTCATCATTTACTCCCCCTAAAGTTGTACCAAACCTGTATAAATTTCTTTGTTCTGCTCTACACAAAGGAAGATATTTGGAAGAACGTTTGTGATCAAGCAGATCTCGCCCCCATTGACTACCATAGTAGGAAAGAAAATACTATCGTAATCAATGGGGGCTAAGATCTGCTTGGTTACAAACATTCTTCCATGATAATAGAATTTTCATTTTTGGGTGAACCATCCATTTAAGGGCAAAATGGGAAATGGTCTAGAAGTGAAATGTGATGGAGATGGATGTAGAAGGTCATTCAGAATGTCCTTATTAAAGTCTGTCTCATCACAGTCTCATACAGCATGTTGATGTCCTGTTGTTTGCCTCCACTTCACAGGGGGAGCAGTAAGGGGAAAGATATCAGTATCATCAAGTCTCTGAGGGTCCTAAGGGTGCTACGTCCTCTCAAGACCATCAAACGTCTTCCCAAACTAAAAGTACTGTCAAAGCTGCACACATACACCTACACAGCTGTGATACATGTTATTGCATCATCCTGTTTTCCTATATTATGTTAGCTAAATTGGTGCACTAAACTAACTGCATTTGTCTCTTTCTGCCAGGCGGTGTTTGACTGTGTAGTAAACTCTCTGAAGAACGTGTTGAACATCCTCATTGTCTACATGCTGTTCATGTTCATCTTTGCTGTGGTGGCTGTGCAGCTCTTTAAGGGGCGATTCTTCTACTGCACCGATGAGTCCAAAGAGTTTGCCCGTGACTGCAGGTAAGAAGAGATGGCCTGAAATTAAAGATGCTTTTAGTCAAAAATTGTGTTGTCAAAAGTACCAACTTCGGTACCAAGTCGGTACTTAAATTTAAAAAATGAGATGATACCAACGGTATATATTTGGGATCCACTGATAAACGCCTTCTTTCAAACTCTCCTGTGTGTATCTGTTTAAGCGCTCAGTGAATAGTGTCATTGATGTGTATTTACAATATTTTTGGAAGTGTTGATCATCGTAGCCAATCACAGACATATCTGTTGAGCGAGTAAACACAATGACCAATCAGAGGTGTTTATGAGTCAAAATTCTATGGCGAAATGCTGGTATCATCACATTTTTAAAATTTCAGTACCGACTTGGTACCAAAGTCGGTACTTTTGACAACACTAGTCAAAAATCTCAAATTTGCAAGCAACAGTTTTCCAAAAGTGATATGAATTTGGTGACATGGTCCACAATAATACACTTAAGGCTGTTCACACCAAGAATGATAACTATAAAGATAAATTATTCTATAACTACATTAGCATCCACACCAACGCATGATTATAGTCTGTTTTTTATAAGCAATTGCTGTAGTCTGCCACTTTAAATGTTTGAGCTCTTTACATGGCGTCAATGTTGTTATCATTCATCAGCTGGAAAAAGTCATTGTGAAAGTGGTTCCAACAATATTGTTCCTCTGTTGCGTTATAAAATTAATAGTTATTATGAAGAAAGCCAGTTTGCTGACTAATTCATGTTTATTTGTGTTTCAGGGGCGAGTATTTGGTGTACGAGCGTAATAACGAGGTCAAATCGCAGAAGCGGGAGTGGAAGAAGTACGATTTCCACTACGACAACGTGCTTTGGGCCCTGCTTACTCTCTTTACTGTGTCCACTGGAGAGGGATGGCCGCAGTGAGTCGACATTCACTCACAAACAATCACTTGTGTGTCATCTCTGGCGACTTATTATCTCTCCTGTTTGTGTCATCACCTCTTCCTTTCCTTTCTCTTTCAGGGTGTTGAAACACTCAGTGGACAGCACTTATGAGGACCAGGGCCCGAGCCCGGGGTACCGGATGGAAATGTCCATCTTTTACGTGGTGTACTTCGTTGTCTTCCCCTTCTTCTTCGTAAACATCTTTGTAGCTCTCATCATCATCACTTTCCAAGAGCAAGGAGACAAGATGATGGAGGACTACAGCCTCGAAAAGAATGAGGTACTTGCTACTTTATTCACATAAGTAAACCAAGCTAACATAACTCATTTTGACCAAAATTTGAGGCAGCATCCTATAAATCCTTCGGTCCCAATTATATCCAAGATGGTGTTAATCCAAGAATTATATCTAGAGTTTAGTTATATTCATTGCTAAAAGATTAAATATATAATTAATATATAAAAAATGTGATATTTCAACTTACATTTTGGGGCTCATTTTGAGTCATAAGTCACAATGAGCCGGTTGTTTACAAATGTGATCATAAACTTGAATATTGACTGTTTTGTTATTGGTTATTTTTTGAAGATCTCATTTGTCAAATTGTCAATTTGATTGCAAACTCTACAAAGGAGCAGATTGCTAAAAAAACAGTATATAAATATGTTCTATTATTATTGTTATTATTATTATTATTATTAAAAGGTTAGTTCACCAAAAAAGGAAAGTTCTGTCATCAATTACAAAAACCGCTTTGACTCATATACATTTATACAGTTTATATATATATATTTATATACACACACACACACACACGCATATATATAGATATATAAAACATATTTCACATTTGTGCACTTACATTTTTAATACTTAACCACATGCTAATGTAAAAAACAAAAATCAGCTATGAGCATTAGTCGGTTTTACTGCTGCACAGTTTTACTTTCCACTTGTCTTTCCACTGCAACAAACATGTGATATGTTTATAAGATGGTTCTTTCACTGTTTTCTGTTGTTCTGTGTCTTCTAGAGAGCCTGTATTGATTTTGCTATAAATGCCAAACCTCTAACGCGCCACATGCCTCAGAACAAGCAAAGCTTTCAGTACCGAATGTGGCAGTTTGTGGTGTCGCCTCCATTTGAGTACAGTATCATGGCTCTCATTGCGCTCAACACAGTCGTCCTTATGATGAAGGTACAAGCTTCTCCTTTCTCCCCTATACAATCAGTAATGTCTGTGCATCCATCAGGGTCTAAATTTTTGGTACTGTATGTTTCCAGTACCATGAGGCTCCCGTAACGTATGATAAAGTCCTGAAGAACCTGAATATCGTGTTCACAACACTCTTCTTCATGGAGTGTGTTCTGAAAATCATTGCCTTTGGTGCCCAAGTAAGTCGCGCTGATCGCATTCATAAATCCTACTCTTCCTAGCATTACTCATCGCACAATCTAAAGATATCACCCATTATTAATTCATACATCCTGTTACTTATTCAGACCTGAGATATTTATGAAACATGTTTTCTTCCAGTAACCCCTTTAGAAAAAAGTGTTTGGGGAAAAAAATCTAATGCACTTGTCTGCCTGTTTCCATGGTGACAGGCATTTGATTGGCTACACTTCTTTAATAGTCTTGTCATTGCAGGATTGGGTAATATGGGTCCTCGCTCCCCGAGAACTCTGACATGATTGGTTAAAACATGCTCTCCTTTTGTTTCTCTGCAGAATTATGTCCGAGACGCTTGGAATATTTTTGATTTTGTGTCCGTTATTGGCAGCATCACAGATATTTTAGTGACAGAGCTAGGGGTGAGTGCACTTTTAGACTCAAGATTGCATCTTGATTAATGTTGGAATTGAATGGACAGATGTGAATATATCCACTTGTACATGAATCCACACACATGAATATTTAAGTATTGAATATATATATATATAGCGTTTGTTCAGTACATTAACCTGTTGTTACATATTTGGTTTAATGAGGAATGTAAATGGAACACTTCAAAATTACTTGTGAGCAAAATGTTAAAACTTTTGTCTACTTGAATATTTACCCTTTCAATCTTCCACATCATGTGTTCATGCTATTGCTAAGTGTTGTGTGTATTTGTACTGTGTTTTGTGTGTGAATGTCAGTGTTTGAGTGTGTATTTGTGCCAGTGCTGTTTCCTCTCTGTGGTTTTTGGGTGCTCTGTCTATAAAAATGAGACAGACACTTTACTCTATGTCACACTGAAGTTTATGGGCTCTCCCAGTGGCCACACATTACACAATGTCGATTCTTATTCCAACTTTCCCCTGAGCAGTGTTATTTTAGTATTATTTATATACTTTTACATACATATTTAATATTTATACATATTTAACTTTTATATTTTCAGTTGCCATTTTAGTATTTAGGTTTTAGTAGTTTTGTGCCCTTGTAATTTATTTTCCCATTTTCATATTTTAATGTTTCTGTTTAGCTGTATTGTTTAATTTTATTTTTTTATTTTTTAACTGAAATTTCAGTTAGCTGCCAAGACAACATTTATAATTTTCATTTTTTAACTTTTCATTTTATTTTATTCATTTTTATGGATGCACTTTATTTTACAGAACGTGCACTTACATGTAATTAAAGTGTACATACTTAAGAAAGCACTGGGTAATATAAGGCAGCTATATGGGTTAAGGTTAGGTTTAGGTGTAGGTTCAGGGTTAATACCTTGTTATTACCCAATTTTAGCAATTACTGCAATAAGTACATAGTTTGTTCATGGGAAATAGGACTGTGAAATAAAGTGCTGCCATTTTGCCTTCATTTTGATTACCAAAACATTTTAATAAAATAATTTTTATTTTAGTTAGCAATAACAACACTTCCCCTGAAGTATTCAGCATTGTATTTGTAATGTCATTTCGAAAAATGCTTTTTAGGTCATAATAATCCTCATATTTTACAGTCTGGTCAAATCAGTAAAATCCGGTTCGGCCACTGGAACAGCCTTCAAAGTGAATCAATGCCCACCTTATCTGTGTTTGATTAATCAGCCTGTTGACTGTATCCATAACGACTTATTCCTGTTTTATCTTTTTACATGCTTTCTTTGTTCCTCTGATTTGTTGGCGATAAACCCATCCAATCCAAAACAAACAAAAAATGCACTATGAAACTCTCATATCTTCCATCTCATATGTACCCATCCAAACCCCTCACACTCTCACTGTACACGTATGCATCCATCTACTGCAACAACACATAGAATTCGGTTGGTTTGTAATTTTATCTCAGCTTCTATTGCATCCATTACCCAAAATGCCTCGCTCTTCCTTCCCTTCCTTCCTAAAAGCATGTGCTTCCAGTATGATGACCCCCAAACCCAAAGATGCTTGACAACTGGACAGCTGATCACGTTAATGCTCATATGCTCTGTTAGAAATCAAAAAAGCTCATACAAAATAGGACTGGGTGGTATGTTGGTTAAAATGTGTTAGTTTGCCATTTATACCGTGATAGATTTTTCCACACAGCTAAATAACTGTATTGTAATTATATTACAATAATGATGTTAAATTACTCATAAAAGTCCACCCTGATAAAAAAAATATATAAATACATAAATGTATATTAAACCATATATGGGCCAATATCTAGTAAATTAAGGCAACTTTTCTGACAGTAACAGAGTTTTTTGAAGTTGATTTACCTAAATGTATTTATAGGAGGTTTTGCTCTTATTGACTAATCTACCTGGTTACCCAGTGACCTAGTTTTTGTTTTGCTAAACAAAAAAGACTTTACACTTGCACAGATAGTCACAATCATTGCTATATCATCTCTGAATGCCATGCACTTTAGCAAAAGCTGCATGATGACTTTTCTTTCATTACTTTATTTCTTTCCTCCTTTCCTTGACTTTTCCGCCTATTCTGCACTACTGTAGTTCCTCCTCTGCATCTCATTCATGTGTATGCTGGAATGGGGGAGTGATCCTCAATAATCTGTCCACACAGTTGAGACTCTTTTAAAGAGATTAATTATTGTGCCAAGTCTAAATGCAACATTTTGCTGACTAAGTGCATATAAAATACCACACAGAAATTTTAAATTTTGAAGTACTTCTAAAGTGCCAAGAAAAGACAGTTGGCATGAACTTTGTGTGGATTGGACCATTGAGAATTACATGGCCAGCGCAGCCAATCCCCACTGGCTAATGTTGTCGGTATTCTATTCCTTATGCCTGTATTTGCTAAGGCCTTATTACAGTGCATCGGGCTGCTTCCATACTGTGGCTTGCCTGTCTCAACAGATCAGTGCATTTGATTAAAAAAAAGTTTATGCTTTAATATATGATTGGATGATGACTGTTACGGTTTAGAGATTGTATTTTTTTTTGAGCCCCTCCTGAATTAATTTGATCATTTTTTTGTGGTTTTTTTATGTCAGTCCCATTTTAAGTTTATTTTATATATTACTTTTTGTATATTTATATACAAAATATTTGTTTAACTTATGTATTACTTTAATCCACTATCTCCTTCTAAATTATTTTTTTATTTGAATAAAAAAAAAAAAAATTTTATTAAGTAAACTGATTGTGATTTTCTTCTTCACTTTACCTCACATCCCTCTACTATATCTTCTATCTGTCTCTTTCACATTTGGTCTCTTTTACATACTCCCTTTTCTACTGGAACCTTCTCCTCTGTCTCCATTTCTACATATATCTCAATCTAATCTCCCCAGGATAGCTTCATAAACCTGAGTTTTCTGAGACTCTTCCGAGCAGCACGTCTCATTAAGCTCTTGAGGCAGGGCGAGACCATTCGCATTCTGCTTTGGACCTTCGTTCAGTCATTTAAGGTACAAAAACATCTACACCAGTTCAAATCCAAATCAAATGTGACTTTAGGAACAAGACTTAAGATATATGCAAATATTTTTCACCGATTTAAAATCTTTACACCAATTATGATGCCAAATTTCAATCGCTCTAATGTCCCACCTTTCGGTTAAAAAGCTATTTTTATACTTTAGAGCTATGTCTATGCACATTACCTACATAGAAAAAAGCTGCACAGAGACATAAACAACTGACCTGCCTTAAAGAGACTTAAAGAGTGATTTTATTTTATTATACATTTTGCAAATGGAGCTTATTTAATGAATTGAACATTTAAAAAAAAAAAAATCTCCAAAAATAAACAAAAAATGCATTCATTGCAGTGCATAATTTCATTCAATATTGAAGAGATGCGTTGTATTGATTGTAGAGATGTAATATTTCTTTTTAAATTCTTTGTTGTCTTGTTGTAACCTTTATATAAAAGCATTGTGACAAATTCACTGAACCTATTTTACAGTGTACACATTTGTAAAATGCATGCACCGCCTTTGCCAACCATCCAAATTCTAATTTCTTCCTTTCATGCTATTTCTGTCTTTTTACAGGCTCTGCCATATGTGTGCCTGCTCATTGCAATTCTGTTCTTCATCTATGCCATCATTGGCATGCAGGTAAAAGCTGTTCAGTCTAAATTGAGCTGTAACATCGCTGTGTGCTTTTAAAGAACTAAATAAAGACAAAATAAAACCTAAATATGTCATCTATCAACAAATACATAAGTGGCATAAGGTTTCTGCAATATCACATCTGTGAACTTTGAGATGTGTGCAGAAGTTTTATATTTGCTCTTTGATGCTTTAGTTGTTTGGGAACTTGAAGCTGGATGAGGAGGGCGAGAGTGCGATCGACGAACACAACAACTTCAGAACCTTCATCATGGCCCTAATGCTCCTCTTCAGGTCCATCATTAGTCTTTACCAGTGTTGTTTTAGTATTACTATTGCAGTATTTATTCGTATTTTTAATTATCTTGTTACTTTTCATTTTAATATTAGCTTAAATTATAGTGTTTTTGGTAGGTGCTTTTTTAATATCTCTGTTCATATAGTTTTAGTACTTCCAATTAAACCTTTCTATTTTGTTGCAAACAATTTTCACACCCAAACCTTAATTTTTAGCTAAAGTTTTAGTAAATTTGCTGTCTGCTTTTGTCAGTTTAACATTTTAATATTTCTGTTTAGCCTTATATATATTATTATTATTTCAGTTTTGTAATTTGAAGTTAATTGCCTTGAACTTATTTTCTAAGTATAAGTTTTATCTACTAATAGTATTTTATTTTATTTCAGCTTTTTTTTTCAGTTAGCTATTTTCAATATCATGTATGTGTGTGTTTTGGTAACAGGAGTGCCACTGGCGAGGCATGGCATGAGATCATGCTGGCATGTCTTGGAGGAAAGGATTGTGATGAAGACTCTGGGAACGATGAGCCAGAGTGTGGCAGCAACTTTGCCTATGCCTACTTTGTTTCTTTCATTTTCCTCTGTTCTTTCCTGGTGAGAACAACCTCCACTTGTTTCTTTACTTGCTCTTTTACCTTAATCCCACTTTTTAGTATATCCCTTTTTCTCTCAGAGATGCATCTTTTTTTTTTTTTGCTTTAAATTTTTTTGGGCCTGTCCGTTTATGTGTTTAGATGCTGAATCTCTTCGTCGCTGTCATCATGGATAACTTTGAGTATTTGACCAGGGACTCCTCCATCCTGGGTCCACATCATCTGGATGAGTATGTCAGGATATGGGCAGAGTACGACCCAGCAGCCTGGTGAGTTGCAGGCACAGCTTTTTCTCTCAAACACACTTGGGTAACAAAAACACATTTTAATGATACTAATTTTCTTTTAGACACACATGCAACCATTGATTTTGCCTATAAATTATATAATGTAATTAATTACAACACCTAATAACAACATTTTTTAAACAGAAACATGCTTACTGCAAGCAAACAAACACTCACATTCTTAAGATACTTTTTTCACAGGTATTTATGTGCACATAAACTAACTTAAAAACTAACCATTCTTCTCCATAGCTCTCACGTCTTTTGTTATTGAAAACGTCCCCAGAACGTCCCACAACACTGTCCATGGTCATTCAAGATAAGGCCCTGTCACAGATAGTGGATCACAAACTCTCAAAATCCCCAATGTTTGTCTTTATATCCCTCTTATCCCGTCCTAGGGCTGATGTGAAAGTCATCACTGCAGTCTGATTTCATGTCACCTTTGTAGATTTGTAGATGAGCCCGACTGTACCAACTCCACAAACTTTGTCTGCCCAGTCAGTAGTGTCTTCCACTTCCCCCGTCCCAGTGCTTGCCTCATCCTCAAGTGCTGTTCTGCAGGAGCGCATGGGAGATGGTCTGAATGTAGGGATTCCTCATCCCAGCTCTGAGAGATCCTGTGAAACCTGTTGATAATGCACCATACAAAGATGATTCAGCAAATGAAGGTTTAAGGCAGGGTTCTCCAAACTCGGTCCTGGAGGGCCACTGTCCTGCAGAGTTTAGCTCCAACTTGTCTCGACACACCTGCCTGGAAGTTTCTAGTATGCCTAATTAGACCTTGATTAGCTGATTCAGGTGTGTTTAATTGGGGTTGGAGCTAAACTCTGCAGGACAGTTGTCCTCCAGGACTGAGGCCTAGTCCACACATACATGATTATTTTTATGAACTAAGTTTTTCCTCCTTCGTTTTAAAAAATAATTGCGTCCACACAGGCACGGTTTTAAAAAAAATCTCTGGCCACGTGAAAATGCAAAAACGCTATGAGTGTTTTTCAAAAGCCATGTTGGTCTGGAAAAAGTTTATTACATTGTCATTTTATTAACCATTGTTTTACTATTATTATTATTTCCATAAACCAGAACATTACAATAAGACATTCATTCAAAGTAAAAAAAAGCAAAAAAAAGCATTGTCATAAGCGATGGCCTATAGTAGAATTGCATTCTGACCCCTCTGTTCCACAATATAGTGGGAGGACTGTATCTGTATACATGTTGTAAGAACTGTTAGCACAGTTATTAGCAGCAATATTTTGGCTACGTCCGTCATTGTACAGACTCGCCTCACGTAAACAAAGGAGATAACAGCACACACTCCGATGTCACTGGCCAAAATCTGCACTACAAAATCTTCGTTATTCCATCTACACGACAACGCTGCAACCAGAGTTTCTAAAAATCTTCACCCTGGCTGGAGTTTTCAAAAAAGATCGGTTTCAGTTTCCGGATACTGCGTTTGTGTTTTGACGAACAGCCAAACCGCAGAGAAAAACCTGCGATTTTGAAAATACCCATGTTCGTGTTGACAGGGCCTGAGCTTGGAGATGCCTGGTTTATGGTTTTAATCAGGGATACTCGCCATTCAGAGTTAATTTTTTCTTTTAATTCTACATCAATTGCTGAAATATAATGGAATTTGAGTTCAAGTACTATACAAGATGTAAAATTGCCATTTGAATTTGAATGTAAAGAAGTAAAACTGAAATGACTCAAAATTAAAAGAAATTCATAATTCAACTAATTTTTGACTAGAAAAAACAAGACAACATTGAATGCCAGATTGAGAAAGCCCTATTTTAAAGTATTGATGTTGTTGTTGTATTTTTAAAAGTCTTCAAGTTTGAAGGTTTATTATAGGCCTTATAGATAAAGAAGATGGATGGATGGATGGATGGATGGATGGATGGATGGATGGATGGATGGGTGGATGGAGAATGGATGGATGGATGGATGGATGGATGGATGCATGGATGGATGGATGGATGGATTACCTGCATTGAAAATCTTTGAATTACACTTTATTAAATTCCTCTTCCTGTCATTCCGATTCAAATTCCAATTCAGCTTTGTGTAGATTAAAATGTGGCCAATGCAAATTCAAAATCTCATGAACTGAAAGGGAATCAATTCTTCAATTATGTATTTTGCACATGCTTTCAGTATTCAGCAAGAAAGCTCAATTTTTTTACTACAGTATCATTTTGAATCTATTTGTAAAAATCACGTTTTTATACATGCAGACATTTCAGAGTGCAACAAAGTGTAGATTTTAATAGCGCAATAATTATTTTGAATAAAAATGTGTAGAACTACAGCAAGAAAGAGTTGAACGTGAGACCCTGTGCATGGCAGATTCTGACTTCACAATGACTTAATTCTCCCATCTTTATGGCTCAGGTGTGCATGGCAAACATCTTCACAGACAAGCTGTCGCAGCTTATTTCTGTACTTGCCACTGCATACAAACGTTAACAAAATACACCTCATGTATTTTGCCTGGTAAAGCCCACGAAGCTGTCACTGTATGCAGTTCAATTAAGTCATTGAACTCGCCAAGATGAGAGAGCCTCTCATGTGCACGGTCATATCTGTGGATTCGTTTACTCTGCACCGTGATGGGGGGAGGATTCAGAACAGCACTAAAGATCATTCAAGGACAGCTTTACCGATTTTTTGTTGTTGTTGTTTTCTCAACATTTGAAATGGTGATTTCACTCACATGCACAAGCTGGGGTTTATTGCACTGGATTTTGATATGCATTGAAATCTCGGCTACAGTAACCCTCACATGCATGTTTAAATTGATCCTGGACACATTTCACATTTCCAGGTTTGTATTATGGAAGTAAACTATAAATGGGCATTTATTTATAATAGCTATAGCATGAAGCTATGCTTATATTTGTTTAGTTTTATAATATATAAATAATAATATTTTTTAAATTACTTTATTTCATCTGGTTAGATATATATTTATATGTCGCTTAAAATCGGTTGGGCTGTCCTTCGAATGATCTGGTTTTCTATTGGTTTGAGGCAGTGGAACAACTTCACTGGGTTTGGTCTGTGATTTGTCAATGGATATGTGTGCTTTTATTCTCTTGTTCTTTGTGCTCCTCTTCTTGTTTCACTATTTTTTTCTTCTTCCTCTCCAACTCTTTGGCTCTCTAGCTCTCTTTTTTTCTTTCTCTTCCTGTGTGTGCCCCCTCTCTAACCTCCCTGTATTCTTCTTGCAGCGGGCGCATTCATTATAAGGATATGTACAGTTTATTGCGGGTTATCGACCCCCCGCTGGGCTTAGGCAAGAAATGTCCTCATAGGGTGGCCTGCAAGGTTTGGATCCTACTAAACAAAAAACTTAAGCACCTGCTCGCATTGAAGACTGGAATGAATGTTGCTTTTCTTTTTTTATGTTTTCTTCTTTTTTCAGTTTTTTTTACTCTTCTCCACAGTTTTTCTTCTTTTCTTGAAATTCATTTTTGTTATTTTACTCGCCATCTCTATATGCATTCTGATATGACAAATGAGAATGTGCAGGACAATGCAGACACCTTTTTAGAAGCATGACGTGCACTGCCATCGACAGCTAAGTCTGTACGAATCTCTCTGTGGAATGAATCACTCTTAACAGCCCAAAAAAACCAAAAAAACACGAATGAACGAATCAGTCATTTTGTTATTTTTTTTCTTTCTGCTTGCTGTTGAACCATGCCTTGGCAAACTGGGTGTAACAGTGTGCATTGTTCTTGTTTGGGGACGAAGTGAGGGTTGGGGATCAGAGGACTGCATTGACGTGACTGCCATAGTTCACCACCAAGCAGCGGAGCTTTTCTTTGCCTGTTTGAAGCCCCACTGCAGTTCTATGGGACCGTCCCACGATCGCATAGAACAGTGTTTTTACTAGGACTAAAAACCAGCTTCCCCTCCTCCTGTTTAACCTCCAGCCAATCAAGAGCTCTCACGCTCTCAAAACCCCGCCCCTCGGCCAGACCAAAACAATAACCTATGTGTCTTTGTTTTTCTTTCTTGCCGTTCTTATTTCCTCCTCCTTTCTCCTTTTTTGGTTAAAATCCCAACATCCTCCGGTTTGTCCCCCTCCATTGTTTCTCTTCTTGTCCATTGTTTTATTCGTCCTTCGTCATCCTCCTATTTTCCCCCCCGTTCTCCTCGTTTCATTTTTGGGGGTCTCACCCCTCCCCTCCCACCCCACTCCCCCTTACAGCGGCAGGATCAGTTACACTGATATGTATGAGATGCTCAGGCACATGTGTCCTCCGCTAGGCCTGGGGAAGAGGTGCCCAGCTCGGGTCGCCTACAAGGTTAGCGGCAGCAGCCCGCCGTGGGTGCGCCACAGCCAATCAAAGCTGTCCGTTTTTTTTCTGTTAGTGTTGGTGTTGGTGAGCTGCTGTATCTTTCTTTTTATATTGTGGAGTACCAGTGAAAGTGTTAGCCAGCTGACACACACATACACGTACGCACGCATCCACTGGAGAGCGGGAACGGAGGGTACCTTGTCAGCCCTTCTGCACCGTACTCAAATACTCACTCAGCCGCATCCAGATGCAAATGATTTTGTTGCAAAAACAGCAACTGTTACCTTTTATTTTGCAGTCTTATTGGTAGAGATAATAAGTTTATAACGTTATACATTTGTTAAAATCAACATGAAATCAGAATATTTAGTTAATAATAGCACTAACCAGGTCTTATTTATTGGTACAATACTATTCCAAACCCAAAAAAGTTTTTCTTCATAATCTTTCATCAAAAGTTAATTAGTAGTTCTGCCTCAACAACTCAAATAAAATCAAGTCGCCACCAACTTTTGTTCTCCTCGAATATCTAGTGTCACTCATGAATATCACATTACAGAAGTAAAATGGGTTTCGAATGCCATTTCATGTTGACTTTAACTAGAAAGCAATGAATTTTTATTATTTCCACATGATGTTTTCCATGTTCAAAAACAGGGCCTGTTGTAACTTTAAATACAAATATGAAGCATATAGAAAGAAATATGCATGTTTCACTGTGTGCGTGTACAGAAGGACTGGGAAGGATCGTGTGCCTTTGGTCCTCTGCGTCTCTCCCTCCAGTGGATGAGTATATTGTCCATGATTTCTGCAAATGACACTTTTGTAGGTTCAGCTAGTGTGATCACATAGATTTTAGGAGTCTTTAGACCCACTTTATCCTTTTGATTTTTTTCAGCAAATCCACTAGAATCACAGATAAGCTTTCCCACCTGTCCTTCGTTTGATTGTCAATGCAGTTCTGACCTGTTTCCGTTCCCCTCTCTCTTTCTCTCTTACTGTCTCTCGCTCTATCTTTTCTTTTTTCACCATATTCCTCCAATTTTCATGTTCATCCACTACAACTCTACATCCTTGCACAAAATGTCCTTCTCCTTTCTTTCTCCTTCTCTCTCTCTCTTTCACTTCCTGTCTCCTTCTCTCTTTCTCTCATTTCTTCAATTTTAGTCAGCATGCTTCTTAATTATGCAAAGAGTAATAATAATGTGACAGTTACATCCAGCCATTTTACATGTCATTACATGTTCATTATGTAAAGGCCATGGACCTCAGTCAGAGGAGATGGTGTGTTTAGTTTGAGGTGAATAAAATCAGAGCCGTGTTGTCCGTTTTTTTTTCATACAAAATATTATTTGTCACTGTCGTTTTGCAGGTAGAGACTGTAATCAATATCCCATGATGTATATCTGTAGTCTTTTTTCAATACAATTCATGCTTATTCTGTGTTTAAAACTGATGATTTGTTCTTACGTCATTCACTATTCACTACGTAGTGAATGTCATATATACTACAGTTCAAACGTGTGAGATTGGTAAGATTTTCTCTTATATGCACCAAGGCTACACTTATTTGATTTAAAATATAATAAAATAAAGTAATATTGTGAAATATTATTACAATTTAAAGTAACAGTCTTATATTGTTCCATATAATATTTTAAAATATAATATATATTATAGGATTTTATATATACGATATATATATATATATACACACACACACACACACATTCTGCTCATTATATAATTATATAACATATATTAATAATTTTTATATAAACCTTACTGACCCTAACAGTAGTGTTTTTGAGGATAGAGTGAGCAAAAATGTATTGATTTGAAAATATTACAGAAAATGCACACATTTCTGAGGAGAAAACTACTTGATATGTCATGTGAACATTCAGTCAGAGATTGGAAACATCATATTTCATGTGTTTTCTTGCTGTTCACACTACAAACATTTTTGCAAGTAATGTTTTCTGGAGTTTTTTGTCCAATGCATGTTTCATCAGCTGTACACAGCGACACGATTCTACTTGGACAGGCAGTACTTCCACTTTTATAATTTACATCTAGTACATCTACAATTGGTGTCTACGCTGACTAAGATCCACTGAACAGACTTCCTTTATGCCAGCATGGACAGTTACAATGTGACAGACATTTTGCGAAGTGCAATTTAATTACAAGCTCACAAGGCTGAGACTCCCTTCACTCCAACCTCTTCCTCTCACTTTCCTCACTCTCTTATTTCCCCTCATCTCAAACGAACAACATTCTTCTTTTTTGCTCTCTTTCTCCTCTCAGACTTTCTCTCTATCCATTGCCAAGCACACCACTCCACCCCCCCTCCTCATTATTTTTATATGTGGTGCATATCTCATAGCTTTCCAGTCTGAAGTGAACTAACCTCTATACCTGTTGCCCCTAATCCAGTCCTACACCTCTCGGTGTACAAAACAGCCATTTTTTCCTCTTTAACTCTGTAGGGAATGCCACCCTTTATCTGACCTTAAAAAACTGCACCCGTTTTGCATCGAGAGATCAGAAAAAAATTATGCAAAATATCACTTAACCCTATGAAAAATCACCCAATGAAAGACGCTAAACAAACCCAAAAATATAAGTGGTCAATAAAAGATGAAATGATACTCTCTGTGCGCGGCTGCACTGCTCTTGTTCTGTGAGGGGTGGGGAGGGAGGAGGGGGGTGCATGCACTGCATGCTGCATGGAGTAGGGGTTGATGTTCGGGTGGGCCGGGACCGTTGGGGAGTGCGGGTCGCCACTGGACTCCAATTAGGGGTCGTGCTGCATTGCATGCGCTTCTGCATGGCCACCCACTGGAACGCGGCTCGTGCTTGTTGGTATCTACACCTCCAAGGAACGACGGACTGGTCTGAAATGGGCACATGCGTATACACAGGCTCACACATGCTCACTTTCTCACACTAATGCCATGTTGTGTGCTTGTGTGTTCCAATTCCATGAAGGTACATCCAATGCATGGAAACAGGCATCTAAAAACTGCTGTTTTTAGGTGCCATTTCATTCGTTGGTTTGTCCGAAATATACAACCTCCAACAGGTAGGGGGAGCTCTTCAGCAGTAGCCTTTTAAAATAAATGTCAAATTTAGTTGATATTTGTGTCCTCAGCCTTTGCTAGCTGATTTAGGGTCAGTAACTTACTGTTGATTGCACTAAAAAGTCAAATGTATACATTTGCATTAGATGCATTATATCAAACTAAGTGGCGATGGCAAACAAGAGATGCTTATTTGAGCCTATATTTATTCCTGATCTGAGATCAGTTTTCACAGGCAGAGGAACACTGAGGAACTTCGACCTGTGTGCTACTGCTCCTGTTATCTGTGAGGGCTCCAATTAAGTCACTTAATTGATGCGTATGTACTGTATATGTTCTATAAGATGTGTGAATGCTTCATTCACACATTACAAGGTTGCAGGATGTGTATTGGTCAATCATTTGTCAGTCTAAGAAAACGGCTCTCACAGATGTCAACAAAATCTTCCTTTTTTGTGTGCTTGTATGAATATCACTTGAAAATTGATTGCATGATGCATGGTTTGTACACAACCACTGCATCAAAAGAAAGTGAAAACTACAATCAAATGATCTATTTAACAACTTAATCTACTGAAATTTGTGTGGCTAGTAGTTTATTCCTTGGCTACAAAATGCTGAGCTCCCCAAGCCTTTTATTAGTCCACCGAAGCATCTGATTGGAGGTTTCACTTACACAGCCCCGCCCTCATCCCATATGATTGACTCTCCACAGAGACTGCTACGTATGGACCTACCTGTTGCTGATGACAACACGGTGCATTTCAACTCTACTCTGATGGCTTTGATACGCACAGCTCTGGACATCAAAATCGCCAAGGGTACAGAACGACATTCTTATTTCTTTTCTGCTTCCTTCCCATATTTCATTTTATTAACTTTTTTATTTATTTATATATATATATATATATATATATATGAATGAAAAAAATTGATTTTGTTCTTTCTTTCTTCATATTCTTTCTTTTTAAATATGACAAATTTAAACCAAAACAACCTTTCTTTTGTGTTTCTCATGTATCTTTTGAATGAATGTGATTATAATTATGTTTTTACGATTCTTGTGCTTTTGGTGTATTTGCATATTTTGCACATCTTTACGTATGTCTGTATGTTCCCTGCTCTGACATCACTCGCTTTCAGGAGGAGCAGACAAACACCAGATGGACGCGGAGCTCCGTAAGGAAATGATGGCGATTTGGCCAAATCTCTCCCAGAAGAACCTGGATCTGCTGGTAACGCCACACAAGTGTAAGTTGCAGATGGGTTTGTAGAGAAAAAAAACAACTAATCAAAGATCACAAATTCATCAGAGGACAGCTTCTCTCAGCCCACACCGCTCAGCACCCTCTGATCAGGCAACTCTCACAAATGTTCTCTCATCCCCACATGACAAACCAATATCTTACACCGTTCATTAGATGAGGAATACCATGCTTTACCATATTAATTCTATTTAAAACCATCCTGCTTCCTAGCTAGATTTATTGCTCATGAAGCCTTGTTTCTTTTTACATCTGATATTCAATATGACTCAAGTAGTTTGTTTTGGAGTATTTAAAATAGTATACATCCCTTTTGCTATCCTCATTTAGACCTACATATTGTTATTCCACTCCCGCACTACATATCCTCTCCTCTCTCCTTTTCCCCTGCTTCCTTTCTCCTATCTCCTATCTCTTGTCTTCATTGCCTGTTATCAGGGGGTGCCTCGCTATAGACGGATCCTCTATAGAAGTCTTTTCACTCCAGCACGTGTAAAGCACAAAGCTGGGCTTAACCTCCAAACCACAGAGCCTCAAAAACTAGCCCGAGTTATTACCTCATATCTGAGGGTTTTAAAAGATGTTAGGTTTGATATGATGACCAGAATATATATATATAAAAAATTGTTTATATAATCTATAGAAAGTAGCTAGTTGCCTGGAAATGCTTTTGTGTGCTTTCCTTCAGCATGGTTTCTTTTTAAGTTTGAAATTTTAGCATGTTTGAAAATTTATTTTTGTCAGTCCTTTGGGTGTTTCATGCCATTTTACTATGAAGTTTTTCTAATAAGAAAGTGTTTGATGTGAAGGGATTGCTTTTTTTGTCATTTATGGCAGCTCAAATTTTTTCAAACTTATATGTTATATGTCTAATTCAAACTCTGGATGCCGCTGCAGAGTTTTGATGAAAAATTTGAGCTCCCCGCAAAATATTGTAATCTTTAGGTACTGTTATTGTTGCCTATTTCATGGCATCTATTCATAGTGAAATGGCTCTTGAGTCCCTGTAGGAGTGTAATACAGCGTAGAAATGTGAAGCAACATAAGGTCTTTTAGTAAAATGAGAGGTTCTGTAATTAATGTGGATCTGACTGTGAAAAGACTACCAGCTCTGTGATGTATTGTATTTGTCAGTGTACTTTGTCTAGTGTGTATATTGTGTGTATATATATATATATATATATATGAAACTGTATATACACTAGCCCCAAAAAGTGTTAGAAGTCTGTTAAGCGACACTAAACATGTAAGAAATGCATTGCATTGCAAAAAAATGGTTTAGAAAATAGTTCTGAGAAATTCTCTTGCATTATTTAATTGCAAATGCCACTTGGTTTGATATTTTGTTGTCAATGCAGTGACATGTTTAACTGTGACTCTAAGTGTCTGAGTGTTTTTGGGGCCACTGTATTTGTGTAAGTTTTCTTGTAATTTGTTGTATACCTGTTGTCCAGGTTCTCAGACCTAGATCAAGACTCATTCTGGACTCTGAAGAACTTCTATTGGTTCATTCCCATTGAGGTTCTTTATGAGGTCATGACTGACTTTTGGGTCTGAGAGACTAGACCTTAGGTGTTTGTGGCATGCCTTGTCTCCAACTCCCATTCCCCTCTCGGCTCAGGGTCCCATTCCACCCCGGTCTAATTGTGCAGGTTAACTTTTTCATCCTCTCAGCAGCGACAGACCTGACAGTGGGCAAGATCTACGCCGCCATGATGATAATGGAGTACTACCGGCAGAGCAAGGCCAAAAAGCTGCAGGCGCTTCGTGAGGAGCAGGTACCACTTCAGACAAACAAACAAACGCCAAGTCTGCACTGCTTTCTCTACCTTCTGCAACTCTCCTCCCAACAAATATATCATGTAGTGTATTTAGCCAAGTTTGTAGTTGATTAGCTTTAGTAATTAACATTGCAGAGGGAACTTCCTCGCTTTTGCTAACTTTTTAATTCCTGCCTGTCCACACAATCTTAAATTTGGCTATATATGATATAAGTTCTAATTTTTAGAAGTAAGCATTGCAGTTTTTTTATGCACATTTTGGAAACTTTATTTGCATCTTGGTGCTTCCATATAGCATTTTTATGTGATCTTTAAATATGCATAAAAATACATGGTCGAAAACTGTTAACAGATGGGCAACTGCTTGCCGTTTCATACAAAGCCAATGCCTCCTTCACTCTATTTTAAGCTGAAATTAGCCCTTATTTGAGATGTACACATTCAAAAGTTTGGGTTAGTAAGATTTTATTATTATTGAAAGAAGTCTCTTATGCTCAATGAGGTCAATTTATTTGACCAAAACTACAGTAAAAACTGTAATATTATGAAATATTATTACAATTTAAAATGTATATTTTAATATAATTTAAAATGTATTTTTTCCCAGTGATTGCAAAGCTTTTAGCTGCCATTACTCCAGTCTTCAGTGTTACGTGATTCTTCAGAATTCATTCTAATATGCTGATTTGCTGCTCAAGAAACATTTTCTAATACTTATCAGTTTTGAAAACAGTTGTGATACTTAGTTCTAGGATGAATATAAAGTGCAAAAGAACAGAATTTATATGAAATAGAAATATTTTGTTACATTATTAATGTTTTATTTAATGATCAAATAATAATTAAGAATATTAATTTCTTTAAAAATCTTGCCGACCCCAAACTTTTGAACAGTAGTGTATGTCACTTCCCACACGGAGCACTAAGATTTAAAAGAGTTCGTGCAAACTCCCCTAATATTTTTGTGCTTTTATGGCATGAAAACAGTAACACTGGTTCTACAGTAGATATGATCATTTCACATTTTATTTATAGAGTTAGAGCATGCTTAAAAACACAAGCAGTAATTTTGCAAGGACTATGCAATGATGAATGATACAACATGGCCTTTTGTCAGTGTCACTCCTGCCCCCTTCCCTGGAAATGTTCCCATCCTGAACAGGCACAGTGTCCATTGTTTCTGCCTGCATTAGTCCATATAGAAATTGAATTAGTAATACTTGGAGCATGGACACTCTGCTGGCATCAGGGAATGGTCTAAATATATGTTTGTGTCCTGCCTCACCTGAATCCCTGTCTGTCTCTTTACCTGTCTGCACCTGTACCTCAGCACCGCCCTCTCAACATCAGCAGCACTTTTGTGGCTGTCTCACTCTCTATATCCATCCTTGATGTCTCTACTGTATATGCCTGTCTGTTAACTTGTTTGCATTTTTTTACTGTGTTTTCCTTCTTTCTAATTCTTTTAAATTTTCGCTTTTTGTTTCCATTCTTTTTGACATTTTGGATCCACTGTCAATCTCTTGTTCTTTTGTGTTGTGTGTAATTTTCTGTTTTTCTCTGTTTTGACTTGTTTTCCTCCATCTGTTGATTGGTGAGGTTGATTTATCAGTTACTAACATGGAATCTTTTCTCCCTCCGTGTGGACACGTTTGTCTAGCCGATATGTTCATTAATGGATGTTGAGGGGAGGTTCTTGGTGTAACCTTTGGGCTACCACGGTCTCTGAGATTTCTAGTGTTCATAGTTTATGTACCATCCACCCAGAACCTGTAGTTCTGCGAGTATGAACCTCAGATCTTCACTGTAGCACGCCCAAATTGTTACTACCACCCATATCTTCTGGTGGGTTGGATGGAAATGCCTTGAGCCATCGGCACCTACCTAGACAGCACGGCCCCAATGGAGGACTCCATTCAGGTTGGCGAGGGCACAGGAGGAATCCAGTTCCCATGATGCCCTCTGGGTGACCTCTGCTGTCTGGTACCCCACCACCTGTGTAATGCACGGTGGCTTGTGTGTGTTACCCCATATCCCATGAGTGTGTCTGATCCCAGCTGCAGGCCATGTTCGTATCTCACACAGAACCGAACGCCATTAATGTTTCAGCGCTTGGAGCCATCCCCGAACCAGGAAGGGGGACCGGGGGTGAACGGTCTCCCCGAGTTGCCGCAGGAACCTGTCAACAGCCTGTGAGTAGCATCTTGATTACTCTTTTTATGCAAGTAATGTTTTTATTAGCTTTTAGCTTAATCTGAATAAGTCTCATGAAATCATATCCAGGTCATATTTCATTTGAGAGCATTTTAATTCTTAAAAGATTATTTATTGAATTAATAAAAAGTTTTATTTACTGTTTCATTGTGTTCACAGTATTCCCCAGAATTGCTGTAATGCATTCAGACATTTTACCAGCAATTATTTTTTATAAAAAAATAAATAAATTAAATTCATTGTAAAGCAGCAAATAAAAATACTGAAATACAAATCTTTTTTGTTATTATTTTATAAAATACACAAAATAAAATTTTATGTAATACAAAATTATATATATATATATGTTCTAAAATTATTATTTGTACAAAAACAGACCTTGATTTCTGTATTCTAAATATATTTTCTTATTTTTCCTGTTGATTTTGGGGTAAAATATTACTAAAACCTGGCAGGTTTAATGAGATTCAGCTGTTTCGACTGGTGCTCTTTGTCTCTTTCTTCACTGCTTAGCTTTGCTTTAATTGTTGTCTTTCTTCTTCTCCTTATAGGCTCACTTCTGCTCTTTCTTTGTTTTACCTTCTCTCAGCTGTCTTTGTTCACATTATGTTTCAATTCTACAATCTGCTTTTGTGTTAATTCTGCTGTATATACATTTGCAATAGTGTTTCTGTACTATTTTTATCTGTACAAAGAGGCATTTTGTATGAACAAAACTGCTTTCATGTAAGTGTATGTAAGTGAGTGAGAGAATTAGCCAGCCAACACCTTTCTCTGATGCAGGCCTCCAGAGGGTGGAATGAGTGAGAGTCAGTCTTGGGTGACGTCACGCGCCCAGGAAATGTTCCAGAAGTCTGTTCCGGAAAACTGGAACCCTGACAGACCGTATCCTGATGACCATCACGACAGCCGCCATAATCCACAGGTAATACCGGAGATCCTCCAACCAGAAAGGTGATTTTGTCTTGTTTAGATCTAAATTTTAACTTTTGCAGGAGTTTATTTCGTCGCTTGAAACCTGACAAAGTGGCTGTGACTATCCGCAGAATCTGTTTTTGGCCTTTTCTTCCGCCTTCGGTATTCCAGAAACCGTGTGCTTTAGCCAATCACTGTCTTCCCAGCCATTGTCTTTTTCAGTGCCTTTGGGCACACTTTTCATTCATATTATCACTCTTTCTACCTGTTCTGTCTCTGTCAGTCTGTAGCTCACATCTTTATCTATCTGATAAATATTTCTGATGAACTTCACTGCCCATCATGGACATTTGTATAGACCCTCCCACCTCCGCCAGACTGCGGGGGTGTTTCACTGCTTGCCCCTTCTCACTGTCTGCTGGATCGTACCAAACCCACTCCAGACTCTCATCTCTCCTTCAGTGTGACTCTTCTCTGTAGTTCAGCAGTCATCCGACCCTGATGTTTCCCTGCACAAGTCACTCATCCTAGTACTATGAAGCAAAGGAGATGCTGAATAAACAGCTGTAGGCTTTATGAGCATGTTGGAAAGCATTTAAACCAGTAGTGGGCAATCAGACAGGGTTAGTGTGCACCTAGTCTAAGTCTATAAATGAGAGCTGTGACCTTTTTAATGTGAAATTTTAAGACCAAACCTGTAGTCACTAATGTCTTCTTATTTGCTCTCATCACTTTGGATATGCATGCAAAACAGATTAAAATATGTGTAATGTTAATGTGTTTTTCCATGAATTAAAACCCAAAATCTAAAGTTAATTTGTTTAATTTAAAGTTATGTTTTTTATTTTTTTATATTTTATTTTTATTTTTTTAATATTTGTTTTATATACCAAACCTGAAATAACACAATCTGTATTATTAATGTTTATCTTAAGCTTTATGTTATATTTATAATTTTTATTTTATTTTATCTTATTATATTTTACTTTTTTATTGACCATAACTTGAAATCACCCAATCTCTCTCTCTCTAAATGGTTATTTTAAAATATTTGCAATATTAATTTAAAGAAACCAGATCAACAGCTTTCATTTTTTATTTTGTTTTATTTAATGTTTTAAATTTTAAGCACTCTTGAATCTGATTTCAGATTTACACATCCTTAAACATTATATTCAAAAAGCAAACTTTGGTTTGTCGCTTTATATATCAATCAGATCCCCTTCCTGTCAAAATTGTCCAGAATTCCTTTATTTCACTCAGTGATATGCCTCATTTGGTAATGACTAATGACAAGATCAAGTGTGCTAATCAGTTCAAGTGCAATGCACTTTTGCGCATGACATTGCCCTCTACTGGTTTAATCCCTCATGGGTCCAGTATCACGCCCGATAGAGCTGTAGGCCGGTGAAGCAGGCATCAGC
The DNA here is from genome assembly GCA_037194245.1 of Opsariichthys bidens. NCBI lineage: Eukaryota > Metazoa > Chordata > Actinopteri > Cypriniformes > Xenocyprididae > Opsariichthys > Opsariichthys bidens. The sequence goes on from CM074299.1 coordinate 10,686,476, forward strand.
CCGGCCCACATGCTATTGCTCTGTTTTGCAGACGGTAGAAATGAGAGAGATTGGGCCTGTTGGGGACGGTTACTCGGACACTGAGCCCTATCACCCAATGGAAGGGCATGGGCGGACCATCTCCATGCCACGCCTCTCAGCAGACAACCAAGTGAGCACCTTCATCCTTTCATCCATCCACTCACCCATTTCGTCTTTCCACCTTTTATATGTTATCATCCATTCCCGACATCCGTCCTCAGTCAGTTATCCAGCTTACCGCCTTTGACCGCTTTTGTTGGGGGAAACAAACTTCAAATAGTTTGGTGTGCTGTCATGCTAACATGGCAATAAATGCTAGCATGTCTTTATCAAGAGTCAAAGGGCACATGGATAAGTGGCTCACACCCTGACCTTCATTTACCTGCATGACTGTGTGAAGGCATTTATGCGTGTGTGATGGAGAGAGAGAGAGAGAGAGAGAGTGTGTGTGTGTGTGTTCTCAGCATCATCATACCACCCTAGCTCATTTTCAGGAAAACCTTGGTGTGTCTGGTGTGTGCTGCTGCCAGAGCTCGATTTGAGCAAGTAACAAGTCAGACAGAAGTACGTCAACTCATGAGAAAACAGCCTGTTTTTGCATAGTTCTAGCTCTAAAAGTTATTATGTGATACAGAATAATTCAATTTAAAAACAATAATAAATTAATAATTCACGTTTAAAGTTTTTTAAATGTCTTAAAAATGTTATTCATATTTTAAAGCATAGTTAAATTTAACATTAAAATTAATTAATAAATCCCATACACTACCATTCAAAATAAAGAAGTCTCTTATGCTCACCAAGGCTGCATTTATGTGATACAGTAAAAACAATAATACTGTGAAATATTATTACAAATTTTAAAAACTGTTTTCTGTTTTAATATGTTTTAAAATATTATTTCTTCCTGTGATGAAAACAATTTTCAGTATTATTACTCCAGTCTTCCTGTCACATAATCCTTCAGAAATCATTTGTATAGGCTGATTTGGTACTCATTTCTCATTATTATTAGTGTTTAAAACTGTTTTTTTTTTTTTTGTTTTTTTTTTTTGTGGAAATGGTGATACTTTTTTCAGAATTCTTTGATGAATAGAAAATTCCAAAGAACAGTATTTATTAGAATCTATTTTAATATTAATATTAATAAGTCTTAACTGTCATTTTTAACTCAATCTTTCTACATTTTTTAAATGCAATAGTATATTTTAAAACTGTTAATTTAATTAATTTAAAATGTTAGTTAAATAAAACTTAAAATCCACAAATGAAAGCTGCCAGTTGACTGAATTTTAGAGACACCCTTTAGCGGTGTTTAAAAACAGTGATTTTGGCCCAGGGGATTTGGACTGCTTTGGACTACCCCTGTTGCCGCAGGTTGTTTTTTATGTCTGCGGATTGAAGCGACCCCAAATAACATGATATTTAGCCTCTGGAATTTGAATTTTACTAGGGGAACCCCACCAAAAATGCAGATTTTACTTAGAATGCAAAAATGGGATATCCATTGCGTTGCATACCCAACGCCAATCTCCCATGACGACCTGACCTGGCGAATATGTTTCACCTGTTCCTTTTGAAACACTTGCACAAATCAACCTCTGGAGGCAGTAACACGCTCACAACATATGATTCCGCAAATATACACCCAAAACACATTACATGAAGCAATTACACTTTTAATACTTTTATGCTAAAATGCATAAATATACACAGCATTCCTCACCCTTACATAAACCCCATGATTTCTTGGTTGACTGTCCTCTGGAGATGTGTCTGGGTTGAGCGTTTTGTCCAAGTGTGTATTAGATAAGAGCCGTGTGTCCCCATGTATTTCAAAGTGTGTGTGAAGGTGAGCTAAACGTAGAAACCTCACAAACTAGTAACAATCTATATATGTTACCCTTGTGTGTTGGAAGTATGGTGCTTACAGTGCACACCAGGAAGTGTGAGGACCCAAAGTCTGTGTTTGTGCGTGTCGTGTAAAGCTGTAACGTAGATGTGGTTCTTGTTCTTGTGACTCACTCTTGTCTAACACTGCTCTGCCCCACAGAGTGTGCGTTCTGCTGCGGTAAGTGTGTTAGTGTGCTTCCTATCTTCCTCTACACTCGCTCAATTTTTGTCTTTTTTCTCTTTCCTTTTCCGACCCCACCCCCCACCCCCTCCCCTCCCTGTCAATACCTGTATGTTCCTTTGCTCTCTCTTAATATGGGGATCACGATTTCTCTCTTTCTCTGCTCTCTTCTCCCCTTTGCTTTTAATCTCTCCTCAATCCAATCTTTGTTTTTTTTTTTACCCATGATGCCTTTTATTTCCTTTTCTGTTTGATGGTTTTACTTGTTTTTTTTTCTCTCCAATTTTTTGTCTTTCTTTCTCAATTTTGCTTTTTATTGCTCTTTGTTTTGGTCTTCTGCCCTTTTTGTCTCATTTCGTACTCACTCCATCACTCTGTTTATCATTTTTTGTTACACTTTTAACCATTTTGTCACTTCACACACCAAAACGTTTTAATTTATTTTATTCTGTTTTTACCCATAATGCCTCATGGTTACATATTTCCCTTTTCAATACTTCCATTTTCAACCATTTCCTCTTATATTTCCTGTTATTTTTATTGGTTTTACTTGTTCCTGTTCTCTACCGTTTTCTCGCTTTACTACTTCCTTCGTTTTTGGTCTCTCTCCTTTTTTCATGGACTTCCTGTGGCACACTCGTCTTTTTAATTTCTTACCAACTCCATCAATCACTTTGCTCTTGTTTTGACAATTTCTCATTCCTGTGATCTTTCTCACCTATTCTGTCATGTTGCACATTGAATTTGTCTCAATTTTTACCCATAACCCCATGGTTTCCTCCTGCCCTCTTCCTTCCTTCCTTCCTTGTGCCATTTCCTCTGTTCCTCCTTTACCTTGTCCTTTCTCTCTTTTTTCCTCACAAACTTTCTCTGCTGTGCTCTGTGTGTATCGTCCATGTGGTCTCATGCGTGTGTCCTGTTCTGCACACCGTCTGTCTGCTGTTCAACAGCGACGGAGACACAGGCCGCGAGGAAGTAACCTCAGTGTATGTACCGTCTCTGGCTTTCTGCCTCTCTCTCTGTCTTCTCCATGCTTTCCTTCGTTCCCTCTCTCATTTTGTCTGTTTTAGTAGTCTGCGTCTCTCTTTACGTCTTGATGTCACACTGAACTCTTTACTTCATGCTATCCTTCTTGTTATTCACCCTCTTTTCCTGTTTTCCCTCTGTATATTCTATCCATTGCTGTACCTTTCTTTCTCTATACCTTTATTCTGTCCACCTATGCAGCCCTGTATCCCTGTATGTGTGTGCGTGTGCGCGAGTGTTTGTGTGTCTGCCCGTATCTTATCTCTGTATTTCTGGTCCCGTGAACATAGGGAGCTTCTGTTGTCTCGTAGTTCTTGACGCATGGATTTCAGACTGGAAAAACTGCTGCCAATAATAATCATGTTTTTAGCATGTCTAAATAAGGCGCATGGCATCAAACATTACGTGCGTGAGTGAAAAGAGGAGCGTGAAGGGTTTTTTCAGTTTTCAGATCATGTTTTGACGCAGAGAAACGTTATGTGCACAAGTATGTCTTTATGTGTCCACACATGCAACCGACTGTCATGTTGATCATCATGCCTTAGGGTGCATGGATGAATGTGCTGAACTTTATTTGGCTGGATTGGGTTCTTCTGTGTGCTCAGCTATGGCGGAGACAGATGTTGAGTTTTTAATGGTTCCGCTTGTATTAGAAAAGCTGCAGTGCATGTTAGGCATGATCTATCCATCTATCTATCTATCTATCTATCTATCTATCTATCTATCTATCTATCTATCTATCTATCTATCTATCTTGTCTGTCTGTCTGTCTGTCTATCTGTTTGTCTGTCTTTATATCTGTATGTTTTTATGTCTGTCTGTCTGCCTATTTATTTTTCTCTTTTACTCTCTATCAATCACAGAATATCCATTGCTCTCCGTATTTCTCTTTAGATTTCCTTCGCTTTTCCTGTTGATCTCTATTTCTCTTTCTGTCTTCGTTGAGCATGACAGATATACCTGTGCTTTGGTTTTCTCTGTGGGTGTGGAATGTACTGAGTGCATTAATGCACACTAAATGCACATTGCATTTAATCAAGTTTCTCTATGAAACACACATCAATGTAAACTTCTGTCCTTTTCCACTCTTTTTCTTCCTTTTCTCTGTCTATCGTTCTTTTCTTCCTCTGTAGACCATCACCGACACAAGTCCAATGCGGCGTTCTACATCCTCATTGGTCCACGGACGTTCTGGTCGAGGCGTGCGATTGGACGATTACTCTCTGGAGAGGGTGGTGTCAGAGGAGGGTCACCGACACGGTCCGAGAAGGAGAGAGCGTGATCGAGACCGGGAGAGAGACCGCAGCCACCGCACCTCAGAGAGATCCCTCGCTCGCTATACAGACGCAGACACAGGTCACATACAACTGTCATTTTATGTTTTTTATTTTAGTATTTTTTTTAATTATTTTAAGATCCCCAAGTTCTCAAGGTGATATGAGAAACTTAGTTAGCAGTGCTTTTCAATTTATTTGTCAAACTATAAAAATCTTTGCCCCTCCCACTACATAATCTAAACATCTCACATCTCTCTTTATTGAAAATATGTACATAATCTAAGCCTATTTCTTCAGCCGATTATTTTGTCCAAAGTGACTTTAAAACAAATATTTTAACTAAGTCACTGCAATGATTTTTTTTTTTTTTAATTAGTGCCGTGAAAAACAAGAACTGCTTTTTTCACTCTAAAAAATTTTGGGTTAAAAATAACCCAAGTTGGGTTGTTTCATTTGTATCTCACTTTTCTACAGATCCCCTAAAGGCACATGGTGCTGGTAAAAATATATTTGAATGCTTTTGTGTCCACTTCTAAAAGTTTTGTGTTCTTGTATGAGTTCTTTTGGGAAGCAGAGTTTCTCAGGGGAACACAAAACATTGAATGCAAAAGCATTGATATATTATTTTCTCATCCATCTCATATTTTTCCCATTTCCTTGACTCTGTACTTTTCTGATGAATAATGAACAGATTTTTATTTTCTTCATTGGAAAAAAAATATTTTTGGTAAACATTCTGTGTTCTAATAATACAAAAGTAGCCAAAAAAACTAATGACTAAATGTGATAATGCTTCACAGGAGCAATTTTAAAGGGACAGTTTACCCAAAAATTAATAATCATTTACTCACTCTGATGTCATTTGAAAGCACCTTATAATCCCTCCTCACTTTGAGAGTGACTCATTTAAAGGGTTTGTGTTCTTTCTCTAAATTGCCATCTCATCTCATTTCTCTTTGTTGTCTTTTGCAGGTCTGGGCACAGATCTTAGCACCACTACACAGTCAGGTGACCTCCCACCTAAAGAGAGAGAACGCGAACGGGGTCGAGCAAAAGACCGTCGCCACCACCATCATCATCACCACCACCACAGCTCGGTGGATAAGGAGCGGTACGGTCATGAGCGCGACTACCACCGTCATCCTCAGGACAGATCTGAACGCCACTGGTCCCGCTCACCGAGTGAGGGGAGAGGGCACAGACAGGTGGGGCACACACACTTGCTGAAATACCACTCGTATGTTTACACACAAATTCAACTTAATATTTTCAAATTATTTCACTGTACTACTTAAAGGGGTCATGTCATATTGAGTCTTTTTCTTTATAAATTAAGAAACAGCACTTGAGTTGCAGGTTTGCTGTCAGGTCCCATATAGTTTGCACTACTCTGTTCTTCAGTAACAGCCACTTTGCACATTGGAACAGGTTAACAAAACAATCTGTGCTGAAATGTACCACCCAAACTGTTAATTGAAATTGATCTTTAAATGAAAAAAAAAAATCTTCCCTTATATTGGCTTGGAGGCTTGTTTCTGCCTCTACATAAAAAAATAAAAAGGGTTATAGCAGGGGGGGTTTTTTATTTCACCGTTCTGACTTTTTTTCTCGCAATTGCAAGTTTGCATCTCACAAATCTGACTTATAAAGTCAGAATTGCGTGATATAAAGTCGCAGTTGCGTCTTATATGTCTTTTGTTTTTTTCTCAGAATTGTGAGATTATCTCCTAATTCTGACTTTATTACATCCAATTGTGAGTAAACTCGCAATTCTGAGAAAAGGGTTAGGGTTAGTCTTTTTTTCCCTCACAATGGACATTATAACACCCAATTGCAAGATTATATATCACAATTTTGACTTTATATCACACAATTCTGATGTTATAACTCTCAATTCTGACTTTATAACCCTCAATTCTGACATTATATCACATAATTCTGACGTTATAACTCTCAATTATGACTTTATATCACACAATTATGACCTTATTAGTCCCAATTCTGACTTTATATCATGCAATTGGGACTTTATAACTCCCAATTGTGATTTTAAATCTCACAATTCTGAGAAAAAAGTAATAATTGTCAGATACAAACTCGCAATTGCGAGGAAAAAAAGTCAGAATTGTGAGATAACCTAACCTTTTTTTTTTATATATATATATTGGGATCCTAAGAAGATTAAGGAAAGCTACACACAGCCTTGTGCTAATGCATGCTAATGAGTTGTTGCAGTTTATTTTCAGTGCATAGACTTTTTTTGGACTGGAGGAGACTTTGCACTCTGACAGCTAGAATATGTTTATATAACTCTTTTTATTTTTTTAGGAGTGGGAAAAAAATAACATTAATTTCTGCTATAAATATGTGCTGTTTAACGTAAACTTTAAATAAGAGTTATCAGTATCCGTATTGATATCTAACCTTTACTCAGTAAAAAGATGCCATTAAACAAATGTTTAAAATATTGAATATTTTAAATGTTCCACATTAATTTGGTGATGCAATGTGAAAATATATTTACAATTATTACAAATTTTAATCGCAGATGCAGTATAATCGTGATTCGTTTTCTTAATCGATCGACATCCTTATTATTTTTATAAAAAGGTAAAGGAAAATGAGATGTTTGATGATGTGACCCCTTTAAAGTCATACCCATGAGTAATTATTTTGGAGCATTCCTTTATTCGCTTCACACAGCACCCATAGACATTCATGTGTGTAAGTTCGTGGTTTAGATCTTTACAGTAATCTGCCATGAGAAGCCTGAGCGATGAAACGTAGAGTATCTGGAGCATGCAGGTGTGGGTCCATGTGGGAAGACAGTAACCAGACAGCATATGCTCACCTGTGACCTTATCGTGACTGCTTACTGAAATCAGTTTCTCTTTCTTGTGTTATTCTTTTGTTTATCTTCTTTTATCACTGTGGTTTCTGTCCATTTTTCTCGATGTGACTCGTGGCTTCTCTGTGTCTGCTGTTTTGCCTCATTGCCGGTTTGTTTATTTCTGGTTTTATTGATGTTGTTGTTGTTTCCACACACCTTTTTCTCTCTCTTTCTCTCTCACTTCCTCTTCCTTATCTCTTTCTCTCCTCCTCCTCCTCCTCTTCCTCCTCTTCCTCTTGCCGGTGTGTGCTCCTCTCTTTTGTTTGACGTTAATTTTGTGGTGTTTTTTTATTTGCCTTGTTTTAATTTTCATGTAGGGCAGTAGTTCTGTGAGCGGAAGCCCCGTTCCCTCGACGTCGGGGACCAGCACCCCCCGGCGTGGCCGTCGGCAGTTGCCACAGACCCCATCCACACCTCGCCCTCATGTCACCTACTCCCCAGCCGTCCGCAAGCCTCCGTATGGCTCCCCGGGCCAGGGTCGACTCCGCTCCCCTTCCCCACGACACTTCTCTCCACCAGGTCACGAACCGCCCTACCACCTTCCACCCTCCCGCCACGCCTCGCCCCATCACGGCTCGCCCCGGCACGCCTCCCCGCGCTCCCCCAGGCACGCGTCGCCCAGGTCCCCACGTCATGGCCGCTGGGGCCCGCCGCCGGACAGCCTGGAGGGTGACGGACCGTTCTATGATCGGGACTATGAATACGAACGTCACCACGAGCCACCTGCCTACGAGCAGAGTCTATCGCAGGGCAACCCCCACCCTCATCCTCACCCGCACCCCCGGTCCCCAAGGACTGCTCGTCATGGGCCTCCCTCGCACCCTCGCCGTATGCCAAATGGCTACCGTTCCTCCTCGCCCTCCCCGCACCGGCGCGGCCCCCACCCAGGCCCACACCGGCCACCGCATGGCCGTGGGCCCCGGAAGGGGTTGCACGAACAATATAGCGAGACGGACGAGGATGATTGGTGTTAGTGCGCAGGGTGACCAGGAGGGGGCGCCGCTCAATTCAAACCGAGATGTTTATGCACCGCAGCAGGGAGAGAGGGGGTGGAAGAGGAAAAACAAGTGGTGCTTTTGTGCCATCGTGAGACTCTAAACCCTTGAGTGGCCCATAGAGCTTCCCTACTCCCTCTCTCTCTCTATTGCTTTCTCCTGCTCTCTGGACTATGTTTCCCATGCTGCTCAGCAAGCAAGGGAATGGGAGCATACGAGAGATAAATGGGGTGGTTGCGTTTAGATGGACTGAACTTTAAAGATCAGAGTCGTTGTGTTTGAACGCTCCACTCCAGACTGAGCAAGACCGATTGCTTCTTGCACGATGGAAAAAATGAAGAGCAACATCATCTGTCAATCAAAAAAAGAAAAGAAAATGAAGTTTGAAAATCAAGCCAGAACCCCTTTTTCCCTCTCACATCTATGCCTCTTGAAAAGACCCAAAAAAATAAAAAGGGAAGAAAAAAATAGACATTCTTGAAGAAAAAACAAGTGCTCTTGTGAACAAGAGCTCTACCTACTGCAAAACCAGCCCATGTGCTGGCCAAAATCGATGAGTTTTATCATCTACGTTTACTGTTACCAACTCAAGATGCTGAGTGACCTCATCACCTGGGGGAGGGGTTAACTGTCGAAGAGGCGTGGCATATGAAAGGACCCAGTGCAGGCGAGAGGAGGCGGGTTGGCGCGGCACACCGAAACCCCGCCCACAAACTGCCACTCAATCCTGATAAAGGAAAAGACAGAGGAAAAAGAATGAAACTGCAGATGAGGGAGGGATGGAAAGACTATTTCCTCTTCAGAATGTCTTCAATTGATTACTTCTTCTTTTTGAACATTTGGAGCTTGATTATTCTGTTGCATTTGCTCAGCTTTCTTTGATATTTTTGGACTAAAATCTGATGGAAACTTGCATGAATGATTTTAAAAAAAAATATATATATATATATATCAGACAGAAGATTTACTGTGGGAAGGGGGGTGATAGCTCTCTTTTTTCCATTCAGTTTAAGGAAGTTCTTTCTCTCGTTTTCTCCCTGTTGCTCTTGCCATGTCTACAGATGTGCAGATGGAGTTTATAGATAGACGCTAAAGCTGACTTTCTAGATAGTGATCTGACAGATCTGAATGCGTTTTCTATGTTATTTCCATCTGAGGATCCCAGATGATGTTCTGCACTGTTTATAATTACTTTGGATTGCACTAAAAACGAGCCTGAATGGTGAAACCTCCCTCAATACAGCTCTGTCAGCCATGGTTGCGAACAGAGAGAGAAACGGGGCGAGAGACGTTCTCCTTTCTAAAGGCTTCATTTGCTATTGTCAATAACAGTTGTCTTATAATGATGAAAACCATCTTAATGCAATTGATGAAGATGACGGTGATGCTGATGAAGATAGAGGTGGTCATGTGACTTTGTTGTCTTGTTTTCGGGAGTTTTGTCTGTTGTGGCCATCTTGTTTCGAACTCTTTGTGTTTGTTTTCGGTTGTGTTCACCACAGATTGAAGTCTATAAGGGTGCTCTCCTGATAGCATCCTGAAGTTTACGTACTTGTGACCTCAGCTGAGTAGAATATTCCTATCTGTAGTGAATAGTTCGGGTCAGAGCTCATGAATGTTTTAAAAGAGAGAGTCAGGCCATTCAGGATACCCTCAGACAGTTTTTGTGTCAGAGTTTTTCCAGACAAATTCAGGGTCCATTTCATATTTATTTTTCAACGGAAAAAGATGGTCACACAACAGTGTGATCAGGAGAAATCGTTTTATAGAGGGTCAGTTTTTAACCCCTTAAATTATTTCACAGCTAATGCAGAGTATGTGCAAGTTAGTATTTTGGGCGATGAATGTTGTTGTTTACTTTTTGTCCATGTTGTGGTGCTGTTATGCAGCTTTAGCCAGGCTAGACTATGGACAAATGATCCCTTATGAAAATACAGTCTCCAGAGGGCGCTGTTATATTTGCAGAACTTTAGATTTTGCAGAACTGTTCCCCGACAGTAGGTGACGTAGCAGGTCTGTCGAAACTCGCCTTTGACATTTTTTTTCAACAGTAGTTTTTTGAGAATTTTGACCTGGATAGTCTTTGATCAAGTAACTGGAAACAATTCTTCCACCCTGCCTTCCTGTTCCCTGCCACGGGCAGCTTGTCATGTCTTTGGCTGCCTGCTCAATCTGAGACCCTCCCCCTTCTGCTCAGGATACAACGATACAGCCAAACGTATAACTCACAGGGGTGTAGAGGTGCGGCCTATTCAGCCTCCCCTACTGTCATTGAACCTGTCCAGCTGGCCCACACCCATCCAACCATCTCAAAACTAATTTTTATTAAATATCACATTACAATACATTTTTTTCCCCTCCGGAAGAGGATTTAATTGTGCATAGGTTCCCCTTTTATAGCTCAGAAGCTGTGTATTTTAAATATCAAATTTGTCTCATGTGTCTCCTAAAATCTATAAAAAATCGAAATGGTCACAAATGAGACAATTGTTGACGTACTGTATGAACATAGAGCTATAAAATGACTGTGTGTAGCATCATATATATATATATATATATATATATATATATCTGTTGCAGACTTTATATCGGCAAATCACTGAGCGTTTTCTGAAACTTTAGAGGAGACACACGGAGAGACTCCAAAAGTCTCCATTTTATCTCATTGTTGACTTGGAGTAAGCATTAAAGAGATCTCTTTCATGATTTTTCTTTATGGAATGTTTAAGATCAGAAACTCTTGACTGTTATTTTGGTTAAAAAGATGCTTCTCCTAAAGCAGTCGGTATATGAAACTGGAAGGATTCAATTGGTTTTCGAGATGTTTGTTCAGAAAAAAATATCATAAAGCATCTCAGAATAGTTCAACACATTCATCTATTCAATCGTGAAGTCAGTTGGACGGTTCTGTACCGTCTCGTTTTCTGTCCAAGAATCATAAAATCCACAGTACAAGGGCATTTTCTTTTTCTTTAAAAGTTTTAAAACATGAATAGACATTTTATTTGATCCCTTCTCCTTGCCAACCCATATCCAAGACTTTTAGGGAGGAAACCACTGTTTTCTGGGTGTTTGTTGATGTTCGGCCCACATTTACCCACAGCTGGTCCCCAGTTTTCCCCTGGTTTGATGCCCATGGGTCCAGATGAACCTGCAGAGCCACAGTGCCTTCTGTTCTAGTGTCGCACACTAACCCTTCCCCTGCCTCTCTTCCCTCTTCCCTCTATCTCTCTCTTAATGTGATGGACTCAGTCACACTACGCCTTAACAAGTCCCCATGTCTGCGCTGTCTGCTGGGCTTTTTAAAGACAGGGAGGCACGGTTATACGATGGGGGAAGATCCCAGTTACTCTGAGAGTAATGAAGGGAAATGACAACCGAGTTCTGTCAGGGTGTCCATCACGGCTCTCTGTCTCTCTTAGCAATGCTTCCTCAAGTGGATGGCAACCATTTTTTAATTTGTCTCACCCTGCTCGTTTAGAGAGTTGCATCGAACATCGGAGGGATTGTTCTACTTCTCAGGTCTTTAGCAAAAGGACAGGAAGGCTTATTTTTGTCAGGCATGAATGTTAGTTAGACCTTTTGCATGGTTAATATAAAGCCCATTTTTCTTGGTCTTGTATTCTTTTGCTGAAAACACTTGAAATGCAGGAAATTTGCTCCATTTTAGCTGAAAATGTGGATCGATAATTTATTAATAGGATTTGATTTTTATTGATTAAAAAGAGATAGCAGAAGGTTGTGGTTTTAAAAAGAACAGTTCGCTCAAAAAAGCAAATTCTCGCATGATTTACTCACCCTCATCTCATTCTTAACTATTGTGACGTTCTTTCTTCTGTAGAACAGAAAAGGAGAAATGTTAAAGAATTATTCTGGCTGATCTATTCTATGCAGTTAAAATGAATGAGGACTGAGGCTTTTAAGCTTCTAAAAGGACACAAAAGTACCATAATATAAAAAATTGGGACGATGTTCTCATTTTTATAAGCCATACAATATGTTTGTGTGGGGGGAAAAAAAACAGACTGAAAACAAGTCATTATTCACTGAATATCTTAAAATTCACCTTTTCAATGAATCAGCTGATCCAGTTCACAAAACATGTCAGAATGGTTTACTCACAAATTTGACCAATCCAGTTACCTGGAGAGCTTAAAGACTTAAAAGTTGGCATGTAGAAAATGCAATCATCTTTTCTATTTTGACATACGTCAAGTGAAACAGCTTCTGTATGGTGACTTTAAATATAGTGCGTCCTGTTTGTAGCTTGAAATTTTTTCTCCTTTTGTATTTGACAGAACAAATAGTCGTATTGGTTTAGATAAATGAGAGTGACTAAATGAAGTTAGAATTTTCATTTCTGGGTGAGCTGTCCCTTTAGAGGTTTATGCATGTAACTAGACTGGTGCATCATTCTTTGGCTCTGCTTGTTCATCAGTTTGGTTCTGACCCTCTTTTGCTCTCAGTGTCAATGCCTTTACTGCTTTGTTTTTGACTCGCATCTTCATTTTCTGTCCCAACAGAAAGCCATTTTCAGTTTGCAACACACACAGTGATCCATCGTAGATACACAACACACTTGCATTTGAGCATGTGTTGTTTGTTTTGTATCGTCCTAGTGGAACAAAGCTGTATTTTCTTTCTGTTTCATACGAAATAAGGGCTTTCCTTCAATGGTTGAGTGCTGCCAAAACAAGTCACCCTCTATGTAGCTACACCACTTCCTGTGGTCTCCCTTTGTACAGAACAGAATTACATGTGTGTGCATGCTAACGTGTGGGGAATCCAGAGAAAAGGGAGGGGGGTGATGGGTAATGTAGTTTTTTTTCCCTGTATGTATGAGAGCGAGAACTTGAGGCACAGCTGTGGCCAGCACAGGCATTGTGCATGCCAAAAAAAAAAAATAAATAAAAAAAAATAAAAAACCTTATCAGAGAGGGATACAAATGATATTGTGCACCTTGGGTAATTTAGTGCTGGGTTTGCCAATCCATTTCTGCTCAGCATTTACCATGGCATACTTCATTATCATCCTCATCTGATCCCAATCCGAGATTGGGTACGGATCCATCGCCATTTTATCCAGAAGATCGGAATGGGTTGGGTTCATCCATGTGACAGTGGGACGGTCGACTGCGAGTGTGTGCGTGTTTGTCCGCGAGCTGATTTGAAGGCAAGTCGTTTTTTAGTGCCTTACAATGAACAGTTTCCCATCGCCGTTACCTGACCGTAGATACAAAGCCACGGTGAAAGCGAAGAGGGCCATCATCTTTGTACCTCGACTGTCTATCCATGTCTATCTAACTTGTTTTGTTGGGCCTATCTATCTCTTTCTCTTCTGTAACTCTTGTATATCTCATTCATAAACTTCCTGCAACAGTCTGTGTTCATCCTCTTTCTTCAGCTTTGCTTTCTGTTTCATTTCTTCTCGTTCTTTATGCATGTCACGGTTTCTTCATTCAAACACATTGCTGATTTGATATTAAGCTCATATTAAGAAATATTATTTTCATATAAATGTATTATTAGCCATTATTAAACATAGATCATACTTATTACACATTTAAAAGGTCCACCCAAAACTGAAAAATGTCATCATTTACTTATTAAATGTAGTTCCAAATCTTTATGACTTTATTTCTTCTGTGGAACACAAAAGAAGATAATGAAAGTCAATGGGGTCCAATGTTATTTTGTTTTTCTTCGAAATGTCTCCTTTTGTGTTCCACAGAAGAAACATAGTATTAGATGAGTAAAAGATGACAGAATTTTCATTTTTGGCTGACGATCCCTTTAAGTGCACTATTGTTGTGAATAGATGCTAAGCTCTCAACTAAAAAACATGTAGCATTAAATGAAAAGATTTCACTTAAAAGAGAAACGAATGTTGCAGTTCTCTAAAGGGAAGCGGCTCACAAGACAGGAAGTGCGATTTCACCACCGTCAGCAGGAGTGTGCTTCTTCACAGCGCCCGTATGTGTCGAAGGGGAAATAAGCGTGTGGTGTGAATGTGCGAGTATGTGAGAAGTTCCTGCGAGCGCGCAGCCACTGTCACCGTGACACCCGCAAACCCGTCCCATCTCTCCTTAATCACCCATATACCACCCGCCATCCATATTACTATTGACCTGAACCATTTAGAAGCAAAAGAGGAAGTTTAAAGAGAAAAAAGGCCATGATAAAGAGAGGTATTTAATTACTGATTTGCATGTGCAATGTGCATGCCACTATGTGGGTTAACAAGTCAACTTCAGGAATTATAAAATATAAAAAGAAATATAAAGAAAAAGAGTATATATGTATAAATATATAAATATAGTTAGATGTTTTTATGAGCAATGTGTTCCTTTTTTCTTCTATTTTTAAAAATGAAAAAGACAAAAAAGAGAACCAAGAGGGAAAAAAAATAATACAAGAGACGATAAATGATAAAAACTCCTAGAATGTTTGTTTGTTTCTATTGCCAACTGTTCTCTGAGAATCGTGGGTGAGGTGAGCACACTACATGCTGTGGAAATGTATTACAGACATTGATTTTTTTTTTTTTTTTTTTTAAAAAAGGTTAAAAGATATCCAGTAGCTCTCAGTGTGAGGGACTGCACATCACTCTGATTTAAGAAGAAATCCAAAACCCTTTTTGCTGATGTTGAGCTGTGAAAGAGGCTGCCTAAACCTGGTGATGTTACACATTTATTCTGGCTATGAAAAATCCCCCTTTTATCTCTCTCTTCCTGTCTCTGTATCTCTCTGCTATTTCTACCAGTGCATTTTGTAATTCCGAACAGACCTCTTCCTAAAGAACCTGAATAAAAACCAGAGAGAATGCATTCTAAACCCTTCTCTTGTCTTCAGGTGCACGACTGTAGTTTGTGTGTGAACGTGTGTCTGATTTCAGTGTTTGTAAGCAACAATTAATGAACGTTTGTTGAAGACAAAAGCCTCGCTTTGGCACGTGCGTTCACAGCTACACGACAGTCCGAAAAGGATCCAATCGAGCTCAGTGTTTCAGGTGGGGGAAATTGTGCCACGCATTGACAGCTGTTCAGGAAGTGTTGCTAGCTCGATGACCCAATGGTTCATGTTAAAAACCAAGTACGAGTGTCCCAGGAAGCAAAGAATTAGTGACTGTGCATATACACACCCTCATACGTCCTCTTTTAGTCAATTGTTAGTCACCATGAAGCAGAGAAGGGCAAATATTAAACAAACTTATTTTGGAGTTGACATTTATTTATATATTTAAAAAAGATTTGCCCTTCTCTGCTTCAATTATTAACACTTTCCAATAAGGTTTCATTTTTAATATTAATTAATGCGTAAACGTTAACACTTTACAATAAGTTTCATTAGTTAACATGAACTAAAAATGAACTGCACATACACAGCTTTTATTCATCTTTGTTCATGTTAATTTCAACATTTGCTAATACATTATTTAAATATTGTTAACATTAGTTAATGCACTGTGAACTAACATGAACGAACAATGATCAACTGTATTTTCATTAACTAATGTTAACGAAGATTAGTAAATACTGTAACAAATGTGTTTATAATGGGTAGTTCATGTTCGTTAATTCATTAACTAATGAATCTTATTGTAAAGTGTTACCACGTAAACTAACAATGAGCGTTACAGCATTTATTAAGCTTTGTTAATGTTAATAAAAATGGTCGTTAGTTCACAGTGCATTAACAGATACTTTGAATATTAAAAATGTAGTAGTAAAAGTTCAGATTAACATTTATGTCTTATATAAATAATGCTAGAAATAGAATGTACCTTTATAAAATTTAAAAAAAAAACTTATTTCGTTAACAGGGTTGAATGATTGAGCTTGACAAAAGCTTGATGAATTGTTTCTCTTCCTGCGATGCTCTGTTTTTTTAATGTTGGTAATTGAGAAAGTTAACAGTTAAGCCTGCTTTGAATATCAGTTCGTCATTATAGCACTGCTTTGTGTTTTTCAACAGGCCAAAATCACAATTTCTGTAATTTCCCTCCTCCACCTCATTTGTCTGTTTAGTTACAGAGGTGAAAGACCCACATCAAGACCACCCTGGAGGAAACTATTGCTTCAGAAACCTGTTTGAGGTATCCACACATGACCACAACTAACAGATGCATTTAAGCTTTACACAATCTGAATTTGAACTGCGTGTCAGTGATTAATCTTAAAATGAGTTTCATTGATTAATCATCCTGAGTAATCATCTCACTTCAGTTTCCCAGCAGAGGATTCAGCCAATTAAAATGATCTCCACCTGAAAATTTCACTCTCTGGTGCCAAAACTTCCTACCTGAAATTACATGCACACCTATTCAGTTCCACCCCCACAACCCACATATACAATCGGAGCAATGATTCATACTTGCTCACTATAGTCATTTGAATATAGAGCCTAGTCACATGCTTTTGTGTCACTCTGAATCTTAGAAAAACTCTCTTTAAAAAAAATTCACATTTTATTTTAGGTACTACAAAACCACCCAGAGCTTAAGACACAACCCTGTAATAAATAAAGAAGTGATTAAAATTCATGCTCTGAGGCCTGTGGACTCTAGTTTCACTCGCTTGCATTAATTATTTCTCATTGAGCTCTACTGATGTCAGTTTCGGATGCTGTAATGCTGCCAGTCGAACTGGGACTTCAAGCTTGACAATTATATAGTCTGACTCTGGCCATTAGCCAACATGTTTGTGTGTGAGATCAAGGGAAAAGTGATTTTCGTGACTCACGGACATGTTCGGACCAAGCTTGCTGACTAATGAAGGGAAATTACACTTTACCGTAGTGTTTCCAGCTGTTGCCTTTTTCATCGCCCACACAAGAGTGACAGATGATGAGTGTATGTTTTATCAAAAGATTGGGTTTAGGATCCGTGTGAGATAAGTATTACACCTCATGATGAAAGACTGAGCGAGTTATGGTCACATATTTCAGACATGATCTGATTGAAAACCCTTAACCGTAGGATCTTGGAAAATAAGAAGGAAATTCTGTGAAAATTCTAAGAAGTTCTGGAAATGTCTAGTTAATCTATAAATATATAAAATAAAAACATATTTTTAAATAATAATTATAAAAATTGAATATTGAAAAATACTGTGCATGTAAAAAAAAAAAAATTATGACTGGAAAATTATGGTACTTCATTGGTTAAAATTGGTTTGGGGACAAATGCAACTTCAATCAGAACTTTTTTAACTTATCCACAGATAATCTGAATAGAGTTTGTTCAGATGTTTCCGTGAGTGTTGTGAATGTTTTTTCGTTTTCAAAATGAAATATGTACAACGTGATGATTTTTAAACATTTCCATGTTTATTGCATACAGTAAACACTGAAATCAACGTCATATGATATCAGTCCATTGTGCCCTCCTTAGCATTATCAATACATATTCTTCTGTGCAATTGATCAGTGCAACAGTGACATTTAACAAGTTTTGGCATTTCAAGACAATTTCAAGTATCAAACTCAGATAAACATCATGCGTTTTGTCTCCTACACCGTCAGAGTTGTTCTTATTTGAGGTTGTAAAGTTCATAGTCTGGATAGAGGACATCAGAGCCTCCCTTCCCAGTTCAAACGTGAGTCCACAGAGTCATCTGACTCCTGTCACTGAACAATGAAGCAGCTCGGGTAATTCCAATGCAATTGGGATGATAGTATCCACCACCTGTCCTGTATTCCGGCTGATCCTGGCCTCTCGGAGCTCGTATGGCGAGCAGAGCCGGCCCCACGGGTGTCAGGCTGCATAACCGGTTCGTCCTGAACCAGTTTGTCCAGTAAATTCCCATCAAGGGAGATCGATTCTCGGGAAATGATCCAAAGCGCGTCTTGTTCAACACGCCACGACGGCTCGGTTTGTTGCGAACGCGGTCAGGGTTTCAGCCTGGCGACAGCTGTTTCCATTATTAGTCCTCAAAACCTCGCCTTGGAGATGTTTCTTCTCCTCATCAGTGTCCATTCTCGCCTTCTTCAGAGGCAGAAAGTCAGGCTCGAGCGCCGTCTTACCGCGGCGCTTCCTGGATTGCCGTTCAGATGCGTACAGGTTCTCTTTGTCCTCGTCTAGAGATTCTCTGGGTTCATGAGGCTTCATTGCGACCTCCTTGGGAGTCTGAGGAGAGTCGGTCTCCATGGGTTCCTCTGTGGCCGCGTCCTCGGCGCACGGAACGACCTGCTCCTCCTCCGCGTCTCTGAACAGCTGCGCGCTGTGGTAGATGTCCCGCGCGGCTCTCATGGTCATGGAGAGCAGGAGACTCCGGTGGAGTCTCAATCCCCCGCGTTGGGTCCTTAATGAATACAGTTTACTGATAGAAAGAGCCATGATTCTCTTGGCCTCGACGTCCATTGTGTTTACAATGTATCGGGATATGTCAGTTCTAGACTTGTTTTCTATTTTTAAACCGCTGAGCTTTAAGGTCTTCACGGTGGATTGTAAAACTAAAAGTTTTCTCCTCACAGGGCGGTGTTTTATTTGCGCTCTGGTGACGTAAAGAGTTTCCATTCCCCTGGGTGTATAAACACGCCCCTCCCGTCTTGTCAACACACGTCACGTTGGCACAGCAGTGAAGTATCAAGTCAACATATGCTCCGTGTTGCCATGTCCTCTTATTGTACGCCAAAATATAATTATTATCCCCCCTTCTTGCTCAACTTTAGGCTTGTAATAACATCGTACAGTGGGGGTCAGGGTTATGATATTTATATAGGCTATTACTATTTTTAATTAGGATAATATTTTAAATGAACTGAAAATATAAAATAATATATTTTAATTGTTTGGTTATTTTGTTTTGTGCTTTTAATTTTTTTGATATTTGGCGTACTATTTAGGGTTAATTTATTTTTATTTCAGTTTTAGTTTTTATTTATTTCCCCCTTAAACTTACTTTAGTTATTTGCCAGGGAAACATTTATAATTGTCGTTTAATATTTACATATTATTTTATTTCAAATTCATTTCAGTTAAGAAAAATTATTTTTAGTTATTTCAATTGATATAAAATATTTTTTTTTTACTTAGATAATTTTAAATTATTTTTGTAAAGGATGTAATTATTAAAAAATATATTTTCTTTGCAGCAATTTTGTTTAATGTATGTGCAGAAATAAATCAGAATGATTAAAAAAAGCAATTTTCATCATAAACATGTCCTGCACCCTGCAGAAGCACAGAAAAAAAAACTGTTTTATTGAATGAACATTGACTGTATTATACATGCAAATGTTGAATAATATACGAATACAACAATAAAACATCACTAAAATCAGAATAAGGGTACAATCGGAGAGAGAAACATTACTTCAGTCAACAAAATGTAAATGTTTTTTTTATTATTAAAATAAAATTTGACATCACATTTATGAATTTGTTGTTTATTTAGAAATCTGATTAAATTAAATTATAGCACTTTTTGCCAAAAGCAGAAAAAACAGGGTTGGTTATTGGCTTTGTTTTGTTAAACAAAATTAGTTTTTTTTTTTTCTTGTGAGATCTGGCAACACTAAAGTGTCATCACACACAGAGTATGTCATTATTGCACTGTATCAGATGTCCACCATACAGTAAAAACTGCTTCATGACCTCAGGTGATCTGCTTCTCAAATAATCATTACTTATTGATCTCATGTAATTATACTAATGACATGTGAATGAAATATCCATTAAGTGTAGGGGAAACAATAACTAAGTGCATCATTTTCTTGATTAACTGGTTTGTTTTTATTAATTTTATTATTATAGTCTATTATTTGTTTATTTTTGTAGTAATTTGAAATTGCCTAACAAACTCGACTTTCTTGTTGAAATATTAATTGAGAGTTTCATCAATCTGCCCCCAGTGTTTACAGTTCTATTGGACACTTTTTTTTCTGTTTGCTCAACGTCACGTTCTATCGCCATATTTGGAAGATCCGTCGTGTCTCCGGGGAGCGCGCAGTGGAAAACCGTGACGTGCCGCAGCTGCACTTCCCGCAGCCTCAGCAGAGGCAGTGATGATGTCACCGCGCACCATATTTGGACTTGTCACCGGTCCAACAGCTCCTCCTCTACTGCTCAAAAGAGCGTAACTAGGAAGCAAAGCGAATGAGGTCAAATGGCAGCTGTCACTCACAGCAAATGCGCGTTTTCTATTTATAGGAAAAGGGCTATCTGGCTATGTCGAAATGAAAAGATTTTGTTGCTTTTCAGCATTTTTGTACTGAGAATTGCTTTTAAATATATATATATATATACACACACACAACTACAATATCACTATATACATAAACATATACACGCATAACTACAATATCACTATATATATATATATATATATATATATATATATATATATATATATATATATATATATACACACACACACAAAATTAATTGTGTGTAAGTGTTTTTGGCAATAAATCTCAATATGATTCTGAAATCTCATTTGGATTGTTTGGATTTATTGCTCAGCATGAGTAGTAGTGTTGTTTGTGAATGTTTGTGAAGGAGGAAATATAATTACTTTAAACCAGTTTTGAAAACAGAGTGACTAATCACGAGGACCTTCAAGCTACTGTAAAAATAGCTCCTTTATTACAGTTCTCTGACAAACTGCATTCCATGTGATCAAGCCTCTAATTAGGTCCACCCTTGCTTTCCATCAGCTTTCTTTGCAGTTGTGATTGTCAACAGGTTTTTTTCGGTTGAGATTTAGAGCAAATATCATAATGTCCTTATAAAAGCCATTGGGTCAGTGTGGTCCACACAGACCCGGATTAATATGGGCAGCCCCAGCCCTGAAATAAACCTGTTGGCATTATTATATTTAGAGCAAAGAATGTTTCCAGCTTCTTAAGTCTCTTAAATAGTCTTTTCAGATGACCAGTTTTCAAATTCAGTTTTCACCATGTTTTACTACTCACAAATGTGGCCCTGACAACTACTGTACAACCAACCTTTACGCTTTTACAGGAGGTGGAGTGTGTGTGTGAAACAGGAAACAGAGTGTGGAGAAAGAGGAAGGCAGGAGACAGGAAGGAAAGGGACTGTATATGAGGTGGGGGAGGAAGTGAAGGAGAATAGTGTTACTAAAAGGAAAGGGAGGAGAGGGGACCAGAGGTCAGGGATTTAAGCCTATAGCTGACATAAAAAGGTATTATGCATTATGTCACCCACCAAACTTGTGTTTAGCCTAGCATATTTAATGCCATGAGCGTCCAGCACATCTAGGCCAGTTGCATAACCGAATTAATTATGAATCAGGTCAGGACTGCAACAGAGGTGTGCTGACAGCCCCGTTTTGTAAATGAGTGACAAACAATGCTAAAAATATGCCATTTCTACTCCCTGAGAGTCACAGATGAGGTAATGCATCATGCAACTGATTCAAAGAGAAACCACTTTGTTTTCTCAATCAAGTGTGCTATTAAAATACATTATTGCATTAGTGCATTATTTCTCTGGGCTTAAAGTCTAATGGCCCAATTTTTTAATACGTCAAAGAACGCTTAAGTCATCTTAATGCGTAATAACAAGTTTCCAAAGCACACATTTTCCTGACTTATATGTAAAATAAAAATAAATAAAATATATTGTTTTGTTATGTTATCAGTCTAATATGTAATAACAATCAGTTTGTCTACAAATATGTATCAACACATTCAATAAAGAATTTATATATTGCCTTTTTTGGTCAGACACTGAGCTTTAGACCCAATGTGAGCTTTAGTCTCATTTTAGTATAGTATCTCATGAAATATAAAACATGATTATCTGCTGGTTAATTAATAACTACTTTCTAACTAATTGCAATTCAATTATAGTTTTGTTTTATTTAACTTTTTTTGACAGTTTTGAATAGAAAATACATCCGTTATCATAATTTGGCTATCTTATGCAATAAATAGGCTAAATAAAAATGAACCATATTATTAAAAATAACAATAATAATAACTATGGCAAGCTGTTTTGACTTTTATTCATTCTCAGGATATGAACTTGTGATATCAACAATTACATTTTCACTAGTAAAAACTATAATTGTTGATATCAAGAATTTTACTAGTGAAATCTCACCATAGGCTGCCATTCAAATTCAATTGTTGATATCAAGAATTCATTTCTTACTAGTTGAAATTCCAGTTTCACATATCAGAAATACAATTCTTACTAGTAAAAATGCAAATTTCTGAAATCAACAATTACATTGTCACTAGTGCAAATATCAATTCTTGATATCAACAATTGAACTGCTACTAGTAAAAATGGTCATTTCTGATATCTGAAAATGAATTCCTGATATCAATATAATTTCTGATATCTAAAATGGCTTTCTTACTAGTAACAATCACATTCATGATATCAGAAATTAACATTTTTACTAGTTACAATGTAATTGTTGATATCAAGAATGAACTTTGTTACTAGTGGAAATGTAATTCTTGATATCAAAAATTGCCATTGTTACTAGTGGAAATCTAATTTCTGATATCAAGAATTAACATTTTAACTTGTGAAAATGTAACTGTTGATATAATAAGTTCATATCCTGAGAATGAATAAAAGTTAGAACGGCTTGCCATATAATAACACTATTTTACAGTGTCCTTGTTACATGCACGTTTCTATGGCAATAACCGTAATTTGCGCATAATTACAAGCAAATGACCCTAAACCCAACCCAATGTAAGTACATGTTGTTATTTAATATTATTCAGTACTTTTCATGTAATTACTTCGCAACAAGGAAACCCTAAAATAGTGTAATCAGTTTTATGTGCTTACAAATTTTGAGTAAATAAAGAGAATACCAAATTAAATTATCTGAATAATTTCAAAGTGTTAATGTTGGAACATGCAGTGAAACATATTTTCTTTTTGTCTCAACACAGTCGTTGATGCAATATATAGGCTATGATATAACCAGAGGAGAGTGGCGTAAAGGGACTTTTATTTTGGAAACTCGTGCGTGCGTACACAATCCATCTTGCCGTTGACTTCACGCAGCTCCTAAACCGGAGGGGCTAATATGTCGATGGAAGATCCTTTTTTCGTGGTTAAAGGGTAAGAAAAGTTATCTTCCTCTTCTTTGCCTTAGTGTCTATCTTCCGTATTTGTCTAAACGACACGGGTTTGATATTGACAGGTTAAGTTAGGGGTTAGTGAAGCATCTTCTTCACTATCTGGAACCCCAGTTAATGTTGACATTAATGTTTCCATGTGAATCAACTAATACACTGCCCTAATGAACAGGAATATATATATATATATATATTATATATATATATATCTTTTTAGTTGCGTTTTAGTGATTTAAATAAAGGTTAAATGAAGTCTAAGGACTTTTATATTATGGCTTGTGTTGACTGGAGTGTAAACACACTGATTTATGTTGTATGTGCCTGTGTGTCTCTGCCATTCATTTAATGTACAGATACAAACCTAAAATTTAGCATACGTGCTCGTTGTACAAGACATCACCCCAACATGACAGTAACTACCACTGGCATAGTGCTTCTGTTACTCATAAACACCTTTCAGTCCTTCTGAGTTGAAAGGGTTTGACAGTTTGCTCCTCTATCTTGCAGGGAGGTGCAGAAGGCCCTGTCCAAAGCACAGGGGCTGTTTGAGCGATGGGAGGAGCTGCTGCAGGAAGAAACCCCCGTCAGCCGCGATGAGCTGGACTGGAGCACCAATGAACTCCGAAACTGCCTGAGGGCCATCGACTGGGACCTAGAGGACCTGCATGAAACCATCAGTATCCTGCCATAAACCAAAGCCCCATGATACCTTCAAATATCAGAATGACGAAACCTTAGTAGAAGAAATATTGCATAAATACTGACCCCAAACGTTTGTATAAGCAGAACTCGTTGTAATCTTTGACAGTATCAGGTATTGTGGAGGCAAACCCTGGAAAGTTCCGTTTAGGGGAACATGAACTCCAGGAGCGGAGGGACTTTGTGGAGCGAACACGGAATTCTGTGCAGGTGTCAATCACTGTCCTGTTCAGATATATATTTATATATTTTACTCTTAGTTTTTTTCATATACATGAGTGTGTATCTGTGTGTAGATGATGAAGGAGCAGCTCTCTAGTCCCTCGGCTGTGGCCCAAGCAGAGAAGAAAAACAAACAGGTGAGTGATTAATTCATCATTCCATTATAATAATTGAATGGATTCATATGGTCGTGTTTGCTAGTGACGGTAGCACTGTGTCCATGTCTGACAGGCTCTGCTGGGGACCACAGCAAAGGATCGTTACGCTGGTCTGGAGCCTCACCTGGTGTCTGCGAACTCCAGATACATTCAGGAGCAACAGGAACAGCAGCAGGTAAAAGACTTTTTTTGTGATGTAAAGTTTTCTTTTCTCATCCAGCATTATTTGACAATACTTCAAAGAACAGAAAACAAGGAAATGTGACCTTTTAGTGCCAAGTAGTTCAGATACTTAAAGGAATAGTTCACCCGAAAATGAAAATTATCCCATAGTTTACTCACCCTCAAGCCATCCTAGGTGTGTATGTATTTCTTCGTTCAGCCGAACACAATCAGAGTTATGTTAAATAATTTCCTAGCCCTTCACCGCTTTGTAATGGCATTGAATAGTGCCGAAGCTCCAAAAAGTACATCCATCCATCATAAAAGTGAAACAATACGACTCCAATGTGTTCTTCAATGCCTTTTGACGTGAAGCAATGGGTTTTTGCAAGAAAAATATCCATATTTATAAACTATAATCACTGGCTTCCAGCAACGGCCATACGTGTGTTCATGAGAGAGTTATGTGGTTTATTCTCACTTAAGCTTACGCTACGCCTACGTCATACTTTGGGTCAAATGTCACCCTTCCGCCGGAACTCAACTCTGTCATGCCAGTGATTATAGTTTATAAAGCTTTAAATATGGAGGGTTTTTTTTCTTCACTTCAAAAGGCATTTATTAACCCACTGAAGCCGTACGGATTACTTTGATGATGGATGGATACGCTTTTTGGAGCTTCAAAAACTCGGGCACTATTCAATGCCATTACAATGCTGGGAAGAGCCAGGATATTATTATATTTAATATAACTCAGATTGTGCTCAGCTGAAAAAAGACAGTCATATACATCTAGAATGGCTTGAGGCTGAGTAAATTAAGGGATAGTTTTCATTTTTGGGTGAACTATCCCTTTAAAGTTGGCATGAAACAGAAGTCGTGATAGTCTTTTCTTCTCTTTTGTATATCAGAGTGAAAGGGCTTCTCAGACAAGAAAAATTGTAGGGCGGGACTTGATTTTGTCAAATGGAATTGATTGGATGGTTGTGGTTTGCTATTGGTTGCTCTCATATGAGTGACAGGTTGCCCCGCCCTCAAACATGTCATCAGAGAATAGAAGAAATAAATGTCGCTGCAAGAGTTATTTTTATTAAAGATTACGGGGGAACATGAATTGACCCTTCATTTTGTCCGACAAAGCAGTCAGGTGAATTAGTAGATTAACGTTGGTGAATTTGAACTTGAAAAATTGTGTGTATTCACGTCTTTCAGCGCTTGAAACGACATTCCTTGTCATGTTCATTCATGTTTATTTCATGCTATAAATGAACTAGTATGAAGAGATGATCGGTTCACGAGCCGCTTGAAGGAGCTACAGCGATCTGTCACGACACATTAAAGAGACACTCTACGCTATTTATTGTTTAAACTTCTATACGAAATTACGATATATTAGATGTGAAACCATTTCATATGTTTGTTGACGCGTTGTCAGTGTCCGCTTTGCTCCGCGATGTATTTTTCACTGCGTGAGAACATGATGTGTGGTGCGAGAGCGCATGGCTTGGAATTTCAAGAATTTGAAAACTGCAATTTTCTATTAACAAAAAAAGCAACAGTTGTTTTTGATTTCATAGTGACTTTAATACTACAATTTGGCTCAACATTTCTTCCTTGTTTTTTTGTCATAACTTTCCCAATTTGTCTTTCTGCAGCTGATTATACAGGACCAGGATGAGCACTTGGAGCTGGTCACAGGCAGTATCCGCGTACTGAAGGACATGTCCAGCAGGATAGGAGACGAGCTAGATGAACAGGCAGTGTAAGATATTGAAGAATGAACAGAAACACTAACATGTGTATTTCCCTAATACACACTGTCTACTTTTTTTGCCATGTGTGCTTTTTGTCCTAGTATGCTCGGTGAGTTTAGTGAGGAGATGGACCAGACCGGTTCTAGAATGGACTCAGTCTTGAAGAAAATGGAGAAGGTTTCACACATGACCAGCAGTGAGTGCTTTTACGTCTTATTGTGTATTTCTCTGCTTGTTGTCGCCCTTTTTTAAATAATTCGCAGCTAATTTTGTGTTTGTGATTTCAGCCTAAAATTTTGTTGTTATATTTATATACTGTCATTCAAAAGTTTGGGGTTGCTATTTTTGAAATGTTTTTGAAAGATGTCACTCATCAAGGTTGCATTTATTTGTTCAAAAATACAGTTAAGATTAAAAATAACAATAAAATGTAATTTATTCCAGTTGAGCATGTCACATGATCCTTCAGAAATCATTCTAATATGCTGATTTGGGCTCAAGGAAGATTTCTGATTATTATCAGTGTTGTGCTGCTTAGTATTTTTGTGGAAATCGTGCCGATTTTTTTTTCCTCGTTTTTATTTTTATTTTTTTAATAATAAAAAATATTCAGATAAAAAATACTTTTGATCAATTTGTGTCTTTGCTGAATAAAACTATACATTTTTTCCAAAAAATAATTCTTCACAAAAAAAATCTTACTGACCCCAAACCTCTGAACGGTAGCATATCTTTTTTATGAATTAATTTTTTCTCAAACCCACCCAAAGAGGTTCTCATTAATTTTTGCAAGCTTAATACCTTTAATGACCTTGCTTAATTTTGCAAGATTTTGACTTTGTCCATATGTTTTGTGTGTTGCAGGTCGGAGACAGTGGTGTGCAATCGGAGTTCTTGTAATCATACTGATCGTGGTGCTCATTTTGCTCTTCGCCATTTAAACCAAACTCTTCTTCAGTTTGGCCCTCCATCATGCCAAAAGCTTACAGAGGAAGACCGAATTTTACCATGATTCTTCTCCTCTGCTTCCATGATCCTTTGTGAGAAAGAGATCCCAGTTATTCTTTATAGTCCTTGCTCATCCTGTTGCCTTCGTCTAATTCAAATGTCTTCTGGATCTCAGCATTTCACTCTGTCCTGCTGCTTTTGGATTGGACTCGTCGTCGTCTGCAAGGTCTATTCCAGAATTTCACTGGTGCTGAGATGGAAGTTAACAGTTATCGTATTTCTTATTTCTTTTTAAGTTTTATTGTGGTATAAGTGGGGATGAGGAATTTGATATTGCCTTATTATATTTTTATATGTTTGATTCTTACAGCAGTACAGTAATTGTATACATTATAAATGCCCATGAAAGTGTTTGACCATAAATATGTTTGTTAATAGTTCACCAATTATGTAACATTTTAAATGTTGTTATTGGTTGATTCAGAATCCTTTAAACAAGCACAATGAGTAATGCAGGCTCATCGCGCCCTCTAGATCTGGAACCTCTGAATCTGGCAGTACCACCATCAAACAGCCTATGATGGCGTGCATTGGAAATTGTGAGTAAATTATTTAGGGTTATTTAAATTATGCCTTTTAAAATGAGATTAACATAGGCATTTTACATGTTAGCTCTTCCTTTGTGAATAAATCTGACACTTTATTGCATTATTTGAGTGAGCTTATGGAAATTTCCTGGCAGAAAAATCATCTAGCTTGCCTGGACTTTCCAGGAATCATGGATGTGCTTCTTCTATGGGTTTTCCCATATTTCAAAATATTATTTGGTGATTCTTGGAAGTATTTGACTTTCCCCATATTTTAAAATATTATTTTATGCATTGCTTTAGAGATTGCTGTACATTGCTCTGTAAAGTTTCATATTACCGTGGAGATGTGTACAGAATCATTTGGACATGTAGACATTCTTTGTCTCAGTTGATGGTGTGGGTTAAGCCTTCACTGCATGCCACAGTGATATTCCATACCCATTATTCCATTTATAATGATAACATATTTGTCATTTTACTATTTTTCAAAGGAAAATGCTATTTACTGCTCTTTTAATTGAAGTGAGATGCATGTTCTGGAAGTCATCTCTAATAACTGGCAACATCCCCCGAAGAGCTGATCAGACCCCTGATATTTCTATTCCTGAAATTGAGCTCAGATCTAATATTGTGCCCATCTGTGGGTGTGCTAATGAACATTTTCTACTCATATCCTCCGTGCCAATGAGTTTTCCAGTGTGCCCTCTGATCTGAGACACTACGTGCCTGTGGGTGAATGTATTATGTTCAATATAAATGCGTTCCTCTCTGAATATGACACATTTCAGTATTGTCTTGTCTCTTGTAATTTATTAATATGATTAAATACATAAACCCTTAACTGAAAGTAAGATCCGCTACAAGCATAAGATTTTCTGAAAATTGTAAGCCTTAAAATTTAGTACTCGCTGTTATTAAAAATGTGGAACAGAGAACTAAAACTTATTACCTCTTACATGCCCTTTTAGGGAGATTTGGTACGCATTTGATTTTCTTTTATTTGCAAGGTAATGTCTTACAGTGCTGCCTACATATAGATAATTGCATTTCAAAAGTCTGATGCCCTTGTCACTTGTTTTTGTAAGCATTTGTATCGTATACAAATTTTGCCTTTATTTTGGCATCTTGATAAATTCAAATGGTTCCTGAATAAAGTATATGACTTTCACATGCCCTTTCTTTTTTCAGGTCATTTTCAAATTGCATCCAATTTTTCACAGTAAAGATGCATATCATGCAAGATGACTCGTTTCCACTTTTATAAAAGCCAAAAATCTAGTTGTTTTCATTTAAAAAAAAAAAAAGATATATATATTTCTAATGATCTACTTTGTGTTGTAACTTGTATTGGCAGTAAATGACAAGAAACTAATTAATGCAGCTGAAAGTGTTTCTACAACAACTGAGAGTGATGCCAATTTCTCTGTTGACTGCTGTAATCTGTATATTTTTGCCTCTTTTGGATTATGCTGCCAGGCCAATAGTTGGCGATGTCACTCTATAAAGAAAAACTCAATACTAACCGCATGACGTCACCGGTTTTTCAAATTTGCGTTTTTGTAGTTAACAAGGAGACAGAACGGTATCGTTTTAAAAAACTTGCACTTGCGCATTTTCGGGTGCTAAAGCGGTGTTTGTTGTGATTTTAAAATCTTTGCTAATTACTTACAAAGCACTAAATGGTTTAGCTTCCCAGTACCTGAGCGAGCTCTCAAGACTGACCCTGGTTTCTCCCAAGGTTATTTTTTCCATTTTTGTCACCTGTTGGAGTTTGGCTTGCTTAGTTGGGGACACTTGATATTCAACAATGTTTTTGATCTGCCTGCATTGACAGCATTGTATGAGCACTGAACTGAGCTGGACGATTACATCACTGTTTTCTCCAGAGCTGATCGAGATAAATTAACTAAATTAATAACTATTGATTTTCACAACGGAATGAATCAATACTGAATTGATTTAAGCTGGACAATGACACCGGTTTCTTTAAGAGCTGCTGTGCAGCCAAAAATTATTCGCCAATTATTACTGTAAACCTGTTCCCGGTGCATGTTGGACTCCGGCAGGGCTGCCCTTTATCACCGGTTCTGTTCATAATCTTTATGGACAGGATTTCTAGGCGCAGTCAGGGGCTGGAGGGAGTCTGGTTTGGGGACCACAGGATCTCGTCTCTGCTTTTTGCAGATGATGTTTTCCTGTTGGCTCCATCGGGCCAGGACCTCCAGTTTGCATTGGGACGGTTTGCAGCTGAGTGTGAGGTGGCTGGAATGAGGATCAGCACCTCCAAGTCTGAGACCATGGTTCTTAGGCGGAAAAGGGTGGCTTGCCCTCTTCAGGTTGGTGGAGAGCTCCTGCCTGAAGTTGAGGAGTTCAAGTATCTTGGCGTCTTGTTCACGAGTGAGGGAAAGAAGGAGCGTGAGGTTGACGGATCGGTGCAGCTTCTGCAGTGATGCGGTCGATGTATCGGTCTGTCGTGGTGAAGAAGGAGCTGAGCTGCAAGGCGAAGCTCTCGATTTACCGGTCAGTCTACGTTCCTACTCTCACCTATGGTCATGAGCTTTGGGTCATGACCGAAAGAATGAGATCCCGGATACAGGCAGCCGAAATGAGTTTCCTCTGCAGGGTAGAAGTAGTGGAGCCATTGCTCCTTCACATCGAGAGAAGTCAGCTGAGGTGGCTCGGGCATCTGTCACGGATGCCTCCAGGACGCCTCCCTAGGGAGAGACTATGTGTCACCGCTGGCCTGGGAACGCCTCGGTGTCCCCCCGGAAGAGCTGGAGGAAGTTTCTGGAGAGAGGGAAGTCTGGGCATCTCTGCTTAGACTGCTGCCCCTGCGACCCGGCCCCGGATAAGCAGTAGAAGATGGATGGATGGATGGAACCTTCTTT
Source organism: Opsariichthys bidens (assembly GCA_037194245.1). Classification (NCBI taxonomy): domain Eukaryota; kingdom Metazoa; phylum Chordata; class Actinopteri; order Cypriniformes; family Xenocyprididae; genus Opsariichthys; species Opsariichthys bidens. The sequence continues at coordinate 10,717,252 of CM074299.1, forward strand.
GACACAATTTGCATGGTAAAAAGCGCTATATAAATAAAGGTGACTTGACTTGTGCTAATGAATGGCCAAAATGCATAACATTTTTCTGTTTTTAGTTGAAAACTGTCATGGCCCCTCAGACAACTTCTGCCCCTGAGAACCCCGGTAATGTGAATCTGTAACTGCTTTGAAATGACTGTCACACATTAAAACAAAAGTCAACCACTTTGATTTTCTTTGTTACAAACTTTTTATTAAGATGTGTTTTCTTCTTTTCTCCATCTTTATCTTCTTTTTTTTTCTTTTCTTTTTTTACAGTAGTTAATGTGCAATTTTCTTTTTCGTTGGGTCACAGTAAAGGAATTCACAAAGTTATTGGCACTTGGAACACAGAGGAAACACTGGCATGTACTCAGGGTGGGGTGAAGGGGATTTTGACATCAGTAGACGCTACTGCATTTGTTTCCAAAAAGCGGTTTCTGGGGAATAACATCTCATGCTGTGAGTGCACAACTAACAATCAAACTTCATTAGTGTTTCTATGTATAATGTACAGTATATAGAGATTTGTATTTATATATGTATATTCATAGATCTATACTGGAAAATAAAATAGCTGCAGGATCCCTGCGGCCAAACCAGAGACATGCTCTCCAGAGCCATGCTGACGGATCTCCCGGCCCCTGGTGAGGTATGAATCTATCACATTCCGTATTCTAAATGACCCCCATTTACATCTAGTTCCAATAACAACGCTCAGAGAAATCTGAACAGCAGCACCTCGAGGGGTCTCCTGCATCACATGACCTGTTTCAGGGGCCAGGGATGTATGGCTGTAGGTGTCGGGAGGTAGATCCACACACCTGCTCGTGTGTGCGCACATGTATTGGTCTCTGGTGGGCAGGGACGTACAAAGAGCAATATATGTTTGAAATCTGTAAAAAGTCTTTGAGGTTGCCGGCAGCGCAGAAGCGCACAGAAGGGTGAAGTAAATGTACATGGAGAGGAGGGTTGCAGCAGAGGAACATGTTTATACAGAGGGAAGAGAACGCTGGAAAGGTGAAACAAGATTTAAAGGTTGATAGACATCTTATTAAAATGTACAATATAGCAGTTTAGGAGAGGTATGTCTTGATCCGAGGCTTTTTGATTTGCATCTTTCATTGTTTTTCCTGTGTACACGCCTCTTCTTTCTCCACATAACTGTGCGGTTGAGTGAACTTCTATACACATACATACTGTATAGCATAAGTCATTCACACAGAACACGTTCTTGCACATAAAAACCCATTTTTAAGTTAAGAAACTACAGGGAAAACTGTTTTTTTTTCATGCACTGGTCAATTTTGAGGTTTTGGGCTTCCATAACATCTTTCAGACTAGTGAAAAGAAAACATCCAAAATACACATTTAAGTGTTTATTTTATTACACTTTATAGTCGTGTGTGTAGATTTCAATTACAACACATATCTGTACGGGCTGTTTTCTCAAAATGTTTTTTCCCCCCACTGTCTTATATTTCAGTAACACTTACAAACACTGGTTTGATTCCCATCTATATTCTGACGTTTTTTGCAGAGAAAGTTTTTATCCCTAAAACATCCAAAACTTTAAACTCTTAAATGTCAACAAAAAATAATCAAAATTTAAAGTAGGCTTTATCCAATGTTCAATTTTCTGATTTGGAAATTTAAGCAAATTAGTGCATATTTAATTAGATACTGCCTCATATACATATTTAAACATAACATTTCAGAACATTTGTAATACAACACAACTGTCTTAATGTACTCTGATTAATCATCCGGGGAAGTATGATGATATTATTATTAATATTTTTATTTTTTTATTTTACTCTACTCACCTGTGTCTCGCCTTAAAAGGCAAAAATCAACTTTTTTTCAGCCAGACATGGCACAATGATCAAAGACGTCCACCTACATGTTTAATAAACACTTAAGTTGAATGCAAAAGTGTGTTCTGTGTGAACAGTCCATAAGACTCAGAATTTAAGAAATCTAACAGAAAAACTTTTTTTGATAGAAAACGTAAAAAGTTGAACTCCCCAATGCTCAGTCGAATCGGAGGCAGAGAGAGGGAGCTGAAGGTGCTAAGGCGGGGGTCTTCAAGCACCCCTTGCTGTTTATAGAGATGGAGAATGGATCCCATTTTACATATTGTATAAAAGTGAGTGTAGCACATGCATATATTACCATATTAATGTATTTACATATGACACTTACATTGCAAAGCCATTAAAATAAGAAATAACCATTAATTCTTGCATTAAAAATAAAAATATGTTTAATTTTAAGTAATTTAATGTGGGAGGACAAACAAAGTTTTAGCAGAGCGTCTTTAATTTTTTATTTTGTAGTCAACGCTACAAAATAAAAACAGATTTGCAGACGCTCATTCGAAGATCCCTATGATAAGGTACCGGTTCACAAACTATGAACGCTCACCAAAAGCTGCTGATTCAGATTTAGAAAAAAGCTCCCTCTCTCTTGCAAAAATCCACAACTTAATTAAATAATGTCTTCAGCAAATGATAAGAGTGTAGCACTCTCAGCTCCATTTGACACATTTTACAATACATGCTGTCCCACAGAAAGAAAAAAAAAAAACATGTAAAGGGATTTTAATAATAAAGTAGTTTCATATAAAAAAAAAATTAATTTAGATATTGATAGCTGTTCACAAATCCTCACATTTGTTAATAAATTGTCATATTCAATATTGATTGTTTTGATCGTCACATTGGTAAAATACAACCGATACAAATTACTTTAGTTCGGAATAAACACTATAACACATTTCCTTATACCTGGCAGTTCAGAAACATTTAAAACACAGTTGTGTACATTTTCTTCAGTTCAGGGGTTATTAAATTAAAAAAATGAGAATTAGAATTCATAAAGTCAAATTACAAGTTTCTAAACCCTTTGCTGACCCCTTTTGGCCTAGAGCAGTAACTGCATTGCAGTTCCCTTTTCTACCTAAAGCACCAGGTGGCGCTCATCCACGTGCCATTCAAAGATCATCTTCACCAGGCAACTAATTCAATACCAAAAATGATTCCATTAAGACAGAAAAAGTAATAATAAAAATAGCTTGCAGTGCATGAAGACCCCAACTCCTTCCATCGACGCTCCTTCAAAAACTCATCCATCCCTTAAAATTGACATTTCAATACAGTAAATACCCTTTCAGCTAGTTTCAGCCGCCCTCATCCTTTCTCAGCACTTCAGTCACAATCAAAGCAAAAATATGGAGCTTCTCTCGATCCAAGCTATTGTACATTTCACAATTCTACGGTCTATATTAAAAATTAGTAGCATCTCAAAGGCCAAGCACTATTCTAAAGCAGAACAAAACAATAGATAAGAAAAACAAAGATACATAGTTCGCCTCGTATTTTATTCCCTCCTTTTTTTGTGGTTTTCATTTGTGAAAGTCTCGATTGGCCTCAGCTGTGCTGTTTGACTTGCATGATTCTGACTTCATTAAACTGATCTCGCGCAAAAGACCGTGAACTCAGGTCAGGGGTTGAACTTCTACACGGGGTAATTCCACTCCAGGTCATCGGGTTCAGAGATCAGCGCACATTGTTTACCCATTCTCGCCAATGCGCCACTGAGCAGAACATATTAAGAAGTGATTCATGAGTTCAGCCCCCATGGACATGCATGCTGGCTGCTTCCTGAAAAAAACTCCTGGTCCCTCCCTGCGTGTCTAACATAATACAAAAAAAATTATTATCATGCGGTACATCAGAGGATTTAGCTCCTTATATGTACATTCCAAAAGGGATGAAGAAATGTTGACAGCTGTTCTCTTTTTCTCTCTCGTATTTCAAAAGGTGCAGTGAGGTCCAACACAAAGCCACATTTTTACAGACACCATCAATCAATTTTTCACACTTGTCTGTTTTTTTGGACAGTGGAATGGTACTTGTGCAAACACACACACACACTAGTACAATTGTGTTCACATGTTGTTGTGTTTACTTGACATTTAAAGGGATAGTACACCCAATAATCATTTACTCACCTTCCAAGTTTCACCTCAAATTTCTTTCTTCGGCTAAACGCAGAAGAATGGTTACCCGGATTCTTCAAAATATCTTCTTTTGTGTTCAGCAGAAGAAATAAAATCATACAGGTTTGGAAGAACTTGAGGGTGAGTAAATGATGACAGAATTTTTGGTTGAACTATCCTTTTAACTTGATCTTAAAGTCAACATAAAATGGCATTTGCAATCTATTTTAATTCTACTAAATGTTTGAATTGGAATATTTAGCAAGAAACCAAAATGTAAGACAGGATTTGATTTGAATTTAACAACTTGAATAAGTTTGGGATTGGATCATTAAAAGTGGTTGTTCTACACCAAAATTGGAGCCAAATGTAAAAGCAAATATGAAGTCGACTGTAAAGAAGACGCATTAGCATCAACGCAAACGTTAAATCAGTGATTTTAGAAGCAAAGCAAGTTATTTCGAAGCTATTTTCCCCCATTCCACTGGGAAAAAAAAAAAGAAAAAACAAATATTTGTCATATTGGAATAACATAAGCTCTAAGAAATCATTCACAATAACAACAGGGGCCTCATGAATAAATGCAGGCATTGAAATGTGCATATGTTTTCCATGCAAACACACTCATAAAAAATGATTTCTAACACACATGGATGAATCATTCACATTAATATCTAATATATGGAAATAGAGAAGGTGAATTTTAAATTTCATGCCTTTCACGACTTTAAATGCCGTAGGAAGATGTTACCTGGATAATAATATGCAAATGTAAATTACATGCAAATTAGGCTATGCATAATAAAAAGCTTTTTTACATTCTATATATGGTTTTTTCAAATAGAAAATGAGGTGGAATTCGGAGGGATAAATATTGAAATATTGATTGTATCTGTGTGTATGGATATTTTGTGCATGCATGTATAAAATCTATGCAAAGTTTTAAACATGAGACCCCAAAAACATGTATTAAAACGAATCAATTTTGATGTCATGCTAACTCTACTATGACGAAACAAAACCAGATTAGATTCGATGCGAGCTGATGTTTGTGTAATAAAAGCGTACCGTTTGATGCCTCCATTTGGGAAATGGCTCACTGCACCAGTTGTGTGTTTAAGTGTGTGTGTGTGTGAGCATCCATCTCCTCACCGATACATTCCCTCCCCTCTCTGCTTGCGTCTGCACTGTATGTCTCCCTCTCTGAGTCAGACAAAAACAAACAGAGCTCTCTGATCTCTGCATACACACATACCAACCACCCACCCATCCATCAACCCACACACACAATGCACATATTCCACAGTCAAACACCAACACCACCCACGCACACTCTCTCAGACATGCATTTGGCACGAAAAAACCAGACGTACACACATTTGAGCACGTTCACATAAACAAATGCGTGCACATAAAGAGCCTTTGGCGCACGCTCTCGCTTTCCTGACAGCTTCATCGCATGAATGCACAGACATTAGCACGTGTGTCTCCAAAAATGGAAATGGGAAGAAAAAAAAAGACAGGGAGGCTCAAACTCTGAGAAAATAAGTAGCGGAGCACACTAGCACGCATGCATACAGACTCATCCAGGCATTCTGTGCCCTCCCTTCCTACAATTTCTTTCTCTGTCGCAGACTTGTTGTGTAAGACTCCCAGGTACCAACTTCCACTCTTTAAGGCAGTGCTGAACAATCCAGTTCAGATTTCTGTGCAAATATCTCATTCTCATCCTATCGTACTGTGATTAAGACTTGGTGCAGTCTCTCAGGATCGTACCACGTGGCCGAGAGGTAAAATTATTCTGTGCCCTGGCCCAGTGCAGAGGATTGACAGACTTAGGCTGCCATCTTTAAAAAAAAAACAAAAAAAAAAACACTTGCCTTTGTCCTTTTCTTTCTTGAGATGTCTAAGAAAACGGGTTTCAAATTTTAATTTAAAGAGATAGTTCACCCAAAATTATTATAATTTTATATTTACATTATCATTTTTATTTTATTAGTATATATTTTGTTGAATAGTCAACAAAATCATTTGGATGGATATCAACATTCTTTAAAATATCTTCTTACGTATTTCAAAATAAAGGTGGGGTTAGCGAAACTTCTTTGGCAAAAATCATAACAGCGTTGCGAAGTATGTACCTCTGCTTCGCCCTAATGCGAATCACCCAATCGCGCTCATTCCTATTGGAATGACTGGAGTCCACTGAACGGTGGTAAATATGACCGCATTTTAAAGAAAATCATAGAGGTTTGGAACATAGACTGAAAAAATAAAAATGAAAAAAAAATGGACAGTGCGTCTCCGCTTCCAACGTAGAAAAATGAAGCCAAAATATCTCAGTAACAGGCGTTGCCGATTACGTCGTTCGGAGCCGAGTCGGCGCAGAAGTGGCCCTGAGGAGGAGCCGCGGCATCAAGATCCCGCCCATGCTCCCCCAGAACTTATTGGGAAAACAAACACTTGAACATACATCTGCGTGATGAGAACTACCTAAAATGACAAAAACCATCTTTGGAAAAAATTATTTCAAGTGTAATTGGATTTTTTACTTCGGTTCGGGTCCTATTCGATTAAATGGAGTGGGTGGGGTTTATACAGAAGCCAGCCACCAGGGGGCGATGAAAGTGCATTGACTTCCATTTTCACTACTAGTAGATGACAGAATTTACTTTTTTGGGTGAACTGTCTTTTTAAAAGATGAGGTGAAAATGGAAAAATAAATGTAAACATTAAAAACACTCAAATGACAGGGCTATGCGCTAATAATTTAGTGTCCAACTTTTTGTCATGCTTTTGGGCCGGGTTGATCTTGACCACATCACAGCCTTTCTTCAGCCAAAATCAAAAATTCAAACAATACAACAGATCATTACAGGCTATAAGTGTGCTTAAAACAGATGCAGGTCATACTTTGAGAATCTAATTTAACACATACCGGTGCAACTACACGTTTAAATGACATGGTTCCTTTCTTTCATCTCCAAGCCTGGGGTTACAGCAGCTCTTTATTGTGATTACAGACTTCAAGAACTTCTCTTTCTGATAGCATCAAGATAGACTCTGAAAAAAATGACTTTTCAAATCCCCATAAAAAGAAGACTACAAAAGAGCTTCCACTCTCAGAGTGGTCTTTAGTGGTTTGGAACCACCATTGCGCTGGCACTGATGCCCGTTCAGTGCCAATCACTAATACTGCCTCGGCCCACTTCATCAGAGCGCCTAGTGCATCGCTGTCAGAGGCGTAGCGTGTCAGAATGCACCATGCGGCAGCGTGCACCACACTTGTGTGATAGGTGCACGGAGCAGTCAGCTGTGAACAACAGCGCATCAAAAACTACCATCTGCAGTCGCCACACACACTCATTTACACATCACACAGACGCCAGTCCTACATCATGTGCCATCTATACAAAACGACTAAGGATATAGAGAGAATGTAAAAGGCCTTAATTATTTTTAAGCTTGTGGGAGTGTTTCGGGATTTGCTTTGCAGATATTTGACAGTAAAAACTTGTGGATCTGATTAAACCAAAGTAACAATATTAAGCCTTGGTAATATACCAAAATAAAAGGATTCAAATAGATTTTGGATTTCGCTAATGCAAAAACATGTGGACTACAATTCACTATTCATGGATTCGAAAGGTGAGAATCTTGCACAGACCCTCTCTATCAGTCAAAACACAACAGTAGTTTCAGATTTAGCAAAACGGATTCATCTGCCTCATATCACAAATCATGACAAACTGCTTCTCTTGGGAGTCTTGGCAAGACAAATAGTGGTAGAGCTGGCAAAAAATGACAAATGTTGTTCAAATAAAAACATTTCAAAGAAAAAAGGTGCCTCAGGGTGTTGGTGCAGGAAGAGGAAATGGGGCCCAAAAAGCAGATATACAGCTACTAAATATTAACAGATGAATACAATCTTATGTCCAGCAACATTAACTTTCTGGATTCTCCAAAAAAGATACATTCAGAATCATGCCAGTGTTCTCTGACTGGATAGGAGCTTCCAGACACCATTTCCCCTTCAGATCACCCCAAATGTCCCTGGAGGTCCCTCCTCTTCGGGAATGTGTTTCTACAGTATGGCGAGGAGGGCCTGCAAGGTACAATCAAAAAAAATCTACAGGGAAATAAAAATGAGCGGATTTTGAAGTGGGATTCAACATCAGTCATCATAAAGACACACTTCTCGACTCGCCGTTGACACCAACGCCCAAGGTGAGACTGAGATACGATGGAGGAGTGGAAGGGATAGAATAGCTGAACCATGGTAGTGTTACTCACTAAAACAGGCTGCTACCATCCCCGCTCACACCTTGCAGGGCATCTGTAGATGACTGGCCAGAATCAGAGGCTGTACCACCTTCCAAGGATCCGGTTTCAAAAGCATGCTCCACCCCCAAGCCGTCGGACTCCATTTTGGCAGCGTCCGGAAGGAAGTTGGCGTAAGCGTCGCTTTCTGCCATCAGAAGCTTCAGTTTCGGAATCCAGCTCTTGCGTACCACGCGCCGTGCGTTAGTGCACATGTCTGCGGCGATCGCGTTCATTTCGCTCTCTTTGAAACTAGGGGCAAAGTTCTGGCAGTAAACTGGAGATCAAACAAAGAACAAAAAACTCCATTGTTTTTTTATTAGCGTTAGTTTTCATGCACTTTTTACACAAAGGTATTTTGAATAATGTGGCAACAGATATTTTCTTCTGTATTGTGATCCAATTATCGGGACAAGAAAATAGAGTAGGTTAGAACTTAGCTTTATCCATCGGTTGTTGATTGGATTTTCACATGTGTGTATTGCACTTAAAAATAAATGAGCTTTAAGCTTTAATTAGCATTTGTGGAGGGGTAGGGTTTAAGTGAACTACACGATCGTCCGGCATACATAACAAGAGTCTGTTGTTTTCAATGGAAGGTCGAGTTATGATATTTTGATTAGACATTTTGAAGCAAATATATTAAAAAATGTACGAATGCATGGATGAATCATAAAAATAAGGGGTAAATTTTCATTTCATGCCAAATTCAGCTGGACTGTTTTAATGTCGATAAAACTGCTGGGTTCACTGAAATAGCCAATTTGTTTTTACCAATAACAAAACATTATATCACAGCTTATCAGCATCAGTACACTCACACTTAACAGCATGGAGAACCCGACTGTCGAGTGGCTTGCGGTTGGGATCATTTGTGGAGGACCGGATGCCTGTTCCACAGCTATTTGCAAGAGTGCTTCTACAGTAAAAACAGAAAAGGATGGTTCAAAATACACTTTAAGAGTAACATACAGAATCTGACCTCTAGATTGTAAGGGCTAAAGGGATCAACAAACTGTTCACGACAACAATTTTCTTCTACTAACTGAAATTGTATAAAAAAGAAGCCCTGAAACAACTGTTAAAGTTTAAAGTTAAACTTTTATTTACTACTAAAGAGTTAGTTCACTCAAAAATGAACTAACTCTTTAATATTTTACTACTCTACCAACTTTCATTGATGCAAGTAACTTGTACATTATGCTAAACATCTCTTTTTTGTGTGTGTGTGTGAATGAAAGAAAGTCATATGGGTAAATAAATTATGATATTTTTATTTTTGAGTAACCAATTCCTTTAAACATTAATTACGAAGTTTATTTTCTGTAGAATACAGTAAAAGTCCATAACTTCACTCACCGGTCAAAAAAGGCAGCAAGGAGCCGCCTGAGCAACACTTTGTGGCGCGTCCCCGCACTAACGTGGCAGTTCATCAGCTGAGCACGTGAAATAAAAACACTGGTGCCTGTTACTAGCTCCAGTTTCTCAGCAGGGTCACCTTCTTCATAGAGTTTAGAATGACAGCGGTTTCCGATCTGTGCAATGAGCTCAGTGGGAAGAGAGGCCAGATCTTGCCTCACTCTAACTCCTCTTCCCCTTGATTCAACTGTGAGGTGGTCGGGAAGTGATTCCACTCGTTCACTGGCTGAACCAAGATTACAAAGGGGAAAAGACATTAAATAAAAACACTGCAAGAGCTTACATAGACTGCCAAACCGGAAATGTAAATGGAACCAGTTATCACTCCCCACTGATTTACGTTCTCTGTCTTTGTTACATCAACAATATAATTAATACACATGTAAAATAAAACACATGAATGAATTTATCTGCCTGTACTGTTTTGTTCTGTTAATGCTTTCTTGCTTTTCATATACTGTTTAGATTATTTTTGGGGGGACAGTGAATGGAAAAACAAGACAGTTTATTCAACTGTTTATTGTTTATCTGTAATTTTGACTTCTAAAAACAATAAAATATTTTATATATTATACATTGTACTTATTATATATAATAAAAAAATATATTACATATTGAGCAAATACTGTATTTTATGCCATACTTATTTTACAACAATCCTACTGATGGAGTTCCTCAGGGCTCGATACGTGGCCCAATTTATTTCCCACAATTACACTACATATTGAAGGCTACCATCACAACGCTGTTTAGCAGTGTCAGTTTAAACATTAGCAATCAATCGATGCAATGTAGTCAACTTGTCTTACCTGTTGCCCCTACATTCAGCATGCTGTACATAGTGTACATATTACAGATCTGTCTGTACTGTTCTTCTGTTGTTTCATCAGTGATTTCCTCTTCTTCATCATCATCGTGGTAAGAGATTGGTGAGTCACTGGTGTACATGCTGGGGGTGCCTGGGCTGGTGCCTTCCGGTGTGCTACTGCTGTTGTTGTTATTGTTGTTGCTATTGCTATTGGTGGTACTGCTTCCTCCCAATAAAGCTGCGCTTTGAGGTGGTGCCCCACCCACGCCCCGTGCTGCCTCCTGCGAATAACGGGCTGCTTTCCTCATACCTCCTCCTCCTCCACCTCCTCCCGATCCTCCACCTCCTTCCCGACTGCCTCCTTCCCAAAGACGCTTTGCAACTGGAGTGCAAACCACTGAATATGATGATGCTTCTTGTTGGGGCTGCTGGGCCTGCGGTTGCTGCTCTGTCTTCACCCTTGACACCAATGGAAGCGGTGTGAGGCAAGAAGTAGGTCGAGCCGGCGCCGTGGTGACTGCACCGCCTCCTACGGAGCCGGTTTGAGTAACAGGGCTCTGGGGTTCTGAAGGTGGCGTTTCTTCTGTGTGAAGACCCTGTGAGTCACAACTTGGTGAGCTGACCTTCAGGAAGAACTCAGTGCCTTTTTCCATAATCTGCTGAATCTGCAGGAATCCTGCCGTGTACATTAAGAGAAACTGATCACCCAAGTTCATGCTAAGTCGACCAGTGTAACAGAAGGAAAGGATCTGCTGGAAGCTCTGAGGCTGAACTGCTGGTGGTAACTCCACTACAGAGCTCTTACTTCCAGAGTTGAACAAATCTCGGAAGTAGGAGCTGCTGGCAGCCAGCACTGCCCGGTGGGCTTTAAATGTGTGACCCTTCACCACCACTGACACATCACAGTACAGACCCTGAAGCCTCTGCTCATTAAGACACTCCAGGACATTGTTGCCAAAGTTGGGAATCGCCATCTGCAGCATCTGAGCCATATCGTAAAGCCCAGCACTACAGAGTCTGTGAAAACAGAAAACACAAAACACTTGTTATATTTCACCCCAGTTAAAAAATAATCATATAATAATGACCAGTGGCTAGGCCTGATCACAATCCACATCATTATAAGTACACAGAAATATCTGCAGAATTTAGCCTGTCAATCAAATTTATACACATCCTTTGTGTGTGTGTGTGTTTTTTTTATATATATATTTTGATCATTTAATGTTAACAGTTACTAATAATTAGTGTTGCTTAATAATTTTACCATATCACTTCCACAGAATTCAAACATTTTCTCGTCAAAACAGTGTGGAAAAATATGAAAAAGTGTGCCAACACTTTTACATACAGTCTTACCAATGAGATATGACAGGTATATTCATAATAACCATGATTAATTTATAACTGTTTTAGGACAGTTAGAATATCATGCAATTTCAAATGTTCATATTTAAAATCTTAAGGTTTTGTTTTCAAAGACTTGACAGCTGCAAAAAAAGGTTTAGGCAAGATGACTTAATAGGACACACACACAAAAATAGGCCTACTCATCAAGGCTGCATTTATTTGATACAATTTAAAATAACAGTTTTCGATTTTAATATATTTTAAAATGTAACTTATTCCTGTAATGGCAAAGCTGAATTGTCAGCAGCCATTACTCCAGTGTCACACGACCTTAGATCGTAAGATCTTTTCAAATTATCAATGTTGAAATGTTTTTGTGGAAATAGTAATTGAGCAGGAAGTCTGATGACTAAAGTCACTTTTTTTTTACTGTCACTTTTAATCCATTTAAAGCATCCTTGCTAAATAAATTAATAAAAACTTATTGACCCCAAACTTTTGAATGAAATTGTTGATCACTTCTGTAGCGATTAAAAAAAAAGTCACAAAAGTTGTCTCACACACATATTGAAACTGTATGTCTCTTAAATAAAGCTTCATAGTTTTCTGGAATGACGACACAATAAATCATACAATATATCATCTATTCTTATAAAACCACAGAGACACAGTGCTATTCTCTGTTCTAACTCCAAGGTCAGTACGTGCATTCTGACAAACAACATCCCATGACTGTCAAGTCCGTAACATAGAAACAGAAAATGCATACATTCTCCACAGGAAATTAGACAATGAACAAAAGCAATAAATGTTGATACAAATTCTTAATATAACTGAAGATTAGAGCACATGCCTGGGGCCATACAGAGGTTTTCTGTGGGTCATAAACAATTTATCCTATAGTCTTTTCTTTTCTTATTATGCACATAATCTCTACTCAAAGCCAAAGGTCAGCATGACATGTACTTCAACAAAATCCTTTAAGGAGCAGAAGAAGAATACATGGTAAGTGGTTTAGAGAATATTCTTTAATATAAGTAGAGCACAATGTATGGGTCATCCATCCTGTATTATGAAATCCAGCATGCTTCAGAGGAATAAATCATATCTATTTGAGGCTTATATTTGCACTTTACACAAAATCATATCAGTGTACTGAATAACCAACAACTCTTCAAATTTAAGGCTAATCATTTACATGTACATACATTGTTTCCTTAAGTTCATTCAGTCTGCTAATATAGAGCGGGTCAAAACTTGTATCTCAATCAGTTGACAATCAAAATTCACAGTATCTTCTTGAGAATTAAAACCCGACTACTGAAAAGTACCTAACAGTTTGATCAAAAATCCCCCAGGTTGGGTGTACTGAGTAATTTCACGCCAACTTCTGGCTTTGTCTGTCTGTACAAAGGTTGGTCAGGAGGGAACATTATGCATACATATATCAGATCAAAGATTTGTCTGGCTGCACAAATATATATCTATATAACAAAATATAAATATATATATATATATATATATCCAGTAACTGTATTTACTAATGTTAGTTAATGAAAATAAGGTTGCTCATGGTTTATTCATGTTAATAATGTTAGCAAGATTTTAATAATGTATTATTAAATGTTAAAATTAACATTAACTATGATTAATAACTTAATTTCACTTAAATTAAACTAATAACATTTACTGTAGTAATGACTAGGAATTAAGCATAATTACATGCAATTAACCCTAACCCTATAGTAAGTACATGTAGTTAATTATTATTACTGAGTACCTAAATGCACAATTACACTGTAATACTGAGGGGTAACACTTTATTTTAAAGTGTCTTTGTTACACTGTAATTATACATTTAAATACTGAATAATAATATGGGTTTATATTCTATATGCTGTCATTCTAACTAACTGATAGTAGCCACCACTCACAAAAATAGATTCTAATGCTGTTTTTAATATTATTCAAAATATTAACTATGACCAGCATAACAGTAACTATGGTGTTTTTGGAAACAGCACATTAGCCACAGTTTATTTTCGGATTCTACCATCCTAATTTAAAGGGTTAAAGCTAGTCCTTTAGCCACTAGCAATCGGAAGAGATCAAAATTCTTACAAACTTAGTCTGAGAGTAAACTATAAAACTAGTAGATTGTCGATTATTGTAGTTCAGAGGCTTTGAAGCGAAAGTGTCGTTTAATTCACTCGGGCTGTTTGGTCTGTGTTACTCGCACAGCACTATTTCCCAAAGGCATAATAACAACAGTTATAATTACAAGCATAAATGTAATAAATTAGCAATAGTTTGCAATCTCACGGTGAGAGTCGGACGCCGGTGTTTCTGTGATGTGGGCAGCCGCGGAAGGGCTGCGGTACCCGGTGAGAGTATGTGCCCGCACCGCTGCCCAGCTGGACACGAGCTCCGGATTGGCACGGGCCCCGGGGGGCAAATTTTTTTTTTACAAGAAATAATACCCCAATTTCCTGGTTTCCTCGCTTGATGCTGCGACCCAAAAGCTAAAAGCTGCTCAGCCCTCAAAAATCCTGTCACCAAAATAGTCTGATAGATGAATTATTGAGGAGCCCACATCCGTTTCTCTCGCCCCCTCGGTGCCAGTGCAATGCTATGCAATGTCGGTCTGAATTACAGTCATGCACATACCAGAATATCTATAGCCAAAACGTTTTGATTCGCCCAGCAACATCCATATGCATGCATTATTATTTTTATATTTCTCCTACCGCACACTTGCAATTTGGCTTTCCTAAGTAGTGTTCATGTTCGGATGCGCGGGGCGCAATCACTGGATTTCACATTAAATATTCTGTGGTTAAATTCTACTCCATTTTGGAGGAAAGGGAAGGGGGGCTCGGCTCCATCTTTCCCGACATCAACAGGTCATCCCGGGACAAATGCAGCAACTGGGGGGGGGGGCGAGTCACACTAATCCGCGAGACAAGACACCATTAACCCTTGACGTCTGAAAGCGATGCACATAATGCCCTCATCCAGTAGAAATCCTCAAATCGTCCAGAAACAAGTGCACAACATTGCAAGCGATGTTATGCATGGCTAAAAAGTTGAAAAATATAAATGCATGTATTGATGCACCATAAATCAAGCTCTCGGCAGCAAGTCATTGAAGTGGTTAAAGTTTTGCAAGCCCATCCCCCATCTAAAGCAATCGCACACCTTCGCAAAACAATACCCCTATCCAAAATTTTTCTCAGTTTCCCCCGTGCCATAACATAACTAATGCGAGCCCTTGCTCAACCCACGTGATTGCCCCTTGACCCCATTTAAAGTGGCATGACCCCCTCGTGCATGCATTAAAATACTCACCCCTCGACTGCAATCTGATGAAAAGTGTTTCAATGGAGGAGTCAGACTCTTTCTCTCTACGGCCAGCCATTCATCGTGAATGCACAGGCAAGACACCCGAGCGCAGAATAATCGAGGGGTGCATCATTTTGTCACCCCGGTTAGAGCACAGAGTTACCGATCATGCCCAGACCAAGTAAAAGAACGCTGTCTGACCGCCGAGCTCGCATGCAGCCGTGCCGCGCGCTCTCTGCTGGATCAGTGTGCGCGCGAGACGGCTATGGTTGCGCGTGCGGCAGTGCGGAGCGTCTAGACTCAGGTGAAGCCCTAGAGGGGTCTGGGTGCTACGCGCACTGCATGCCAACGCAGCTCTGCATGGCGCACTGGAGGAGAGGTTGGACTAAAAGCTTCCGAAATACGTCCATCACGTCGCTCTAACGGGGTCAAATTATATGGCGATGAGTGTTTATAGAGCATGACTAGATTAGATTATTAGTTCGAATATGCACAGAAGGAGCATCTGCAACGTTAGTGGCATGAATGTGTAATGCTGCACAGAGAAGGCATACTTTACGCTGAAAATGTTATATTTATGTTAAACATAAAATTCTGAATATAGAAATTTGAGTTATATAATAGTTCAGCTGCAAAGTTTAAGGCTGTAACAGAGATCAATGAAAAGTTATGTGGTCTACCACAAACCCCCAACTTTTTCATTTATTATTATTTATATTAAACACTTTTCACATCAATATACACCATAAGCATAACGATGCTATTCTTAATAATAATAATGCTAATTCATTGAACTATGACAGAGCAGATAAAATACCCAGAGAAATGAGTCTGTGAATTATGGAAACTATGCTATTTTCTGCCGCTGAAAAAAAAAATTATTCTGACTTTTTTCACAGAATTGCATGCTATAAACTCGTAATTGCTAGTTATAAAGTGAGAATTGCGAGATATAGTCAGAATTGCGAGATATTAAGTGAGAATTGCGAGTTGTAAAGTCACAATAGCGAGATATAAAGTCAGAATTGCGAGTTATAAAGTCACAATAGCGAGATATAAAGTCAGAATTGCGTGATATAAAGTCACAATTGTGAGATATAAAGTCACAATTGCATGATATAAAGTCACAATTGCGAGTTATAAAGTCACAATTGCGAGATATAAAGTCACAATTGTGAGATATAAAGTCACAATTGTGATATATAAAGTGACAATTGTGAGATATAAAGTCACAATTGCGAGTTATATAGTCACAATTGTGAGTTATATAGTTACAATTGCATGATATAAAGTCCCAATTGCAAGTTATAAAGTCAGAATTGCATGATATAAACTCGCAATTGCGAGAAAAAAGTCAGGATTGTGAGATAATTTAAAAGAAAAAGTGGCAATTCTGACTTTATATCTCACAATTGCAATTTTATATCTCACAATTCTGTGAAAAAAGTCAGAATTGTGAGACAAAAAGTCTTTTTAATTATTTTTTTCAGTGGCAGAAACGAGTTTCCACTGTAAACAGTGCATTTATAAACACTTCTTTTTTATTAATTGTGAATTTACTGGTGACTATTTACTGGCATGCAATTTCAAAGATATTTTTGCATACAATACTGCCAAAATATAAACATGACTATAATGTCAATAAAAGTTAATATAATATAAAATGATATGATATTCTGACACTGTTAGTTACAATAACATGCTGTAATTTCTGCTATGTGCAGTATATTATATAGGCAGCATATTATAAAAAAATAAACCCTAAATGCGAAGAAACGAGTTCCTAAATGACCCTTATTTTACAGTTTAGCACTTTCTATAGGTTACTGTGCGCGTGCCCAGTCCCTCGCGTCTCTGTCACGCGTTTAGTACCACAAGGCTTCCGTAGTTCCCACACAGCTTTGAGCTACACGTGAATTCTCCCTGAAAACACACGAGTAAACCGTTGACAAGTCTCTATGCTAGTTTACATTCAGCGATATGTTTTTTTTTTTTCGTGAATGATTTGCTATGACATTACTAAAGCGTCTTTTTGAAAGGATATTCAGCGGTAAGTTGGAAGGCGAGATAGATTGTAATGCTAGCTTGGCTAGTTACATTGTGAATGTGAAAATGCTCAGATTTAGAAACATTTATCTTAGATGTAAAACTGAAGAAAAATTGAAAGACTTTTTTAAAAAAAATGTCCAGGCTTTGAAAAGGACTAAAAATGAATGTGAAAAGGGTGGGAATTTGGGAGCCCTTTTATTTGTGTGTGATTTGAAATGAAGTAAACACAGCATGTGACCGTTTGTTTATTAACTTAAACAATTTTGTTTCGACAGGTCACAAGGCTTTTCTTTGGTAGATGTTTGCAAGGACTACACTTCAAGTATCCTTTAGGTGCCTTGGTTTGTCATTAGCATTTCCTAAGAAGAGAGCATCCTTCCTTCAGATCCTGACAACAGGACACGGTTGTGTTTTGAAAAACTTAAGGACGATGGACAGCAATAAAGATCCCAAAGAATCCCAGGACTCCAATAGCGCAGACGCAGACAGTACTACCACAGCAGAACCAAAGGAAGACACCGATCCCTCCAGCTCCACAGAAAGCAGTCAGACCTCATCTACAAAACCTGGGCTTTTACCAGGGGAGACAGTTGTCCGGGAGGGAAAGGCTGCCATTTTATTCCCAAGTGCTAATGAGGTGTTCTACAACCCCGTGCAGGAGTTCAACCGAGATTTAACGTGAGTTTGCCTTCCGGTGTGACCTCTCGTGACGCTTTCTTTTCTAAGCTTGTCTTTAAACTTTCTGTATGCCTTCTTCAATCAGGTGTGCAGTGATCACAGAGTTTGCTAGGGAGCAGCTGGCTCAAAGGGGCGTCCGGATCCTGGTCCCGGGTGAGAGAGACAGGGTCGTGGTCCGACTCTCAGAGGAGAAGAATGGAACGGTGGAGCAGGAAGCGTCAGAACAGCTGGAAAATGAGCAACGAAAGGAAGAAGAGGCTGATGAGAAGGAATACATCGTTGCATCTGTAGGGGAAAGATGTGAGGTCTGTGTGTGCTAAATTGTAATTTAATTCAATATTATAAATAATATTATTTATATACTGTTATAATATTTATTAATATTTTGACTTAGTTTTTGTTTTTTTATATTTACAGTTTTCATTTTCATTTTACGTTGTTTTTGTGATTTTCAAATGGGCTTTTTTCCATTTGATTAAATTTGTTAGTGTTGTGCAGTTTTAGTAACTTAACTCGTTTAATTTCAGTTAGATGCCAAGTTCTAAGTTTTTCATCTAATATTTGTATTTAATTTTATTTCAGATTTATTTTAATCATTTCATTTTTAGTTAACCATAATAACTGATTCTTACGAGATACACCTACAGCTTGACTTTTTTTTTTTGATGGGAATTAGTTTTCAGGATGTATAAATAAAACTGAATAAACCTTAAAGTGTGTGAGTATTGTTGTAGGATACAAAAGAGTGCTAATTAATTAATAAATAATTTACTTTAAATGAATAAAGTGTCTGCCAGTGAATGATGAAATGAAATGTGATAACCTCTGTCTTTCGCTCCAGCAAGGTCTGTGTGTGCTGGAGGGTCTGGCGGCATCAGGCCTGCGTTCTGTACGTTTTGCTCTGGAGGTTCCTGGCCTGAAGAGCATCACTGCTAATGATTACTCCGCTAAAGCTGCTGCCCTCATCGCCCGCAATGCACAACACAACAACGTGTCCCACATACTACAAGCCAGCCAAAGAGATGCCAGGTACAAACACCAACACTTATACACGCTTATACTCCCACAAACATCTATTGACAACTGAAGTACGTTTTGGCTTATTTTTGGCTTTTTTCCCCTTTTTTCAGTTTTAGTAAGTACATTTGAAACATTTTTGTATTTCTATATATCTTTAATTCATTTTTATTTCAGTTTTGGTGTGTAATTTAGCACTTCAAAAAGCCTATTTAATTTCTGTTTAAGTTTTTAAAGTGAACTTTTCAGCTAATTATATTTTTTTGATTATACACTAACACACAGCTGTTGATATCTGAAGTATGTCTTTGCTCTTTCTGTTATGTATAATTTTTGTATTATTTATATTTAAATGCCATTGTATTATTTATGTATATTTTATATTTTATATTAAATGTTTTTTGAATTTTTAGCAAGTACATTTTACTTGTACATTTACAAGTTTTACAAGTGGTAACACTTTACACTATAGTCTTATTTATTAACGTTAGTTAATGCATTTATTAACATAAACTAAAAATGAACAATATTCTTATAGCATTTATACTACAAAATGTACTTTCGTTAATGTTAGTTAATAAAAATGTTCATGTTAGTTCACAGTGAATTAACTAATGTTGACGGATACAACTTTTGATCTCAAAAATGTATTTGTAATTATTGAGATTAACTTTAACTTAATTTATTCATCTTAATATATTTATACATCCACAAACATCGTTTATTGCATTTTAAAAATATATATATCATTTTATATGTATATAAAATCAAACATTTATTTGATTTTTTTAAGTTTGTTTATATATATATATATATATATATATAATAAATTATAATAATTATATATATAAATTTTTTTTATTTCTAAGTTTTTTTTTTTGTTTTTTTTTTTAAATTGCAACTTTATTTCACTTGCTGAAAACGTACAATAGTTTTAGTTTACAACACTGACTTTGTTACGTCCTAAATCCTGGTATAATCCCATCTGTCCAGTATGGTGATGTATGAGGCAAGAGGGAGGAAGGAACGCTATGATGTCATTGATCTTGACCCCTATGGCAGCCCATCACCGTTTCTGGACGCGGCTGTGCAGGCTGTCAGTGAGGGAGGTGAGTCCATCGCTGTAGCTTTTCTCTCACACGCACATTTTCAATTTATCAAACACATATACACAAGTAATCTCCCTCTCTCATTGTCAGGGTTGCTTTGCGTCACGTGTACGGACATGGCGGTGATGGCAGGAAACAGCGGGGAGACCTGCTACAGCAAATATGGCTCTATGTCCATCAAGTCCAAATACTGTCATGAGATGGTAAGATGGGCTCACTGGCCTTGTGCATGTGAATGGATGGAATGAAGGCAACTCTTCTTATAACTATGTCTAACTCTCTTTCTTTTTATTTCTAGGCCTTGCGTATAATCCTGCACAGTTTAGATCAGAGAGCAGCCGTATATCAGCGCTACATTGAACCTCTCCTGAGCGTGAGTGTGGATTTCTACATCCGTGTGTTCGTCAGAGTCAAAACCGGCCAGGCTGTAGTCAAAAACTCTGCAAGGTAACATACACGCTCTACTTTGTCTAAATAGAGCTGAGTAATAATAATCATAAATAAAAAAAGCAAATAGAAAACGGGTATTATAAATGATCAGAATATTACTATTTTTACTGTATTTTTGATTAAATGAATGCATCCCTGACTTCTTTCAAAAGCATTCAAAAACCTGTATGTGTGTTTGTTTTGTAGTAAGCAAGCACTGCTGTATAACTGTGTCGGCTGTGGTGCATTCCATCTGCAGAGGATGGGGAAGAGGACGAGCCAAGGCAAACAGTGAGTGTGGATTAATCTTTTATCTCATGTTTCACTTTTTCTCAATGCTTTTGTACTGGAAGTATTATTATGTGTTTTTATCAAGTGTATATTTACGTGTTTGTTACAGCATGAAGTATTCAGCAGCCACTGGACCACCTGTTGGACCTAATTGTGAACACTGTGGGCAGAGACACCAGGTCTGAACCATTAATATCTCCTTTTATGTGTATTACAAAAAATAAAATATCCCTATTGCAGCTTTTTTAATAAATCAGTATCAGCCGATATTGGATGTACATCAGTTAATTTCAGATATTTAAGTGTTTCATCACATTTCTCCCGTTAACACGGGGGAACACAAATAATTTAAAAACCCTGTTATATGTAATCTTTATCAAATTAAAAAGAACTAATATTAATTTCAATTTAATATTAATCAAAATGAATATCCATTTTTCATACTGTACAGCAGGGACTCCTAAAACCCTTTGACCTAAAATGTTTACTTGAAGTATGACCACTATAATAATTTCGTTTACAAAGCTAAGTAAACACAGTCTTTATGGAGGTGCAAGTTAAGGGAAAAGCCTTTATCAAGGTGATGGATTTTTGCCAAAACATTGGTAAAAAAATTCATTTATAAGTGAGTGTGCGGTTCAATTTTTCCATAATTCGACAACACATTTACATGGTCACGGTTCTGTGAGGCTGGTTAATTGTCACATGAGTCATGACATGCAGATATACAAAGAAAATATTTTGTCTTTTTAGTGTTTTATTAGGATTGTCTTGATTTCAAAATGATTTATTTTACATTTTTAATGAGTTAATTTTTCATCGGCTTGCAAATTCCCTGCAGTTTCCTCATGAAGCCCAGATTTGGAAATTTTGCTGTAAATTTTAATTTTGTAGTGTTTAAAGTGGTTTTATTTTTTCTCTTATTTATTTAGATTTTTAATATCGGCCATTTATCTGCCATAACATAAAATAATGATCAACTTGTCATATCGGCCAGAATTGTAATTTTGGTGCATCACTATATAAAAGCATCAGACACGCTACAATATATTTCAACCATGAACTTGTTTTGATTTCTTTGTTCTTCTCTCTTTCTAGTTGGGCGGTCCCGTCTGGGCAGAGCCTCTTCATGACATTATGTTTGTTCAGAAGATTCTGGATGCCGTTTCAGGGAACCCCACTCGCTTCAGAACGTCCAAGCGGATCGAAGGGGTGCTTAGCATGGTGACCGAGGTCAGTCATTATTAAACTTAATATTAATAATCATCAACATGATGATAACATCTTAAACGTCTCCAGACAGAGGCAGATTTGCTTCATTGAATAGAGCATGAGTGCTGAGAGAAGGATGTGTGTTTCAGGAGCTGCAGGATGTTCCTCTGTACTATGCTTTAGATCATCTGAGCAGCACAGTTCACTGCAACACGCCGCCCATGCTGCAATTCAGGTAAAATCAATATAACATTTTCAACCTGCGTATTATATAGTGCTGTTCAAATATATATATATTTTTTTAAGAAATTAGTACTTTTTTAATGCATTCAATTGTTCAAAAGTGACAGCAAAGACATTTATGTTACAAAAGGTTTCTGTTTCTATGCTGTTCTTTTGAACATTCTATTCAGTAAAGAATCCTGAAAAATGTATCCTAGTTTCCTCAAAAATATTAAGCAGCACAACTCTTTTCAAAATGAATAATAATAAGTAATGTTCACCAAATCAGCATATTAGAATGATTTCTGAAGGATCATATGACACTTAAGACAGCAGTAATGACTGCTGAAAATTCAGCTTTGACATCACAGAAAAAAGTTATTTTAAATAATTAAAAGTTATTTTTAATAATAACAATTTAACAATATCAATGTTTTTACCCAGTTTTTTAAATAAAATATATTAACAAAATTCAGCCTCGGTGAGATGAGAGATTTGTTATATTTACAAACTGTATGCATGTATGTATTTATGTGTGTGTGTGTGTGTATATATATATATATATATATTATATAAGTATATATAATAATTATGGCGATAGCGGTCCTCACTATCTATCTACTGTGTAGGTCAGCTCTCTTGCATGCTGGGTACAAAGTGTCTTTCTCTCATGCCTGTAAGAATGCTGTGAAGACCGACGCTCCCGCTGGGGTGTTATGGGATATCATGCGCTGCTGGGTGAGTGATCACAATCAAAAATCCTCCCCAAACGTTCTCTTTATAAAGCTTCGTTTTCTCATGTAGTTTGCTTAATTCTCAGGAAAAGTCCAACCCTGTAAAGAGAGAGCGGTTATCGGAAACCAGTCCTGCCCACCGCATTCTCTCCGCAGAGCCAACGTAAGGATCAAACGCCTCATATCTATTCATCTGATGGCTATTTTACATTTTGTATTAAAATCCCTGTCATATCCGTTTCTGTGCATTTTAGTTTAATTACCCTTAATTTTCATATTCTCTCAGTCTTCAGGCCTGCTTTGAGGTCAGAGAGGATGCAAACCCTCAGTCACGGAAACGTCACCTCACGCGTTTCCAGGAGAACCCACAGGCCAACTGGGGACCCAAAGCACGTGCCAGAGCTGGGTCGGTCATACTACTTCTGTTCTTTCGTCAAATCAAAATCAAAATCTTTCAGTTGATCTCAAAAGTGTAAATCGTCTCTTTTTCCCTCTTGTATTAAGTGGAGGAATCTCCTCTGAGCTGGAGGACAAAAGAAAACACTTTCAGGGTAAAAGAAAGAAACAGATCACAGACTCCTCTCAACTCAAGAGCCTCCCATGTAAGAAGTTTCGAAAGGTACGTTCATTTGAATTCAGTATAAGATTTTCAGAAACATTCAGATATGTTGCTTTGTTAGCTGTCGTTACCAAACCGGTCAGTGTTGAATTATTTTCTTTTTAACTTTCAAAATTAAAGGGGATCTATCATGCTTTTTATTTTCAACTTTCTTTAGTGTGTAATGTTGCTGTTTGAGCATGAAAAAGATCTGCAAAGTTACAAAGTTACAAGTTTTCTTCCGGGAACATGCACAAAAAAAAGCGTGCGAGGCCTGGTTGAGTTGTGTTTGTACTATGTTGAAACTTGCGGTTGTGGTGATGGATGTTAGAGACAGGAACTAAAAACAGTGTTACTGACAAACTGGGAACAGAGGTGCTGCAGTAATGTGTTTTTGTAACATTCAAGCATCAAAACCTTTTCTTGTAGACCCCCAAAAAACAAAATCAAGACTTGGGCACTATATGTTCTCTTTTTGAGTCCAAGAATTATTCAACACTTATTCCAGGATGTGTGATTAATGTTTAACCAAGAATTCACACATATTAAATCACAGCAGCTCTTTTTACCTAAAAAAAATGCTATTCTTCCTTTATCAGGGAACATGTACACATGGAGACAAATGCTGCTATTCACATGAGCTCGAGCAAGAAACCAATGAAGACAAGATGGTCTAATTGGTTTTCTCACTATTGGATGTACATCACACAGCTGTGACAGCTAGTTAAAGACTAGATTCGATATGACTTGTAAATTACATCTCTCTTAGTTGTCTGAATGTCTGCACTTGTGTTCACAAGCTCTGTACCGATTTGCACCTAAAGTTTGTTTTATGTTAATTGGATTTGTGCAAGGCAAGTTTAATTTATATGAGCAGCCCACAAATTAGGGATGCATGAGTGGGACACATTTTATTCTTGGAAAAAGTTTTACGTTCAAAATGCTTTATTTTCGCCTGGCAAATAAATACTTGGTGAATGTATTGGTGTTTTTTGTATTGCATTCAGAATGAGCCCGACATATCATACATCACTTAAAAACAATTTATTACTGGTCATTACAGTTCATTATTTAAAAAATCATCATTTTCATTTGAAAGGCACACTAGAAAAATACAATCATAAATATTGCACAAATGAGTTTCAGGAGATCTGCGTTGACATCACAGAAGATGAAATACAGGATGATTTAAGGAGATTAATGAATGAACCAATACTTAAAGTTCTTGCAGATCATATACATCTTTATGAACATGGCACAAAGTAGCTTTAAGAATATCAATTCTTTGAAAATATCAAAAATTTGCTTGATAAATTTTTGGTTCCTGGTTGGATTATGTGATTGAAGTACACAGAAAAATCATCAAACCTTTTATGCAGTGTAGTTCAGCTCTTAATGAATCAGTGCCAGGCAGGATTTAGATACTAAAATGCTTGCAGTGATCTCTCAGTTCTACAGCTGTCGTACCCGTAACAGGAAGGTACGGATCTCCATTGGGTTTAGTGTCACCTCCCATGGTGAGGGGTCTCTGGCGCTAAGAGGAAGGGGCTTTGAATTCTTTTCTGAAAGACGAACACACCAAACACTTATATTAAAGAGTTTTCATCTTAATTAGGGTAATTAACAATTGTTACCAGAGTAATAGTTACCCGTGTTCCACTGCAGGCGGTTCATGTCGTCTTTCCATTGATTTGCCCCTAGACTCATCTCAGATGCTCCGAGTACCTCGAGAGTAGAAAACAGCTTCTGTATAGACAAAAAGAGAAAAATGATCAGTATTAAATTTTTTTTTGTTTATTACTACAAGAATCTATAAGGCACTGCTTCTATAAAATGATTAATAAATATAAAAAATTTTCATTAAATCTATTAATTCTAGCCATGCCAGATGTATACACGTTGGAAGGAGATTCCATGGACCCTTTTTATCAACTGATGACAAGTATCATACATACTATGATAGTAGTATTATAAATGTACTATGATAGTACATTTATAATATTATACTTTGTGTTCTATTACCTTGGCATTAAATTACAGAAAATTAGTTAAAGCTGCTTCGTGAGTGATGGCAAATATGACATCTTTCTCTCTTCTGAACAAATGGGAAAATGGGAATGCGAGGGAATGCATTGTCGTAGTTTCAGTTCACCACTATAGAAGTTTGCAGAACTATGATGACTTCCGCTTCTGAGAGTACTGGAAGTGAGAAGGCTTCATTGGATGAATTTATGGTAACACTTTACAATAAGGTTCACTAGTTAAACACTAGTTAATGTATGAACTAACCATGAGTAATACATTTGTTACTGTATTTAATAATCTTCGTTAACATTAGTTAATGAAAATACAGTTGTTCATTGTTTGTTCATGTTAGTTCACAGTGCATTAACTAATGTTAACATTTATTTATTTGTTTAGAACTACCTATTTATAGTGAAAATCATGTTAATGACTTTTTAATTGCTTGCATTGCATTACTGAAGCTAAAAGCAGTGCTAAATGCATAAGATCTTTCAAATAATTAGGACAAATTATCAAAATTCTTGAGGGCCGTAGGATCTTGCACGGCACCAGAGCGATCAGTTTTATTAAGTAGAATTGTTTTGGATGTTTGTTCTGAGACATAATGTGCAGCCCTTGTTTTCTGTGAAACACAATCCGTGTTTGACTACAGCGCAACGTAATGCAAGTGTGTAGGTGGGAATGAAAAATGTAAATGTTACCTGTAGGTTGACTGTAACAGGCTGTGAGTGTGTTTTGCTCTCTTTGGCCTGGTACTGATGTTCCAGCCTAAGCAGAACTGAGTCTTTATCCCACTGAGACAGTGTCAGCAGGTGAAGAGCAGGGGGCAGAGCAGCCTGAAGCCCAGAGAACTATGGGAGAGAGAATGATCCGTCATCCACAATAAATGTAAGATCATAATAAGGAACCAGTTCAGTTCATCCATCCAATGATCCTCTACAAACCTCCAATTTAGTGTTGGCAGGAGGTGTGCCGTCCTGGAAGGAGAGCAGGGGTTGGAGCACCATGCCCTGTGCAAGGGGTCTGTGGACATCTGCGGCCATGTCTGGGGGAGTGAGGGTCAGCAGCAGACGCCCTCGGGCAACTAAACCTTGCAAAAAATCTCCCGGTTCAGAGAGAGGCTCTCCCACCCCCCTAAAATCATCATACAGCAGTCTCCTGTGCAGCTGAGAGAGAGTTTGATCAGCTTTTAGCATAAATGAACTTGTGCCGAGGCTTGTTTATGAACATTTACTTAAAAGTTTGTTAAATTTGAGGAAATTAAAATGACACTTATTTTTATGTTTATTTATTTTTCATTTTTAACTTATTTTAGATAATGTTCTCTTCCGTTCAAGTTTTATTTTCAGATAATTGATGTGAACTGAGAGAGAGACTGACAGAGAAGGAAAGATCATTCTATTTTACCATGATTTCCAGCGAGCCGTTATAGATGCTGCTGGCCCCCTGAGACCGATCGGTCACCACTGTAAGCTGACGCTTGTCATCCTAAAGGCACACAAATATATTAGTTTTCTTGATATGTTACAGCTGCTCCAGGCTGTTTATGAGAAACTGAGTGACAAGAGAAAGCAAGGATGAAGACAGGGAGATATAAATAACAAATGAAAGGGATTATGTCAATGTAAATAAAATTAAATGGAGCCTAAAATACACAAAGTAATAAAAACATACATAGGATTCAAAAAAAGACAAGACAGCTGACATGACTGGCTGTACGACACTTGCCTTGATGTAAGCGCGAGAATTGATTGGATAGTAGTTTCCGGCGACTGGCTCTGTCTGCTTCAAATCCCACGTGGGCCGATAATCTTTCCTACAATGACAAAGATTCCTAAGATGATTTTTATAACAGTTTTTTTTTTTTTACAACAACACTACTGTTTAAACGTTGGGGGTTGGTGAATATTTTCACAAATGTTTTAGAAAGAAGTCTCCAAGGAGAATTTATTTGATGAAAAATAGTAATATTCTTAAATATGTTTTCTTGTTTTAAATATATTTCAAAGTGTAATTTATTTATTTCTTATCATCAACGTTGAAAACAGATGTGCTGCTTCATTCTTTTGTAGAAACAATGATATTTTTGTTGAGGATTCTTTGATGAACAAAAAGTTCAAAAGCATTAACAGCATTAATTTGAAATAGAAATCTTTGTAACATTATAAATATCTTTACTGCCACTTGTTATGAATCCTGTTCTGTTGTCCTCCATTCACCTGCCACTAGATGTCGCCCTCCCATTTCAGAAATCTATCATGGACTCCATACACCACACTACACTTCCCATTAGCCCCTTATGTTAATTACTGCTCTGTCTGTTCTGTTTCCCTGGTTATTTGCGAAGTCTTGTTGATACTGTAACATTTCTGAGCGCTACCCTTGTCTTGTTTTGCCTGTTTTCGAATCCTGCCTGTGTCACCGTCCTGTTGTTTATCTGCCTGCCTTTTGACCTTAGCCTGTAATATTTACTACGAGTTTGTCTTTCCCCTGTTGATTCGGCTTTCTATTGCTATTGACCATTGCCTGTCTAACTACATTTTGTAAATAAAGCTGCATTTGGATCAAATTCCCGCTGACTCCCCGTTACACCACTTTTGATCAATTTCATGCATTTTTGAGAATTTGATTTTAAGGCAGTCTTATTGACCCCAAACTTTTGAACAGTAGTGTACATGACAAACAACACAACAATTAAACGATACTTTCTACAGTAGTTGTGTGTGATATTCCACTTCTGTAATTTCTCTTTTCTTTCTCCATTTTAATCCTTGATTTAATATCCTCACCGTCGCTCTAAAACCTCTCTGCCATTGGAATCAGTGTAGAAATATCCAGAGGTCTCGATATCGGTGTCCAAACGAGTGATCACTTCTTTCCCTAAACCATCCCTGAAAAAAGAAAGAGAGCTGATATTCAGAGAAAATGCCTTACTTTCATTTTACAACAAATTCTTGATCTTGACGCCTGTGTGTAGGTGTTTGTGTGTGTGTGTGTGTGTGTGTGTTTTTGTGATTTATGAGGACATAAATTTGTATGTCATGGATATTACACTGGTATTACAACGTAAACATGAAATATGACATTTCGAGAGTCCTCATATTTCAAATAGCTTTAAAAACATACTAAACAATGTTTTATAAAAAAGTAAAAATTCAGAATGTTTTCTGTGTGGGTAGGTTTAGGGGTAGGGGTAGTGTAGGCGGAGAGAATGTACAGTTTGTACAGTATAAAAACCATTATGCCTATTGATTGTCCTCACTTTGATAGCAAAACAAACCTGTGTGTGTGTGTGTGCGCGCGCGTTTTTGTGACATATCAGGACACAAATGTGTATAATGACATGGGTATGACACTGGTATTACAACTTCAAGGTGAAATATGAGGACATTTCATGTGTCTGTAAAAATGCACAATGTTTTCTGTGAGGGTTAAGTTTAGGGGTTGTGGGGGGGGGGGGCAGAATGTACAGTTTGTACAGTATAAAAACCATTACACCTATGGAATGTCCTCGCTTTGATAGAAAAACGAACGTGTGTGTGTGTGTGTTGACTCACGAGACAGGCACGGGTCCCACAGTCCACTCCAGCTCCAGTTCCCTGCGGTCCTTGTACAAACGAACAACTTGAGACACCCACGGGCTGAACCGCTGCGTCACCTCTTGAACCACGCTGGACACCGTTACTACCTGTGTTTCAGCAGTCTTGTTAATGATGAAGGGGTCTGATGAATTAGGTCTGAAGATGTAAGCCCCCGATGGCTGCGTGCTCTCCTTGTTATTACCAGCGCTTGCATTATACCTAAAGAATCATAAAAAACACACATTACTCAATAACTTTATTATGATTTAGTTTTTGTTTGATACTATCAAACAACGAAAGGGGGAACAAATAGATTCAACACTGATTCACATGTAAGATGTACAGAACGGACATTCTTTGTGCATTATTTATTACTTTTCTAAGGTAATAAATAATAACAATATAGTATTAGAATGGTACATGTCTAAAAATACAAAGGTAATACTATATGACAGAAACTGAATCAGTTAAAACTGACCAGTAGAAGTTCTGAGTGAGTCGAATGGTTTGCTGCGTTTCCAGGTTTGTCAGGCTGCTTAACAGACCTGTGGAGTCGTCAAAGGTCACCTTTAAGAACTAAAACACACACAAAACAATAGATTTATTATTTATGCTAAATGAAACATGAACTAGTGCATATATGCAGTTTTTTTTCAATCAAAAAAAAAAAAAAAATTCAGTAAAGATAACTTTGAAACTTGTGAAAACTTTTAACTGACATCTGTTTTCCTTTAGCTAACCTCTTTGCATGTAAAAACCACCAGTCAAGGTAATTTATCATGGAGATATCTGGGTGTCATATACTACTGATCAAATGTTTGGGGTCAGTAAATATTTTTTTTCAGGAAGGATGAATTAAATTGATCAAAAGTGACAGTATCCACACTGATACAAGATATTTCGTTATTCATGTTGTTATTGTTGTTATTTCGTTATTCATGATAGTTTCTATTCATGATAGAATAAAAAATGAAAAATCCACTAAAAAAAAGCAGTACAAAAGATTCTTGAGCAGCAAATCGGCATATTAGAAAGATTTCTGAAGGATCATGCGGCACTGAAGACTGGATTTATGCTGGAGATTCGGAATCGATCGCATTTTAAAATGTATTCAAGTAGGAAAATTATTTTAAATCTATTATGTAACAATAGTGAGGATTTACCTTGTTCTGAATGGAGCGAGTGGCTGTCGGTTTGGAACTGGATGCTTGAGGCTCATCCTGAATCATAGAAATGATGTACGTACTGTAGCCAAGAGGAGGAGCTTCAACCTGGAAAACCAGCTCACCTTTAGCGTAACCCCTGTTCTGTCTAACTTCCTGTGTCGACTTAGACATTCGAATCACCTGACCAACAGCAAAAGATGTGGAGAGAGATGAGGAAGTGTTATTGATTTTATTTCATCCATGTAACACATATAGATTTAAGTGATGCAAACACAGTTTCCAACCTGACTGTCCACTGTTTTCCCATTTCCATCAGTAACACTGTACGTTGAACCATTGACAGGCAAACGAACAGGCCAGCTTACAGTCCTGCCCAGAGGATTGTACACATTCATAGAGAACTGAGAGAGATTAAGAAAAAGAATGATCAGAATTCTATGGCCAATGTGCTTTTTATTGTATGAATTTATTAACTGAAATCTCTGTAATAGAGCTGCACGAAACAGAGATCATGATTCTCCCATGATTCTGAACAAACAACAAAACATAGCGTAATTTATTAGATTCTTACAAAATGTTAATTGCTGCAGTCTATTTAAAATGTGTAATTAATCTGAATTATTTTTAAAAAATGGTTTGAATGAATGATTCAATGACTCACTCATAAATACTTTCATTATTTGATGAATAAGCATTTTTGAACAAATGAATTTTTGAAAAGCATAGCGATTCATTTAGGGTGGATGTATCGATTCTTTTTGAATAAGTGTGTTGATTGATTTTGAATAAATGTATCATTACGTTTTAAATGGAACAAATGTAGCGATTCCTTTTGAGAAATGTAGTGATTCTTTTCAAAAATATGTAGTGATTCTTTTTGAAAAAGATTGTTTTTGAATAATTGCATCGATGCCTTTTTAGTAAATGTATCAATGCGTTTTAAATGTAGCGATTACTTATGATTAAATGAGGTGTTTCATTTCAGATGGGTCTATCAGTTCTTTTTCAATAAATGTATCGATGCGTTTTAAATGTAGCAATTCTTTTCAAAAAATGCAGTGATTCCTTTTGAATAAATGTAGATTGTTGTTGAATAAATGTATTGACGCGTTTTAAATAAATGTAGCGATTCATTTTTAAAAGTGGTGATTCATTTTGGATAAAAGTAGCGATTCATTTTAAATAATTGTAGCGATTTATTTTAAAAGTAGTTATTTGTTTTAAAATAAAAGTAGTGCTTTATTTTTAAAAGTGGCAATTCTTTTTAAATAAATGTAGCGATTCATTTTTAAAAGTAGTGATTCATTTTGAAAAATGTAGGGATTCATTTTTAAAATTTAATTTCGTAGCGAAACAGTACGTTGGCTTGAGAAAGCATAATATTAAATATAATATGTTTAAATTGTAGAACACTATGTTGGCTTTCTTAAGTCAGCATAATAAGAATATCTGTAACAGAAATAATGGTACTGTGTGGTTGAAAAGACTGAAGCTTTTCATACTTATACACGGCAACTGCTCTCTCTGGCTCTGTGGAAGCGCAAACGCAGATCTGAATGTTACGGTGTGATTTTGTCAAAGGTTTAATAGACAGCTGAATTGTTGTCATTTAGGAATAAGATCGCGTCAGAGTCTGAATCGAGATCGCAATCTTTTAACGATTAATCGAGCTGTGCATTGTACCTTATGGCTGCTTTCTGTGAGGGGACACACACTTATGTTGAGATTCTCACAGAACACACGTGGAGCTTCAGAGCCACTGAGAACAGCCAGAGAATTACCAACTAGCACCTACAACAAGAAAAGGAAAGTGGCAAAAACATTTGTATTTTATGAATGTTGTATTATTTGTATATTTGTATGCAAATATTTGTATTCAAATATGTCACACTAAAATTGACATCAAGAAAAATAGACAGCGGGGAAAACAGCACACCTCTCCATAATTATAGCCATATGATATGTACCAAGAATCACTAATAATGGATAATGCTTAGTTCTGACAATCTGACAGAATATATTTTTTATCCCTGTACCTCACAATGTGCCCAGCCTGTAGCCAGTCTCCTGGCGTAGTCATTTGCCACATGCTGTTTCTCTGTCCCAGACACAGCATCATGATGTTGGGCCACACCCATCGCCCTCTCTGAGCAAAAGGATAAGATTTTAAACAGACCAAAAGCCAACACAAGTGATTCACTTACAACCGAAGTAGACTTACTCATAGTATCACTGTCCCCTTCACCAAAAGGACCAGATGTGGACTTGGGCCCGCCGAACACCTCCAACTGGTTGCATGTCTAGAAGAGCAAAACCAAACATTGCAGATTTTAATACACTGCAGACATGGGTTTTTTTTTCCCCCAGAGAGGAAGGTTTTGAGCATCACCTGTAGTCGGCTGTTGCTCAGTCTCTCATATAACTTCAGTGCTGGCCGGCTGGTAAAATAACCCGTCCAGAAATCATGAGCATCATCAGCATAGGGGAAAAAATCATCTGTCTTCAGAGGCCTAAGATAAACAACAGCCAAGACAGGAAAATGTCACAGGGAACATTTGAGAAAAACACCCTTATAAATGTATTAGCTTACACTAACCAGGTGAAGTTGGCTAGGTTGAGTTCCTGCAGGTAGCAGGATGGTGTAGAATAAAGCACGTTCACCTTGCTCCCTTTAGCTTGCAGAGCATTTACATACTTGATCAGCTTATCCATGTTCTTATACCACAGATTGGCGTTCTCATACTGGAAGTCTGAACCCATGGTCATGATGATGTGGTTTGTCTTATAAAAGGTAGCCTGGGAACAGAAATCACTTGATGGCAAATCCATGCTAATCACAGAAACGTAAACTTTTCATATGATTTTTGACATATGATGTTTACTTACCTGATGATAGGAAGCATTGAGAAACTTCTGTACTATCTCATCCACATTGTAGTCCTCGAGGTCTGGGTCGTCTCTTATGGGAGCGTCATCACATGACTGGTCCCAGCAGAAGCCCTCAGGAGGGTTATAGCCATTGGGAAGAACACCTTTAAAGATCAAATGTGTTTAGTCAGTTAAAAGAACCAATATTCAAACTTCCACATATTCAATCCTGTGTAGTTGTTTAAATGGAAAGGTCACCCTAAAATGAAAATGAAATCATCATTTACTCACCCTGGTGTTGTTCTAATGCCGTATGCACTTCTTTCTTTTATGGGCCACAAAAGGAGAATTTTAAAAAAAAAATGTCCCGCTCGTGCTGATCCATATAATGGCAGTGAATGGCAACCAGCATCAAGCTTTTATTTTATTTTATTTTTTTAAAGTGTTATAAATGTGAAGTGTCATGTTTTTGTTCATCTTAAATTCTCATAAGTTGTGTGTTTTTTCTGGATGAGCCGGAGTGAACTGTGGCTAATAAAGTATCACAAATGCGCACGACATCCAGCCGTGCACAGTAGACCAATGGCCAAGGTCAAGAGTTTTGTTAAATAATACATTACATTTCAGTTTGTTTTGCACCAAAACCTATTGTGTGACCCCAGAACATTTGGAATATATGATACGTGTTGCAATGGACCATTCTGTCCTACTTTTTTTTAAAAAGCTTGATGCTGGTCGTTATTCACTGCCATTATATGGATGCTAATATATATGCGTATATATATTTCATATATTTCTTTAATATATTATATATCATATTCTAAATTCTTTTCATATATATATTTCATATTTCATATATATGACAAAACTAAACAGACATCATGCACTATGGGAGAATATAAAAAACTGAATGTGGATTATTAGACAGCAGAAAAAAAGCATGTTTACAGATTAGTACCTGTGAAGAGATCAGCAAGAGGTGGCGTCAAACTTTCACTAGCCCTCCAGAGCATTTCCATTTCTTTGGTCTTCATCCTGCGAGCCTTGTCCTGGTAGTCCAAACGGCCAAAGAAGAAACCGTCATAACCCATCTGTAAAGAAAGGGGGAAGACTCATCAGCACCACTTATGCCACACAGACCGTTCATGGTCTCCTATAGTATGCTATGATTACCTGAGCAAAGATGGAAGCGTGTTCTCTGGCATGTCCGAATGGGTCAATGTGCCAGGCCACCCGAGGACGCCCGCACTCCCCGAAGGTGTCATTCAGGAATCTCAGCCCTAAAGTCATCTGATCTATGACGGCGCTGTAGTGTGTGGTGGCCTCATCACTCATGCACCAGCCGCCGTTTATGAACTCGAGACGACCTATGAAAAAAGAAAGAAATTCATTTTAAAAATTGTAAAAGATTCAGTGTGTGAGGAAAGTATTTTAGTACTTTTTAAATCATTTTAGTATCTTTAAATACAATACTTTTGTGAAAATGTATTTTATTATTGTTTTACTTAATTATTTTAATATTTTTTTTATCATCTCAGACATCCTTAAATATGGAAAATAATTATAAAGATTCAGGATGTAAGGGAAAAGTATATTAGTACTTTTAGTAATATTAAAAAAAATCTGTTTTGAAAATAATTTTTATTTATTATATATTTTTATTTGTAAGACATTCTTTGTGCATAGAGATAGAAAATAACTATAAAGATTTGGTGTAAGAAAATACTTTAATACTTTTAACATCACCACATTTTTAGAGACATTATTATTTTTTATTTTGGGGAATTTTTTTTTTTTTAGCTGACTCAAAAACAAAGACCCTCCTCACCCTCATTGACCAGCTGGGTTACAATTCGACGTGTGTTCTGGCTCTGTTGCCTCCACCAGCGGTAAAAGAAGGCCGTCTCTACGTAGATGAAACGTCGGGCTGGATCCTTTTGTAGCTGGTCTATCACCGAGTCCAAAATATACTGAACGCCTGCATGCTGGATGTTGTTTCGGTCTGAAAAAATACAATGACTGGATTTATGGTGTGAGGTTAAACATTACCACTCCAACGCGCTGCCATATCATATGACAAGCAGCACAAAAGTCATATGCAGAATATGGACAGTCTCGTGAAGAATGTGATCTACTACCATATTAAACAACAAACAACAAACGCTTGACATGAACAGAACTTCACCTCCATAGTAGTACTGATCCACAGTCTTGAGCCAGCCAACATCATCATGCGTGTGAGGAACCAGGTGGACGTTCAGCATAGAAGGACTTGTGGCTGGACATGACTGCAAAGATCCAACAAGTTCATCAACAGTGGAAAGATACAACAACAATAATACACTTCCTCATTCTACCATCATTTCCCTTTTACTTTACTAGGAAATAACGCTCCTTTATGCATCATTGATCTACCAAAAATTGCATGTTTCAGAACTTGTATATATATTTGAGAACATAAAAAACTGGTTCAACAGATATTTTAAACTGGAACGAAAACAAAACAAAATAAAAATAATTCCCTTGAAAACCCGTTGTGTGCTGGTACCAGATGTGCTACCTGTACATAATGATTATTACCACGGTATTACTATGTTACTACCATGGTACATGTCCAAAAACATGGTATTGCCAAGGTACATGACCCAAACAACATTGTATTATCGTGACTTCATGTCTAAAAAAAATACAAATGTCCAACATAATTACTTCAAAGGTACTTTTTGGTACGTTTTTGTTCTTATATATATTCCCTCAGTGGCAGTTTTTACATTTAAAGTTACTCTAATCTCTCTTAAGGATACTACAACGAAGAAATTATTCACCCAGTCAGCCAAAACTCACCTTATAACCGCAGATGGAGTTTCGACCCGTGGGGAGAGAAAACACAAAACAGAAAAACAGCTGGAGCAGAAGACTGATGTGCAGCACCGCCATGATGAAAATGAAACTACAATCATATGACTGCCGAATTTGTGTGGTGTCACGTGACTTCTGCTCCCATATCTCACAAATAAGCAAAATAAAAGTCCTCAGATAGAAGTCTTTGGTGAGAAAAAAAATCAAATCTACGAAAATACTGGATTACTGAGAATCAAAGGTATATTATATTATATTATATTATATTATATTATATTATATTATATTATATTATATTATATTATATTATATTATATTATACTATTGTAGGAGACTGAAAATATCCAAAGATATTTTAAAAATGAACAAAGACATTGGCTTTGCTGTTTCAGTCCCCTCTGTCATGCTACAAGGGCCATTTGGGAAGACACAAAGGAGCTGATAGTGATCAAGACCTGTAGGCCAAGATGCTTGTGCATCGGGGGTCTATGAATTGTCACACCTTTAGTACAGTGGGGGAAGTTTTACTTCTGATTGGTCAGTTTGAATGTCTCACATTTGGGTTTCAGTCACATGGTCAAGGAAAAGGATAAAAGAAGATTGCAACTATTGCTCTGGCTCTTCTTCTTATGCTCTGCTTTCTTGCTGTCTCTTCTTTTACGCTCTTCTTTTTACTCTCTTGCTCTCTTCTTTTGCTCTCTTACTTTGTCTTTCACTCTCTATCTATCTCTCAGGTAAGTTTTTACACAAATGCTGGGTACGATTAATGGTATAAGTTTTTTATCATCTCATCTATTTTGTAATCATTTTAAGTGTAACCATAAACCAATATATTGTCATTAAATTCTTTCACTACAAATTATGTGCTAACTAGTTTGATTTGGTATTGACTTTGATATGTTACCTATTGCAATATAATATTGTCACATTATAGCAACGCTCTCCCACATATTTAGGGCCCAAGCCCTGTAAGGGCGAACTTATTGCAACTGTGCTTATTTCCATCGTTGGTATAAGTAGCAGTGGGTGGTAACAGACAAGAAATGTACAGTTTTCTATACCATCTTGCTGATAATATTTCTTAAGTCATTCGGCAACCCTGCAGCTTGAACCCTGTAGGAGCACCACCCTTACACTATTATGAAGCATAGTATAATATAAAAATCCAGAATAAAATTGTTTCAATCTTAATGGATTTAAAATAAATAAATAAATAGATAAATAAATATTACCTATTTGTTACTGCCTGAGTTACTTTTATCAAGGTAGGAATCTTTTACAGCTGTGGTTTACTGCCTCATCTGTCTGTGGCTGGGACCATGACCTCACCCTTTATCTACTTAACTCTCCCCCACTTCTTATTCCTTCCCCCTCCTTCACATAGGTTTGCAAGAGTCACGTACCCCCATCTATCTACTGCCTGACTCCCATTACAAATAGCTAACATTCCACAGGCGTTAACTATGGATAAAAATCTTCAAAAACTCAGTCAAATCAACAACAGGCCGAGAGGTTTTTAAAAACATTAAAGAGTAGTTTTTTGCACCTCGTATTAAATACAGATTTTTTTTCTTTTTCTTTTTTAAGTTAAAATGAGAAGCTGATTATTGAAGGGCTTATCATTCTATTGAAAAAAG
The DNA here is from genome assembly GCA_037194245.1 of Opsariichthys bidens. NCBI lineage: Eukaryota > Metazoa > Chordata > Actinopteri > Cypriniformes > Xenocyprididae > Opsariichthys > Opsariichthys bidens. The sequence continues at coordinate 10,754,987 of CM074299.1, forward strand.
ATGATTCTGGTTTCATTATGTCACCATTCGAAGTCATTCGTCATCATCTCAACTGTCAGACTATGTACAATCAATGGATTTACAATTAAAATATTCAATTTTATATACCCTACATTACAGAATGACTCTGTGGTTATCCCTCCATAATTGTTTATGAAACTTTGACTTTATATTGCTGGAAAACCCAAGAAAAGCCTACAAGGCAGTTCAGCATGAACCCAAGAAAAAAGATCTGCAGGGAGCCTCTGTGACTAAAGTCTTTGTTCACACTTTAGTCTCTTCATGAAAAGACAAGCTAAAGGATGAGCCACATCGAAAGGAATCCAAGATCATGTTGCTGCATAGATTTTTCACTCAAAGTCTTATACTGTGGCTCTCAAATCTCTGTGAGGAATCTCTGTTCTTTTTTACAACAATGTAGAATTGGTACCATTAATCTGTAGGTCTAGACAAGCAGTGACATTAACTAGCCCTGTCATACTGTGTTTGTGTCTGGTATGCAATTATGTTTCCTTTTGTCCTGAGGAAGGACATTTTTTTTTTTTTTTCTAACCATATCACCTTACCCTAACCCTAACCTGTCCCTAACCTTACCTGTATCCCACCTCAATAGCAGCAAAAGTGTTTTGAAATACAATATGAACACAATAAGTACACTGTACTTTTTTTTTTTTAAATGTACGTACATAGTAGTTAAGGACACAGATAATGCTTTAATAAACATTACAAAGAAAAAAAATAGTTTTGACTCTCTATGGGTTGACTTTCTTATCGGATTTTCTTTTTATTGTATTTATTATTTGTGAATAAAAAAGGGTTTTGTTAGCAGAAGAGTTGGTCTACAACATAACTTACAGTCAGACCTCAAACATGAATTTGAAGCCTGAAGGAGAAGTAGAAAAAGAAATAAAAATAAACAATAACTCATATTTATATGTTATATTATATTATATTATATTAGCCTCTTGAGGCTTACTGCTGTTATATTATGAACTTTAAAGCTGTTAAAGTAAACTTCTTACAAAAAATCAGTTAACATTAGTTAATGTATTAACTAACAATGATCAAAACATTTTTTACAGTATTAATCTTCGACAATTTTAGTTAATAAAAACACTGTTGTCATTATTTGTTCATGTTAATTCACAGTGCATTAACTAATTAAACTTTTGATTTTAATAATATATTGAATGTTCAAATTAACATTAGATTAACAAATGCTGTAGAAGTATTGTTCATTCTTAACCCATGTCAACTAAAGAAGGTAACTAATGTTAACTAATGAAAACTTATTGTAAAGTGTCACCAAATAAAAATCATACAATATAAAGTGTCATGACTATGGGCGTTTTGAGATAAGACCGATCCTCGCAGTCAAGTGCTATACAGTAGCTTGTTCCAACACATTGCACCAAACACCTGGTTTGAATCAGATGAGGGCCACAGCCAGAATGTGCAATGTTTTCCCCTGTTGCTGCTCTGTAAACATTTAGATAATAGTTTGAGACTACTACCTTCTAAACCACTTACAGCCTCCTGCATCCACACACCTATTTATCTGTTTATTTAGTTGCAGGAAGTATCCAAGCACATGTACCTTGAGATGAACAAAATGCTGCATATTTTGCAACATACAGGGTTATATGCTGCATTAAATCTGACTGAGGAAAAAAAAAAGAAAGTGAAAAGGAACAGCTGAAGAAAAATAAATGACATCATTGTCGAGAAGCAAGGCCTCAGAGGGGGCTCGACTTTGTGTTTCTGACTCTTATCTTCCCACAACTTCTTATTTTGGGAGGAAGCTTTTACAGCTTGGGTTTACGGCCCTCTCTCCCTCCAAATGGGGCCGTGACTGAGTGTGATGACCTCACCCTGTTTCTACTAAACTCTCCTCCCTCACCCCCCCTCTCGCTTTCTCATAGTCTGTGCAGAAGTGAGGCTTTGCAAGAGTCACGTTCTCCACAGTTCCTGCAGTCTGCATCTCAAAAGTCTCTCTGAAGAGTCCCAGAACTCTTCAGACTGGACCATTTTAGCTTAAATGACTGTTAACTGAATTTGATCAGATGTACCAGAAGAAGGATTCTTTTAAACAACGAGAATGGTGTTTTATTGTTTTAGGGTTATTTGCTCCTCATTCAGATGATTAAAGCAAGAAGAGCAATGAAGAGGATCCAACCTTTCACTATCGGGACTAAGTTATCTGTCCCATCAGAGACAAAATGTTTGGATTATGTGGGCATCATCCTTCCTGTACCGGGTCTGGACTGCTGTGAACTGAGAAACGACTCAAACACTCACCCTTCTGCTTTCCACCAGGAGAGAGTGTCCACATCTACACCAGTGGAGGGACTTTCAGACGATATTAAAGAGGAAGATGACAGGGATTCTGTGTCCCCATCAACTTCTTCCAGATCTATCAGGAAGATTGCTATGTGTGCAAACGCTGAAAGCCAGATCAACTGCCATGTCACTGACTTTAACGTGACAAACAATGAGACGAACAAGCCAAGTGCTTCTACTGAAAAGCCGTTTCTAGTTGAGGAAAGACTGAGTGACAAGTCTGGTGTACAGCTGGAGGTGAGCGAGAATGCATTGTTCATGTGTTGGATATTATGTTCCATAGCTGGAAATTATTTGCACAGACATACAGTACTTTGAATTTATTTGTAACATTAAACATCGTTTGTTTTTATTACATATTATATTATTTTATTAAGTTTTATTATATATCATATGTTCTTCTAATATAAAATTTATGTTTTATTTATATACATATATTTTTATTATTATATTTTCAAATATACAAAATATACTTGTATTATATTTAAACAACATAATTATATAGTAATTATATGTAATATAAAATTATTTCATTTAGACTTACAATTAATATTTTAAATTTTATTCAACAAATCTCATTCCAAATATTAAATTGTGAAATATATATTAATATCTAAATGGTATTTATAATTTTATTCTAATTATTCTATCGATCTATCTATATATCTATCTATCTATCTATCTATCTATCTATCTATCTATCTATCTATCTATCTATCTATCTATCTATCTATCTATCTATCTATCTATCTATCTATCTATCTATCCTTCATCATAATTAGTATATACATATCCCTCTTTAATATTTTCTCCTCACTGAATGCAATTTTAGACACAAAAAAAACCCCATAGTCCACGTCTGCAGGATCATAAGATCATAACCATAAAAACCACAACAGCTTTTGCATGTTTTTCAAATGAAAAATATTTTAGATAGGCATCTTAATGTATTTTTCACAAGCATTACAAACCAACAACACTCACATCAGCTCCATATTTGTTATTCTTTCAGTCTCTCGCTGTTTTTTTATGGGCTGTTTGTTAAATAGTTACAGTCGCCTGCCCATGCACTCGCTCCACAAATGTCTGTGAGGAGTTTCCCACTGCAAAACTAGAAGTGCAGCTTCTCATAGCATGCATAACTGAGTACAACAAGAACTTATTGTCTTATTGTGAGAGGAAGAGAAAAGAAGAAGAAAAAATCTGCGTGGATTATTACAGTTTTGCACACTGTGCTCATTGAGATGAGGTCATAGCCAGGCCCCTCATTACACAAGCCCACAGCCGAGATCAACTGGTAATTTCCACAAAAAAAATGGGAAGTAGTTCCAAACTGGGACACAGAGAGAAGGATCTGAGATTAAACTGATGATCAAACATGGCTCAACAACATTAATGAAGCCAAATAATGTTTAAACTATTGGTTGTGATGCACTTTGTGGTCAAATAAATGGCAAAGGATTTTCCACAACTTATGTGTAAGTGGTAAAGCCACACTATAAATGTTAAAAGGCAAAAGGAATGGTTTGCCCACTGTTTAAGAATTTTAACACCATGTGCTGAGGATGCAGTCATCGCAGTGGTGCAGAAGACAAGTTTAGCCAGATCTGCAACATAAAGCACCACCGCTAAGGGATGAGATCATTATTTGGAAGTACCACACCTTGCTGCAGGCTCATGTATTGTTGGTGGGCCAACACACTGGGATCCTGCTATTAATGCGTTTAAAACTCTAAAATACATCATAAAAATCCCCCGGGTGTCTTAAACACAGGTGCACAAATATGAGGTGTTTGCTGTGGAGATATCTGATACCTCTGAAGTAAATGTCTTGGCATATCATCTTGTGAGCAATCTTTTCAAATCAGTTCGGCCTTTAATCTGTACTTCATGTACCCAAACAACATGATTTTATTGCCTAACAGCTGAGAAACTGCAAAAGAATCAGAACTTGGTGTGCAATTGTCAAATTACTTGGAACAACACAGAATGATGTAAGATATTTTGGGAGATTTACGAATAGCGAAGGTCAATAATTAATGTATAAACAACTTTCACTCAGAAATTGCTATTAAATTCCACAATAAATTAATAAAACAATAAACATCTACATATTTTTTACAGGGCAGATGAAAACCATAACTGGTTATACATCATTACTATTGATACAAGAGTTCTTTCTGGTTCAAGAATCTGATTGGCTGAGAGCCGTGCATATTCTACCAGTATCAACTGGATTCAAGAGTGTAATGGCAGACGAGCAAACCCACCATAATTTTTTTTATAGATACTACTGTTACTATGTAACAGAAAAGAGTTTTTTAGGTGAGAATATAGCTGTTTAGGCCTATGCAATTTATACGCCTATTTGAAAATTTGTTTAGATGCTTTTCAGAGCTCCAGGCCGTCAGCGACCGTTAACGGTTTGTTACACGCAGAGAGCAGCTTCACCTCGCCAAGTCCTTCGGGAATTTGCCACTGGCTCTTATGTAGATAGTGTTTAAACATGAGGTGTAATTCGTTTTGGGTTTATCAAACGGGCAATCTTTATTAAGTTTCAAAACTTTATATTTACATTGAATTAATTTGTGTAACGTTACTAACTAGAGTGCTGCTTTTGTACGTTTGACTGGACTGTTTGCTTGTGTTTATTTCCTATTTTCCTTGTTATCCTTTTATAATGGCTATTGTTTAAAATTATTGTTCAATAAACAATATTTTATAAAAATAACGGCGTATTTTTTGATATTGATAAAGAGTCCGTTAGTGATTTCGAATTCAGTGAAAGTTACATTAATACGCCTTTAAATGGCAGCAAAGACTGTCTTTATGAGTGAGTCAAACATTCGCAAAGACTTTTCTATTGAAATGGACTGAAACAAGGACATTGTGTTTACTTTAAACATCTTGCGAGACCCAGCTGACAAATGCATTGACTAGCACTGTCATGACAATGTTAAAAGGACAAAGACAAAGATATCGCTTTCCTCAGCGGACATTCAAACTGGTTTTGTGATTATGGGCTATAAGTATATTTTTGATAGGCTATATTTGACCTGAAGAATATCAGCTAGATGCAGGTAGGACACACGCTCAGGTGTTATCTCTCTCATAATACTCCACATATGAGTTTCAATTAAGCGACTCAACGTTCCCTCGTTACCAGTTCTAAAGTGATATTTTAGAATTAGTAATGGAGGCTTGGGCTCAACTGTTGCTGTCAAATTGAGATTATAGGGTTTTTAAAGACACTCCATTGTTGTTCTTATTTATTTACACACTTGTGCTGTCGAACTGTTGTATAAACGCAATATCACACTCGTAGCCATGCAATATGGCAGTATATTATCACGCTGTGAGTGCCTACGGCCGAATCACAGCCGAAGTTGATAAACAGCCATATTGCACAGCTATTCTTGTAATATTGCTCAATGCTCATATAAAAAAAAAAATAATAAGAATAAGAATTAATTAAAAAAATTAGGAAAATAAAGTTGCAGATGTTTCTTTAAAAATGAAAAGAAAAAAATGCACGTTATATATCTTTACAGACTGTGGGTCTATATATTTACAGACTGATCCATGGACTAAAGGAAGGAAGACAAGGAACCTTCATTACGATTACACAGTGCCAGCGTTCCCACGTGATCAACCAGAGGACGCGGCTCACAGCCAAAGAAGAGACCTCAAAGACATCGAAAACTCTCTCATCCAACTGACAACAAGTCTGGACTTGATGCAGGTTAAATGCGTTGTAAAAATGTTTCTGTTTTGTTTATTAACGTGTCTTGTTGAACCGTTACCTCATGAACGCTTAATGCATCTCCTGTGCCAGGAGGAACCAGAAAGACCTCATCAGAACACGTCAGACCCTGATTTAGGATTGGAAATGTTTAGAACAAGACAAAGCCCGGGGGACCATGTTGACAAATCGTAAGATTTCCTGGCACTGTGAAGCGTAGAGAATTATTGCACTTTTGTTAGTGATACAAACTGTTAGTTTCTCTGCAGGTGGCTGAAGTTGAGATCACTCCTGAGGGACTATCATCAAGATCTCATGTTGGCTCTAGACGTCTCATCGTTTTACCAACAAGCTGACAGCATCATAGGCAGCATTAACTGGAAGGTTGAGAAAACAAGTGTTGATTAGTTTTGGCATTTAGAGAAGAACTCATTCTGTCTTTATAAATGATACAAGTATGCAATAATACAAGTACTGATCCAGAATGAATTTCATTGTAGAAGAACCGTGTACTGGCGGGCGAGATCCAAAAAAAGCGACAAAGAGACCAGAGAAATTGCCTGTCAAATCAACGTAAGTCAATCCATGATCTCATTAGAGGAAATACTGTCTCCTTGTGTAAGCCTGAATTTGAGAACATGAAAACGTATATGAACTTGACACAGTCACTTTGTTTTTTTTTATGTATGATTTCTCACTCAACCAAATAGTAGTCCGTTGTATTAAGTCTCACGCACAAGTTTTTTTCTCTGGACTGTAGCATATGAACTCCAAATGAATGATGTCATTTCCTTCCATGACCCCACCCCTCCCTGGACAACTCTCTTTCCAGATGCTGAATGAGTCTGCGTCTCGCCTGTCAACTCTCCACCCAACCCTGGCCAGAAGAGTTACATGCAAACAGGCCGAGGTGAAGGAAAACTGGGCACTTCTCCAGGAGTTTCTGCGGTAAACAAGAGTCTCCTTACTTCAATTGTGAACAAAAAACAATAGTAAATAAAGTATTTGGGAGCATTGAGGTCATATTTAAGACTTAGAATAGTACATGACATCATGTTAAAATGGAATCCATAATTGTCAACAACCATGAGTTGGGCTGACATGTGGTTTAGTGATGTAATGTTATGGTCTTTTCTTTTGATATTGACCTATTGCAGAGTCTTAGATCATGAATGGTAGATGTTGTCTTGACGCAATTGCTATGTATTTGGTTTCGAACTTAATAACATGTTGGTCCTGGGTTTAAGCCTTTGGCAGTTTATGCAATCTTTTTAAAGTGTGATTCTGTTATAAGTATCCATTAGAGCTTACAAAAAATATTATTTTGCCAGCATATTTACTGAATGATTTTTAGATCATTTTTCTATTAAACCATGCACGTCTGGTTTAAAATATTACCAATGCCATTAAAGGAAGCTGCAATTAGTGGCTGAGCTAATGTCACCCTTCTAAAAACAAAATATCACATTGGATCATAGCTCTTATCACTGAACATTCAACAGCTTTAGACACAGAATTCCACAAATGCTCACACCATTATTGAAACTCAGATTGGAGCGTGACCTCTGCTCAGTAGTATGACTTCTGAAAGTGTTAGAGAGCAGAGACAGAGGCAATGAATGACAGAAGAAAAGGTGGTTATCGATGAACAAAGGCTATGAGGGCAGAAGATTCATTCTCAGTACTGGTGCAGATGTCAGGAATAGCTCATATGTATGGTATGAAGATATGATGAGAGACAGGTACTCTGTGAAAACGCATCTGGAGAAACGTACCCAAGCAGCGAGGAAGAAACTGATAAAAAAATATATACAAAAAGTCCAAATTTTTTCTCACTTTTTAAAGCAACTAAATAAGAAAAAAACACAGAAAGTTTAAAACAACAAAGCAGAGTAAAATAAACTATAAAACCCCCATGAATTTGAAACCCCCAATCTGCTTGCTGTCACATTGTTCTCTATAGAGCACAGCTGATTGGTTCCTGTAGTATCAGCAGCCAATGAGCTTGCTGCTCAAATTTCAAATACTTGGTCAGTGTATGCATAGCAGTTTGCAGTTTTCATAAACCCTCCACCTTCCCCAGCTCCACCTGTCTAGATCTTCAATGGGTAATTCATGTGTGCTATTTTGTTCAGCAGCAGTATGTCTTACAGTGTTTACAATGGCATCAGTGTATAAAGGTTCTAAATCACGTAATTTTAACAACTTTTAAAACTATTATGGAGTTTTTGTCTACCAAGATGTTTTCGTCAGCAACAATGGTACAATCCATTGACCGCACTATATTCTATGCCTCACAGGCTCTTTTTCATTCATATGAAAAATCAAATATGGCGCTACCTTGACTAAGGTTTGTGTTACTAATACTAATACATATTCTTCAATGAATATTAAAGAATATGTATTAACCCATAGCAGCCAAGACCTCTCTCTCTCGCTCTCTCTCGCTCTCTCACTTTATATATATATATATATATATATATATATATATATATATATATATATATATATATATATGGCATGTTAGTTGCACTAAATACTGTAGGTAGCGCTATACACCAATTGTTTGTTATTCACCATTAAATGAATGAAGAATGGGCCAACTTCTGCTTATCAAGCAATTTTATGGGCTTCTAAAAATGTCTGTGGCAAAATTCTCACAACATATTCATTTTGATCTATCGTTTTGAAAAAAAAAAAAGAAGCTGTTCTTGCAGACATTATCTATTTTTTGAAATGCAGCCAACAAGCCATGTTGGCTTTGTTGACAGAGCTGGTTACATTCCTTTTTGGATTTCTCAACAAGCCCTCTATCACTAGCTCTGCAAACACACCTTTCCTGAAACTATGAGCTAACCAGACAAGAGGGAGGTGACATCATTGCTTGCATATCCTGCCAAGAGTAATATCTCCCCAAACCAAAACAATTGCTGTAAAATTTCATCCAGGATTACATAACAGGCAGAGATATGATGTTAGTGATCTGTGGATATTTTTATATTTTCAATCTGCAAATTGTTAGTATTAAAGAATTACAGTCTACTGACTTATATGATCTTATGAAATATCATGAAATGTTTGAAGAGTAATGATGCCTCAGTGGTCATTAGAGGTAACGTTTTGTTCCATTTCTACAGGAACCAGAAGACAGATGTGTCTTCCAAACGCCCGTCAACTTTACCCGCTGAACCTCTTACCACATGCCCTGACTCACAGAGCTTTGCTAGAAATGAGGGTCACAGCATAATGGGAAAAGACGTCAAAGAGGAGCAAAACCGTCTCAGAGGATTTGAGGTTTGCTGCTCTGCCTCCAAAAACATATGTTAGCTTGTGATTATAAATGACCAGTCATGACCACATAGAAAAGTCGTAGTCGACCTCATAGATTGGTCTGAAATTTCTGTTCGGTGAGACAATCATTTACGATGAGGCTTTAAACGTATCTCACTTGACAGACAAACTTCAATAAAATTATATTACTTTAGTTTTTAATTGCAACGTTAGAAAATTATGCTTGAGAATTAATGGAAAGACAATGTAAACCAGTGAAATTCGCTTTCCTATGAGTACTCATGTGATGTTCCTGTTTCTGCCTCAGATTAAAAAAACAATTCAAGTAATTCTGAGATGAAGTTTAACACATTTTAAATATAAAGTCATACATAAAGTCACAATTGCCTTGTGTAAATCCATTATTTCTGCAGTGCTCTCAAGGCCTGTGGGCCCATAGGATGTGGAGTCCAGTTGAGGAATGTTCAGTAGGGAGTCGAGGCTCACTGTCGGAGAGCAGCTGTTCCAAGCTGGACAATATCTCTGAAAAACAGGACCGGGAAAGGTGCAATTAGTTTTTTATTTCACAATGAATGTGCGGATGACTGATGAAGTAAATGATCCGTAATTGTGTGATGTCATTTCATACAATGGATTTCAAGATGCAGTTGTTGAGTAGAGTTTGATTAACAGTTAATGCTTTCCCAGCTGTGTGGGCCAGATGGCTCGAACAACCCCTGGTTCCTCTCAAGAAGGTTTTGTACCCAATAAGCTGTCGAAGGAGTCGACGACATCCACTGGAATGGTAATACGGTTTCAAGAATTTTCATAACAATGCTCTAAACAGATATATAAATGATATCACTTACCTCTTTTCATCTGCTTTTGGAAATTGAATAAAGAATGAAGAGAATGACTGCTCAAAGCAAAGACAAGACTTGAAAATAGAGGAGCTCTTAAGCCAGGTGGAGGTCCTTTGGGATGCTCTGCAGACGAAATACGGAGAAAACTATGAGAATGAACCAGCAGAAAAAGAACAAACCGGAGATAAAGCTGCACAGATGGTGTCACAGCTCACACTTTCAAACCATCTCCCAGAAAATGTAGAAGGCGGCAGTTCAGGAATTCTTGAAAAGTTCCTTGAACTTCTGGATCCCAGCGGATATCACAAAAAGAGTCAGGTAAACCAAACATCATATACAGTATAAAACCTCTATTATACAGTAGTTTTAACTGTAATTATTTTATGCTGCAATTATTCCAAAACGTGAATTTAAAAAGAAAAATGTAGCAGACTCGATTTCATAACCATAACATGGTGTTTTTGTGTATGATTTGAGAAAATGTAATGAATACAGGACCACTTAAACTATTGTGAATCTGCTTTAGTATGTTCCTGGACATCTGGATACGCAAGAAATGGCTGAGGATGCAGAAATGTCACTGGATCTACTGAGTCATCAAACGGACCAAGAAAGATCCCAGAAACAGGACCAGACCACAGATGAACTACAAATCTCGGTAAAATATGAGCTTGCTTCACAAAGCGATGTCCAACATCAACCTGATATAAGAGATAAACTGTACATATATATGTATTTATGTAATTAATTATAATATATAGTTTATATGTGTGTGCGTGTTAAATATAATCTTAAATTATTAAATATTATGTTAAATTTGTACACGATTATGTTCAAATTGTTATAAAGTAACTACATTTTTGGGAAACATTTGGTTAAAATACTAATATATATAAAAAGTGAAGTTAATTCAGAGGAAAGGCATCATTTGTTTACAGATGCCAATTTGTATGATATTTTATGAATTGCTATTATAATGTTCTGACATTTAAAGACAAAGTGTCCAAGTACATTTTGTGGCTACTGCATGTTTTTTTCATAGTCAATCATTTATCATTTTACAGCATATTCATCTTTCCTCAGCTATCCACTCTAACACTGCGGATAAACCAGAACCTCTGCCGGTGTGCTGAGCTCAGTATGGACCTCCTGGACATTGAAACAGATATGGCTGTGCTTTGTGACTCTGACCTCAGTGGTCTGGAGGGGCTACAGGAGCAGCAGGATGACCTAGAGGTCAGATAAGGAAAAAAAATAATACACTTACTAATTGAATTTAAATAAATGTTAATCATTATTTGAAGCAGTAATTAACCTTTGCCTGCAGTGGTTAAAGATGGGCCAGTTTCTAAATGTTTGCCAAGATTAAACAGTATTAAATTATTTATTGTTCCTGATAAGGAATTTGTTGCTTATAATTCTTCCCACTGCACCCTGAAATGGGTTGAATGAGCTTTAAGTCATAACGCCACACTTTTAATCAGGTTGTCTGTCTAATAAATGCAATTTTTGTCTCACAAAGGCTCATTATAATATCATTGAGTCAGAGGTGAGAGAGATGGAGAGACTAGCCAGTCAGCTACAGGTTCCTTCCCCAGAGGAGAGAGATCCTCTTCGGGAAGAAGTTCAGGCAATCCTGCAGGCTTGGGAGGAAGTAGGCCGCAACATGGCTGAGAACAGATGCCGCCTGGAGAAGTTTCACCAGATTCAGGACTACTTTGAAAACTATCTTGCCATGATGTAAGAGAGAACATCTGACTGATTTTGATAATTATACATAGTGAACATTTCATGTTTAATGTCAACATCTTTAGCAGGAAATTCTTTTCCAAATGTGGTATTGTTATATTATATTAGTTTAGGACTAAAGTGATAATTTGATACAGTCTCTCTTCATGTGTCCTGTAGTACGTGGACAGAGAACACCAGATCCTGTATCCTTGCTGGCAGTTCTGCTTGGAGAGAGAGTGAAATTACAGAGATTGATCGCTGCATTGAAACAAAGCTGGATGAGTTTAGCAAACTGGCTGCAGCTGGTCAAATGCTTATGCAAGATGAGAGTCAGTTTAAAGACATTGTGAGTGTGTGATTGATTTACTTACCGTTGCCACATGGTCATCTAAAAGTGATGTCAACTGTCTAAATATGCAGCGTCCATCTGCAGAATGTTTGTTATGATGATGTTTTCTTGATTATAATCTTCCTGTCTCTAGATCAAGGACAGAACAGATGAGTTGCAAAGCATGCTGGGATGGATCCAGGTGAACTGGCTCGCTCAAAGAGAGCAGCTTAAAAGAAGCGAGGAAGGGAGACCAGAGTCAACAGATTATCCTGTTCAACAGCAGGTTTCTAGATTCTCATTTAAAAATAGTAAAGGATAATATGCAATCGTGTATTTTAGGAAACGTCATAATTTCAAATAATGCAGTGTGCATTAATCTCTTATTCATAGCTACTTTTTATTTTAAATGAATTCAAATTCATTCAATTATTTTAAATAAAAAAAATAAATACATTATGTTTTAATTATTGTATATAAATATATTAAAATGTGTTTCTTTAAATAAAATTAAACTGCTTATTTTTGTACTAATTTGGTTATTTATTTTTTCCTTGTTTAGGGCAAGCCTTTCAAATATCCTTCTGATAGTCTGTGCATCATAAACGGAGAGGTCAAAGGAAGTGATGCTGAAACACAGTCATCTCAAAACAACTTCGAGCAACCGACTGGGAGACATGATGTGTCCAGTGCTGTTAGTCAGGAGTCCTGCCTTTCAAAGACGTCTCTAGGCTCTAGCATCTGTCTCATTTTGACCTTTGATGACCAGTCTTCAGGCATCAACCAAGTGACAAAGCAATGGTCACCTGACAATAATGAAATACATGAAGAGTCAACAAGCAGCATTCAGGCGGTCAGCCATCAATCACAAGACAAAAACTCAATGCAAATGCAACAGCCACAAGAAATGCTTCAGGTGAAGTGGCGGAATGAATCGGTCATAAGTAAAGAGACCAATCAAAATTCATCTTGTGGGAAACTTGAACAACTGCAAAACAAAAACCATGGAGAACCAGTCCAGTCTCTAAGCAAACAGAAAGTATCCAGCCTTTTGTCCCCATGTAACACTGAATCATCGTTTTGCAACCACCTAACTGAGAATCTGCAGTTCATCAGCAACCAATCTAATCTGCCGTTATCACCAGACACTGATCAGGTACAAAAACTATCAGCGATATCAGTCATGCATCAACAACAAACTAGTAGTCAGTCACCAAACTACAAACAGGACTTGATGCAAAATGCGGCAAGCAACAATCTAGAAACAAACCAAAACGACGACCACCTGCGGCATGAAGTGACAGCTGAAGTCACTCATAGAGTAAGTAAGACTTCAAAAACTGTGTTGTTAACTTCAGACACATTCCAAACTGAGCTCAAAGCTCGCACACAAAGCAGACATGCATGTGCTTATTATTCTCCCAGCTCTGTACATCCTGTCCCATGTGGTAAAACAATGACCTCATGATTAAGTTTCCATGGCGTGGCTTAGAAAAGCCTCCTGGTGGTGTGTATTGTAATAATGCGCTGTGAAGTCTGCACATGCCATATAGGATTTATTAACTTGGCATGCAATCATATTAGTCATGCTCCAGCTATTGCCATCACAGCTGTGTGTGTATGCATTCAAGAGCCATACGATTTCCAGTTTATAGAACGCGTGTGGGCCATTACAATTGGCCTTTGGTTTGTTTGCCAAAAATCGGCTTCTCTAAAGTTTTGCATTATCTTTCTATGGCAGGTGTTCACGTATTTACACGTCTCGGATAGTTATAGATCTGCAGGACGAGTCTCGGAGGTCGTATCCCCACCACTTACAGAAGTGCCGGACATGACTACATCTGCATTGGGTTCCTCCTCGGTTCAATCACCCTCTTCCTTCTTGCGAAATGTCACAGCTGAAGGAGGAATGGTTTACAGTCACAACAGATTCAAGGCAAGCTCTTTGTTCAAGATGAAAGAGCCGATCAGAGGTAAGGAGGATGAGCAGAGAAGAAACTCTACGCTTGGCAATGTAGGATTGGAAAGTTCTGGCAAATCTTCAAGCATTTTCAGGCAGAGGTGTAACACTTGGCCAGAAGGAGAACGAAGAGCGAAAGAAAGTCAATCAAACTCCAATCTTCAGGTTTTCATTAAAAAAACCATGTTACCGGTGGATTCTGTCATGGATAACAAATCCAATCCTTTTCCAGAAGACAATTTGCCTAATGCTGTCAAGACTTCAAGTGGACCAGTTAAAAACATCTGCTCTTATTTGTCTCTAGGATCCACTCTTCGCTTCAGTCTTCCCAAGCGCTTTCACAACAGTGTCTCAGACATGGAAAATAAAGAGGGGATTGAACCTGTACAGATTGATGATGACTCAAACAACCAAACATTACCCTCAACTCGAACTCCACAATTAGATCTGGAGGTGGAACCAGTGATTCATATGAGCCAAACTGAAATAAACCCGGAAGATTTGGAAGATACAGAAGAACCTGAGGTCGAGACCCAACAAATGAACCAAGTTTATGAAGGCACAGAACCTGTCTTGAGGGTTTTCACATTGGCTGAATACGATGGACCTGATAATGATTCCTCTAGCTTTCATAAAGCCTCTCCTCCAGAGGTCAATGGGTCCCCGTCTGTCAGTCAGTGCTGTCCTTCTTCATCCTGTGTTCACAATTGCTTTAGTGTTTACACCAAAATAAAAGACCTGAATGACCACTTATATTACACATCCAAATACACAAAGATAAACTCCTCAGAAAAGTTGTTCCCCAATGGCAAGGGTTCCAGTAAGAGCGGCCGTATAATAAACTGTGGTGTGAGAGACTGTGCAGTGTGTTTCAGTGATACAGTGAAAGAGACAAGAGTAGACTGTGCAGAGAAACCAGACATCAGCATGGAGGAGCTTCTTCAGCCAGGGCATTGGCTCTTCCAGCAGGAGGAAGAAGAACTGGAAGATATCTGGAGAGGAAGAGAGGGTAATCTTACTTCAAACTGTGCTGTGGAAACAAATACAGATGAGGAAACGGGTAGGAGAGGATTCATATTATGAAGGTTAATGACTGATGTTGAATTAGTCATATTTTGCTGTTTTATTGTTATTTTTAAACTGCAATTTGCACCAATATAATGCCTATATACACACATACTATTTCAAATGTTTTTTTCAGAAATGAAAACTTTTATTAGCAAGGGGGTGTTAAATTGACCAGAAATTAGACTTAGTGTTAAAAAATATTTATATTTCACAAATGCTGTTCTTTTGAGCTTTCTATTCATAAAAACATCCTGTTACAAACTGCTCCGAGATATTATAGATTGAAGATCAAAATGATGCTTTATTGGGACCAATCGAAATCATAATCCATATAACAAGCAAAGGATCAAACATACAAGCAAACAATCCAAATAAGCAACAGGACAGAAAATGCAGACAAAATGGGTAATCCAGAATATGGGCAAAGGTTTAAAAAAACAAACAAAAAAACAAAACAAAACAAAAGAACCCGCCCAAAACTAGGAAAACACTCAGAAATGCAGTGTAATGCCATACAAGACTTCACAATGAGTGAAAAAAAAAAAAACACAGGGCTTATATACACAGACATTAACAAGCTAATGACACACAGGTGGATGCAATTGCACAATAATGAGTCCAGGCAACGATTTATGGGAAATGTAGTTCAAGATGGAATGACAAAGGTGTTGGGAGGAGTGCCCTCTGGTGGCTATCATATGCACTCCAGCTGGCAGCCATGATAGATTCCACTAAAATGCTGTATTAAGCAGCACAACTGTTTTCCACATTGATAATAATAATAGATGTTTCTTGAGCACCAAATCAGCATGATTTCTTAAGGATCATGTGACCCTGAATTTTGGAGTAGTAGGTGCTGAGAATTCAGGAAATTGTCAGATTAACTTGTCATCACTGAAAATGATAAAATATAAGACAATGGAGTTGAGCTGTTCTTTGGAGACACTGATATGTTGTCATATGATTAACTGGTGCCATATTTATATTAGTAGGCAAACTATGTGACCTGCCAAAGAGTGATGTGATTAGCAAATAGCTCCATCTGTTGGGCATGTGCAAATGAGGGGGAAGCACAGTTCAGATGATTCTTCAGTACTCCACTGAGGAACATTTTAAAGGGATAGTTCACCCAAAAATGAAAATTACTTAATTTACTCACCCTCAATAAACGCCTTCTGAAGCGAATCGACGTGTTTGTGTAAGACAAATATCCTTATTTAAAACTATATAAAGTAAAATAACATAAACATATTCGAGTTACGTCTAAAAAGCGCTAACTTCTGCGACATAGTACACAATGACGTTCTACACTGTGCCGTGATGCAATACTCTATGTCCTACATTTTAATGAGTAGTATGCCATGGCATTGTACTACGTTGTGGATGTCAATGCCATTGGAATTTTATACATTTTATTGGAGGGGCACCTGCAATTCTGGACAAAGAGAAAGAAAAAAATAGGGTCTGTAATTGCATTAGATATTTTTATGCTCCAGCTATTAATCATGAAATGATATGGCCTTTATTACACTGACAAATACTCCAGGCTGTAATAATGACAGTATCTCATGAGGATAACAGGGAAATTGATCGCCATGTTTGACAGCTGTGTTGGGCCCTAAACACAGCTTTCAAAATTAGGCCACTATTTCCCTTCAGACTTAAAATGTGCTTAAAATTGAGTATATGAACGAGTGTATGAAATGACACATGCAGATTTATAATGAAAAACAAATGAACAATTTTAATGGCAGGATAATTGCTTTTTTTTAATTGCAGGGCTATCAATCAGAACCAGCAGGGGACAGGTAGCACACCCACTCCATGGATGAGATGGTTCTTTTGGACACGTAACCCCCCGCACAACATTGGCAAGATGGATCATTTCATGGATGGGATCGTTTTGGAATCTCACCATTGTATTATTGTACTTCAGTTGTATTCTTCTCTATATCAATATGGTAAATTTAATGCAAAACTGTCATTCTGAAGACAATGTGTAATAGAAACTACAGTACAGACACAATAGAAGTTTGAATTACTATTGCCCAACTCCAGATGGCGCCCTTGTCTCGTTTATGTAGCATTAGGTAAGGGTCGACCCATGAACAATAAAAAGGCACCTCTGTTCTCTGTTCACGCCCATTTAGAGCTAACAACAGAATCATCAGCACCAGAGACATCATCCTGCTGATGCACCAAGGAAACTGTCTTGATTAAAGACTTGCATATGAATGACAGTCCTTTATAACCAGATTCTATTGTAATAAGCTGTACGTCTGAGACAACAACAGTTTGTAAATCACTATCATGGAGCATATAGATTGTTAATGTGTTTGTGTGGCCATAAAGTGCTGTTTTGTTACTCTCACACTTTCACTATTTTGCACAAAATAAAACTGAAACCACACGAGTGTCAGTATGACATATATGCTGATTGCTTCAAAACAAGGTAAAGAAAACGTATGGTACTCAACATATGTTTTTTTATTCATACGCTTGTTGAACATTAACAAAAAGGCAGTCATAACTCAAAGATTTACAAACAAGGACTGAGATTACAATCAATTGTTACATCGCACTCTACAAATTCTCAACAATAAGTAAGTTAAAGACAAAGGAAAGAAAGAAATAAAATGTAGGGGAAATGAAGGAAGTGTTTTTCTTTAAGTTAAAAAGCCAAAATATTTCAGTAAGGAGTACAAATACAACGCTTTGGATTTTTCATCCCTCTCAGTGTTGCCAGATTTACTTGAAATTCCTCTTTAAAAAACAATAATTGTGGAGGAGTTTTGAAGAATTTACATTTGTTTATGTAAAATTTCAACAAAAGCAACACATTATTTGTTACAAAAGATACATTTTTTATCCTTAATTGACAAACCACATTTAGCCATGTCTCCCATGACATTGTCAATCTTGCAGGTATTCTTTGCTGCATCCAATTGAATGCATCCTTCCAGAATGTGTTTACCACATTATAAATAATAAATTTAGGACACTGTAAAAGCACTTTATAGTCTTGGAAACACAACCCTTGTCAAGCTATAAGATGATACACATTTCACAGAGTAGCTCCCATCAGATCTAAAAATAACTTGACATTTTACTAGAGCGTGTAAAATTATTCATACCAATAATATGAGGCTTAAATATGATCAAAATTCAACTTACGACAAATTAACCCACTCTTGCATGCATTAGCCTACAAAAGCGATGTTAATGTTTGGTCCAAATACAATTTTAAAAATCTGGGAGTGTCTTTCTAGGAATGCTGCCTACCAGTGAAGGAAATTCAAAGTTTGCGTGTTGTTGATATCATAAAAGTAGAAAACAAATGTAACCATTTAATGATACTAAACAACAGGCTTTACACTAATAGTTATTTTATGGGCTATTTACTTTTACTAAGATGTCAAGTACATACTGTAGGCTGGTAATTAATAATGAATAACAAAACTCATTCTGTCCATATCCACTGTATTCACACAGTTGTAATCATTTTGCCTCTAGGCAAAAAACACATTAAGCAAATCCTCATTAAAATTATTTACAACTAGTGCTTCTGATGGGTGAAAATTTGCCCTGAAAAGAAATTGTCTTCTCCACATCAAAAGAAAAAGTTTTTAAAATGACCACCAGGATGTAGTGTGACCAAGTCAAATAATTCAGCCTGTTTATTCAACGTCATCCCCTCGCTCTTAATTACCATCTAGAATGCATAATGTGCTTGTAAATACAATGGGTTTGTTACCCTGAGGCAATTTCGTGGATTAAATGCTTGTTAACTTACAAATACATATACATTTAAGATGCAATTTAAAAAGTCGACATTTATAGAGCTTAACTTATCATCCGTACAAAAATATTATTTAACTGGCTTATTTACACGGTATGCAATTTACTAAAAATTACACTACATAAATTAGTCTCACGACGTCGTCCTTTAAAGTCAAGGGGCGAGATTGACAGGCCAGATAGCCAATTAGAATCCTCTCTCATAGGGGGAGGAGTTTTGTCTGCGCCGCGGCGAATCAGCGCGTAGAAGAGGCGGGGTTTAAACCGGTGGGGCTGTCAGTCAGCCGCTCGCTGTGTCCTGAGATCTGTTGAGTTGTTGCGCTTCTATTGTGGAAGGCGAGTCTCTTTGGGAAATAACGCGTGTATTGACACAAGGAATCGTTGCGTTTTATCATCTTCACATACAATGGGATTGTCGTCTCATGCTTGGCGAGGTAAGAGTACTAATAATTGAATCTGTCTCTTGTATTTGAACTTGTTCGGAAAGAAACTTTTTCTTAAAGGTGAACTCCACGGAGCTTTGTTGGTTTTGTCCATACAGATCCGTCCGGCTCCACAGCGCGTGTGTTATTGGTTTTAACAATAGATGCTTTTAGGTAGTAGCATTATTCAGTCCAGTGTTTGGGAATGGGAGGATTTTATTAATAACAAAACATCCTTGACAACACATTTGTTTGCAGTCACATCTGGGATTTGTGTGAAAATGTTCAACATTTATGTCGTTTTTTTTCACTTTCAAACTTGTTACATCGATAGTTCACCCCCAAAAATGAATTGTCTTCCTTTACCAATTCATTTCTTTTCAAACCCTTGTGACTTTCTTCCATGAAACACTAGAGTGTTAGTTAAATTATTATAGAGTTGTTATATACTACAAGTCTTGTGACGACATGTGATAGCTTTGTGTGAGGAACAGGCCGAAATTTAAGTCGTTATTCACTCTTCATTCACTTCAGTTAAACGCTGAATTGTTCAGTCAGAATTGAACGCATCCGTCCGAAAATGCGTACTTCCCTACTATATAGTAAGCAGAAAGCAGTAGGTCAAATCATAGAATGACAAAATACTCAGTTTCATGAAAAAGTAAGCAAAGTGTCTATGTGAACTAGCCATCACTTTGCTATCCCAATAAGGCTGAGGAGCCGTCAGATTCAAAAAGATTGGGGAATGTTAGTATGTATGGGATTGTATTTATTCCGCACACTTGCTAACAGTTCAGATAAATCACAATTTCTGCAATGTGCAAATTAAGGAAAAAAAAAAATTGACTCGGAACTCATTCACAAATTGGGTATGGCTACTTCAGCCACAACCTCGCTAAGAAGTGCCTGGGCAGATGTCCCAAACTTAAGTGAATAATGATTTCGCTTTTTTCTAACACAAAGGTATCGTAGGGCTTCAGACGGCTTGGAAAATAGTGCATGCAGACTATTTTTATGCAAATTTTATGCTGATTTTGTGCCCTTTATGAGGCTGTCATTGATTTTCATTAGATGGAAAAGACATTCTTCAAAATATCTCCTTTTGTGTCCCACAGAAGAAAGTAAGTGTGGTTTGGAATCTTTTTTATGTGAACTAGCCTACTCCTTCAAAGCCTCGCAAGCTCAAATGATAATTTTTGCAAACTGTCTACAACTGATCCTATACATTTTCAATTTGAAACAAATGAGTTTTGTGTTTGTCGGTAGGAAATCACTCGGTTCCATTTAAGCACAAATGATTATCTTCAATCTAATAGCGTTAATGCTCATTCTGTCACTGGTCTTCAGCCTAAGAGAGATCATCCGAAAGTACTCATTATTCAATGGTGTTGAAAGCCCTGCAACGGTCCGAAATGGATTAGTCTCGCTTAATTTGTAACGCTTTAAAGAGAAATAGTTTTTTTTGTTGTTCCTTCAGCAGTAACCTTGGCAGCCAGCTGTTGCTTCGAACATTTTGGCAGTCTACCCAGTAAATCTGCGGTTTTATTCTCTCTCCTGGGTTTGGAGTTTTTGATGCCCAAATTGGAGGGGTTTGTGTGCTTTGCAGGCTGAAACCCTTTGTAGCTCCGCTGTCTTTGTTTTAGGTGCATCCATTATTCAAATTCAGGCAAATACTTTGTTCTCATCTGTTAGAAACTGAGTGGCATGTAAATGAAATGTCTTCATCAAATGAAGACTACAGATATCCGCCCAAATGTCTTGTTGCATGTCAAATGAGGTGCAGATGGCTGTGAATGCTCATCTCATGAGTTGCCATATATTTTATTGTTAATTTAATTATCAAAACTCCAATGTAATTATGTTAAGCCTAGCTAAATTTAGTCAGAAACACTTCTCTTGAGAGCAGGGCTTGGAGCCAACCAAGAAACACATCTGTGTCCTGTTGGTTTCAGCTATAAGAATGTTGTGCTGTTTCTGTGAAGTGTTCATATTCTCACTTAAATGGTGATATACTGCTTTAAACCGCTGAATGAATAGTCATGCTGCTTTGTGTGGTTATTTGAAACCCCCTCAGGGTGGATTAGAAGTCAAACACCCCGAATGTCTGACAGCAGGGAACCCGTCAAAAACACTTTCTGCGCGCTCAGAGAGTTCAAATCAATGGTCTTTGTGTCGCTACCCCTGACAGAAAACAGGCCTGAGGGCGATTTGTTTGTGTTAGCGGATTAATTTCCCCTCTCTCTGTGTCATGGTGGGCACCTGTCAGCACTGAGGGACTCTTCATGTGAACCCTGTGGGATTTTTCGGCTTTCTCGACATAGCGCGGTCAGGCTAATTAAGTCTCCAGTCTTTTCTTCAACTCTCTGGTCTCGCCCCTCGGGCCTTTGACCAACTTCAAGATCTTAGAGGAGGATCAGCAGATGTTTTTCAAATGGTTTAGTGCAATGCGATTTGGGGAAATTATATTAGATGCAGCTGAGTTTGGCTAGCCCTCAATTGACTGTTGATTGAGTTATCTAATTCTTGTGAGACCTCATTGACCCTAGCAAGCTAATCAGAAGACTCCTCCCCTTTTTCTTTGTTCATAGGCGACCGTGTGAGTTCGGTGGCGGGTGGTTGTGTATGTTTGTGTGTCTGGCTCCATGGGAAGACTCCTCAGTATTAGTTGCTTCCTCCGTGCATCTTTGGTTCCCTAGGGATGGTAAACAATCAGAGCATATTTGAGCGCCCAGATCCTGCACGGTGGGGCAGATTATGTGCATAGTTTGCATAATGGAAAGGAAATAAGTTCGGATGTGTTTCAAGTTTACCAAATCAAGGTCAGGAGTTGAGAACACCTCAGGGAACGAGATCCAAATGGCTTAATTCGAAGACTAAACAGGCACTGCCCTAAGTGTGACCTCTTTCTGAAAGAGTTTGTCTTTTGCTTCTCTCGGAAAGGAAGTATTTCATTATCTTGAGAATCAGATCGGATGCTCTAGTTCCTAATCTGTTCGCCTGTCTGTAAACTCCTAAAATAGTCGCTCACATCCACGCAAGACCCTGTTTGTTTGTTCATTGATTTGTTGTAAGATTATGCTCTCAGAAGGAAAAAAATGATTGGGTACATCAGCTGGAGAACATGAAAAGCATTAGAAATGTCGGCTGGCAGTGAAATCTGTTCTCTTGAAGTGGTGTCTCAGAAGATGATTACAAAGGATACATTGTTAATTTGCTGGTAGTAATGTACTGAGTGAATTTTTTTTTCTTCCCGGTGGTTAACATCGGGAGAATGCATGGACACATGGACACAGACAAGGATTAGCTATGGCCATCTGTTGCCCGAGGAATCAATAGCCAGACCTTTCTCAGCTTCCCTGCATGGGTACAGGAAAGGATCACTGCACCACTCCATCAACGGTACTTCAGTTTGGCCGAGAGTGACCTCGGATACGCCATTTTTATGTGTGTATGCCCATGCACCTTTGTGAGCGAAAGAGTGATGTCTTGAATGGAACCACCGACTTCCACCTTTCCACCATCCCTGGTACTCTTCCGGTACCCCGCATGACCTGCAGACCTGTTGTTAAGATGAACGATATAATTGGTTTAATTTAGTCGGCTGTACTTTCACCAGCGGTTGCCAACAGCTAATGTTAATTATATAACTTTGCAAATGTACTTTCTACCAAGGCTACCATATTGTGAGGACATTTGGAGAAACATTTGGTAGTGTTTTTTCCTGAATTTTTAGTAGCTAAAGCTTCGACCATTCTTTCTGACATATGTAGTTTTAATTTTCTAGTCCCAATGGAAGCTTTTGTTGCAAGAAAAGGTTTCCTCTTAGTCCGCTATTGAGTACACAGCTATTTTCTTCCTCCTTCCATTCTCTTTCATGGCTCTTTTTGAAGGTGTCAACACAATGGAGTGTCTTCCTATGACGCTTCCGCAGCCTGGAGGTTAGGGGATTCGGTTTTCAGGTCGATATGGAGTAAACCATTTCATCCTTATTGCGCTAGACAACCCTAAAGAGCTGACGCCAACTCAGACTTCCCTTCTCACTTCTGCTTGAGTGACTTTCCTGACATTCCTGGCGGAATCACCTGGCCTTAGCACCCTGAATTTCTGAATCCAAAACATTTTGTGGCTAGTAGACTAGAAAGACAAGCTTATGATCATTGGTTTGTTTTGTTTCTGTTGTTTTATTTCAGGGTTTGCAATGAAGCATAGACGTGTTATCTCGGAACTTAAAGGTCAGGCTGTAGGTGTTGTATTGCAGTCATGTGACTTTAGCAGAACTGTTTAAAATCATTGACATGGAGACAGAGGGAACTGCCTGCTATACGAGTGCTGGGAACTTGAAGGAAAGCCAAAGCTTGTACTGGAAACCTTAATGGTTCCGTAATTATATTACAAAATTTCTCCTGCTTCATTTTATGTCCATATATTGCTCTTCAGTTTTTATCTGCCTAATCTAACAGTCTCGCCATTTTAAAAGGGGCGGTTTACCCCAAAAGTTTACTCAGCCTCTTTTCTGTCAGACCAAAAAATTCTTCAAAATATTTTATTTTGTGTTTCTTTAAAAATAAAAGAAAGTCATGCAGGTTTATGACATGAGGGTGAGTAAATGATTTATATTTATGCAAGACAAGTCTTCCTTTATATTTTATCGGTTGCTTTATATATTTAACATCTTCATATCATTTTTTATAACTTGCAGCCCCAGCCTCATAATAAGCCATCCATCTTGGACCGTTTCCTCTGCCTAATGCAAAGGCCCATGGGAAAGCAAGTGAGGCTGCTGGCAAACTCTATCAGATGCACAGAGCCATCTGCCTCTACACCTGACACTGTAACACTCACTTCCATTCATCCAGTTGGGTCTCAACCCCACCAAATGCCTTTTCCTGATTTACAATAGTTTAATTTCAAACCCTTTCGCTCAGCTTGTACGTTTCCACCATCCTTTGGGATCTTCCCTCTTCCTTTCCACCTGCTCCATGAGCGTAACCTCGGATGACAAGCTGCTCAATATTTAAAATGGCAAATGCTATGAAAAACTAGAGCACTGGCGTGTGCATTGGGGTTTGCGTCGTTTGTTTCTGTGCGGGGCTTTGTTTCGAGTTGGAGACGAGGATTGAAATATCAGCAGATAGATTTCCACAGTTCTACTTTGGCTGAACCAAATCTCATTCAAGCATCTACGCTCATTGTGAGAGGGGGGAGATTTTAGAAGGCTATAGCTGATGCACACAGTGCCGTCCTTTTGGCTTCTCTCTCTCTCTCTGTCTTTGAACCAGATCTCTGTTCTCAGCGGGACTAATATGACTCTCTCGCACTTGCTAAGTGGACTCTTTGGAGGGTTCTACCACAAAGAGGGACTTCAAATGGGGACAGGCGAATCTACGTGAAGCGTTCAAAGACAACAATTTCCCCATCTCTCTCTCTGTCTGTTGGATGGGTGGAAAGATCAAACCTTGAGCCTTTCATTAACACAAGCAGAATGAGCAAAACACTTTCACAAGTAGAAATTTTTAATTTCATAAAGTAGGGGGAATTGCCACACAAGCCTTCAGGGTGAAAATTTGAGGAATGTCACCTCTTAACAAGTCTATAATTGGTTCTCTGCTTTCTTCGCTTCCACCTGGAGAAACATGGTATGACTAATCAGATGACTGACGGGTAGCTGAAAAAAATGAATTATGTGCACAATAAGGCCTTGCATAAGGTTAACAGCTCCTGCCAAGTGTTGAGAGAACAGTGGCTGTGTTGTACCTGTGTCGGTTGTCATGGAGGTGTGTCCCAAAGCGAAGAAACCGATAAAGACTGCTCAGTATCTGTGAAGTCTTTGTTTTTCAATGTTTACCCTTCAACAGCCGCAAATCACCACGTCACCAGCTTGTCTTGACTGCTCCGTTCGTTTGAATTCTGCTCGATGTTATAGTAGTCTATTTGACAGACAGTCAAGGTATTTTGTGAGGCGAAGGATGGCGCAACTGTCTTTTATTTTGCATCACTGTTTTTGCCCATTAGCCATTAGCTTCTTCCAGCATATTTGCGCAATGATTAAGTGCATTGTATGCTAGACAGCGCCACCTCCGCAATGCAAGTCAAGTGGAAAGCTTATTATTTTTGCCCTACATTTCCTCCTTGCTAGGGTTGGATGTGTAATTCCCATGACAGTGGGGTTGTTTTTTAGTCAAGCGTGTACAAGGACGATTAAATGCATGTAATCCTCAGGACTCCTCATGTTTGAGTCCATTTTGCTCTAATTCCTCTTAGATACATATTTTAGGTCTTCCAGTCTTTAGTTCACTGTTACTGTTTCGGGAAGTCATACGCAATGGCCACAGTTTGCCCCTGCTATGTCTCTCATCTGACTACTAAATATATACCATAGAGATTTAGTAGGACATTGCTAGATGTAATTTACATATGTTGGTCATAATCAGCATGGCTATTTGTAGCAGAACAGCTGTTGTTTGTTGCGGCGGAGGTGGCGGTGCTAGTTTTCTGCACTCACAGCAAAGCCTCACGGCCCTTTAATAAATCATAACCATTTAGTCTAAGAAGGTAATAACTCAACTCACCCAGTCTATTCATATTTGTCCATGTTTTTTCAGACTTGAATGCAAAGTTTGTTTTTTACTATGTGTAAATACTTTTATATGCCAGTTTTAATGTGGGACACATTTTTGCAGGTTTTTGTTGACTTAAATGGACCGAAAACAATTGACATGACATCTACTGCTTGTAGAAAGCTGTTTGGAAATATTTGTGCCATTTTCTTTAGTGGTTCATAAATTACACATTTCGCCTTTAATTGATAGTTCACCCACAAATGATAATTCTGTCATCATTTACTCACCTTCAAGCAGTTCCAAACCTGTATGCATTTCTTTGTTCTGCTGAACACAAAGGAAGATATCTGGATGAATGTCAGTTACCAAACAGACCCCCCCCCCTCCCCCCACATTGATTACCATAGTATTTATTTTTCCTACTATGGTAGTAAATGGGGGGCGAGATCTGCTTGGTTACTGACATTCTTCCAAATATCTTCCTTTGTTCAGCAGAAAAAGAAATTCATACAGGTTTGGAACAACTTGAGGGTAAATGACAGAAATTTCATTTCATTGAAGCAACCCCTCCTTTTCTCAAGGTGAGATTGGTCCAATATGTCCTTTTGCCCTCCTACAGGCCGCTTTAGGAGGGACAGATGGGCAGGTTTACTCTTGAGGTCAAGGTGCCCCTGCCCCCAGGGTTTCTTATTGTTCTGTCTTATTGATCTCATCCCATCAACAGACAGTTCCACATTTGTTTGGAATGTGAACTGTTGCATATGCTTTAGTCAACAAGCTGAATGTCAGCAAGGTCACCCTTAAGCCCTTCTTGTTTGTTTGGGTGGCACGAAGGTTTAACCCTTAAAGGTCTCGGAAGAGACCTCTTAACATTATATTTAAAGCAATTTTATCAATATATTAGTACTGTATTAGTTTACTGACAGTTTGATTGGATGAGCTATGTTTTAGTCATTGCTTTAAAACATTCACAACAAACAGCTTAAGATTGTGAACTTAGGACCAGCAACCCATAGTTTAAGCTGTTTTTCAGCAACTGAATTTTTTTTCCTGATTATTATTATTAATAATACGTTTTAATTGTTTTTGTTTCTTTTGTCCAAAATAGTAGTAGTAGTATTTTAATGTATTAAAAAATAGTAAATCCTTGTTATAAGGGTCTTTTAAATATATTGTTGTTTTAATTATTTTAATATTAGGTTCTTTTATCAGGCTGCTATTGCCACTGTTTTGTGAAAGAAATAAGACTGTAGATTACCAAGGTTAAGGGTGTTTCAAGCACATCGCATCTCCCATGCCTCTCGTGACTTATTGATTTATAGTACATGCGTCATTATGCTCACCATTGACCCATGTAGCATAAGGCAATGGCAGATTATTCGTCCGATTGTTTGAACTAATCTGTTTCACCATTTAGAGATGAACATAGAGAAACAAAGGGATTAACTTTGGCTTGGTTCACAATCTGATGACCCTTGCTTGCTGTTGGGTGAGACCCCCAGAGCCATAGGCCAGACACCAGACAATGTGTTGTTTCCATGCATATTTTTTTGGGGGGTAGGGGTGAGATGGTTGACCTGTTGTCCTCCACAGCCGAAGGCCAGATAAGAGGAGCGGATTAGTGTCTCTCCCAGCATTCCTTCTTCCCACTGTAGCGAAAATGATGTCTCAATAGGAAGCCTAGGGGAATTTTGACTGGTGACACTGTGGACCCTTTTTTTTCCACTGGTTCTCTCTCTTCTTCTTCTTTTAATCTCACCCAACCTTCTCCAACCTTTACCACTGAAATAAGATGTTAGGCGTTTATCATTTTCTGGGAGCCCGTATGACCTGGAAAATTAGAGACATTTGTGCAGGAAATTATGGGTGTGATTATGGTGGCAGGAAATGGCTGTCGGCAATTAAAAAAGATGAGGAGAAAACACGTGTTGCCTTGAGACGCAGGTGCAGCCTCCAGACTCTTCCATCAGCTCTCCTCACGTTAAAATAAACATAACAGCTCCGTGTTTGTCGGAAAGGGTTGCGGCTGATCAAAGACCTCACCGGATCCATTTTTGGACACCTAAATGGTGTCATAATGCACTAGATTAGTAGTTTCAGTTTGCGGATCGTTCTGGCTGAGCGGAGTAAACGGTGACAGATGTTCTATAAAGTGTTGATTTGCCATGCTTTGTCTGCTTAAAACAAGAGATACAATATTTATAATCTCTAAAAGAAATCCACATATATTTTCAAGAGATTTACTGTTGTTAGGTTTTATTTTCTCGTTTTAGAAGGTAATGTCCTGGAATTGCAGGATTAAATTCATGGAATTTGAGGCCTTTCCTCTGTTACTAAAAGTAATAAACATCGAAAATCTAGGATGGTACATGAAGCTTAAAACATGAGCAAATGGCCTGTACTACTAGAAAGTCTTTCAGTAGATGTTTTTTTTTTTTTGTTTTTAATGCTGGTCTTGAATCGGCTTCCCTTCCAGATGTCTCTGGTCCTGCAATATGACATAAAACAATCTCACGTTGGCATGAAAGGGCAGCTGTTGTCTTTGACCTCTTGCGTGTTCGACATTCTTCACAGTCTTATTGACTCCTATTAGTTCAATTGACTGTTTCAATAACGTAATTATCACTATAAAATCTTTCGTCATGGCCTTGATGAGATTTTTACCAGCCAGACGTGGCTCATGTGTACAGATGAGTGTGTGTTTGCCTGTGTGTGTCCTATCTTTGGGATTGATTAGCTGGTAAGTGACCTGCTCGGTTCAAGGTTAATTGGTTTATTGTAGCAGATCATGTTGTGAGATGGAGATTGAGAAGAGTTTGATACAGCTATAACGTGCAGCTTTCGGGCTCTAATGAGCTGCTGAGCTTGCAGCCAATAATGCGCTGAGGTTCAGCCCGTTCGGCCTGTTTTATGTAGTTAATGAGGTTTTTTTAGGCATATTTGAGAGAAGCTTGTATTGTTTCTTCTTCTCGGAAAGAGGATGAGGTTATTGTTAGATTAATAACACGGTTAGACGTTTCGCTTCAGGGCGCTGCTGTGTTGTGTGTTTTTGGTGTGAATGTGCGTTTACTTGAGTTTAATGCTTTTTCCTGACTCAGCTAGCAGAGTGCTGCTTCAGCTCACTGGAGCCTATAGATGTGCACACATACAGTCTTAGCATTCTCCCCAGTCTGACTTCATACATCCCATTCTAGGACCAGACATTACTTTATCAGTGATTCCCAGCCGGAGTAATTTAATTTGGCTTTAAGCTTGTTAGAAAATTAGATTGTTCTTTGAAATAATTATCTTTTTATATATATATATATATATATATATATATATATATATATATATATTTGTATTTTACAATTTGCTTTGTTTGTTTATATATATATATATATATATATATATATATATATGTTTTTTTATTTTAATACTGTACTGTTCAGTTAAAGGGATAGTTCACTGAAAAATTAATTTTCTGTCATTAACTGTTATTAATTACTCACCCTCAAGTCTTTCCAAACCTGAAAGACTTTTGTTCATCTTTGGAACACAAATGAAGATCTTTTTGATGAAATCTGAGAGCTTTATTTCCCTCAGCTACACAACTGACGCTTCAAAAAATTCACAAAGAGATCAAAAAACTAATTGATATGAATTGAGAGGTTTAGTACAAATTATGTCAATGGATGGATGGAGAGCTCTCAGATTTCGTCAAAAAGATCTTCATTTGTGTTCCGAAGATGAATGACAGTATTACGGGTTTGGAACAACATGACTGTGAGTAATTGATGACAGAATTTTCATTTTTGTGTGAACTAACTCTTTTAAGTTTCAAAGTTGCATCACACTTCTGGTTCATAACTAAACAAAACAGCCTGTGTGACTGTGGCTTACTGTAATGGGTAATTTGACATGCAAATGTGAGGGGCTTTTCTAATATAAATAGTAAAATATTTGTTAACACGTTACAATAAGTTTCATTAGTTAACAACATTAGTTAACATATAAATAACTAATAATGAACTACACTTATATAGCATTTATTAATGTTTGTTAATGTTTATTTCAACGTTTACTAATACATTATTAAAATCTTGTTAACATTAGTTAATGCACTGTGAACTAACATGAACAAACAATGAACAACTGTATTTTCATTAGCTAACTGTGTTCCTCATGGTTAGTTCACGTTAGTTAACACATTAACTAGTGTTTAACTAATGAACCTTATTGTAAAGTGTTACCAAATATTCATTGCTCACACTATGGTTTACTTGTGTGATGATTTCCGACATGACGTTGTCTTCATTAATAAATTTTGAATTACGATGAGAATCAAATATAGGTTTTAGATATAGGTTACATAAGGGGATATCAGATATTAATCATATTTAAAATTCAAAATGCACATACAGCTGCTATTTAATTGCCTCTCACCATGTCTAATGCATTTTTAAGACGATGTGGCAAGTTAAAAAGTGTTCAGCTTTTAAAACCATGTCTCAAGACCCCTGTGATCTGTGCTGTTACATTTCATCAGTTGCGCTTCATCTAACCGTTTTTAAAAGCAAGAATGTGGACTGAAACCATGACAGTGCCTGTATATAATTACTCTCCTGAAGAACCAATCAGAACACAATGTATCAGCCATTATAACCAAAACTTGTATTGAACATATTTCATATTGAAAGCAATTGCTGTGACTTCTAATTATTCAAGTACTTCACACTTTATCTAAGATGCATGTGATGCTTTCAGACAAGAATTTTCTGAGAACCCTTTTATATTGCATAACAGTGATGTCAGTATCCAGTATTAAGAGAGAACTGGATTTACTCTACCATTCGAAAGTTTAGTGTTTGGTAAGATTTTTTGAAAGAATTTTGGGTAACACTTTACAATAAGGTTCATTAGTTAACTACAGTAGTTAACATGGACTAATAATGAACCGCACTTATACAGCATTTATTTATTTATAATTCATCTTACATTTAATGTTAATTCCAATATTTACTAATACATTATTTAAATCTTGTTAACATTAGTTAATGCACTGTGAACTAACATGAACAAACAATGAACAACTCTATTTTCATTAACTAATGTTGACGAGGATTAGTTAATACAACAATAAATGTGTTACTCATAGTTAGTTCATAATACATTAACTAATGAATCTTATTATAAAGTGTTACCGAATTCTGTTATGATCACCAACATTGCATTTTTAGATCAGATAAGCAGAAATCAGATTGAAATTGGATGCAGAAAAATCTGATCTTGTATGTTTTTGTTGTTCATGTGTGCATGCAACAACATCTGATCTGATATTAGTGAACAAATTGGCTGGCAAAATAAATGGAGGCACTCGGTAAGATTCAATTCCTGCCTCTCCGCCTCCACTGCCACTTCTCCTTCTTCCCCGTTCTGCCTTTCATCTGTACCGGGGCTCATGAGATCGTTAGCGGATCACAGTCTCAGTGGATTTCAGCAGTCAGAGGTCAGATGTCTTCAGAGACGTCACTCACTGGGCATGGAGGTTTGTTCCCATATGGAAGGAAAGACCTTATTCATGCTGTCTTTATTCCCTGAATGCCAAGGAGCACCAGGAGTGTGGAACGGATGGAGGGATAGTAGGAGAGAGAAAATGGGACAGGCAAGCACAGCTGGGCAGCCAAGACAGGACAGTTTTATTTCAGAGAGAGTCTGTGTGCTTTGTAATGTGAAGAACCAAGCCTATAGGGAATACTTCACAACACCCAACGGGCCGCTCCTCTGTCTGTCTCTCTTCTTCATTCTCTCTTCATCTTTTTTGTTTTCATCTCCCTTTCATTTTTGTCTCCATTTTTTTTTCTAGTGCTTTTAAAGGGATAGTCCACCCAAACATGTTTGGTCAATACTCACTCTCATGTCATTCCAAACATTTATGACTTTCTTTTTTCTGTGAACATTGAAGATATTTTCAAGATTGTCTCAGTGTTGTTTGGTCAATGAAAGGCTATTGGACCCCATTGCATTTACGTTTACATTTATTTATTGGGCAGATGTCATTCTTCCTCAAAAGTTCTTTTTTTTTATGTGTGTGTGTGTGTGTGTGTTCTTGGCCTGTTATCAAGCTCTAAAATGACACAAAAACACCGCATTGTATGCCAAACAATAGCATTGTGTTTGGAGAAGAATGTTTTTTAATTCTTATTGTATTACTTCAATACCAATTTTGATATTTTATTATGGTTTTTGCTCATTTTTGAGTACAGTTCTCATTCACTTTCATTCCTTTTTGAAAATTCACCTTGTCTTTCAAGGAAGCAAGAATAAAGCCAGTTTGGAACGACAATAAACTGAATTAATATGAATAGAATTTTCATTTTGGGTGAACTGTACCTTTTAAATTTCTTTCACGTGTCATTTCTACTAAAGAATCCAGTTATTTTTCTATTTCCATTTGGTAGTGCACAGACTGCACTTAAGTTGCTTACCTAAGTAAAAATAGCAGGACTCCTTTATTCAGTCTATTTTTCTCAAACACGTCATTTCTTCACAAGCAGCGCAACGGAATAAAGAGGGAATGTGTTTGAGTCTGACTGACGTATGATTGGGAATGAGAAACAGCTGTTTCCATCCCCCTCCGTGTCTCTTGGAGTGCTCGTCCCACAGCAGGAGTGAGCCAAGTGGAAAGAAGCACCCAACAGCTGCACACAGGCTCAGCAAGGAGTCAAGACGGGGTTTTTTTATGTCTTTGTTTTAGGAGGAACAACAGGAAGGAAACAAAGTGTCAGAAGGTTTCTGGCCTAGCTGGGCAGTGTAAACAGGGTGAGGCGATGGGGCCGTAAACGATGGATGGGCCTGTGTCAGTACAAACGACACAAGTGTTTCAGATCTGTTGATGTGACCCGGAGTGCGGGGGCAAAGGGGCGGTCTGTCATTAAGAATTCGCACCTCTACTTCAGGAGCAGCTGTTGCCCATCTCTCTCCTCCTCAATGAGGGGGAAGGGGAGGAATGCTGACGGAATATTTCTGGTTTATTGCGGCCTGGTGTCTGCATGTCGCATTTGTGGCATGCTGACGATTACCTCAGACAATAAATGTGTGCTTACTGTAAACGCGCGTCTTTTGTGTTTATAAACACAGAGAGACGTGTTGAAATTATTGACTGAGATAGTCGACAGCAAGCTAATGGGATATACAGTAGATGAGCCTGGAATTCTTTTAAAGGCGAACTGTCATTTTTTGATGATAAAGACACTTTCTTATTCCGGTTTAATGCACAGAGATGTCAGTAAGTAAGCCATTCATTGGTTGACTTCCTGAAACTGTTAGCTGCATCCCAAATGATATAGTGCATTATGCACTCTATCTAATGTATGAGTTTTTAAAGAGTTGTGTCATCTCAAATGGAATACGGTTTAACGTTCTTTTTTTCAGTTGAAGTATGTTAGCTTTAGCATGTTTAGGAATTTTAGTGTTATTTATATAATAGTGTAGTATTCATCATTTTGAATTGGCTTTTATTTTAATATTTTCATTTAATATTTTTATTTTATTTTAAGTTTTAGTAATTTTGCTGTGTGCTTTTGTCATTTTAACTAGTGTCTGCACCCTAATATTTTTATTTAGCCTCTTATTTTAATTTTAGTTAACTGAACTTATTTATATACAACTTAATTACTAGGCTAACTTATTTTCAGTTAGTTGCCAATGCAACATTTCTAAGTTTTTTTAATGTAATTTTTTCATCTTAAATTTATTATCTATTTACATTCAACTATATGTCAGTTAACAAAAACAATTTAAGTTTTAGGATTATGTCATAAAAGTGTGGAAGATCACGAGGGCTTAGGGTTCCATTTTAAATGGGGCCTTAGTTGTAGTTCTAGAACGCAATAACACCGGTTCAGTCCCTCCTCTTCCGCTGTATGTGAAAATCTGCAACTAGTGAGTCCAGTAACCTGGACTTAGTTTTTCATTTGACCAATTACTTCATCTTGGTACTTTAAATACAGTACATATACTACAAAATGGCGTAGAATAGTATTGAAAATAGGGACAGGCTTTTTACTTTTTTTGAGTGTTTCGACATTCTGGTCAACTTCTGGCTCAGTTAGAGGCATGTGTTTGGGGGCGGGTTTACATGTTCGTCCAAACTATGGAAGACTGGGCTGAAAAGGCATGCAGAAATTATTTTCCTGATTGGCACTGCTAGTAGTGCAGAAATTTCACCTGAAAGTTATAGCGGATCTCCTTTTGTTTATTCGTCTATGTGGAGCAAGGGAGATTTCTTACCCTACTAAGGCTTAAACGTGTTACCTGATACAGAATGGTACGATTCCAAACTAAATTTAAACAGTGCTTCCTAATAAACTTGACAGCAAAGATAAAGAAACAAAGGCCCATTAGAGCGAGCGAGAGAGAGAAGGAATGAGAATAATTCATGGCCTCTCCCTCCTGCGCTCCATCACTGGGGCTTCATGAGGCCACAGGCAGCTATAAACTTTTTCTATTTAATAAAAGCAGCTATTCGCACATTTCTCATTCTCATCATCTGTGTACGAGAGCGAAAAAGAGGTTCACCTTCCCACACGGTTTTCCCACTCACATTTAAACACGTATGCGTTGTATACAGTTCACACTATATAAACAGACATAAACACGCAAGCACCTCAGCTGTGTTTCTCCTCAGGCTGAATGAGTTTTATCCTGTCTGCTGCAGATCCAGAAGGCCTTTGGGCTCCTATCAACACAGTTAATAACTCGCAATGAATGAAAACGGGTACAAACACACCTCAGTGAGATAGAGAGAGAGTCCCAGTGTTTGTGATACTCTTGTCAAGAGCAGGTCAAGTAAAAGGTCCATCCCTTGACTGTCATTGAGGATCAGAATTGTGTGTGAACCAGGAAGCGTGTAGAATGGCTTGACAAAATGAAATAATAGACCCTATTGATATATTAAAAATCTATCAATGTACACTAACATTCAAAAGTCTGCAAAACGGTAATATTGTAAAATGTACTACAATTTACTTCTTCAGTCACACGATCCTTCAGAATTCATTCCAATATGCGAATTTGGTGACCAAGAAACATTTTATGATTATTATAAATATTGAAAACAGTTGTGGTGCTTAATATTTTGAGGCATTCATTTGAAATATACATCTTTTTGAATGTCTTTATTGAGACTTTTGATCAATTTAATATGTTGTTGCTGAATAAAAGTATTAATTTAATACATACTGAACCCAAATTTTTGAGCAGTTTGAGATGAAAGTTAACTTGCATCATTTCAAGTTGGGAATTGACCCTTCGCAAAGACCGGCCCCCTTTAGTTGTTATGTCCTTCAAGCCATGTGCTCTTATGCCACACATCATGTTCTCATGCAGTGAAAAATACATGAACACTGAGATTAATTTTGATATGAAACAGTTTCATATTTAAAATATTGTAATTATTTACAGAAGTTTAAACAGTAAATACCGTATAGTGGCTCTTTAATGTCGGCTCAGGAACCAACATCTCTTCATACTAGTTCATTAATAGCGTCAAATAAACATGAATGAACATCAGAAGGAATGTTGTTTCAAGCGCAGAAAGACAGGAGTACACACAATTTTTCTAACTCCCCTGATTGCTTTGTCATACAAAATGGTGGACTCAGGGTTATGATTAGTCAGATTGCCTGTCAATCAAACTGCAGGCAAAGGGTCAATTGCATTAACTAATATTAGCATAGAACCTTATTGTAAAGTATTTCTATTATTCCTTATTGATGGAATTGTTTTTTTTTCTCCTTACGAATCCTGTTTTGCTCTGAAATATGTTGCACAGTCAAGGAGACTTTGAATGCCATTTCATGTTGAATATAAGTTCCATACACATACTGTGGCCATATGTTCTGTGGTTGTGCCACATCCTGGTATGCATCATTGGAAAGTGATAGCCCAGAAAATCAGACCCAGAGAAATTAATAGTAGGAAGTAGTCAATCACTGTGCGGTGCTGGCTTTACATGCTCTCTCTCCCATCTCTACCTATCTCTGTCTTTTATCTTCTCTCTTTGGTTTGACATATGGCAAACCCGCTTTCTCCACCATAGGAACCCAGCTGAGGGGAAATGTTCTGTCAATCAACGCGGCATGAGATCAGAGGTTGCTTGGTAACGGGGTAAAACAGACCTCAAACCAATAACTAACAACAACAAACTGTGCAAGTGCACATTTCTGAAAACAGCTAATAACATGTTCGGGAAGCCGTTGCGCTTGGCGTCTCGCTGGCGTGTGGCCACAGTATCCCACAGCAGCTGAGTTTTCACACTAAACACACGGGTACTTTCAAGCTTTGACTCTTACTGAGTCCAACTGACCTTTATTCTTATGAGGAGTGTTGTTTCTTTGTTTCATTGGCAGATTTGTTTTAAACTAGACTAAACACAGTTGAAGAGGTTTGTCTACAATTCAATGTATCAGAATAGCAACACATTTTATGTATCGCTCTCTACAACGTTGGACACATAAAGGTAATTGCAATGATTTGGCTTGACTGCGTTATCAAACAGCTAATAATATGTTGCTAATGTTACACAAACCATGTTCCCATTCACAATGTCAGAGTCAGACAGCTGCCTTCTAAATATCAGTATCCTTAGAACAAATCC
Source organism: Opsariichthys bidens (assembly GCA_037194245.1). Taxonomy (NCBI): domain Eukaryota; kingdom Metazoa; phylum Chordata; class Actinopteri; order Cypriniformes; family Xenocyprididae; genus Opsariichthys; species Opsariichthys bidens. Next base: position 10,791,708 of record CM074299.1, read on the forward strand.
TTTGAAAAAAAAAAATCCTTTGAACAACTTAGAACGTCAATGAAGAAGGGCATATAGTTCATCATAACATCGTAATGCACATCAGATACATAATTCACCTGCTATATTGCTAAATGTACCTGATTTTTCATATCAGCAAAAAATATACCAGGATAACCTGGCTTCTCTTGAGACCTTGAGACCTTGAGACCCCCCCCCCCCCCCCCCCCCCCTTCGCCTGCCCTCATGTTGACAGGATTGAATACAGCATGTTTTTGACGTAGAGAACAGGCGATGTTAATCTGCATTTTTCACATTGCCTTTGGGTCACTGCAGTTTTAAAGGCACAATATGTACGATTTTTGGATTAAAATAATAAAAGCCACTAGAACAGTGTTATATATTTTTTTTACTTGTGTACTTACATTATCCTAGATGATTCCAAGAATGTTTAATTCCAGAGAAGTAAGGAATTTTATGCAGGACATGGATCGTGTATGTGCGTCTTCTATCAATTGCATCATTTCTGCATTACCTTCGATGTCCGTTTTTATTTTGTAGAAACCATGAAGAAGCTTTAATTATTATATGTTTTATTAGACAAGGGAACAACTGTTTGGATAAATTTATAGAAAGAAAACTCTTCATTGTTATATAGCAATAGTCTTATTGTATGAATCTTGTTTTCTTGATTTACCTAGAGTAACATGTTTGTATCATGCCCACTATTTTGACAAGTGGCTAACAGCATAATCAGATCCAGCTTCATTTTAAGTAACAGTAATACAGTATTTTCTGTCATACAATACGTTTTCAAATTAATTGCATGCCATTTATCAACACAAGCCATCCAGCATTTATTAATATTTTATTCTAATATCGATCTAGCTCACTGCAGTGTGCAACAAGTGTCTAATAGCAGTCGCTTAAGGAACGCACAGAATAACGTTATAGAACATCATTTTCAACACCCTCAAATGTATCTAATATGGTAAAACAGTGCTGCGTTACCCCACATACGCTTGAACCGAAGAAGAGGAAGCGGCGACTGCGTCATAATAAAAGCTCCACTACTCTTGAGGTGTGTTTTGTGCTCAACTCTCATTAGCAATCGCTCCAGCAGCCTCTTTCAGCTCCAACATCACTCAGCTTCATTCTACAGTAATGTTAGTAATCTCATCGAGGAAGGTTCCTCTGTGTGGAAGATGACATCTCCCATGATTCCGTGCGTCAAATGTCGGCGTCACCAAGCCTTTGTTTTCAATAGGCGACCTCTAGCGGCAAAAATTACATATTGTGCTTTTAAGGAGAAAATACTCAGCAATGGTGTTGACTGGTGAATTTGCATATGGTTTGTCTTAAAGCATGTTAAAAATGCCACATAGGCATTTAAACAACGTGTTTTCATCACTTTAAGAATAGAATTTCTTGCATTGTTCAATTCAATTTGCATCCTCGCTAAATTACAGTTGAGGGTTTCGGTGCTATTGGAGTCTTGAAACACCTCTTGTCCAATCAAATTAGAGCCCTGGAACTAAGAATAAGTTTTGAAGTGCACTCACATATCCAGTAGCTCCAGTTCACTTAGTCTAACTTGCTCTGGGCTTGTCTGTTGGAAACTTTGCATTGGAGCATGCACACAGGCGGTTGCAGTGATCCATGAGCACATTAGCCAGGCTGTAGGGAGAATGAAGATGGGTGAGTTAGGGGGAGAGAGAGAGAGAGAGAGAGCCTTGACAGAACAGTGCAGCCTGGAGGAGAGAGAAAGACATGGACCCTAACAAGCAGTAAGGCCCTGGAGACCTACAGACCACCACAGTGCACAGAAGCAGCTTCAAATGTGCCATTGATTCAGTTGACATTGCAGTGAGAGGGAGAAGGAAACTCGGACTGTGTGTCCTTTCCTTACATTTAAACTGGTATAAACAGATTGGGTTAGCCTGACAGAGCGATGTGTAAATATTCCCCTGGAGACTTGGCACAGCTGTAGGCAGAGCGAGGCAAGGCATCGTGGGTGTTTGTTGCAGTGGTTCGATCACTGTGCGTTACCGTCCAGCTCTGTGTGCTCAGGGTTTCAGTCCAACTTACCCCGGAGGTTCGTTCCCATTGTTACTGTCTGTTTAGATGCATTTTTAGTGACGTACAGTCCGTACTGACAGGAAGTTTGAGCTGTTCAGTGTTATACTGTGTTTGTGTGTGTGTACAGACTGTGTGTATGGGCCCATCGATCAAACTTTGTATAGCACATTTCCTGTAAACAGAGGAAAACAGATGCAGCATAATAAATATTATTACTAAGAAATTTGGCTTATGGACAACAGATCACAAAGCTGAGATAATGTAATATGTTTGTACATTATCTCCTGTCTTTACTCTTGACTGGACTTGACTTTTATATAAATAAAAAAATTAACGTATAAATAAATCAAATCAGAATTAAGTATTTTAGAGAGCCAAAAAAAAGAAAAAGTGAAAGGTAAAAGTAAACCTGGAATGGTAAAGTGTGTAATTTCTTCTGCATCAAACAGAATTTAAAAACTAAAGACCGTTTTCAAAGAGTTTACAGGAACATTCCTCCCATCTGCTATTGGTTGATAAAAACGGATATCCCCGCCCCCAAACTTGCAGCATTGGTTGAGCCAGTGTTGCTGTGCTGGGTAAGGATGCTCAAACAAACAGCGGTGTTTCCATATCACCACTGAGCCCCAGTGTTTACAGTGTTTGCTGAATTCAACCTACTTGGTTTACTCAAAGTTGTCTCTTTATGTTAGACTTTTGATTTTTAACTAAAACAAAATACACACCTAACCTTTAAATCAGAAGCATGCGCATTTCTGTTAGTATCAGGTCTCGTCTCACCGTCATTGTCCTCCATTCGCCCTCGCCGCCACAGGAAGTCAGAGTTTACAGCGCCACAGCATATGGCTTGTACATGGGATTATTCCACCTCTGTCACTCTCAAAACTTCTCTCTCTTTCACCCTTATATAACTGAATTGAGGAGTAAAAAAGCACGCATAGAAGCCCCTCAGATGTGGTCTCTATGCCTCTTTGAGGGTCTTTGCATCAATGCAGGTGGACTGAATAGGTTTGGGGGGCGGGTTGAGTTCAAGAGAAGCGTGGGGGGGAGGCTTTATCTGTCAGTCCGATAACTGGAGTTTCATGGTACCGCCTCTTTTTATAGAAATGCTAATCTGAGCCAGCGGCACCAGTCGTTAGGGGCTTTTGTTCGGGGGGCAAAGGGGTCTGGAGAGATGTTGGGGGTTGAGGAAATGAGGTTTGGCTTTCTTTTAATTGTTCTCTCACTCCATATACTTGAGTAATTTTATCTTCTCGGTTTTCTCTTTATCTTAACAGTGTTTTCACCGCACACATTTGTCTTAATGAGTAACCAGCATCAGCCCTTCATATCAGCGAGGCTTGTGGCCTACACAGGGAATGTATTGATTGGTTGAGGTAAAGTAAATGTTGTTTGTTAAAAATGAAACACCCCTAGTTACATCTTTGGGTGTGGTTTCCAGGTGTTGGCAGGGATCTGAATATCGGTTTGTTAAGCCAAGGCCTTGGGGACTTTTCTGCAGACATGGATGGATTTACTGCTGTTTTTCTGCAGTGAGGATGTGGTGGAGGGCAACCGTTCCAAACCCACTGATTGAGCTGATCGGTCCTGACACGAATGCCAATGTGTGCTTGATTCGTATCTGTGATGGCTGCGAAGAGAATGTGGGTTTGTTTGGTGAGTTGCTCTTGTTTGTGTTTGACATTTGTAACGTGCAGGGTCTCTCTCAGCAGGCTTTTCTGAGGTTAGATGAAGAGCTCTGTAATGCTGGGAATGGCTGCAGTATAATTACATTTAACTGTCAGTGGGATAGATGTCCTTCAGCAGTGAAAGAGGTGTTTACGCTCTCTTTCTTTTTCTTTCTTTCTTTCTCTGCCTTTTAATTGTGTATTTAGTTTTAGTAAAACCATTGAGTGATGGTGTTTAGACGTGGTGGGGGGTTTTGGAGTTTATTGACATATGCTTGTGTTAGAAATGGCTCACAATGGTCGACAAATCAACCAACAACCACCCAGTTCACTGTTATCTAGTTAATGCATCAAATGATAATTTTATCCTTGTATAATTTATTCAAAAACACGAAGTTCAAAAGTAAAAAAAAAATGGTACAAGAAAAAGGTGGTAGTAGTAATTTTGCATAATCTCTCTCTTTTTTTTAAACAACACATCTTCACTGCTTATTAATGGTCAAAAAATATTACATTTTTATATTTAAGAGAAATCGTGTGGTATTTTATTCATCAATGAAATTTTGTCAACATTACTTGAATTTATTTTGTTCATGCAACTAAACTGTACAAATTACTCAATATAGTCGTATGGAACCCATTCGACACTGCTTTTTAAAAATAAATCTAACAATTATTTTTTTTGAGTGACTATAAAATATTATGAATATCGTTACATTTCACTTTAAGGACATTTTTTTTGTTACTTGATGTCCTATGGAAAATTTGGGTCTGTAAAACCCGTTAAAAAGCACAGTTCTATGGGATGCTGGTTAAAGGTGATATTTTTACTAAGTCTGAGGAGTCCAGGTCTTTTTATTCAGCCGTGAGTGTGTGTGTGTGCTGGTTAAGATATTTGGCGGGGATGGTGCAGCAGGGTGTTGGGGTGTGTGTGTGTGTGTGTGTGTGTGTGTGTGTTCGGCTGCTGTGAGGAGCTCAGAATGCCAGATGGTGCTTGTTAAACTCAAAAAGCTCTCCCACTCTCGACTGGAGCTCCGCGGTGTGGACCACATGCTGTCTGGAATGGCCAGCCTCAATTCAGACAGGCAGAATTCTCCAACACCCAAAGCTACCTGCTGCTTCGGTTTTCTCACAGGCCCTTTCAGCCTCCCTTTTAAGTGCAGCATGTCGTCAGAAACTCCCGGTGAATGAAGGTTACCGCTCGAGCTTGAGAAGAAATTAGTTCAGCTCAGGGGGACAATGCAGTGCTGCTTCCACAAAGATGCCCGCTGCTGTCCAGACCCATAAAGGAACGACTTGAATGAGAGAAACAAGGAGGCAGTGTGTTTCCACCATGTAGACAGGTTTGTGAAAAACCCTCGGCCTGTTTGCTTCCACTCACCTTAAAGAAGCAGAGACCGATTTAGAGTCATGCCATCGATTGCTGTCGAAACTTGCCATCGAGTTCCATGATTGTGTGAAACAACCAGTCCCCACATGTTTGTTTGTGCCTGGTCCAGTCCTGTGAATGTGTTTTTGTGTTTTTACACTTTAGTGTTGTCAGCAGGTGAACCACAGAAATCAAAACTCTTGTCAAACTTTCAGCATGTTTGTCTTGCGCCCTGCAGCTGTACGGCGATCCTAACAACTTTTGCTTCATTCAGATTTTAATTAAACGAGGCACTAGGCCGTATCGCCCTTTATGCTGTTCCCAAAACCTCATTGATGTGTGTGAAAAGGAGGATTTGTGTCTGTACAAAAGGCTTACATAAACTCTTAACTCTACTTTTTTTTTAGCTGCTAGCTGATGAGCATTGTTCAAATAAACCCTTTTGGTTCCAGGCCAAGACTTATGGTGTTTAAAGGACTGAAGGGTTGGAGGTTAATTTACCTCATGGCCTTGTTTAAGATCCCCCCGTATAAGGTTCCATTACACGTAAGATTGGTGTTGTTTGTGGTTGATGTGTCATATGGAAGACATTAAATGGGTTAAAATTAGGATAACTTACCCTTAACACAGCTCATTAGCCAAAATAGTTGGGTTCCTTGTAAAACAGTGAATGTCTGCGCCAGAAGCATACTTACTACACAAGTGTGCAAATGCTTGGGCAGTGCATTGCAAGTTGGTGACCTGTTATATATAATTAAACAGGGCAATATATATATATATATATATATATTTAGATAATTGGTAATCATGTCTGTTTGGTTGATTAACATAATTCAGACAAACATTGCCTTTCAGAGTATAGTCCAAATGATGGCACCACAGGTTATAAACAGGCTGCAATTCTATTTGGTGCCATTAGTGCAGGGATAGTTCACCCAAATATGAAGAACCACAGTTTCCATTTTATGCCGACTTTAAATAGTGGTCAAATATATATAATGCTATTAAAGGGATAGATTACCCAAAAATGAAAATTCTGAACACAAAAGAAGATATTTTGAAGAATGTCGGTATCCAAACATTGACTTCCATAACCCATCAACTGTTTGGTTATCCATATTCTTCCAAATATATTCTTAAAATCGGCATAAAATGGAAGTCGTCAACTTCTCGGATGAGTAAAAAATGTGAGACTTGATTTTGTTAGTGTTAATGTAGTTATAGTTAATGGCTTTTTTTTCCGCAAGATCGCAAGAACACACAATTGGTATGCATGGATAAATAATTTCATAATAAATACTGCAATAATACATAAAAATTGGCATGTTATTAATCAGGTCATTACCTTTTAAATTGCTGATAGTTTAACTTTTACTAACTCAGCATGATTTTCTTCAAACTGTTGCTATAAGAAAACACTTTATGCACCCTATGGCATAGTTGCGAAAGTGTACTTTTTTGCGTTATGAATTGCTGACACATTCAACTAGAAGGGCTTGTTTTGCTTGCTTTCATGGAATATGTTTATGGCCTAGAGAGAGTGAGAAAAAATGGGATTTGGAGAAGGAGGTGGGTGTCCCTCATGTTTTAATCCAACTGGCTGCGAGGCAAAATATCTCAATGATAATGTACGCCTGTCACCTCCACTTCAGTCCCAGCTGAGAATGAGGGAATATCTATCAAACAAAGGCGATTCCAGCTGCTATTGATAAGATCGACCGTGTGTACATGAAATACAATGTTCACAGACTGTCATTAACAGGACATTATCTCTCATTGGGCCGGATGCCATAAACTCCATCACAGACAGTCATGTGTAGTCTAGCAGATGCCGACTAGCTGTCTGCGTTTGCGCATGTCTGACTCATTTTAACAGCTGATACCCGTTATCCAGGTCAGACAAAGCCAAAAGCTGAGTCTGAAGTCATGAAAGCGAGTGGGGAAAAAAAGTGCTTTCTCGCTCTTTGACTTATCGAGGGCCTTTTCCCAAATTGGTGAAAAAGCAGTCAAGCTGTGAGCTTTTAGCATGAAATTATGGGTCTTCCTCCTTGTTAAAGTTCTGGCAGTGAAAATGACAAGATCTTGACATGTTCTGGCACACAAGCCTGCATTCCTGCATAAAACTTGCCAGCTAGAGGTAATTTTGCTTTGCAAAATACTTAGGAAGTAGTCATATCTGGGTTGTATCATACTGTAAATGAAGGAAATGTGGGTTATTGTGTTTAAGCCAGAACACTGACCCAATTTTAAACCACAGCCCTTTCTCACGGGCCATTCCCTGTCTGTTTGCTCACTGTTGGAGGGCCATGTTTGTTTGGTAAACACCTGGAAATTATATTAACCCAAATGGTAAAGGTCAGTTGCTCTATTCCCTTCAGAAAGCCCCCTGGGGTCCAACCTTTCAACTCGTGCTCACATTGCCTGTGAGCGTGTGAGACCTGCCTTTTGTTTGTTTATTCTCTTCCAATCTCTCATTGGGTCTGTTCCTTTTACTCTCTTTCCCAACATTCACATCCTCATTGTTTGCAATAGAGTTAGCCTACACTTTTTCAATGTAAAGGTGATATTGTGGTCATGGTTATGAGAAATGACACAACCAATGTCTGAAAATACAGTAAAGTAGGGCTACACGATTTATCGCGATTTGGCAAAGGCTGCGATTATTCAATGCGCAGCTTGTCAGAGTTGTACGGGTCTGTGATCGGTAGTAAATGCATCTCCATCTGAAAGCTAGAGGGCGCTCTTGCTCAGAAACTCAAAATGTCCCCTGCAGCAGAAGAAGCTGAACAAATCAAATAAATCTGAATAAATCAGAAGATTGAAACTCTTTGATTGATTAAACATGAATAATAAACACGACTGCCTTATTCGTCGTAAGAAATCACATCATATCCCAGAAGGATGCTCAACGGTCGTTAATAAGTGAGTTTATAGTAAAAACTAATTGTTATTAAAAAATGTCGTCTTTTGTTGGACCATCATGTCTGGAAAGATGTTTGACGCATGTTGCTTTTTCAAATGTACATTATAAGCGACACAAACTAGATTTACTAATGTAGTCATCTTTCTGTTTGCCAAGCTGAACCCCAATACAAAAGAATGAGTAAATTTTATTTTTATCGATGTGTTTTTATATTTGATTGAAAAAAAAAATTATATATGTGTGTGTGTTTATGTGACGTTAATTGTATTTTTATATATATATATGAATAATATTTTTTGATACTTTTTTATAATGTAAAATGAAATCTGTTGTAATCTGAAAATGTCCATGTGAAACAGTCTTGTAGGTTTCCTACATGCATGCTGTCGCTTGGAATAAATCCAGAAGTGTTCGTGGCATGTGAGGCATTAGGGCGCACCGGCTCCTGGCTCTTGTTATAGTGCCTGTAGCACTGGAATGCATAAGCACCAAAGATACTCCGTCCTTACTCCTAACAAGGAAAGGGAAACGAGAACACACAACCTCCCAGCAGCATCTAAGGAATTAGAAATGTAGGTGAACTCAGGGCTGAAGCATAAAGAGCCTGGAACGCTTTGACAGCATCTGACAGGGTGTGCCCTTGTAGGGTGTTCACTGGGGCTGATGTTAAAAAACTTTCTGGTTCTACTAGGTGTCTGCTCACCCCACTTACCCTGTCGAAACTGCAGGGCTCAGTTTACTCAATCCTCCTGTCAAAGTCATCTTGTTTTTTTCAATAACACCCAGGAACAAACAAAACTGGACAGGACAGGAAGCAATAATCCATTAGGTGTAACCTTGTAACATTGATTGGTCTGAGTTTACAGCAGAAATGGAGAGAAATTATTCTGTTTTTAGCTGTATAACAAAGTGGGGACCAAAAGTAATTTGAAGTGTCTATTTTATATATTTTGTGATTTAAATTTTTGGTGTAAAAATAGAAATATCAGTAACATTTGAGTAAAAATCAGATTTTTTTTTTGAGTGAATATGCCCGTTTCTGATTTCCCCTATGTACCTGATTTGATTTAATCACAGCAGTTTGTGCTCCTGTTATTTATCATGATTTGAGATCCATCTTTTGCCACTTCTGGTCCATGTCAGTTTTTTTTTTAATTTAATTTATTTGATAAGTGATCTAGGAATAGTGCAGAACCTGATTTTTTTTTTTCTTATTTCTTTTTTTATCCATCTAAAATCTTCAACTTTTATTTGGAGGTTTAAATAAGATTTTTAATTCCAGATTTCCTGCTTGGACTTGTTGACCTTTCTCTATGTGGGTTGGACAGACGGGGACTGTCTGTGAGTGAGCTGACCTCCTTTCCAGCATTGTTTTGATCTGTTTCGCATTACATTTCAAAGACAATGTCTCAAAAAAGACTGCTGTGCCCGTCAATCATCCAGGAAATAATGACGTAGATCTGACTAGATCTGTTTCCTGGTAAAACAATCAAAAACTCTTCTGGATTTATTACCACACATCAAACAAAAGTGTCCATGTAAGCTGCTTATTCTGATTGTGGAAAAAACCTCAGCTTGATTCATGCCTGTCAGGAAGTGGACATTTCTAACGAGAAAAAACCCTTTAGTTCAAATATTCTCTCATATCTTCTGCCCTATCACACCCTGGGCAGACAGGGAGTCCTTTTTACTTCTGTGGCTGTTGGAAATGATAGACGGGCCAATGTGGTTACAGTCCCCGCTATAGATCCAGCTGTCTAAATAGATTGGGTCAGTGTGTCTTTGCGGTGGGCGACGATAGAGATGATGAGCTCTGTTGTTTGGGCGGCACGGTGCATGTGAGCAAGCGTTTGAAAGCAGGGGACCAGCTCATAATGGTAATCGATGACCTGTACAGGAACTGCAGCTGGACTGAGGGCGTCAGAGGGGACAGGATTGGCCATTTGCCTGACTCTGAAGCCCAGCGGGAGATAGTGGGTGGGAGCCTTTCAGATGTGCAATTTGTTGTCCTCTCAAGTCTTTGCTATTGTGCTTGATGTGCTATTCCTCTTTCTTTTCTTGTTTTGGATAAGGCTGATTTATTGGGATCATATGTGGTAATGCCTCTAAAGACGGTGTACACATCATTATAACGCACATTTCCATTCATTTTAACAGAAATGGTCCCAAAACAGATATTTGTTGTATTCCTGAGATCATAGGGATGTTGTATGTCTTTGAGGACAAACGGTCCTCCTTCTGACAAATGAATTTTTTTAAACCACAGAGGATTCGCAGTCAGATATGAATAATTCATGTGAGTTACATTTGTTCTGTCAATGATTAAGACGTGAGTTTCGACTTGCATGTTACTGAACACGGCTATAAGGTGATGTAGATATTAGATGATGACTCCCCTAAACTTCTAAACATTTGTTTTTCTTGTGAAGCTCAGGCAGAAACATCCTGATCACATTTCACCCCAAAATCATGTATTTTGAATAGTGGAAATAAGGCCAATTTTAGGTGCATTTAAAATGATTTAACCCTTTACATTATTTTCTTGACTATTATTAAGCAAAATGAATCATATTTTTCTCCCAAATTTTGAGTGAATTATTAAACTTTGCAAATATTTATTATATAAATATATATTATAATATAATATAATATTGTGATATGGTTGTAAAGATTAATTTTACAAATGTACTTTAGAACTAAAATAATATTTTTTTACATTACAGCAGTGACGGTGGCATTTTTTTCTGCATTTATGATAATGAGAATTGACGGTATGTGCAACATCATGGGTGACATCATGAAAATAATGTCACTATTTTAAAAAAAATGCTACTAAAATGGTAGTATAATTTCTTATTTAATGCTTTGGTTTTGGGGTGAAGAATAATTCTAGACCGTTCTTGGCAGTTTTCCTGAGATTCACCCTATCATTTGCCAGGATATCAAGGCTCTGTGTTGTTTTGTGAAAGAGAGCTTCCGTACATGTTGCTTTTTCCTCCTTTTAATATTTAACAGCATTCTTTAATAATGAAACAGCTTGTCATTTGTGCACATTTATTTATTTTTTTTCCCTGAGGCCCGATGTTAAGTTTAGCCTGACCAGCCCTTTCTGTTCACACCATGTTCAGTTTAACCAGATGTTCAGTGATGCTGGGAATGATTTTGATCATGGAACTTTTGCATTTAAAATTTGATTACACTCACATTTTAAAAGCAATAATACCTCTGCATCTCCTCTGGGAATGAACGCTTTGTGCCTATGTCCAAATGTCAATGACTTGTCTTTTGATGAATATTTAACAGAGATATCCCCTATGCTCTATCTAGATGTCAATTGAAAAGGAAAGTCGTTTTAGAGTAGGAGTAGGCTATTATGTTACGATTAAAAACAATTGTTTTCTTTGGAATAACATGCGCCCATGAATTGTGCACAATAGGACACATGAATAATGTGTAAAAGGTCAATTTTGTTTCCATGTATTGTTGACATTAAATCGCAGCTCTGAATCCAATGAATTTCCTGACTATTGCAGTTTCATAAAGAAAAACTTCTACGTGGTACACAGCTGATGTTGATGCTGACATGAAGATGTTTTTCAAATGAAGGGTTAAAGGTATTGGGGTCAGTTTGTATGTAACAGACAGACAGACAGGATTGTGCATCCAAAACACATTATTAATAAACGGCAGTTTAATCAGCTTGCCTTTCGAAGGATTATTTTTAGGTTGGTGAATTTCACAGCACGTACCCGTGGTGGCGTCTGTCATTGCTGTAATTTTATACTCTTTTTCCGCTCTCACTAGTACTTTATTTTTGGCTGATATGATATTGGAAAGCGCTTTCACTGAAAGGCAGTCTCAGTGAGTTCACTGCACTAAGCCAGTAATTCTCAACCGTTTTTTTTTTTTTTTCTTTGCTACAAGACCCAGATTTTACATTGGATATCAAATGGTGACCCAAAACGATGCTCAAATCAAATGAAAATGTTTAAAATCAAATATTGAAATAAAGATGTAGTTCTTAAGCCAAATGCAGTGGGCATAGATTTAAGTGGACAAATTTTAATTTAATATCTCTAAACAACAAAAGATGTTTTCTCCTCTCTTTTAAAGGTGCATATTTATTTTACAGTCCTTGCAAAATATGATTTGTGATGATTTTCATTTTATTAATTACATTTAGCATTGTCCATTTGAGAACCACTGAACACAATTAGAGATCTTTGATTTTTAAATTGAATTTGTAAAACAATATAAGGTAGAGGAGAACGTATTAGTAAATCATTTTAATAATTTGTCCTTTTCATTGTAAAATTTGAGGCCATTCATTCTGATTAAATACACCAGCTTGCATCTTCTTTGGTATTTGTGAAAAAGGACATAAAGAGATGGCCATCTGTCAAGTGCTTTCAAATGCAAATTATGTAAATGAAACAAAAAAATGCATTTTTTTTTACAAAGTTTTGTTCTTGAAATAATCTTGAAAATCATTATGACTTTACACTGTAGAGAAAGTGGTTGGAATCTGTTCTGCTATTTATCACAGCTAGTAGCGTGCATAGATCACTAATACTTTTTCATTTAGATTTTTATCTCTAATTAGTCTGTGCATGAAGGTCGAAAAGTGGTACATTTTGTTTTATATTGATGAATGACATGCATTCAGGTGAAAAAGAAATGTGCCTTCTGAATAGACATTCAGACCCTTATTAAATTAATTGGCCTTTTTGCTGATGCTTTGTTCAGTTGAGGATTTTGAGTGCTTTGCATTCTTTCAAGGTCACATTGGTATCTCTCCCTCCCCAATGGATTCTCTAATGATCTCTCTCTCTTTCTCGTTCCTTTCCAGAGCATCAGAGAGATCCCACCTGGCTTTGTTAAGCTTACATGGCTGTGAAATGACCGTATCTCCTGCTTGCCCTCCCGTGGAGTGAGCAGTTGTCCTTGACAGTGAAACTGAGATAAAGAGACTCATTCTCCTCCTATGGATTACAGACCCATAGGTCTGAACACCCTGACGTGGGTCAGTCATCATTCACAGACTTCCCTCAGTACAGTCAAGCTCCTTCGCTATTGCATAAAATGCTGGAGTTGGAATTTTTGTTCTGGACAATTTAACATCAGGTATGAATATCCCTAATTTTAGGACCAGAGATACAGCAGACGAGGCCGTAGAAGCTTGAGAAGCACCTCACCTCAGAGATGCAGACTGATGATCTATTTGCCAAAAAGCTTCAAGCCTTGAATGGGAATATGGGACCTCCCGGTGCAAATACACAAGGAACGCCAGCAGTGCCTAAGATGGGGATACGTGCCAGAGTGTCAGATTGGCCACCGAAGAAGGATGGCCATGGTCCACCACCCAGGTACGACAACCTAATGACGTCCTTCCAGAATGGACAACCCAGTGAAATGGCGGAAGATGTGGTCAAACGAAGCCCGGGTTCTCCTCCCAATCCCAGCTTTCTGGAAACAAAATATGGTCTTGGTGACCTTCTGAGCCACTCCCCTGGTAAAGTTCCCCACGCTCTCCAGAAGAGGAGCAACAGTGACGTCACCATCAGTGATATAGGGGCAGAGGACATGGATCAGACAGCAATCAACCCAAATACAGGTGCCACTTTGCACCGAGAGTATGGAAGCACGTCCTCTATCAATCGCCAGGGTTTGCCCGATGAAGGGGTTTTCGGCAATCTGAAGGGTTTCCAGCCTGAACTCTCAGAGCAACCGAGCGCACCACCTCCGCATGGCTTTCCGGAGTTCCGTCGGTTTCCGGAGACGGCCATTTCTCCAAGTCTCCAGACTGCTGCGCAGATTGCGCGGGGGGACATTCTCTGCATTCCCAACTACTCGGACTATGTGGACAGTTCACTCTTCTACAGTCGGGAAAGGGAGAAGTCCTTCCTGCAGCGGCAGAAATCCGAAAAGGGCGAGACGTCCATTTTCCGCAGGCTGAAGACCATGAAAAGCGAGCAGCGACAACTTGGCGAACACGACGATTGTAGTAGACACGGTCGTCCATTGAGTTTCCAAAGATGCTTCGCCCACTATGACGTCCAGAGCGTGCTTTTCAATATTAGCGAGGCTGTTACTAATCGTGCAAACTTAGCACGTCGGAAGAATATTACCACGGGGGCTTCTGCGGCATCCCAACACCAAATTGGTGGGGGAATGGACAGCCCTGACCCCTTGTCTATTTGTGAGTCCCCTTTGGACAGCTGTGAGGAATTTGGGAAAAAAGCTTGCACCGATCCTGACGAAGGGGATGGGAAGAGCAATGGTTTGGTGCTGACCTGTCCGTACTTTCGTAACGAGATTGGTGGTGAAGGTGAAAAGAAACTGAGTGCCACCAAACTAAACAGTGGACCCCACAACAATGTGGGTGACAATCATACTATTGAGTCTACTTTAAGCTCACACTGCACCAACGCGGGGGTTTCTGTCTTGGAAATGTCCCGTGAGAATTATGCCTCTCGTGAAAATTATGCCGTTCCACGGGATTGCATTAAACGCTACATCATTGAGCACATTGACATGGGTGCTTACTACTATCACAAATTCTTCTTCAACAAAGGTATGTTTTACAAACTAGACCTTGATTTCATGGGTCTGCAAAATAGTGCTATATAGTAATTGATGATCTCACTTAGTAACCAAAATAACTGTGTCTATCGCTCACTGTATAATCTCGACCCTTCTTTTCTTGATAGAGCACCAGAACTACTTCGGTGTTGATGAGAATTTGGGCCCGGTGGCAGTTAGCATTCGGAGAGAAAAGCTGGAGGAGGGGAAGGAGGGCCCGCAGTATAATTATAGGGTCATCTTCAGGACTAGCGAGGTAGGACGGCGCCTGTAAAACACTGTTTTACACACAGCATTTAACAGACATCTGTAGATCCATGGGTCTTTTGAGCTAGTTAAGTTCAGGGGTTTAAATTAAGTTAGGGTTGGCAGATATGTCATACCTTATTACTATTATTGTTATTATTATTCAAATTGTTTTGCATAAGTGCAATAAAATTTTTAAATAAACAGAGAACGTTTTTTTTACATACAGTTCTCATTCATTTATAATTGATTTCCACCTTCCCATTAAGTCCATTTCCCAAAGCTTTTACATCATCTCCTCTGAATACAAATCAGAGTTGCCTCAATAATAGCATTGATTGTTTTGGAAATCTCCTCAAGATGGATGATGTCTGTGGTGTACTATTGATTTTTCCATGTATGATGATATAAATTACCTCACTGTACTACATGATTCTCACCACTGACACTATAACAGTCCCAACCAGTAATGCTTTCAAAATGGCACGAGATCTTTCATTTGTGGCCTGCCAGGGGTTTTCCTATGGGTGACTGGATAGTTTGCTGAATTGGTGGTTGAGCGTACAATGGCCCTCTTGCTAAAAGCCAAAGCGTTACTTCAGCATTCGCCACAGTTAGTTGAACTCAATTATTCATCGAAAAGGTTGGCAGGGCATGTCGCTGAATTCAGTGCCATTGACAAGGCTCTCTTAGAGAGTGCTTTGCCATTTGAGAGACTAGAATGGTTTATCCATCTGTTCAGTAATAGGATTCGAGCATGCTGTGTATTTCATTTAATGGATACATTTGCTCAGTTCTGCCAACGTGAACGCTTTCCTTCTTTTCTATGAATATAAACTTCTACCTTTTTACTGTGTCCATCTTCAGCTCACCACTTTGAGAGGCTCAATCATGGAGGATGCTGTCCCCTCCACCGTGAAGCATGGGACGTCCCGTGGTCTCCCTCTTAAAGAGGTGCTGGAGTACGTAGTTCCCGAGGTCAACATTCAGTGCCTCAGACTGGCCACCAGCTCACCTAAAGTCCCAGAACAACTGCTGAAGCTGGATCAGCAGGGCGTAAGTACAGTACTAAAAGGTCAATAGACAGTTTTACACAGAAGAAAGAACAAATGGTCCTTGAGCTAACACAGCATGTAACTAAATAAAATGTAAATAATAACAGGGCACTTTAAAGCTATTATATTGTTTATTTTTTGCACACCTGGAATACTGTATTGTCCAGCAGCATAAAGGACCAGAACTATTGATTTTTAAAAAAAAATATAAAATATTAGATGGGTAGAAGACATACAATTTTAAGCAGCGTCCTTCTGTGTGACCTACTGTAATCTAAATCTATTTTAAACAACTTTTTTACATTTTATAATTCTATAATTTGTAGTTATGATGTTCTCATATTAAAAGTGACTCTGCATAGAATATTTCTTTCTTAATTTATTTGTTTGTCATTCCATATGACCATTTAAAATGAATTTCAAGTCAATCGTTTATTAATTTTGTTTTTAATTGTTCTTGTAAAGGAAATGTTGCAGTTACAGAACCTAATATACGGTTTCCCTTATACAGTTATGACGATTTTAATCTAAAAATTTGATGTTAAATATGTCCATTAACTTTGTTAACTCAAATATATGCTGCTTTTGTAAATGCAACAATAAGCATTTCCCTCAATACAGACAGGCTGTAAAATAATCGTACCTCCGTTTGGACAGTAAGAGACAGTTTGGCTAACTCAAAGTGACAGGAGGGAAAAAACCTTCATTCTCCACGATGATTCATTGCATACAATGTTGTGAACCATACATGTCTGCAAGGCTTGTAATTACTAGGACATAATCAAGTGGGGGTTTATGAAACCATCAATTATATCCGTCATACGTCCCTTTCGCTTAGTTTTAATGCATACTGATAAAACCAGAAACAGATGTTTTAAACCTCTGCTGATGATGTGACGTCCTTAAAAGCTGTTGTTCATTTGATAAGTTAAGCAAGATTGAGCTTGTAAAGTAGTTCCTTTGGGCAAGGCGCCTATCAGGTGCTGCTGATGGCCTTACAACATTTCCGTTTGAGGGTTCAAATTGCAGGTGTGTCAGGATGAGACGATGTTTTACTAAAGGGACCTTTTATAAAAACAAAGATCCAATTACTTATTGACAGACCCGGACTTGCACTTCTCAGGCCAAGAGTGGAACAGAAAGATGAGCAGTTTTGTCAGTAAATTGACTGAATGAAATCTTAGAAGCAGTTAAAGTCTTGATCGATATTGCAGCCACACGACGGCCAGAGGGGAAAATCTGAACAGTAACTCAGTAGAACAATGAATGCTTTGACTGCAGTTAGATGTCAAATTAATGTTGCTAATTATTTCAAATGGTATTTTGTCATCTCAAATCAATCAAGTTCAACGAATACCTTATTGAGGACTTCATTATAAAATGATGATTCAACCATTGTCTGCCCTTCCATTGTTCAGATAGGAGGTAACTAGTTTTCAAGGCAAATTATTCAGCAAAACCACAGAAAACATCACCATGGCAACCACCTAGCCACACATAACAGGCCACTTGACCCGTCTGAGACGCTACCAACTGTGACCAGCAACACTTAGGGTGAAAATGAAAGAAAATCATTGCTTGGCTTACGCTTTCTTGAGTCCCCGTCTTTGTGCCTTCCTTCATCGACCCTCCATACGCTCTCCCAATTCTACCCTCCTCTCTGATGATGGCTTTTATTTTTTTTTGCCTTTGCTTTTTCTGTCTAGAGACTGTTTAATGCATTTTTATAGCACAAAAGCCAAAGCAATTGTAAGAATAGCACTAAAATTGGTACGGGCTGGGAATTACAGACAATTACTGTAGACCTCTTAAAAATTTCCTATGTCATTGTAAACCAGCTTTCTTCATATTGTCACCAGTTCAGCATTTCCTATTATGATGTTAAGTGTCATATTTTTGACTTTCTGTTCATTATCTTTTAATAATCATCCAAATAAATGCTTGGCTGTACTTTTTGTTTGGCTGTCTAAAGCCCATCGTCTGGTTCCATAGCTTCTTCCTTTAGTTGCTGGCTGATATGGGAGTCTCATACATAATGCAAAAGTGGCATCTGAGGCCAGTCTGCATGTCATTATGTGTCAGGCTTTTGCATAGATTGATGGCACTTAACATGACTAGATCACCACTTGTGGTAGATGATGTATATCACCATGCCATGCGCTTTAAGAGTGCTTTTGATGTTTTCTGATGTGTTCTTGTGTGTTGAAGATAAATATCACTTTTGTTCCTTTTCCTTTTGTACTATTCTCTTGTGTGGTCACTAATTAAAAAAAAAAATTATATTTATTATTTTAGAAATTGATTCTGTTATGTAATAAATCCTGCCATGTAATAAATAAGAGATGGTGTTATTTTTAAATGAAATATATTTTTCGTTAATTGAAATAAAGTGGAAATAAAGTAAAAAATATAAATGTTAAATTAATATTGAATAATAAAAAATATAAACCCAAATGAGAAATGTTGTCTTGGTAACTAATTGAAATAAAATAAGTTGAAGTGCTAACATTATTCAAATTAAAACTGAAATAAAAATTATAATAACATAACAAAATGACTACAACCTAAGCTGAAATTCAAATGAATTGAAAATATAAAATTAAAGCCAATTCAAAATATTAATAAATACTATGATACTATATAAATATTACTAAAATAACGCTGGTAAGAGATAATGTGCAGTCAGGCTGCTCATTATTGAAGAATAAACCTGTTACATAATCTTTTAGTTTAAATAATTGTATTATATTTAAAGAAAGAGACCACAGAATGATACATTGCATGAAAGGACCACAGTGTAGAAGATCAGTTGCCAGCAACAAGTAAAATGTACTGTACAGTACAGTGTAATGTTCAATTATAATAAAACAAAAAAAAATGACCACAGAATGCAACAGTTGGCCAATATTTCAAAGAGCCATTTAATAGATATAATGAGGGCTTTGCAATACACTGAAGGATGTAATAGCTGGCTGAAACTTGAAGGGTGATACACAGAGAAGCTTGTCAAATATCATTATTGAAACTTGATTGTGCTTTTACTCTTTGAAATTTGTAGCTGAGCTACCAGCACAAAGTGGGCATCCTGTACTGCCAGGCTGGGCAGAGCACAGAGGAGGAGATGTACAATAACGAGAGTGGTAGTCCCGCACTGGATGAGTTTCTGGATCTACTGGGTCAGAGAGTCCGACTGAAGGGGTTCAGCAAGTACAGGGCACAGCTGGACAACAAAAGTAAGTGCTCCTCTCACCATGATATCTTCAGAATGTTTGAATGTTTGATCCACATTCACTGCTGTGAATCTTTGACAAGCTAGAAAGCTACTTGGCAGCTTCAGCTTCATTTCTGAAATGGGTTTTGTTAATACCATATTTGTTCTCGGTCAGTGCATATAGGGCATTGGACAGTTTCTCATAATCTCTTGTTCTGTCCAGATGAGCCATTTGCAAATTAATATTGAACTGCAAGAGACTAATTTCGTATTTCATCATGAGTGTATGTGTCTTTATAATTTACTGCTTTTATACTCATATGTGTTGATATAATCACGTGTTTTCTGCAGCGGACTCCACTGGCACTCACTCTCTCTACACCACCTATAAAGACTTTGAGCTGATGTTTCACGTCTCTACAATGCTGCCCTACACATCCAACAACAGGCAACAAGTGAGCTCGATGCATTTCATACTTAATCTTTTCATTTACTCATTAGGATCGTTTACATGAAGCATTGTAATCGGTTTAAATGTCCAATCCAATTGAAAATGTTCCATATGAACACCTCAATCGGAATAAAAATGCCCAAACCGAATGAAATTGTAATTGGTTTGGGAGGGGTGGGATAAACCTTTCTATAAACTGAAAAAAAAAAAAAAAAATTATTACATTGCTTCTACGTCATCACGTCAAGAGGTCGGGAGTCGTCAGAATACAGAATGGTGGCAGCAAAATCAAACTGGAGTAAAACTGAAACGACACATTTATTAAATACACAGCTCAGTGTGTCAATACTACGGACCTTCATCCACACGCTTCTGCTTTTCGGAATGACATGTGACTTTTTTCCCCATGGAAAAACAAAAGGAGATATTTTGCATTTTTAGCTTGAGAGCTTCTAAACAGTTTATTCTTTCACTATAAGAAAAAGAGCAGCGTGAATCACTCTTTTGTGTTCGTCCTGTACGAAGTTAGTCATACAGGTTTGGAACCACATCAAAGTACACTACTTTTTAAAAGTCATTGTTTCCACAAAATATTAAGCAGCACTATCATTTTCATCATTGATAATAATGATGTTTCTTGAGCACCAAATCAGCATATTAGAATGATTTCTGAAGGATCATGTGACACTGAAGACTGGAGAAATGATGCTGAAAATTCAGCTTTGCCATCACATTATTAAACTACTTTTTCCATTTAAATGGTAGTGTAAGTAAATGATCACAACATTTTCATGTAAAAGTTATATATTTAACATATATGCTTTGGTCCCATTATTATTTTATTATTACAAACAAAGAAGCAGATAGTCCAAGATAGATCGGCCTTCCTGCTGATTTATGCACACTTGAATAAACACCTGGTCAAATGAGATTCAGGTCTGATCACTTACTCAGTCCTGTCTACTCAGAACTCTTTCAGCCCTCGTCGGCTCTCTGTTCAAGTGCCTGGTCCTGATCTGTGCATCTTTACAGACCTCACAGAGCTCAGACCAATTGTCCTGCATCCTGCTAATTGTAAACACTTCAGCAGGCAGGCCACATTGTCATGGCAACCGTCTGAATGCCCCATCTTTCAAAAAAAAAAAAAGCTAGTTACCAGTTACCCAGACAAGGCACAGATTTTATGTCTTAAGTGAAGAGCAGGACATATCAAGGAGGATTAATCAGTGTTATTTTCTGATGCACTGAAGATGTGAAAGGATGTTCTTATGTTTTTGTTGGTGGAACATATTTTAAAAGATTTATTTCCTTCATACGCGGTACTTTTCAATGGGCGGAACAATCCTAATAGAGTCTACTGCAGATTAATTTACCACTGTAACAGCTTTCCATCATGACCTCCTGAAATCCCCTTGGCTTGACTGAGCTCAGTCGGATAATGAAATTGAGATTCGTGCTTTTAAAAGAAAGCTGTTTTTACAGAATGAGTATAAAGAGAAGTAAAGCAGTCCTTGCATGGGTCTTTATTTGGCTGATTTGTGGGATTTTTATTGTTTTCTGTCCATAGGATCATGGTCCAATATGGATAATCTTTGATTATAAGCTGGTAACAATCTCCACAGCTTTGAGCTTTAGTTCAGTACACCTCTGATCCTCTTTTGTTTTTTCTTTTTCTTTTTTTTTCTGCTGACAAGAGAGGTGAATCTAAGGGATCTACAGTAGACTACAGCTAAACCTTTATATTTACATGTCACTTAAGCTTTCTTATGTACAGTTATTTTTTTTCCAGTATGCAGTAGTTGCATTTATATGTGGATGTTTCTTAAAGTACAATGTCCCTGAGGATGCTTTTATTTTATTTTATTTTATTTTATTTTATATGCAATGCTCATATTCCTACTGTTGGACAGTGTTTTTGAAGTTTAGTTTTGCTTTCGGTTTCTGATTAGATTACTGTTACTGTAACTAGTTTCTTTTTAAAATGTGCACTGTAATGACTTTCTTCCTATTATCTGTTTCCTCTATCCAGCTACTGAGGAAGAGGCACATTGGAAATGACATAGTTACCATCATTTTCCAGGAACCAGGAGCTTTTCCATTCACTCCCCAAAACATACGCTCTCACTTTCAACATGTCTTCATCATTGTCAAAGTCCACAATCCTTGCACAGAGCATGTGTGTTACAGGTAAGATGTAAAAATCAATTACTTATCATTTTCAGCCTAGCCTGTTCAGTAAATGCTTCAGTTTCCCAATGATTGTGGTTTGGCTTATACATGTGTCTAACTAAATACTGTTTTTAAAGCCATGCCCCAACCCATCTTGAATAAGTCCAATTTTGTAAATTAGAGATTTCATCTTGGTGGGACGGGGGGGGGCGGAGGCAGATGAAGATGCTTTCCAAACAGCTTGGTGACAGTGAGATTTGACCTCTCAGAACGATAGGGAGGATTAAAGGATAAGATCGAAGGGAATTCAATTTCCAGTCTTATTTACTCAGTGTGTACCTCCTTAAGCTTGTTCAGCGTAACATTGCAAAGAGCTGAGGGAGGCTAGAACCAGTCTCAAAGCAAAAT
Organism: Opsariichthys bidens; assembly: GCA_037194245.1. Classification (NCBI taxonomy): domain Eukaryota; kingdom Metazoa; phylum Chordata; class Actinopteri; order Cypriniformes; family Xenocyprididae; genus Opsariichthys; species Opsariichthys bidens. Next base: position 10,813,847 of record CM074299.1, read on the forward strand.
TGCCTGTCTCATCTTCTGAGCAGATCTGTGAGCGACTTCTGCGGCAAGATTTCAGAATTGATGTCAATGCTGAAGTCAAACAGAAAACCTTTCTATGCATTTTTCTCACAGGAGCCATGTGCTTCCCACCTTTGTGCACATTACATATTGAATGTGGAAATACTAGCTCCTATCCTAGCTTAATATGTGGAGACCCTGAGATGTGGAGATATTATATAAAATTAAATTTATTTCAAAAATATTTCTAAAAATCTATATTATTTTATTTTGTATTTGTATTGTTCAAAAGTTTGGCTTGTAAGGTTCTTTAATGTTTGGAAAGAATGATTAATTTTTTGTACGATTCTTTGATGAGTAGAGCAGTATTTATGTGCAGTGACCTAAAATAATTCTTATCTAAATCCTATTTCTCTATTCAATAGTGTTGCAGTTGCCAGATCCAAAGATGTTCCTCCGTTTGGACCTCCCATACCTAAGGGAGTGATGTTCCCAAAGTCTGCTGTTTTCCGGGACTTCCTGCTAGCCAAGGTGATCAACGGTGAAAACGCAGCCCACAAGTCGGAGAAGTTCCGCGCCATGGCGACGCGTACCCGCCAAGAATACCTTAAAGACATAGTGGAGAACTTCACCGGTGCAACGCCTGTGGACGCCTCAGGTGCAAAATTCAGCTTCATCACCCTAGGCGCCAAAAGGAAGGAACGCAGCCGACCAAGGAACAATGCTCATCTGTACAGTACGGGAGCCATCACGTGGTCTGTGGTTGCCCGGGACAGCTGCCAGTCCACCGATATCGGTTGTTTGTTGGCCATTTCCCGCGAGTTTGTGGCGCTCATTGAGGAAGCGTCCAGGGAAGTGGTTTTCAACTGTTACTGCAAGGATGTGATTGGTTGGAGTTCGTCCTCCATGGTGGGCAGGGTGAAGCTCTTTTACGAGCGCGGCGACTGTGTGGTGTTTTCCGTGCAGGACGGATGCCCAGAGGAAGTTCGAGAGGTCGTACAGCGATTAGAGGTATGAGTAGCCAATCCAAGAGGAAAGATCAAGTTTAATCTAAGCTGAAGCTCAGATGAAGCTTGCCTTTTACTGTGAATAAGTGAGCAGTGTTGGTATACAGGATAAAGTTTCTCTTGCAATTTGGGGCCAAGGGTCAATGGATTAGCATTAGAAAGGTAGAAAGACCATGTTAGAGCAGATTACAGTACCTTAGTTTACCTTAAGCTTTCCAGAACCATTCACTTTATTCACTCTGGGATAAGTACATACGTCAACGCACACCTTAATAAAACAATATTAGTTCCACTTCTTGCTTTATTGCCACCCATTCATGCTTAGTTGGGCCAGACTTGCAGACTGGCACTTTTTACAGTGCAATGGAGGGTTAAATGGGTGTACATGCTGTTTATGGTGATGGACCCAGTCAGCATGTGTGGTCCATTCTCTTTGTGAGATTTGACAGCTTGTAAAATACTGCGCTTAAACTGTTCACAAGCTCTTAAATGTGTTTTTTTTACATTGGGTGGTTTGCTGTCATCATCATAGCGTCTGTGCAGCAGACCATCAGCATGAAATTAAAATTCTGTCATCATTTACTCACCCACGTGTCATTATGAATCTGTATGGCTGGCTTTTATTATGTGGAACACAAAAGAAAATATTGAAAAATTTTGTAGTTTGTTTGTTTGTTTTTTGTACCCCATTGGCTTTCTTAAGAATATCTTCATACAGGTTAAGAACGACATGACTTTTGGGTGAACTATCCCTTTAACCTTACAGTTTATGGTTTTATTGTACATTTTAAGCATTTCAATATCAGTTTAAGTGTTTGGTTCTTAAAAAGTAATGTTTTTAGCAGATAATATGGTTTAATATGGTAAAAGCCAAGCTGTGTGTGAACTGTTGAGCAACTAATCTTTTCTAACTTAAAAAAGGAAAGCTTATACAGCATTTCTTTTTAACCACCTCAATCTCTTCAAAGTGCTTTTGTTGTTTTTGTGGGTGCTTAGAAAGCTGCCTCTGGCCTTTTAGTAGCTTTGCAGAGTCCGAGTAAGATCAGCTTACCTGAGGTTTGCTTAAAACTGTTTACTTTCGGATAAAGTAGTTGCATGCAAAAGGTTAAAGCTGCAGTATCCAACATATGTTTATTTTAGGTGTCAGGTTCTTAGTTTGGGTTTTAGGAATGTGTTATTCATGAGACAACCAGCCTGTTGTGTTCTCCCATGATGGTTTGACATCGGTTAATTTCATCCTTCAGAGACCTGGCTTCAGCCATCATCTATATCTCTGCATACTTGCCAATCCATCTGCATGCTTACCTGTGCAGGACCTTCTGCCCATCATCACAGCACAGATTTTATCTTCAAAAGTCGCTGAGGTTACAAAAAGCCTTGTCTCAGATGGTTAAATTCTTTACATCTGTTCTGTCTCTGCAGATGGTCACCAGAGGTTGTGAGACACTAGAGATGATACTGCGCAGAAATGCCCTGGGCCAGCTGGGCTTCCATGTCAACTTTGAGGGTGTGGTAGCCGACGTGGAGCCCTTCGGATTTGCCTGGCAGGCAGGACTTCGCCCTGGCTGCCGTTTGGTGGAGATCTGCAAAGTCGGTGTAGGGACTCTAACTCACGAGCAGATGATCGACTATCTACGGACGTCCACACCTGTTACGGTGGTGGTCATACAGCCTCATGAGGACGGCACCCCCAGAAGGTACAGTTTGTCCTCCATCTTCTATTGGCAGTTCAGCTTTTTGACATCTCTGTAATTATTAAAGAGATAGTTCACTCAAAAATGAAAATTATCCCATGATTTACTCACCCTTAAGCTACCCTCAAGCCACCCTTCTTTCAGACGAACACAACTGGAGTATTACTTAAAAATATCCTGGCTCTTTCAAGCTTTATAATGGTAGTGAATGGAGCTCATGATTTTAAGGCCAAAAAAAGTGCATTCGTCCATCGTAAATATAATCCATATGGCTCAAGGTGGTCAAAAAAGGCCTTCTGAAGGGAAGCGATGGATTTTTGGGTCAGTGGTTACTCTTCTGCCACAAATCGATGTGTTGGGCAGTCTGCCAGAAGCTAGTTATTACAGTTAATAAACTTTTAAATATGGATATTTTTCTTACAAAAACCCATCACTTCGCTTCAAAAGACCTTTATTAACCCCGTGGAGCTGTATGGATTATTTCTATGATGGATGGATGGATGCACTTTTTTGGCCTTCAAAATTGTGAGTGCCATTCACTCCCATTATAAAGTTTGGAAGAGCCAGGATATTTTTAAATATAACTCTGATTATGTTCATCTAAAAGAAGATGGTCACACCTAGGATGTAAACCATGGGATAATTTTTATTTTTGGGTGAACTATCCCTTTAAAATGTGAATTTTTTTTAAAATCATGTTCATAATACTTAATGGATTTAGTTTCGCATCGTTTGTTATAAACCTTAATCTAGTATTTTCTTTGTCATGGCCACATTTACAAAAGCAACCCTCAAAACTGAACCTTTACTGAATGTAACTCATGAACAGATGGTCACACCAGTTTCTTATGGGTAAGCAGAGGTCATATCCTAAAGAGACGATTAATCCTCTTGAGATAATCTGTGAATGATATGATTATAATCTTCTTGTTTTTTTGTTTTTTTTGTATTGAGCATTTACATGAAAGAAACCACTTACAGCAAACTGTCCTGAAATAGAAAGTGACCTAGAACCCCGTTGAACTTTGTTGAACACATGCCTCATGTTCTCTTTGCTCATTTCAGAAGAGCTGAGGGCTTACCAAGAACATCTGAAGGCAGAGATTAAAGTGACCCTCTAGACTGTCAATAACTGGATTGACTTTTATCGCCCGCCTGCAATGCATGAAAGCCACAGATATCAAGCGCTCTGTGCTCTTTTGTAACCACAAATTTATAAAAGATTGCTTGCGCTTTTGGTTGACTTTAACTGCTCTATGTAGCTGTATCTTGGGCAAGTTGTTTCCAGAGAACTATAGTTAACAGAAGCATGCCGAGACAAGTCAGGTTTGTATTTGGTTACAGATCAGGGAAGAGAGTTTAGCAATAATATTGCAGTTGGATGTCTCTGGATTTTCAATTGGTTGTCAAAAAGGACTTTAGTTCTGCAGTCTGTTGAGATGTCTTGAACTTGATAGTAAATGAATGGTCATATTTTTTTATTCGCCTTTGTTTGTAGTACACTTCTCAATAGGGTTGTTCTCAATAGAAGTACTTTTTGAAGTACTGTATCTCATTGTAGAGGCTGTGAGAATCTGTGTTGAGAGCCCTCGCCTGTTCCAGCTCTTCATTCAAGAAGATCACCAGAGATTCTTGTTTCGGAAGTATTTCAGTGTGTGTGGTCTGAACAGAGTGGATTAGATCGGAAATGCATCATTAACCATTAGTGAATCCCTCTGGCGTGGGCCGGACTCGTGTTAATTTTTTTTGTTGTTGTTCTTTTGGTTTCTCGCTCTCTAATAACAGCCGCCACAGATAATCACAGCAGAATACAGTACATCATTTATCTCTGATACCATTTGTCATCTCATTTGCGGATGTGTCTTTTCTCTTGCCAAACAGCCCTGCAGTGATTATATTTTAATATTTTCTGCCAATTTCACTCACAAAACCATCCCTTGATGCTGAATTTTGCATTTTACTAGCGCTGACTGGCTAGAAAAATGCTCTAGATTAATACACTGGAATGGATTCATAGAAATAGCCTGACTATAAACACAGCTAACAATTATTTACAGCGCGGTCCAAAAAGCCTGAGACCACTAGTGAAAATGGATCTATTTTGCATTTTTCTCATTTTAATTCACATTTTTTTTATTACAAATTATATTTTAGAATAACAATCTGAGTGATAATTTGAATTGGAAAAATGAACGTGAATTTCAAAGTGTGTTAGTATTTGGTTACATCTAGCCATCTGTTGAATGGAGTCACATGCTCATTGTCACTAACTTGCTTCAAATGGATTCCAAATCCTAAAACTTTTCAGCTTTAATCTGTTTTGAATCCCAGTTTTTTCGCTTTGGGCCTTTGGACCTCTGTGTGTGTATAAACACCAACAGCTGGGAGTCATCCAGTCAGCTCAGAGGCGGGATCCCGCTGTTAGGGGGCTCTGACCTGTAACTCAACTGCCACGATAATCCTCGTTCTTTTGGTAGGAGCGGTCTGCCCCCACAATGCCGATTTCAACCCCTCAGCCATTTCGAGGCTAATTGACTAGAGGGACAAAAAACGTGATCGTTCCAACAATCAGGTTAATCCATAGTATTGATGTGATTAATCACTGCAGGCTTTTCTGTAATTAAATATGTTGTTGGGTACATGTTGTGCTGTTGTTATAATGCAAGTTGTTTCTAAATGGAGACATTCATTGGCTTAGCTCATGTAGGCACCCCATGAACATGAAACACATTGTGCCCACTGTCACAAAGCATATATGTCCTATATATTTTAGAAATCAGGAAGTGATGCAAGTAAACTGTTTTAAAGGAACAGGAATTTCTGCTTGCTTACCTATAGCTGAAAGTTCATGTGACTCAACCTGAAAACACAAATCAGTTTATGACTGTTCACCATGTTGAAAACAAGTCACTAAATAACATGTACGGTCATTTGAGTCATCAAAAATAAAATGTGCAGCTATTGTAAGTGATTTGAACTAACAAGCTCTTCATAACATGTCAAATGGTAATTCAGTGGTAAATTGACATACGATTTTACTCAAAAGTTCAAAAGTTTGGGGTAAGTTGTTTTTTTTTTTTTTTTTTTCAAAGAAATTAATACTTTCATTCAACAAGGACGTTATATTAATCACATGACACTAAAGACATTTAGAATGTTACCAAAGATTTAGATTTCAAATAAATGCTGTTCTTTTGAACTTTCTATTCATCAAAGATTCCTGGTTTCCACAAAAATATTAAGCAGCACAACTGTTTTCAACTTTGATTATAAGAAATGTTACTTGAGCAGCATATTAGTATGATTTCTGAAGGATCATGTGACACTAAAGACTGGGGTAATGGCTGCTGAAAATTCAGCTTTGCCGTCACAGTAATAAATTCAGTTTTATAATATATTAAAACGGAAAATAGTTATTTTAAATTGCAATAATATTTCAGATTTTTTTCTGTTTTTACTGTATTTAATAAACGATGAACATAAGAGACTTCTTTCATTGAACATATTTATGAAAATAGAATGTTCAAAAAAATGAACTTGGTAACGTGTAAAAACCCATGGTAATTTGTGTTTTTCAGAGGTGCCTCAGAGCTGTATCGTGTCCCTGTTGTGGAGTACAAGACTCTTGGTACCGGCCCTGGTTGGCACAGGATGACTCACGTTCCCCAGGGGCTGCCGCTGTCTCGAGTTTCTCCCACTCAGGGTCCAGATCGACCGTCCCCGGGCCAACAGATGTTCCAGTACGCGCAAGCTTCCATCTCACGCAGCACTTCTTTTGATAAGAAGTACCAGGATGGATCCAGGTAGGAAATATGTGATATTGTCATTCCAAACACATAAACTGTTCTTTCGTACTCATAAATACCTGTAATTTCACTTGTGTATAGTATCACAATCGAAATCTCATGATTATGTGAGGAAAAACTATAGGGAAGAGATTCTCATGGAGGTGCAGAGTGGATTGGTTTGGTTTGTGGAATTGATCCCGTCATTGCAGTTATCTCCATTACTGGATGTGGATCATCCAGAATTCAGCTGTATATTTGTACTGTATATGTGCACGTGCATTTGCTTGAGTTCAATGCATTGATTTCTTCAAAAAAAATATGTCAATACTGTCTCTAGGCCTTTTCTGTTTTAGGCTGTGTCTCTTTTCATGGTTGATATTCAGAATAGACAATACCCCGTTTTTCTATAATGCTGATCGATCTGAAAATCCGTTACATGGACAGCTAAAGCAAAAACATGTCAGAAGTCAGACAAAGGACAAACATTTTTCTGGCTCATAATGCATCATGAAAATGGATTAAATGGGTGTTATATTATCTCTCCAAATAGTGGACTGCCATCGGAAATGTCCAGGTCATGTTTCAGTCCGAAAAGGAATTTGGCCTGTTCATAATTTAATTTTCACCACATCATTTTATTAAGCAACATGTTACATGTAACATTATTTTAATGAGAAGCCATTCCCTTATTCTCATTACTGTAATGATGTCTTGATTCTGTTTATTGTTTATTAAATCCACATAAAAATATTACATATTAAAAATCAATATATTATTAATAAGTAAAATATTATATTGTATTAGAATACTTGTTTTTTTTTTATTTGTGACATTTTTCACTGTGTCAAGACAGGTAATAAATAGCAACACCCCGTTTTCATTGGGCTCAGCAAAAGGAACTTTAAGGAACAATGACTCATAACAGTGATGTTTGATAATCCAGACATATTTCTGCTGGGAAATCCCAAAAGGGAGCTCATAGAGGCTATTAAGGATGATACGTGCCACCCTGTGGATTAGAGAAAGCAAAAAAGTACGGAATAATCATGTCGAAGTCTTACGTGGCATTGATTCGCTTTCGCATTTCTCAGGAGACGCCTTTTAGGGTGAGCTAATTGGGAACTTGATTTTCCGGTGCTGTAGATTTGGGATCCCTTCATAGTGCTTGTCTTCTTGTGCAATTGAGTGACTGTGTGTTGCATGTTTGTGTCTTCACCTTGTCTGAAATGCACACACCTTTGCGGCCTCTTCACCCAGGCTGTCATCCCGTCCTCTGCTGAGATCCGTGTTGCACATGGCATGTCAGTCCTTCCTGGAGTATGTTTCTCTTATTTCCGCTCTGGAATGCGCAGACGTTCCCAGCCCTAGAGACACGGGGTCCTGCTAAGAATAGAATCTCCTCCCTCCGGTCCAGAATATGAATGAGTCTTGTTGCAGTGCTCTCATTGCTTGTGCTACCAGAGCTTTGATTAATGAGCTTCTGGCCTGTGTTTGCTCATTGCAGGGTGTTGCAGGACTTCGAGATGGTTCAGAGTCCTTCTGGAAATCCCGGCCAGCACTATTGCAGTTCTCCCAGTAACCAATCAACCTCCAGTGACCCCGGTCCCTGCGGCACATGGGCCCAGAAAGCCAGTTATGATGGGTAATGAGATTTTGTTCGCCGCAGCCTTGTAACTCAGAAATCAAAGAGCCCAGCAGGTTTAGAGGTTATCACAAAAGTCTAATCATATGAGATTTGGTGCAAATCTTTCCTGCAAACAGAATTAGAGTAGGATGTCCGGTATGAGCTAATATTTTATGGCCAGCTATTCAGTTCACAGACAGACACACAACACTGGAGGGTCTTGAAAACATCCTGCCCCACCAATATTAGGATACGTAACAATGGCCTCTACATCACCTTACTAAACCACTCATGTTAAACAAATGTTTCATATCATACTTTTTTTTTGTCCCCTGAGGTCTGCTTGAAGTGTTAGTAACGGTTTTCTTTGTCCCAAATTTTAGACAGGTTCACAATCTGTGCTTAAAGGGTTTGTTCACCCAAAAATGAAAAGGATCGCATAAAATTTAACCCACCCTCAAGCCATCCATGTATATGACTTTCTTCTTTCAGTCAAACACAATCAGAGTTATGTTCAAAAATATTCTGGCTCTTCCAAGCTTTATATTGGGAGTGAATGGTAACCATTATAAAAAAAACTGAAGGATTTTGAAGCCCCCAAAAGCACATCCATCCATCATAAAAGTAATCCATATGGCTTCAGGGTGTTAATAAAGACCTTCTCTAGAGAAGCGATGTGTTTTTGAAAATATCCATATATCCATATATTTATAACTTTATAGACTATATTCACTAGCTTCCTGTAACGTCTGGAATCGACTCGCGTATGGAAGCCAGTGATTCTAGTATATAAACTTATAGATAGGCCTTTATTAACCCCCTGGAGCCGAATGGATTGCTTTGATGATGGATGGATGGATGGATGTATATTTTTGGGCTTCAGTCCCATTATAAAGCTTGGAAGAGCCAGAATATTATTTAATATAACTCCGATTGTGTGTGACTGAAAGAACAAAGTCATATACACCTAAGATAGCATGAGGATGAGCACATTATGGGATAATTTTTATTTTTGGGTGAACCAACCTCTTTAATACTGCTGCAAAAATGTGATCAGGAACTTTGCATAGACAAATCACAGCCACTTTTCTGAAGAAGATTCTAAAATTTAGATAACCATTTATATATATTTTACCTCAAAAGATCAAGGACAGTTTTATTGTTATTTTTATGGTACCCCTCCACATGAAATGTATTCATCAAAACAAAATATCATTAGTTTATGAATAATGCCAGTGGACCATTACATTACAACGATATTCTGCTTGTCCCATAGATCACAATCACCTGCCCTTCATGATCAGCCAGAAGAAAAAGAGGGAGACGGGCACAGAGATAGAGAGCACAAGCTGGAGAGGACGCGGTCTGCCGGTATAGAAGCATTGTTTTTCTCAAGCGCCAACTTCATTAGTTGCAAGTGACTTATAGAATTTATTTACTTACTTTAATTGACTGATTTACTTGTTTTACGAATGTAACAAGCTGCATTAAATAACACTGAGACATTTTCTATTAATCATTTGGTTAAGATCTGATCAATTAATCGGTTTTAAATGCACAGCGCTCCAATCAATGTTATGTAATGACATCCATTATTTCCAGGATCGCCTTGCGTACCAGAAGCCAAGTGGCACATCCCATCCACCAAGATCCTGAACCGAGGCCTACAGAGACAGGGGGCGAAAGACTCGCCTGGTAAATTGCCTCGGGTAAGAGATCAATCAGTTGAACTATAAAACAGTTACATCCAGTCTCTGACTTGATTGAACAAATTTAAAGGGACTTGTTTCCGTCTGCTTGACTACATTCGCAGCATTCCTCGCTACTTAACATATTAACTTCTGGTTATTGGAGTATAAATGTATTTATGATACAGTAAATGTCTTGTACTGTACAGCAAATGGAACATATGCTAAATGAATGCCTGTGTGTCGGTGTAAGTGTTTGTGTGTTTATATGTGGCTGATGGGTGCAGTGACCTCATTAGTCAGGAACGTGTAGTTGGCAGCATTGCAAATGCACCACATTTCTCCGGGTGGGTGGGTAGTAGTGGAGGGGAGGTCATTGGTTTAGAAGAAAGGGGGGTTGACATCTATGGCAGATGGCCCATAGTGTCACATCCAGTCATGCAATCCCTGTGGGAATTGACATAAGAAACTGGACGCCAGCACAGTTACAGGACACCACACTGTACATTCTGACTTGTGTTGTGTGCTGGCTAGCTCCAACATCAGGAGCCTGTGCATCAGGTTAAGTACAAATACACCAGATTCATCGAGCACGAAAAGGTCACCCTACCCTTGCTGCTTGCAGCCGATATTGATGCTAACGGCAAGAAGTAGCTTTATGCGTCATGTTCATCTCATATTACGTATGCAGAGCCCTGCATTCCTCCATTACTTGATTCACAGAACTGACATCGTTTTGCAATAGTGTATTGACCACATTGGCTTCAGCCAGAGGGGACGTTTGGAAATGGTGCACCATAGTAGATCTTCCAAAGCAAACCATGCATTAAAGTTTAAAAATCATCCACTTTCCATTCATTTGAAAGGGCTTAAATTTAGACGATGCAATTTAACAGAATAATCAATTATTTATTTTCAGTGAGATTGGTTACAGTAGGTGGTAATGGCATAGTGCTGGTTCTTCTGTCTGTTGCTGTTATTGCTTTTCTAAATGCACTTCAGTGTCCTCGGGGGGTCTTCCTTCATCCAGTTTTGTTGCATTGTATTATGACCATGATGAAAAATGTTGCATTTCGGTAAAATGGTTTACCTGCATCATATTCAGTGCCTAAGCACTAATGCTAGATTAAAAAAAAAAAAAAAAAGTTTTTGCTGAATATATTCGGGGAGGGGACAGACAATTTTTTTTTATTGTTATACGGTATAGTATTTTGTGTGTGTGTGTGTGTATGTATATATGTATAAATATTAGAATGAAAATAGAAATTAAACAATAGAAAAGTGTTATTTTACATTATATTAATATTTCCAAATACACTGCTTGTGTTGAATTTACTTTTAAACAATTTTACTCAGAAATTGCTTGTAAATTTCACAAATAGTTACAAAGAAATGACAAGTAACACATCGAATTAAACATGAAATTAAGTAGAAAGACTGAAATAGTATTTTCTTTTAAAACATACACCAATAATATTTGTTTTTCTCTTACAACTTTGGGGGAAAAACAACAACATTTTTTTTACAATCTATTTCTGTTTTTACTCTATTTTTTTGTCAAATAAATGGAGCCTTGGTAAGCATAAGAGACGTCTTTCAAAAACATTCAAAAATCTTTCTGACCCCAAACTTTTGAACTGTAGTACATGTTTTTTCCACCATAATAATGGGTCAACTTTAATCATCCAGACCCGTGAGAAGAGCTGCCACAGTCATTGCTCCAGCCACTCCAGTAACAACACCCTCTCCAGCAATGCTTCCAGCGGCAGCGACGAGAAACATTTCGGTTCTGGAGACCCGATGGATCCAGAGTCTCTGGGTCTAACCTACATAAAGGGGGCGTCCACCGACAGCGGCATAGATACAGCACCCTGCATGCCCCCTCCACCCCCTTCTCTGCCCCTGACTGGGGTGGGACCCTCACGGATGGTCATGAGAGATGGGAGGGTAGAGACGGGACTCCCGTGGCCTCTGGAATACCATGAGGATGGTGAGACGGATGAAGGAAGGGCAAAGATGTTCTTGTCTCAAGGATACGTTCCCGCTACACCCACTGGTCACACCACGGATGGCAGCACAGGAGATCTAAGTGAGATCTCCTCTCTTTCCAGGTGAGATGGAGAAAGAGCGTATGATTATTTGCATGATGACTGACTATTAATTAATTTACATGTGCTTTTGCACATGCCTCAAGTTTATAGCTTTGTTTTTCAATTGCCAGTAACATTAAAAGTGGCTCATTATTGATTACGTATTATTTCTTATTCTTGCTGATTTAACTAAGTAAAAATGCTAAATAATACTAAAATAACACTGGCTGTGCAGGAAGCTTTGATTGGAAAGAGCTTTACCATATTTTTTTACTTAGAACCTTATAATTAACGGTTCTTGCTAAGACAGGCATCACTTTTACACGATAAATTTGTTATGTAATCAGTTGGGTTTTTTTTCATTTTGGTGTTCACTTCTCCCCCCCAGTGGTTCTCGTCATTCTGGAAGCCCCTCTGAACGCTGTTTGAAGAACTCCAGCTCCATTGACCCCTCGAAAATCTACATCATCTCTCCTACAAACACAACTCCAATGGGAGGGCGAGAAAAGCTCTCACTTAGCTGCCAGTCACAAGGCGAGAAGTATTTGACCGGCTGGAAGAAAGGAGAAAATGACCACTTACTGGAGGAGCAAGGGCAAGCTAGAGACTTTAGGTAAGTAGCACGTAATGTATCTTATGCAACGTTACAGCTAGAGAAGAGTTCATAGTGAGATTAAATCCCTTCAATCATGTTGCTTTTTTTGTTTAACAAACGCATTAAGTAAGTGTCTGACCAGTACCTCTATATCATTGACATTCGGAAAACCTTTTAGGTCAGTAACCCATCTCCTGCTGGCAGCGTCTCAGAGATGATCGATGTCAACGGACATATTACGTAACCTCCATCATACAAAATCCAGACAGAATCTATTTGACACCTGCCACTTTGCATCATAAGACTGAAGGCCTGGCAAATGTTTCTCTGACGATTAAAGCAGAGACTAGATTTGATTGACAAACTCACCGGGGGATGCTGACTTTTTCCTGATGTAGACAATATTTGATGGAAATGCGAATTTCTGTTGTATCGGGTTTAAAAGCAAAAGGGACACTGAATCGATTCAAAGCTCTGTGTGTAATCATTTTTTTCCTCTTTGTTGCTGCCTCAGTCGGTCAGAGGCTTTGTTGACTTTACTTCTAAAGACACTTTTGAGGAAATCAAGGTAGTTGGATCATTACCCGGCCCTGAATTATTCACCGTGTTGTTCCTTCCCCTCTTGTCTTGTAAAAATGCCACTTTCCACACCCTTAAAGGGACAGTTCACGCTCAAAATAAAAATTCTGTCATCATTTACTCATGTCATTCCAAACCCTTTTTCTACTGTAAAACACAAAAGGAGACGTTTTTAATAATGTGCTGGTTTCTCTTTTCCTTGCAATTACAATGAAAAGCTTTCAAGCTTCAAAAATAATGTAAAGGCACCATAAAAGTAGCATGAGTCATGTGATGAACATAATAATCCTCTTTAGGGAGCTGCAATCTTAGTCAGTAAGTTGTTCAGTTCACCTGCTTGTTGAACTACAAGTGATTCATTGAAAAGATCTGACTTAAAAGAATTGATTCTTGAATCAGACATAGCTACTCTGCCAGCGCTGATATCTAAATGTATAGTGAATATTGACTTCAATTTGGTCTGTTCCTCGTAAAGCTATTGTATGAATCGGAAGACTTGGAAAATAGTGTTTGTGAACAATTTTTATGAATCTTGGGTCTGTTCCTCGAAGAAAGCCTATTGTATGAATCAGAAGACTTGGTAAATAATGTTTGTGAACAATTTTCACGATTCTTTAATTGTGCTTTTTTTAAATAATTTTGGAGCTGACAACCATAGTACTCATTCACTTTTGTTTTATTAAAAAGGGCCCGGCCCTTGTTTTTTTTGTTTTTTTTTTAGAAAAATCATCATATGACTGTGAGTAAACGATGACATTTTCATTTATGGGTGAACTATTCCTTTCAGAACACAGGAGTCAATGATTTGTTTTGATTTGTTCCCTGATGAGTAATGTCATGACTGTGTGAAGGCTGTTCCTGCTGTTCACTGGCCCATAATCCTGCGTTTTGTCTCTACCGTAGTCTTGTAGTCCTTTGAATGTTTTGTCTGTAGCACCTTTACAAGGAGAAACCTAAATCTACAACACCAAATACATAAGCCCTTCACAATTCACTTTAGATTGATACTACAGCAAAACTAGCTGCTAATGTCTGTTTTATTGTCTAATTTGTTTCGCTTTTTTTCTCCCTTTGTCTCCTTGTCTCTCTCTCTCAGGGGGCTCTATTTGAGAGACCCATCCCAGTTGGTTAGTAGTGCAGGTGAGAAGCTCCAGACACTCTCTAAGGAGGCCTTCCTCAGGATGCTCCTACCCGACAGTCCCCCGGGCAGGCAGGTCGTGGCAAGGTGAGTGTAGAGCTGAGCCCTGGAGGATGAGTAATGCGTTGAGCAAGTGCTGCTGTAGTTAGGACATGTTAAAACAACACAGAAAAACGAAGAAATTGTTTTGAACATGTTTTGCGGCAAACACATTATTCACTGGCGTGTTACACTGACAAGCAAATCAACTAACCAGTCAGCAGCCTGTGTAACAACCATTTGGTTGACTAATGGAAGCGTCTAGAGGAAATGAGGTCACAACAATCAGTCATTCTCCTCACCTGATTTGCTCACCGCAGTGTGAATTATATTAAAGCTGCATATGCCCAAACATTCTATATGCGTGTTAGTCTCACTGTAAGCTTTACTTGTATTTATTTTATATAGTGCTTTTCACAATGAATAATGTTCCAAAGCAGCTTCATAAAGAATAATGCCTCACAAACCCCCAGTGAGAAAGATAAAGGCGCAATGCATAAAGTACATTTTGAAATGTACAGTAATTCAGCCACATTGTATATCACAGTCATAGATAACACTTTACAGGAAAGTTAAATTCTTTAACATAAGTCATGATATCTAATCCATTAACTCATGTTAACTAATATTGACTAAATTGTTGGTTAATTAAATATTGTTGTTGGTTTTTTATGAATAATAATCATCATCATCATAAGTATTAGTAGTAGTAGTAGTGATGGTATTGTGGTTGCTGTTGTTGTTGTTGTTAATAATTTAATTGTAATTGTTGTTTGTATTTCGGTTAACTGGAAAACATGTTATTGCTATTAATGGTGATGATGACAATAATATTACTAATAATGTTTTTCCAGTGAAATTAAATGATGATAATGATAATAATAATAATAATAATAATAATAGTGCTTTCAAACAATTAGTGCATAATCACATTCAAAATAATAGTTTGTTTACATAATATATGTGTACTTTGTATATATAAATACAACATGTATCTATATTTAAGAAATATTTACACGTGCGTGTGTGTGTGTGTATACATATACATACATGCATGCATGTATATATTATATATTTTTGTTAAATATATACAAGCATGTGAGTGTATACTCATAATAAAATACACAGTATTTATCGTTTGACAGCACTAATGATAATAATAATCGTTGTTGTTACACGAGTATTATTGATGATTATTATTAATTAATTATTATCATTATGACTTTTAATAAAATAGGAATGAATGAATGAATATTTCATTGTTGCATCTAGTCTCTGTCTGCACAAACATTAATGTGGGATTTTTTTTGTCAGACTGTGTATTATTCACCATGCTCCCCCCCCCCCCCAATTCCTGAAGACTATAAGCATCCCATCTCTGTTAGTCCTCTGTCACGTTCATGTCTCTAATTGTCAGCTTGAGCCCTTCCTCCCGCCCGTAGACCCCCCATGAGGACCGTGTCCATCACGCCTGCATTATTGATGAGAGCGCAATGACTCTAATAGATCTGACTCACAGACCCACAGTCACTCACTCTGACTGCTGATTGGTCCCCAGCTGAGTCTCATGTTCTCTCAGCTCGCCCTCCCCCTGTTCTCCATCCCCCACCTTTCTCCCACAATTCAATTAAGTGATATGTGCTTTATTGCCATGGCTGTTTTATTAACAATATTGCAGAGCCTTTCACATAATTATATTCTGATGAATAATATTTCACTCTCTCTCTCTCTCTCTCTCTCTGTGCTTTCTCTTTGTCTTCCTGTTACCCTTCTTCTTCTATTTCCAACCCATCCGTCACTTTTCTCTGTGCTTTTTTTGTTTTGTGTTTTTGCTATTTCAGATACCGCTTGTTGGTCAGTCTCCACGCCGCTCCTTGTACCGGACTCTCTCAGACGAGAGCTTGTGCAGCAGCCACCGGAGGGCGCTGTCCTTAGCTAGCTCACGTAGCTCCATGCTGGACCAGGCTGTGCCCAACGACATCCTGTTCAGCAGCGCCCTGCCCTACCACAGCACCCTTCCACCTCGCATGAGTCTTAACCACGCCACCGGTCAGCTCAAAAGTGAGTTTTCGTAATGTTGCGCCACATTTACTAATGCCGTTACCATATCAGTGATACTAACATTGCTGTAAGAATCCCACGGTTACATGCATTACGTACTGCAGTATGCTGTCCACTTTATCCCAGACTGCATCACAGTACCAGCTGTACATATAATGTAAATGCTTGGATTGCCAGCACTAGGACATGGTTGATGATAATGGAATAAATGAGTTTTTTTTTGGCTCATAGCAGATTTTTCCATCTCCTCTGTACGCTCACCACATTCCTTCCTGTTACAGTAATTTTATCCTCTGCAGACTTTAATGTTGTACTTAGTAATGAAGCAAGTAATGATACTATAAATCTGCTGCAAATGCACGAGAGACTTTGTGTTAATCATACTATTATACGTCTACTGAAATATTCTAGCAGGATGAAGAGTGCTGTAATAGGAAAATCATTATAATGGTACAATTTTTGCGTAACTATGCTGGACTGGTCACTGAAAGCAAGATGTGTTCATGGATTAAACAGCTGGAGCGGGATGCATTTGAACAGAAGGCAAGTTCAGGAGAAGTTTCTATGTACACAATCGTACGGAGCCCCTAAAGGGGACATGGTGGTGGGAAAACAATATTCATTGGGAGTGAGCGCAAAGTTTCTCGAGGGAACACAAAACGTTTGCGAGAGAACGCTAAGGCATTACCAAATAATTTTTCCTCCCATCTCAGTGCAATTGCTACGTTTCCAGCTTAGCCGGAAAAAATTGAATATCGCAAAAACGGTTATGTTTTTGGATTAGTTAAAGGATTAGTTCACTTTAAAATAAAAAAGAAAATTACCCCAAGATTTACTCACCCTCAAGCCATCCTAGATGTATTTGACTTTCTTCTTTCTGATGAACACAATCGGAGTTATATTAATGAATATCCTGATGTGTCCAAGCTTTATAATGGCAGGGAACCGTGTGAACGAGAAAGTGCATCCATCCATCCATCCATCCATCATAAACGTACTGCACACAGCTCCAGGGGGTTAATAAAGGCCTTCTGAAGTGAAGCAATGCATTTGTGTAAGAAATATATCCATATTTAACAAGTTAGAAAGTAAAATATCTAGCTTCCGGCAGACCGCCTTCCACATTCAACTTACAAAGAAAGTGTAATGCCTCTCGCAGTTCAAAACGCTTGCGCTACGTCCTACACCATCCATATTCAACTTACAAAAAAAACGTAACTGACATATATATAACTTGTTAAATATGGATATATTTCTTACACAAATGCATTGCTTATTACTCTGAAGGCATTTATAATATAGCTGTATTTTTTGTAAAAAAAAAAAAAAAAAAAAAAAGCAGTATTCTTGAAATAGGGTTGCTAAAATTTTTTTTAAAAGTATTTGTGATATTCCCAAATTAATCAAACTATTTTCTAACTTAACATGTTTAAAAAACACACAATTAGCAAGACACACCTTAACAGCCAAAAGACGCCCATGTAATGCATGTTTATGTAGACAAAAATGAGCACACATATAGAACGCAAGAACACGTCCTGTGTGAACGGCCCTAATGCCTCTTGGCGTGTTTCGCATACAGACACTTGAGCCGTTCTCCAGCTGTCTGAAGTGTACAGTTCCTCTCTCATTATAGCAGAACTCTAAGCCAGCCAACTTCATTCATTATTCAAATCACTCTCACCTCTCTGCTCTCAGGCGAGGCCTGACTGTCTGCCTGCATGAACAGACTTTGTGTGAATTAGCAAGTTTGCTCTCTAGGTCACCTAGAGCTAATTTTACTCTGCTTCTGTGACTTGCCGCATTTGATTCTTTCTCCATAAGTACATCAAATCGTGAGTAAAGATGCCCTTTCGCCCTCGACTGTGGAGCAGCAGCAACTGCTTTTCTATTGAGAAATCTCTGCCAGTGAATGAATGTTTAATGTAGTTTACGCCATAGTCAAGGTTTTCAGTTGTGTTCTCAGTTTCCTCTTAATCGAACTGATCATTATATCAGTGATGAATGATTCAAGTGTAATTGTAGTCTCTCTCGAGTTAATTTATTTAGTGAAGGCACGTTTAGGTGAGAACATGTTCTTTTCGAATAGACCTTTGAAATAAACATGGAATCAAAATGGAACTTTTTAAAAAATTTTAATTTTCTCAATGCATGTTCCCGATTATGAATGATTTGGTAGTGCACTTTATTCCAACGTAATGTCTTCATAATCTTTAATCAAAATGTAATGATGTGCTCTTGACTTTTTTGTGGATGCCAAGTAGGCCTTGTGGGTCTTTTCATAATAATAATAATAATAATGTGTTTACAAGTTATCAAATTGTTATAATAATTACATCTAATAGAAGAGGGGTTGTTGCAACTAGTCTTCATCTGTTCACATTTTTACAAATTAAAATGTCTTCATAATTTTTAATCACTGCAGAGATGGCTTTTAGGTTAGAATGGGGATGGATCCCATCTAAACTTGCAATCTAACTGTCCTCTAAATGAACTATGTGTGCTGTCTCCACAGATGAGCTCTGGTTCTCTGACAGCTCACTGGCAGACAAGGCCAAGCTGGCAGACACTGGTATGATGCCCCTACCGGACCCTTCTTCTGGTCTCGACTGGTCACATCTTGTGGACGCAGCACGGGCTTTTGAAGGTACAATATGCTGTTTTTTCACAGAGAAACACCATATTCACAGCCGTATCCGGTTTTGACCCATTTAACATGCTTTGTGATCCTACACTCGCTGCTCACTGTTATGGAATGAACAGCAAGGGTACTTGGTATTTTTTCCACCAGGACTGCACTGACCTTTTGGCTCTATGGATATTTTTGTACCAGACAAATGCAGTCAAATCTCTTCATGTCTGTCAAAGACTATGGGGCAGATTCATTCAAGCCCACGTGGTATTTCAGCACAAAAACGAACTAATACAGGATTACCAAGCACTAGCTTAAATAACACTGTGCAGTAAAATATTTAAATTAAGTCATTGGGGTTCTTTTGAGCTCAAACATGCCTTTTTTTATGCAAATGAGACTCATTATAAAATGCGCCTTATTCACAAAGGTCAGCATTGTTAGTTAAGTGTAATTAATGCTGCACGATTTACTTTTCTATTTAAAAAAAAAAAAAAAATTCACTACCGTTCAAAAATGTGGGGGTTGTTTTTGAATGAAGTCTCATTTATTTGATACAAATTAGAGTAAAAACAGAAATATTGTATTAAGTTTTAATCTTAATGTATTGTAAAATGTAATTTTCATCTGAACTTTCAGCTTCATTACTCCAGTTTTCAGTGTCACCTGATCTTTTTAGAAATCATTCTAATATGCTGATTTGGTGCTCAAGAAACATTTCTTATTATTATCAATGTTCAAAACTATAGAGACCTGTATATTACATGGGAAAAAAATAAAAATATGGATATAGTGGCCCCGAATTAACAATAAGTTCCCATGACTTACTAATACGTCAGCACGTTTTACTAATTTGTTCCCTCGCTTTAACTAAATCACGCACACAATATAATAATTAGTTCCTTCATTTTAAGTAAATCATACGCATAATGTAATTATTTCTCTCGTTTTACTAAATCGTGTGCGCAGTATAATCATTTGGTCCATCGTTTTACGAAAGCGTGCGCGTGATATAATAATTCGTTCCCTCGTTTTTAGTAAATCATGTGCTATATAGCTTACTAATTCATTCCCTCATTCTACTAAATTGTGTGTGCGATATAATAATTTGGTCCCCTTGTTTTAAGTAAATTGTGCGCAAAATGTAATTTGTTCCCTCGTTTTACCAAATCATCTTCGTTTCCTCGTTTTCTTAATTTGTGGCCATGTTGTAGTAATTTGTTCGCTTATTTAAATCAAAATGAGGGAACGAATTAGTACGAACGTGGCTACGATTTACTAAAATGAGAGAATGAATGAATATAAATAATAAAATATATATATATAAAATCTGTCCGCATATAAAAACTTCATATAAAACGGTTGTGCTACTTAATACTTTTGTGGAAAATAACTGTGATTTTTCAGGATAAATTGATTAAAACTTCAATAGAACAGCATTTATTTGAAATAGAAATCTATTGTAACATTATAAATGTCTTTACTGTCACATTTGATCAATTGAATGCATCCTTGTTGAATAAAAGTATAAGTTTAGTTAAAAAAAAAGAAAGAAATCATAGTGGCTCCAGCTTTTGAATTGTAGCAGTTGAGAATTTGTGCCTTTACCTGATTGACGTTATTCCTTTACCTAATTGGGAGCTAAAACAATGCAGACAGCATGTGCAAATTAAATGTTTTATTCATCCGTTGAATTTTTTGGCGCTCATTGTATTAACTGTTGGCTAGAGGAGTATTGAGAAGAAGAGAAACCTTAAAATGTCTTTTTGTCCTATTATTGGAATTGTGTTTTGACCAAGGTTTCCCCTCACCACAACGCTTTAGCCGCTCTCACACACCATTAACAAAGTTAACTGAAGGTTGCAGAAAACAGCACCCGTCTCTTACACTGCTCTTGACCATGTCGAAATCACCACGTCTCTATTTTCCTCCCATTCATTTCCTGTGACTGCCTGAAGGCGCATTGTTCCGCAAGGTGCTAATTAGGAGTGGAGAACGTATTTCGAGCATTGAGAAATTAAGCCATTATCGCAATGTGAGCCCAGCAAGACACCACTTAGGGAAATGACTCAAGCCATCGCTTGCTGTAATTACACATTTTGGGTTTTGGACGCTTTTACTCGTATGCAATTACAGCTGTTCCCTCACCTTCAACCGGTCGCTGTGGAGACCATGCCGAATGCTGGCAGGGGCAGCTCTTCTTGAACTGAGAATTTCCTTCTGATCTGCATGTGGAACAAGAGGGAAAATACATGGTGGATGACTTTAATTGGCTGGAGGGGCGTCCGGCAAGCAAGTCATGTGCGGGTTTTCCCTGCTAGTGTTGTTTTTTCTCGCAAGCCCTTAGAGACGTGCTCTTGGGAGCTGACGGATATGAAAATGTCTCCATCCTGAAACGGTAACAAATATGAGACCGTCGTTTCATGGTGAGAGAAATGATTAAGTTAGCTTTTGCCTCAGGGTTGGGATGCTAACTAGAAGGGGGTGGGGAGGAGGTGAGCTTATATTGTCGATTTCCATGTGCTGCTTTGTGCGTGTTTTTGTTCGGAGCGCTGATAATTATCCATCCATTCAACTTCAGCTCCGACGACACCCCTTACTGTGAGACTGTTAATGAAATGAAATGAGAGAGGGGGGTGGAGGAAGCTCTGAAAGGTGTTAGAAGAGGTGAGAGCTCTTAAAGGAACCTCATGAACGCCTTTAGCTCGGCGTTTGACGAGACAATGGGAGGTCAACATCTTGTGAGATCGCTCATGGTATATTGAATATATAAAGGGTCGTTCTTGTTAACAAAGAGCTTGTAGGTCTTTATAAAGAAACAAAAGAATTTCTCCACTTCTAAGACCACACCCAAGTTTCTACTGCTTCTCCAAGTGCAAAACACACATTCATGTCAGTTTTGTGGCATGAATCTAAATGAACACACACATTTATTAACTTTTGGGTCATGTCGAGCTATAAATGAGTAAAGAGTGGTATTTATCCCAGATAGTTTTGTTTTACGCAAGTGCCAAGCACATGTATGTCAGTGATATGAGGTAACTTCAAATTAAAGCTCAATAAAAACACATCGGTGTGTTCTTGTTCTTGAATGCTTAATGATATGCCCGACTGACAGTGTAATGCTAAACTCTCCTGAAAGCGTGTGAACCCCCCTCCCGTTTTGCCATTAACCCTTCTGCCGTGTTAGCTCCGTTCCCCGCTTAATTAACACCTTGCTCTGCTGAAGCTGGTTAACAGTTGGATTTAACACCTTGGAAGGAGCTGAAAAGGAGGATCACATTTAATAAGCTTTTCTCTGAGTGTTGCTTGACGCTCCTACCTGGAACATCAGCCTGCGGTATATCACCTCAGGTGAAGCAGTATGAAGTACCGTGTTACACCTGCTTCCTGTGTGCCTTAAGGGATTTCCTGCTTTTCTGGGTTTTTTTTTTGTTGTTGTTGTTTCTGTTACTGCACTCTATAAATAATGGATGTTTCAGCCTGAATTTCTAACAGGATAATTCTTTTCTCACTTTTAGATCAGACCGCAACTTCTCTGAGCTCTCTGACCGAAGATGAGCAGACCAAACAGGTTCTGGAGCTCTCTGAGGAGCTGAGCAGAAGAGTAGGATGTATGGATGCCTCAACCCTACCAGCAGGGTAAGCGCTGAAGCAGAATATCTGAAACAAGTCCGAAATAAATAATATAATACATGGGTGCCGATTTATGCTTATGCCGCTGGGTACCCAGACTCCGTCACACTCCTACTCCCCCTCAAATAAAACGCACGTGCAAATACAGTATTAGCCAAATATAAACAACAGTAGGAGCCTAGTCACCACTGTGCATGAGCAAATGATAATGGGCTAAGATAACATTCACGCACACAACAAATGCATGAAATCATTGTTTCTCTCATTGCATTAATTATATTTGGTGTTTTCTTTTTTGAGAGTGTGTATTTTTCCGACGGTGCGTTCGATGAATTCATTGAATTCACAAACATTATTCGTGTCTCGTGAAGAGAAATGCACAGATTGCATGATCAGTGGTTTACTAAATAAAATAAATAAATACCTAAGCAATAAACTCAAAAAACTATTCAATAATATAATAAATAACCAGACAACTGGCTGACTATTATCACCTCGAAAATGGTGTCTAATGAAACAAAGATTAATCTGTAATTTCTTGACAAGACAAACTCAATCTGGTGGCTGAAATCTTCTGGCCACATTAAACCCAGGAGAAAAGACAGTTCTACAGAAAGAGCACTAGAGATTAGCATTTCGATTTGCGACGGGACAAAGTTTGAGCGCGAGCAGGAGAGGTTTTTTGGGGGGTTTTCTGAGAGCGAAAAAAAGTCTGCGTGCGAGCTGAGAGATTTGTGAGATTCGCGAGTTACAATAATGCGCTCTCGACATTTGTCAATGAAATAATAACGTCATAGAAACTGCTTCACATGAACCGCAAGAACGAAACAAAACATCTATCTTATATCTAGCATCTGTGCCAGACTGCTTGTCTGCCTCTTTGCCTAATTGTTCTTGTCTGTCTATTATCTAACCAGGGAAGGTTCTCCTGCTCTGCTCACTGGGAAGGTTAACCAGCTGGAGCTCATTCTCCGACAGCTGCAGTACGACCTAAGAAAGGTAAAAGTCTCAAACATAATAACAGGCCTTTAACGGGCCAACATAATGGTTAAACAAATCCTTAACATAGCTGAACAAGCACTGTTAGCAGCATTCACCTGAAGGCAATTATTTGTAATCACATGCTTTGTTATTGTCCTCCAAAGGAGCAAGAAGACAAGGCTATGCTGCAGGAACAGGTTCAGCACCTTCGTCAAGACAACCTTCGACTGCATGAAGAGAGCCAGACGGCGGCCGCGCAGCTGAGGAGATTTACTGAATTGTTTCTGAACACAATGGACAAGAAACCTTGAGCTGAAGTAGTCCATAACTTCCCCTTCTCGTGCTTCGCAAACTACATACCCCAAGGATAATTAGTCCAGCATACTGTTAAAAAAAAAAAGATGTTAGAGGAGAAATTTCAGCATTTGAATGTGAATGTGTGCAGAGCTAATACGCTAACACACTAAAAACTGAGTCATAGTTGGTGGCAGGACATGAGAATGTGAATGAGAAAAGGGAGAGAAAGAAATTAAATATGTGGTAAGGGCTGGAAGGGAAAACATGAAATGGTTTATGACCAGTCGAAGGGTGCGAACGCGTCACGATCGTGAAAGTGAATGTAATGCAATAAGCCGTGATTTCTTTCTAAAATCTTTGGTTCCTTGGGCTTAACATCTTCAAAGCTACCGCCGTAACTCAAGTCCAATCCCGGCTTTGTGGCTGTCCACCTCCGTCGTTTGTCGAAACGTAGACCAGCCAGATGCAACGTTCCTTAGTGTCCAAAGCTCCCCAAGACTTGGTGTGCTGTATACCCGTTTTGAAATGCGTTTTTTTTTTTTTTTGTAAGTAACCCATTGAAACAAATGTTGTAGCAATACTTTTGCTGATGCTGTAATCACTGAATTGTTCGATAAGATTAGCACTGAGTGTGATTTGGCTGTATTCAAAAAGTTTTACGTAGAAAAAAAACAAAACAAAAAAAAAATAAGTCTTTCGTGTGCCTGATGTTATTGGTGGTAAAAGGATTGTTCCTTCAGTTGTTTTCGTTAATTCATTTAACTGTCTGAGCGCGTACAAAATCCATCCCCACAGCTCTTATCTGTTAGGCTGTCAACTGACTCTGTAACTGGCTTTGTTTTACCCAAACAACAGATGTTAAACGTTTGAACTCGTGTGGATGGGCCAGTACACACAGACTAGCACCTGTAAACCACTTAAAATAAAAGCCAAATTCTGCTTGTTGGTGTACCTCAGAAAAGTGTCTCGTACCTTCGCCCTCTTATTTAAGCTTATTTAACCTAAGATTGTTATTTTAATAAGAGTATTTTCCTTTTCTGCACTAAAAAAAAAAAAAAAAAGAGTAATGGCTCCATGTGGCAGTACTTTGTATACTTGTGTACCATGTCAGCAGTACTGTGTATAGCTTGGCTGAGAGATAACTGTAAACATAAAATGGTTTATTTCTGGGAGGTTCAGATGTTTGGATGCTGCTAGAGGACAGGATGTTGTTTTTTATGGCCTTTTAAAGATGTTTTTATTTCTTTGTAAATGTTTCGTTGAGGTTGGGATGAAAAGCTTACCTTTGTAAAATAAAGTTTAGGATGTCAATAAAGTAAGACTTGTGTCCTTTTAATACTGAGTTGGTGTTGTATTTCTTAAATATTGCAATATACGGCAGAAAAAGGGAAATAAATGCGAATTATATATGCATAGAATGGCAAAATATATAGGATCAAATGGCAGTTCATGATATGAATATGATTTAAAAATATATGAATATTAATAAGGAATACGTTTCAGTGTTTAATTTCAGGAACACTATTGATTTTGGTACTGTGTTGGGCGATGGCCAATGTAAAATTTGCAAATGTTGGATTAAATGAATATTAATTGATTAAAATGAACTTGTGAACTCGATACACATCTTTGCTTCTTTTAAAAGCCAGTGGATGATCGATGCTGGATTGTAATATTGATCATAGATGTTGGAAGCTGGGAAGCTCTGAATGACAAAGTACGAACATCCCTGGAGCTCTCCACAATGTCACTGGTTAGAAACATGAACAAGAAGAACTAACCTATCTAACAATTCAGGAGTTGTTTGTGACATTTTAAATCTTTGGCTGTAGTGTTTTTTTTTATAGATTAAGATGGATGAAAAGCTGAGAAGATGGAGAAACACACACGCACAGGGAGCTGAAATGTACAATAGTCAATGACCCATTTCAGGAGTGTTATTCGAGGAAAATCAATACATTTCTTCTTTCGCTTGTTATGATTGAGGAGAACAGAAATGGCAGCACTGCCCTACATCCGTGAGGAACCAATGGAAAAATGTCAACCTTCTTAGGTGACCTGTAATGGATGGCATGGACCAAGGTGCCTTTACTCCTGTGGGAACTGATAAACTGACAAACAGTGTGGTGTATAATTGATGGTCATTCCAAGATCCTTCGAACAAGATTGGTCAATGTATCTTTTCTTGAGCACAGAACAATAACTAAGGGCTAAACTGGGATTTCGGAAATAGGGGAACCCTAAAAGCTGAACGTGATTCTAATGACCCTCTCGAAGGGGTTGACGAAGAAACTGCTTTTTTTTTTTTTAATTTATTAAATCAGTTTGGATGTCCAAACTGCTGATAAACGGAAGACAGTCATAATCAGACATGTAATACGCCAGAGGAAAATCTCTAGAAAATTGTTCTGTCATTGCAGTTATATTTTTTTAAGGTTTGGCAATCATAATTATGACATGAAACATGAAAATGATGAGATACTAAGTCATAATTATTAGATAAAATGTTAAAATTATCACCAAAAGGAATAAGTATGAGTCAAAATTATGACAGACATCATTTTGACAAAAAAAAAAAAAAAATGCATTCAATTATGGGAAAAAAATACTTTATATCAATTTATCGTTATAATTCTGACTATGGGTATGTTTTGTTTTTGACTTTTGTAATAATTTTTCATGACTTTAAATTTCATAATTCTCATAATTTGTTTAGTATGTCACAATTTCAACTTTGTCATCATTATAATTTACCAAAGCACGATTCTTTTCTTATGTTGCAGAAATGGGCTTCCATATTAAAGAGCCACCAATAGATGAAGAAAGTTATACTTACTTTTTCCTCAATCACGTATTGCAGCTCCCAAATGAGGTGCACGTTTTTTATTGGCATTTGATTGGAGATAGAAATCAGCATCAGTTTTATTGCTTTTGCTTTGCATTATGCCTTGCATGTTTCCTCATGCATCTTAACTATTTTAATGTGTGGTTGTGCACGCATGCATGCATGTTACATTATTAACATCATTAAAAAGCCATGGTTCAGGTCTTGCTGCAGGGTTCACATGAAGGTCAATGAATGTCAGCTGAAGCACACCATTTATGTGTCATCTTTTTAATTTATTAGCGATGTCAGGCATGCCATGATGCTCTTGTTGTGAAAATCTGGGATATATTTAGGTTGCAATTGTTCAAGCACGCTTGCAAATCAGAGATTGCTGCACAAATTGAAAAGATAAAAGCACAATAATCACACATTATTCTCAGACCTCAAACATGTGGTTTTACTCACAATCAGTTTGTTTTACACTGAGTGTTTTGTAGTGTGGTGCTTTATAGTCCAGTACTTCTGAGGTATTCTTCACATAACAGTGCCACCAAGAAGGCTCAGCAAAAATGTTCAGGTCCAACCACAACTTTGAGGAAAACTGCTGAGCGAGTCAATCTCACTGCCTCCGGGAAAGAAATCAAATGCTCCTGTCATTAGAAAGCTTCAGTGCTTGGCATCAAGATAAATGACGGATGTGAATTCACAGATTGCAGTTATTTGCACGTGCCACAAGAAATCTTTGCTTTCTTAGCTATAAATTTGGCACAGCCATACCGTGTGTTACATGTCATAGAACAACCACAACACTTGATTAGAGACTGAAAAACCACATTAAGCTGCGAGATCAGTGTCAAAGCTGAACTGAATCCTTTTTATATTTGGTACTGTAACCGTAACTGAAGTGCCATAAATGGTTGGATATGCCTCTTCATCCCCCCTGATGCTTGTTATTTCTCCTTTAGATACGGTATGATGTACGTAGACTGTCAAACGTAACGGATATTTGTGAAAATAGACACAGCCGCACTTTACCTGAATCTGGAGTGCCTCTGGGCTCTGCTTTAGGTCCGCCCTACGTTTCGCTAACAAGTGGCAATAATAGTTCATCAAAGGCTACGTGTAAGCCTTAATGAATTCTTTTGATCTATCTCTGTTTGCTGTTCAATGATGAATACATGCTTTTTAAGGTATCCATGGTTTTAGGGTGAGCCAGAGGGGCTGAAATTGTAAAATGAGAAATTATTTGACATACACTATATTTCCAAAAGTAGAAACCTTTTCTACTTAACAGGCTTGGCAACTGCAACACACATTGCTATCACGTTAATAAAATTAAGCCATGCTATCAACTTTTTAGTAAAAAACCAGTGTCAGATCTCACTTCACTGATGCCTTTGTGACTGAACAAGAGCAAATATTTTTGCTGTTATAGCAGCAAAGGTGTGGCTACATTCATATTAGTATCCATGATTTTGAAATTAAACATTTAAAAGCACATATGGATGTATATTCAGGTGGCCACATAATTTTGTAGAGTAGCTGATTGTTTGGCCAGAATGACAAAATGTTGCACTACGGAACTGCAACTTCTCTATCGCCATCTGTGGTTGAAACATAAAATTGCAAGTTACCTGCGAAGTGATTTTTACATCAAGGACGAATGACGTACACCTTAAATTTCATATCAGATCTGACCCAACCACTCAAAATATAAATTAAGTTAATATAACAATATATATATATATATATATATATATATATATATATATATATATATATATATATATATAAAGATATTTTAAAAATATTAACCAACCATGAGTCATCAGAACTAAAAAACTACAACTTTGTAAATCTGGCTCTTACTCTAATGGCAAATCTCCTTCTGAATTGCCACACGAAGGGGCACAGGAGCACGTAGGGAGAATTCAAATCTTGCCCAAGGCAGCTGAAGGTAACTTTGTTTGTCGTCTCCCGAGGGTGACCTGGTTGCCTTGCCAACAAAGCATGTAATTGGAAATGAAGCGGCCGCACTGCCAAGCCGTCTTTGCTGATCAACCATTGTGTGATGCCTCACACAGACGCACACACATTTCGTTCAAAGCACAGTGACTGATGTGCAAAAGCTGGCTGTTTGTAACGTACTAATGCCCCCTTGCTTCCTCCATCTTGACATCATGAATGTTTAAACTCTTCCCAAAAGCACTTTATTTTGTATATGGCTTAAGTGCACACCTATCTGTTAAAGTGGAGGATAAAACATGTCCAACAGGAAGTACAACACTGATTTCAGTTTTCAGAGTACAAAAGTGTGTTAAGGGTTACTCTATAAAAGAAGCTGACTTGGTGACTTTTCCCCCAAGAGGCAGCGCATGAGACGCACTGATGCTGAAGCCCACAAACTTGGTGCTTCTAGAACTCAGAAATGGCATTAAATAACCAGACACATCAGCTCCAAGAACTTTTCTACTGTTTTTCCCCCCCGTCGTAGCTCATGCTATAAATCATGAAAATCCATTCGCTACAAGAAAATTTTTGTTCTGCCTCTGAAACTCAAAAGTCCAAATAATATACTGTGGCTCAGATACTTGCCTCATCCTGCAAGAGTATGTTCTGCAGCATTGTTGACTCTGAACTTTATACGTCAGTTTGAATATATCTGCAAATCAGAGCACACAGCAGCAAAGGTCATGGATGAACAAGATGAATCTTCCTCTAAGCTGTCTTCCCTTCTGGCATCAGTCTATGCCATGCCTCCCCTGCTGAAAAATGCATACTGAAAATGAATCTTTTTCAAACAGACTGTCTTATTGAAGTAAAACTCCTCAATCGCATATCCCAATCTTCAATGCATGCCAAAAGGCCAAGAAAAGAACAAAATAAAATGAAAAGAAGACGTGTTTTTCATCTGAGGCACTGCTTTCTTTTTTTGCCCCTATGGTTCTGAATGAGTGAGTCTTTGCTTGGGGCAAGGTGATCTTCAGTATTTGAATGAAAGATACATGAACACCATTTTAACCAAGGTTGCTCAAGGAAAACTCCAAGTCATACCTGGGGATATTGGATTCGGTTCTGGACGTGTGTGCGTGTGAGGGGCTTCAGGGAATCTAACAGCCTTTATGATTTGATTTTGCATTATATTTTATTAAAATGATATCAAATAGTCATTTTATCTATTCAAATATTTCCATAATGGGCGAAGTATACAAATCCTGCAGCTTGAGTTGAAGAAAGCTTGATGGAATGACTATCGCTTATTGATTTATTTTTTATTCATTGCTATTTAATATTCAACATTCTCCTGCTCAAAATACCTGTGATTATTATCAATTATTAACATGCAGCGCAATCGTGCTTAAGGATCATATTACTCCTGGTTCAGTGATTTGTTAACTAGAGACACGCTCCAAGCGAATCGTTGAATCATTGAGTTGTCAACTGCTGCAATTGCATCAGTGTAATGAACCGGTTCAATGAAAAGAATCGACTCAAGAGAATGATACGTTCAATTTGATGTTGGTATCCGGAGTCCGGACTCGGAAAATGAGGTGCTTCTCGCTTCTTTTCCTCGCGTCTCAGCTCCACCCTCTCTTAGGATGCAAGAAAAGAATATGTGGACGGAGGAGCTGAAGGAAAGCGTAAGTGTTTATGATGTTGAAGTTTGTTTAAGAAATTCAGAAGTTTCCTGAGGAGGCATGAGCGTGTTCGCTCGCATTCTTAAAGGTACAATATGTAAAGATTTTTGCAGTAAAATATCCAAAAACCACTATGCCAGTGTTATATATTTTGTTCAGTTGAGTATTTATAGTATCCCAAATGTTTCCAACTCTTTGTAAATCATGAGAAAATTGTGTTTTTAACCAAGGCTCCGGGACGTGTGCGGGAATAACCTGTCAATGACGTCATATCCGCGTTACCCTCGGTTTCTGCTTTTACTGCCGTAGAAACCATGAAAACACATTTTCATGGACAAATACGGAAATAGTAGTTGTAGCGTCTACCAAGCAGCTAGCTTGTTTCGTGCAGTCCTTATGGAATACAATTATTCTTCAGTGTTTGTAGCTGGTTGTGTCAACAAAGACAAGTCATAACAAGTTTAAACGTCAACCAAATGACCCAAAAAGATTTTGGGGCAAGAAGAGAAATAAAACAAGGATCAACATCGGTGTCGCATTTCCTAAATGGAGAGAACTGCATTACACACTTCAACTAGACAGAGACGCCGATCTTGGTGTATGCAAAAAAAAAAAAAGAAGATATTTATAAAACCATGCATGCACCCGAACCTGCGCAAAAATCCCTTTATAAATCCCAGTCGGCGGAAGATTGTCCGTACGTGCATCTCCACCCTGT
Organism: Opsariichthys bidens; assembly: GCA_037194245.1. Classification (NCBI taxonomy): domain Eukaryota; kingdom Metazoa; phylum Chordata; class Actinopteri; order Cypriniformes; family Xenocyprididae; genus Opsariichthys; species Opsariichthys bidens. Next base: position 10,844,876 of record CM074299.1, read on the forward strand.
CTCCTTCCCGAAATCACCATATGTGGAGCTTACAACGCCTAGTTTTACTATGCATAACCTCATCTGCATATCATTTCCATGCATATCCTCATCCATGACACCATTGTTAACACCGTCAAAAGTGCAAGACATTGGGAAATATTACATACGGACTATAAATGCCATTTGTGCCATACATATTACCAAAAATCATCTAGTATCCTTGTTGTTTTATAATAAATACATCAATATATCAATATAATAAATAGAAAAACAAAAAATTGTAGTTACAAAATAGCTTACTTCTCAGATAAAGTTTTTAGAAATTGATTCATTAATTTCCACTGTCCAAATAGTATTTGAATTGTTTTAAACAATTCGAATGAAATCGAATTTATAAAGTTTTGCTAATAAGGTGAACACATCTCTTAGGATGTTTAGGCTATTTTAGTGGATACAGATATAGGCCTACTCATTGACTCGGCGCTTCACTGACAAAGTATTTTAAAAAGGAAACGTATAAATCTTACCGTTTTCTTCAAGTTGTGTCATTCAAATACAGTGGTATTATTCATAATTGTTTGAAGATGCCTGTAAACAACATCAACGGTCCGTGCAGCTGCGGTTGTACAGTAAGATCTTATCATTGAACCTATTCAAAACAACCATCGAATCCAGCAGTGTCTTTCATTATATCGCAGTAAGTGTGCATCACTGATCATCGCTCTCACTCTCGAAGAGGAATTCTTGTGCTCCTATCACTCCTCACTGTCAATGAAACAGCTTGTCACAGGAAAAGTGATCAAAAGTAGCACATACACTATCTAAATCCATATCATTTTTGTTTATCTTCTGCGCAATGACTTAATGTAATTTTAGGGCTTATTGCCATTAAAGTGGAATATTAATGTAAAAAAAGTATCAATATGAAAACAGAGTTTAAAATCCTTCTGTTTACTTCATTACTTTTCTCACTCTAGTAAAGGTGTTCGTACGGATGGGTCAGAGTTTGTGTGAAAGTGCGCAAATTTTCCCGCCAAGTTTGTCTTTATAAATCCCATCGTTTGCGTAAGAAGTAGCGTACGCCTCTTTCAGGACATGTTTTGTGCGTACGCAACGGTTAAATCTCAATCTCCCTGTTGCTTTAACAAGAGTTCGAATCCCTCAGTTCCCGCCATCTCCGAAATGCCAAGCCAATGTTGATTCTCGTTTTATTACAAGCTCTGTCGAATTCTCCTTTTGCCACAGACTCTCCTCTGCTCAACATTTGTTAAAAACAGGTGATTCCGTGGAGTTTCGCGTTAAAGTGTCTTTCGTGTTTCTTGCTCATTGTGACAATTAAGCTCTGCTTCTCCCACACCATACACACATCAAAGTACCCAGAGCAACTTCACATATTTACGGATACGACAAGATATACAGGCAACTAGCGTATGTACTCAATTTCCCACAAAAAGCATCCCATCAGGTCTAAAATATAAAAACTCGTAATAGGCTAGCCATAGTGAATCAGGGTAAGACGAAGACACGTTTTGGAAGAAGGATTGATGATGACTGATGCATTGAAAGTTACACAGTGTACCTATAATGATAGACCTACCAAATTTCTCTTATGATATTAAAATATAACAGAGTAGAATATTTACAGATCTCAGACTGGCTCTCTCGGAATGCCATCCATTTAGTGAAACATTGCGTCGCGCCCGCTTGAGGTTGCCATGGCATTTACATTAAGTGGTATCTTCTCTCTTCATTCCCTGTCTCTTTATTGTAAAGGGCGACTTTCCATCCGCCCAGCGGGACACAGGATTTAATTGCTTCCTTCTTGGACGCTCCGGTCCGGTATTCTGTTTTGTGTGGTTGTCACAGGCCGGTTTCGCCAGTGGTGAGAACATTTATCAAGAGCATTTATTTATATTGTTTACACAGGGCGGCCCACTGCGCACATTCTGAAACACATTTGGACTCTCCAGCTGAGACCCATGAAAAATTTGCATTTGTGTTTTGTTAATGCCTCGCAGAGAGTTTTGTGAAAAGCTTTAGGCAGTTCCTCCCCCTTCAATGGGGAGCTCTCTCTTGGCCAGCTTTGTGATAAGGCAAACGGCACACATTTGCATAAAGGCAAATTTACATAGGCAAACTCACTGTCGCTACTGTCTGACTCGGGGAACCTTAACCAACGGTGGCACAATATTACTCTTCTTCGTGTGAATAGAGCGATGACACATGCACATTGTAGTCTGTTCCAGTTTCACAACAACGGGAAAAACAAAAGGAACCAGCCACAAAAGGAAAAGCGTTAGCAGCGCGAGGGGAGCCACTGTAGCTGTGGGGTATCCGAGCATGACTATATCCAGATAAGAGGCGAATACAACAGCGCTAAGGTGGACAGAGACATATGGACGCTCCCGTTACTGATACTCATGTCGGCGCGCAGCGGCAGTCACTTGGATCCCACTGATTTACAGGTTCAGGCACAAACAGAAGCCACAGCTTTACATGAGAGCGGCGAGACTGACAGCCGCTAACACAGACACAGCGTGGTGTTGCCGGAGGGTGAAATAACAGTCGCTCATTGGGTCTCAGTATGGGAACAAAATGCAGCAGAGGAGCAGCACAGATAGAGATGTTGACAGGGTCGAAGACGCATCTTCTCAAAATGGCCTGTGAGGAACCAAAATGTATGTCCCACGGGTACGGAAAACCCCTATAGCATTTCTCACCACTATGGAGAATACTTTGTCACCAACACTATATTGGATAAAGTAGCAGAATCACAGTTTTTAAAATTAGGCTGTTTTCACAGTTAAGTGAACATCGTGTGAAACTCGAGGTTGTTTTATTTTAGTTTTATTTGGTAATGAATTTCTAGATTTGTTTTTGTTACCACAGTATTCTTCATTTCACTTTCCAGTCTTCTGCAAAATCCCTTAAAGAATATTCCTTAATGACATCATCCTTCAGGAAGTGACATCATACAGTAGTTTTGATTAATTCTGTGATGTTTTGATGTTTTAGTTGGTTTTTCACTCTCTCTACATCATGTTTAATAAAATGACATACAAAATTAATGACATGTATTGAAAATTACCTTCAAGAAGTCAGTTTCGTTGAAGATAACTCTCGATACATTACTGAGCAATGACTTAAGCTCTTTATTTCCATCCTTCTTGCTAATTCTCGTGTCATTTTATTAAAGCTGAAGTGCCCGACCTTCAACTTTTCCTTTATGGCAATGCTTTCTTAAATTCTAACATAACATATGCATATTTATTTAAAAAAGCTGCTGCATTACAGGAATGTCACACCTACAATATCTGTATCAAACGTTCACACAGAATCTGCACACTTTTCCTCACATTTTACACTCTGATGAAGGAAATATTTAGTGAACAAACATGCAAGAGAGATGTGTAGAACTTTGCAGATGATAGAATTGTTTGTGAAATCTGCTGAGCTTTTTGCGGACTCTGATTTCGTGAAGGCCTGCTCATCAGTCCATGGTGTCGCAGCACATAAAAATCAGGTCATGAAGTACTGTATATCTCAAGTTGGCTCAATGATTTTCCTTCCCTAAATACAGTGACTCACATATATAGGCATACTGAAATCGCTGCAATGCAACACTCGCTAATGAAGTGAGTCAGGAGAGGCAGGTGGTGAATCTACATACTGACATTAATGTTTCATGAACAGGGCCCGGGGAAAGGGCAAAGATATATTTCCATAAGCTTTCCAGAACTATCATCTCAGCGTGTTGTTCCTCTGAGACCGTTTTCTTTTTTTAGAAGTTGCTATTACTCTTCTGCTGAAACAAACTCCTTTGAAATTCAGTTCCATTTCATTTGTGTTTCATTCAGTTCCGGTTTAATACACAAGCGTAGAATTCCATCTGTGTTATCGCCTGCATGCCATCCCATTACAGAAGAGGGACAGACATTTTTTTTTGTTTTTTTGGAGATAGATACTGGCGTACATGTGGTTACCCGAAGCGAAGAATGAAGTGTTCAAAATGCAAATTGCCGTCCAGCAGATTCCAAAGGCACTAGATGCCTTAAACAGCAGATTCAGGATAAAGAGAGAGAGAGATGGAGTAACAATTCGGCTAGTGAAGACATCTCAGAACAGGTTATTGATAGTGTCAGAGTGACCCCTTCTGGCATGGAGGCTATTAGTTGAACATGAAGTCCCTGGGGTAAACGTTCCACCTAAAGAGCTTAGCTCAGCATGAGGCTGGACACACACAAACGTGCATTATATGTGCTTTTACTGCTCTAATCCATTTCTCTGTATGTTACAGCAGGATGGGAACCAAAGGTTGCTGATCATTAGCAGATGGTGCTAATTCAGCTCTCTCGGGCATGTGGGTCATACATGGAGGCGAGGCGGCTGGGTGTTCTTGCAACGCAGGCTGTTTTCCGGAAGGTATATTCATTATCCAAGGCAGTTTTTTTTTTTTTATTCCACTTTTTAAACGGGATACAAGTGGCAAATAAAATTGATAAAAAATAGTATCCTATTGATGATATCATAGATTGTTTTTTTTATAGTTTTAAACATGATATATAGACAATATTAAGATACAGATATATAAACAATATTTTCATGAAAGGCTTATTAGGTTTTATTATTATTTCTCACACATTTTAGTGTATATATTATATATATATATATATATATATTATATGTTATTACTTTGCATAATTGCTAATGCATAACTATGATCTATGCATTTAGTAAATTATAAAAAAATATAATATTATATAAAATAGAGAAAAAATGTGTACAAAATTTTATAGAATATAAAATGTGGAAAATATTTTTAGATACCATTCAAGATATTTATTATATTATATTATATACATCTTCAAAGTCACACATGCGTATTAGTTAAGAATATTTCTCCTAAATAAATAACTTTTCCTAGCTCTTCTACATAAACATCTTCTACATCAAAGAGAGCCCATGATGTGGACCTCAGATTCTCGTGTAACAAGAGAAAGCGGCGTCTCTGTGCGCACATCTCTTCTATCCTTCCCTGTAAGTAGGTCAGGAGCGTTTCTCCAGTTCTCAGGCAGCCTCTGACACACTTTTCTTGGGCATTTAGTTCATATCTTTTCTTAAGTGCTTTTGTGTGGTGATGGTCTCTAGAGATTTGCTCTTCTCCTGTTTCCTGCCCAGCCACAGACTGCTATACCCTCGGTCTATTGGTTTAGCCTCATCTGTGTCCATTAAGGCATGTTTCATTGCCACAATGACACTATATGCATTGACTTTTCCTAGCAGATAGCTATTGATATTTTCAGTATTACCTGTAATTCATAAAGCTATAAAACTATTTGTAAGTGTTTGATCATTATGACAACAAATGTTTTTTATTTATTTTATTTTAAAAAAAATCATACTGATATCTGTTAAGTGTCATTTTAGTTTGGTTGTATATTCAGAAACGTGGGAGAAACATGATCTCTATTTGAAACCCGAAAACTTGTGATACTCATTTTATCCAGAATCATGCAGCTGTACGTGATGAGGATATGTAGGATTTGATACACTTTTAAAACACATTCACAAGTATATTTTACATGGTCCTCTCTCGGTATGCATAACAATTAATTACAAAATGCTGTTCGTAATAGTTTTACATGCAGTATCACTCTGTAGGACATCTTCCCGAGAGTATTCCATGTTTCATAAACACCATGTGGCAAGAAAAAATGCTACGCAGGTCCTTTGGGGATTGTATTACACCGTATTATAAATCTATGAATCAATTTGAAATACGATAGACAGAAATCAATCCACAGTTTTGCTGATTCCCGCCTCTAATACATTATGCAATCAGGTCAGAGAAACATGGTTTATATTTTATATGGTTTGTGACTAGAGCACATGATTAAAAAATTTATAAAGAGACTCTGAGCATCCTCAGAAATGATGATTATTTGATGTTACTTATCTTTTTATATTCAAATCTATAAACAATGTATCATGGATATTAGCCTACCATGCAGCCAAATCATCTGGTCACACAGATGCTCCTACACCTGGCTGTAATGACACAATCATGAGAGAGCCACTCTCGCCCCTTGTTGATATTCTCAAAGCCTTCCGTGCGTGTGACTCACTTCGAGTTTTGAAAAGTGTTTTCTGAAGTGTTGGAAAACTACTCATCTTAAATTCCTCATCCCAGCGGGCCTCGAAACCATCTGTGATTTCAGTCTCTTCCTCTCCCTCTTTCTTCTCCTCCCTCTCTCCCACTCATTTACTCTGTCCGTATCTCTGTCCCTTTGAGAGCACGAGACATCTGGAGTTGTGCTCCTGTCTTGTTTTGCTCTAATAGAACAGGCTGTTTAGGACTCTGTTCTCCTGCCTGAATTTCATTCTCATGAATGCGATTAATAGGTCTCGCTGAGAGCCGTGTCTCCAGGTAACCTGCGCCTATGATTACCCAAAAAGCTATTTACATGGGGTTTTCAGGTGTACTTCTGTTTCAGCTTTCTTCATAATAACATCTGTGCATTTTAGGCAACGTTTATAGGGCTGATGGATAAAAAATTGAATTTTGCACCGATATTATAATTCTGGATAATGCATGATTACGATTAATTAGCAAATATTTAAATAAGTGCATCAGTATTTTCATGTTATGACTGAAAACTGATAAACCTCCTTTATTAAAATTCTATAAAATGGCGTTTAAATGAATTTAAAAAAAAAAATCCTTTTAAGTGAATTTAGGCATCACAGTGTTATAGTTATTAAAAATGGATATTCATTTTCAGATGTTTTGTTTGAGATTATTTAAGATTCATTTAAGGACTTTTAAATCACTGAGCCTCGGCCACATGCATGAACTGACATGTGAAGCCGTTTTCGTTTATATGAAATCTTTGTGTATCTCTTTATTGGCAGACTTTTTTTTATGAGAGTTTTAAATTTAAATATTTGTCATCAGCCGTCATCTGTTAGTTTGAGCCGGGGGTAAAGGCCATCTGGTAATTTCCCTCTCGGTTCAAGGGTCATCTGCATTTGTGTCCTCTGAATATTCTGTTATCTTAATGAACTCATTCTTCTCGTTTTTCACTACCTCTGCTTTCTTTGAGTTCAATAAATTCGCTGTGCAGAGTCAGTGAAATGCACTATGGTAATGATCTCCGTTTGAAAATCACATCTGCATGTGTATATATGTGTGTACTTGAGCTTGTGTGTATGTGTGCACACTTGTTCCAGAAATTCATTTATCCCCATCACCATGTGAGTGCGGATAAGGTGATGGTGGCTAGTTTGAAGAAGACTCCCTTGAAAATCTCTAAGCCCCTTTTCAAAGGATTACCCACGGTGGCGTCGAACACTCGACAATGCATGTGGAGGTACTGAGGGACTAGCCGTAAGTTTAATTAGAAACATGGAGGGAGGTCGCTGGGCTATCTGCCGAAAAAAATGAACACATTTTAGTCCCGGTCCTCGCACAGGCACTCTACTGTCAGGATGCAGGGACTTCAAAGCGAAGAGCTTGTGCGGGTAGGGTTTCAGCTCTGTTTGGTTTGCTTGGAGAGCCGTTTACAGACAGAACATGCTAGAAGCTCGGGCCGACCTTTCTCTGGGTCCTGTGCGCCGAATATAAATCATGTCAGAGTGAATATAATTGGCAACATGCACGCTGTAAAAATTTTGGGTATAACAAAGACATTTAAACGCTGGAGTAAATCCTTTAAATCAAGGCTTCCCAAACTGGGGTTTGTGAGGGAGCTGCCGGAGGGTTTTGAGTAAACATTAATATTCATTAATATTCATATGCAGATCTAGATGTTCCCACAGTGGGCTTATTTTCCCAAAACACTAATAATTAAATTATAAAATAAAATCATTTTAAAATAAAACACTTACTAAAAATATGAAACATTTTATTTATTTACCATGATATATATATATACACACGGAGCCCCTAAATTAGACATGGTGGTGGAAAAAATATGAGATGGGAGAAAAAAAAATATTTAAAAACTTTGGCGTTTGCTCGCAAAACTTTTGTGATCCCCCGAGAAAAATTGCACTCGCTCGCAAAAAGTTTTGCAAGCGAACGCACAGTTTCTCAAGGGGTTGGAAACATTTCGCAAGCAAACGCAACACTGACATAATTTTCATATAAGTTTCTCGGGAGAAACACTGACACATAATTTTGCCTTCCATCTCATATTTTATTACCACCATGTCCCTTTAGGGGCTCAGTAGGCCTACTGTCAACCGACATCGGAGAACCATGAACATGCAGATGTGTTGTTAAATTATTGACATATTACTTACAGAGTGCTTGAAGTAAATATTTTAGTTTAGGGGTTCAGATGACACTGCTGTGAACAAGAAACACGTTCATGATTTTGTTTGCCCATATAATCTTTAAGCTATTATTGTTAAATGTATTTGGCTTGCTGTCCGCAGTGGAGGGGCTTGAGGAACCAGTTTCAACTTGAGCTAAGATATGCCCCCAGTGGGACTACCAATGCTTGGAAGATGAGTCTGGTAGCAAGACGCCTAAATTATGTTAATGGGGTTGGGGAGGTGGAGGGATGCCAGAACAGCTGATGCTGAGGTAAGCGGCTGCTTATATAATTAACTGAAATATCACTCTTCCCGGAGTTACGTTTGGGAACTTCACCAGTTGAATACTTTTGGTGTCCGTTTTTTTGGTGTCTGTGTATGGCGATTTCAAATAAAACACAGTTGAAAACGTATTCTTTTGCTTATGCTTGCAAAGTTGCTCATAAGCAAAGTGTGCTCTCTTTGAGGGTTGCCATGTCTGCTTTCTTTTAAGCATCTTCGCTAATAAATAGTTGCATTTTTTTTTCTTTGTGGTTATTTATAGAGTAACGCTGTCCATAATGTTGCATAATGTGGCTGGTAAGTACAATTAAAAGGTTAAATGACAAATTTAGACAGCTAAACAAATTTAGCAGCTGTAGTATACACATGACCGATGATTCTTGCCGTTCGTGTAATTAATCTAATTAGCTGATATCACAGTAAGGTACAAGCAACATTTTGGTTGTTTCTAAAGATTTTGCTTGTGACAAACAAAATTAGGTTCTTTGATATTTAGATTCAAGTGAGCAAGCTTTGTGGCAATAACATCTGATCAAGTTTCACAAATTTCTCCTTAAGGGGATTATTCAAATTTTCTAGTCACTGTAATCTCGCTCCATTTATAACACAAGAAGCTTGGCTTTGGAAATGGCATCATTTGCAGTGGGTTTATCTCCTGAGGTGCCAAGCAGAATGTTTAATAATTACCTATGAAATCTTGTCCCTGGTGCTCAAGGAGAAATAGACTGATTGTTTTTTGGAGGAACAAAAAAAAAAACCCTGGAGCATCAATATCAACAGGAAGCAGAAATTGGTTATTACATAGCTCTCATAATTTGGATGTCAGGCAGTCTTGTATAAACAAACACATACAAACACAAACTACATCCACATCAACTTTTTATAAACTTGCCACTATTGATTCCTCGTCTATGAAACCATTAATGTCAGAGAGAAAATAGACCTTGCACACTCACATCTATTCATCTCAGTGATTACTGGTGTGACTACTAGCTTATATTTGGATTGGTTGGAAATTGACATTTATTATTTTTGATGACAAAATGCACAGGCGGCGGACTCCATCATTGTCATCTTCCTTTCCCACTGAGAGTAACAAGCAATTCAGACTCTGAGGAATCTCTGCTACTCAAATCAGAGTTTATTACTAAGCGCGTTTGAGAATTGCAGTCCACCGTCTCTCAGGATGGATGTGCTGAGGTAAAGCGCTGGAGTAATTTGTGGATGTGCTGAATTCAAGGTCATGTTTTTGATTCAAGATATGCTGAACAATCACAGATTTTGCATCGCTAGTGAAACGGGAGCCTGGGGCCTCTGCGGATATACTGTAAGAAACATCATTCCTATAATAAATAATGATAAAAAAATAACCAAAGGTAGATTAGATATTGTAGTATTTTTTGGTTGACTTTCTATTCTGAAGTTCTAACAACTTTTACCTTATAGGGACACATTCAAAACCTGACCTATGTGGCCAGCTCAATTTACTTAAAATATCCACAGAATTACATAAGACAATGCTCAAAAATACAGAATTTGTCCCAACATTTGACATTATGTGGAATCCATTAGAATTTGCAGAATCTATTTGTGTTATTGCTAAAAGGATCTATTTGTGTTATTGGTATTGCTGATGGGGTCCTGGCAGCTGATGATGAAGGTTTGGATCTTCCTGATGCTCATTTTGGTCCACCTCCAGGTTTCAGCTCCATACAGTATGACACTGACTTCATACTGCTCTTGCTTTGCCAATCCTTGCTTCATCCTTGACATTTGTGTCTGTGCTGCCCTGTTGGTCCAAGGGACTTCCATCAGCATGACTGGATACTTGCTCATGGAGTTTATCTTGAGGATCATGGTCTTATCTCTGGTAACACTGAGGTCAATCTGAGATGAAATAGTTGTCACTACATCAGTCTTGTCTTGCACCTGCTGTTTATTGTGGTAGAGAAGTACAAGGTCACCAGCAAAGTCCAGGTCCTTGAGCTGGATCCACAAGGTCCACTGGATTCCATTCCTTCACTCTCTAGTGGATTCCTTCATAATCCTAATCAATAGCAAAAAGAAATAGAAAGGGTGACAACAGACAACGTTGTCTAACTCCTGTTTTCACCTGGAAGCTGTTGTTGAGCTGCCCTCCATCGATGACTCTACAAGACATTACATCATAAGATTTCCTAATCGGGTTAACCGACTCAACTTGGATGCCATAGTGGTGAAGGAGTTTCCAAAAGGGTCTCTTAATCTAAAATGTAAAACACCTTCTCATAGCTGACGAAGTTGATATACAAGGAGGAATTCCACTTTAGGGATTGTTCGACTACGATGAGGAGGATTGTGATCTGGTCTGTGCATTATCTATTCTGCAGGAAACCAGCTGGTTGATCTCGAAGCTGTGGGTTGACGATGTCCTCCATTCCCTCAAGGAGCATTCTATTGAACCTTCCCTGGTACAGACAGGAGTGTGATGCCACTACATTTGGCACAATTCCTGAGGTCACCTTTCTCGGGAAACTTTACAAGGTATCCCTACTTCCAGAATCTTCTCTTCTTCCCAGATCCTCTCAAAGAGGGGATACATCGTCTCCACTGATGCATCCAAGTCTGCTTTCAGGGCCTCTGCTTGGATGTCATCAGGTCCAGCCCCCTTCCCATTCTTCAACAGGGTGTTGTCTTTCCTGATTTCATCTCTAGAGTTGATGGGTAGGTCTGAGATGGCTGGGTCGATTTCTGGTGGATTTGGTGGAGCGAGTCTATTCAAGAGTTCTCCAAAGTGCTCGGCCCACCTGTCTCTTCTGCTACTCTATCCCTTTGATGGTCTTTCCACGTTTGTCCTTGACAGGCCTGGCTTGCTGAAATTTCCAGACAGTCGCTTGGTGATGTCATACATTTGTTTCATATTGCCACTGTATAATGCCTGTTCTGCTTCAGCTGCCAGTCCACTAACATAGTTTTTCTTATCCTTCTTAATGCACCTCTTCACTGCTTTGTGGACTTTTGCGTAATCTCTTTGAGCCTTGACTTTTGAGCCTGGTCGTACTACTAACTCCACCTTTTGGGTCTCTCAGGACCAACTGCCTGTCAAATGAAAGAGGAGATATGGGCATAGGGCCCCACACCATAAAAACAAGCTTGCTACACAAACGTGCCACAATAGGGAAGAAAAATGATTGAAATTCCCATTGCATGCCAACTTTAAGTACTGACCCACCCCTTTCAAAACTTTTAAACACCAACCTGCCAAAAATACCCGACCCCTTTATCAGAAATGCTGAAGTGTACTTTGCAAAAGGCTCTCCATTGGACATCATAAATGATGCAGGCAGTGGATATATAGCTTATAATTGGTAGCTCTTAGTTCATGGGAAATATTGCCCATGGAAATATAAAACCTAAGATGGTGGGAAACCATTTTTTCATTAACTTGTTTATTTGAGCAAGACTATAAAAATTGTTTTAGAAATCTGCCAAGGAAATATTTATATTTAGTTCCTGGGAGCTTGATACATATTTTAGCATTACAGATTCTGTACACCTCAGCAATCACCCAGAACAACACCATAGTGAGTTTTTAACAGAAAAGCACATTTTGTTCAGAAAATGAAAAAATAAAAAATCTAGTTCTTGTTGCAATTGCAATTATTTTACCCTGATCTCATGAGGCAAAACGTAGCTATGAATAAGTTTTCCCAAAACACTGACCTGCAGGTACAAATCCACATTTTCTCATGAGAGTGGGCAGAATTAATTATGCCAGTCCATGCTGTTGCAGGCCATTTTAGATATTAAACCAGATTTATGGTATGCCCATATCAATTTTTTAGTCTGAAACTTCATGATGTCCTCATACATGTCTCAAATTGTGACTTGTAGGTTCAATAATATCTGTAAATGGACACTGTAAATGTCAAGTGTTGGATCTTTGGAACATAAAGTTGGCATGTAGCATCTTACAATAACAAACTCTCCCGCCATAAAACTCCTAACGGACCCTGGTCCAGTCACACACTATAGATATCAGGCACTGTTAAACTAAGTAAACAAATTCATGAGCAAATATGATTCATGCAGCCCCACTGTCAGACAGAGAAGGACACAATTCCCACTGGGAGCTTAACTAACCTTAGCTGTTTGCCAGGTCATTCCTGCAGGGCCTGGGAGGCCAAACTAAAGCCAACCCAAAATACTGTATTCCACAGCCCGTTCCCATGCAGCTCATTCTAGATGTGACAGAATTAGACCTTTCGTCTCCAACACTTCAGAACAAGACCGGCCTGCGTTGGAAAATTAGCCTTATAAAGAGGACATAGACTGAAAGGGTGTGTTGTTAACTTTTGGAGATGTCAGGGTTGGGAGTGCAATAACAGCTCTGGGCAAATATGTTTAGATGTCTTTGAGACATTGTTGATGAGTCAGATGTTCATCTGCTGAAAATATTCAGACCTCCCCTGCAGTGTCATTGTTCTGGCTGCAAACCAAGAGAAGCAATTCACAAGAGCGTGAACTGACCACACATGAATTGATGCATTAAATCTGTCAATCTGTTAAAGAAATATTGAAATGAAAAATGTTAGCCACTAAAACATACCCTAGACTATTTGTGTGAAACAAAATAATCAAATGGCACTGTAAATAAAACATTTCACTTTCACATACTACAGAAGGAGCGCTCTAGTGTTTGTGGTCTGCATGTCAGATGATTAGAAATGATTCACAGCACAGTAACACTGACTAACAGATCTGACAGACACTACAGAGAGGGCCGGTAAGTGATCAAATATTATTCATTCATTCATTTAAAGTGAGCATGAAACAGAAGTTGCAATAATCTTTTATTCCCAATTGTGACATATGTCTGAGTGAAACTTCTGCCAGCACAAGAAAAAATATAGGATGGGACTTGATTTTGTCCATCGGGAATTGATTGGATCATTGAATCATTGTCGTTACCTATTGCTGTGATCTCATGTGAGTGACATGGTTGTCCCACCCTAACGTCATCAGAGAGGAAGGCCCAACAGCTTCTTCTGAAAAGAGCAAGTCTGCCACCGCCCATCCCCAGCACATTCTACCGGGCACCACTGAGAGTGTGCTGACCAACTGCATCACTGTCTGGAATGGAAACTGCAGTGTTTCAGACCCTACAGAAGACAGTGAACACAGCTGAAAATATCACCGTGTCCCTTTCCCCTCCATCCTGGATATTTTCCTTGCACGATGCTCCAGCAAAGCCACCAGCATTGTGAAGGACCTACCCACCCATCCCACACTCTCTTCCAGCTCCTGCCATCAGGAAGACAGTATAGCAGAGCAACAGAGCCTGCTCTGTCTGACTGGCCAACAGCTTCTTCCTCCAGGCTGTGAGAGGCCTGAACTCCAATCACCCTGCTCCCCTCTGAACCCAATCCAAACCCCTACATCCTGAACCAGAAACATTTCAACACCCCCTCTACCACACACTTAACCTCTTGCTGCTATTGTCCCCCAAGGAAAAGCTACTTATAGGTGGATGATATGGTTTATGTGTTTACATAAGCTATATAGGAATATGTAGATTTATGTAGGTTATACGTTTATATATTTCTTTATGATTTATGTGTTTATATGTCTGTTTATATATAGCACCGTGGTCCTGTGAGGCACTACATTTCGTTCCCTTGCATGCCTCCACATATAGCGACCTTGAAAAGAGATGTCGCTGCAAGAGGAAGGGGAGGTTACTTTCATTTAAGCTTACGAGTGCACGTGAATTTATATATATAAATATATATGTTATTACTTGGTATATTTTTGTTCCGCCAACTAAAATAGTTCCAAACAAAGCCACAGCAGAATTAACAATTAAGGTGTGGTCACATTTACCATTGTTCTGGGAATTTTCACTGGCAAAATCCAGTTATTTCAATAGGATTCCAAGCTATTTTGAATTATGCATGAAGCCTACACAACTGACAATTTTTTTGAATAAATTTAGCTATTGCGACTGCATCTTTAAGCATCTCCATGCAACACAAAGTAGTGCTGTTTTGTTCCAGAATGAATCAGTGTTTTTAATAAATTGTTTGAAAGAATGTTTCAGTGACTCTTTCATAAAGACCGTTGGTTGTTTAGTTCCTGAAAAAATCTGAAATCGTATACTTCGCTATTATATGGTATGTGACATAAGAAATATGTCCGAATTCACGGTACTCATAAAAGAGTAGGCAAAAAGTACCCGGATGACCTACTTCTTCAGGCAAGATTCTGAAGTGTGCATACGATGGACACTTTACTATCCCATGAGGCCACCAGAGAGGATTTGTGAATGGCAGAGGATTTGTGAATGGCAACGGAATTGTTGGTCACATGATAACAACAACATGACTAATGTAGTATGTCTGGATTACATTCAAACTACATACATTTATACTATATAGAACATAATTTTTTAGCGGTCGTGGAGTAATTTCTTATTCAAAATAAGTTCTTACATAAAGTATGCAATTTCAAACACAGCCAGTGTTTTGAACGAATCAACTGAGCGAATGAATCAGTGACTCTCTCTTGTTTAGTTCCTTATAAAATTTGTATTCAGTGATTCACTCATTGCTTGTCGCCACCTACTGGTGACAATGAAAGATGTGCTCATTTTTGACATTTGTCTTGCCAAGTTGTATTAGAATAACTTTTATTGGTTAATGATTGAAATTAATAAGCATTTAACACATTGATCACAAATGCCTGGAGTTTGATCTAACCAATCATAATGCCAAATTTGCCGTTTTGTCTGACAAAGCAGTCAGGGGAGATAGTAGATTAACGTAGGTGGACCACATTTCTTCTGATGTTCATTCATGTTTATTTGAAGCTATAAATTAACTAGGAGGAAGAGATGATCGGTTCACGAGCCGCTACAGCGATCTGTCATGACATATTAAAGAGTCACAAATTTTATTAATGGTATTTGTTTCATTTTTTAATTTGAGACTTTATTTTGCATCAAAAGTAACCTGCTCTGTCTTGTCTGTCGACACGTTGTCAGTGTCATCTTTGAGAACATGATGTGTGGCGTGAAAATACCAACAATAAAGGGCTGCCCCCTTTATTGTTGTCTTTGTTTATTGTCTTTGCGAACGGCCAATTGTCTCTCAAAGTCCTCTGTTTATGAGGAGAGCATCTTACTGACATTTTTACAACGAATCAGATACTGAGCGAGTAAAAGAGTGTTGAAATCCTCATTAAACATGTAGTGGTCTCTAGTGGGCCAGATCTAATGGGTTTACACTTAAATGTCTCGGATTGGCCAAGTTAAAATTTAATCTTTCAGATGTAAATCTACAAATTGACTCAAGTGCCACTGCAGAGACGAACTAAAAGCTGCTTTAACAGTTAATGTGAGGTGAGGTCAACATTCTCCATGTCAAAAAAGCGAAAGTACCATTATTCAGGCGATATTAATGTTCCAAGATCATATCTCTGTATCATACAGTCAGAGCGAGAGAGAGAGAGCACTGAAAAAGAAACAGTATGAGGTGTGGCCGTGAACATCCTTTAATTTAATGCAAAACACACTCTTTGTCTCTGTCTGCCTTTCTCTCTGTTCATCTTTTTTTATAAGCAGACTGTGCTAATGAAGTGAAAAATTTGCGCAGTCCTTGCAATATAACACCCATGAAGTCATATTTCACCTTGGACAGACTTCAGAGTAAGTTATTTCATGTCTGAATGAATATGTACTCAAGGATATATTCATCTATCCGTCTAATACAATATGAAATGTAATCCTCCTCCCAGGAGTGGATGAAGAGATAATTAGATGCTGTCTTTCCATCCATTGATGATGCTCTGTGTCTTTCTGTCTCTTTTTTCCATCACTACACTTATTGAGAAGAGAAATCTTATATTTGATTTGGTTTCCATGGCAGCACCTGGTGGGGTGTCAATACAGCAAGAGTCTGATCTGAGCGAACATCATGTTTACGTGTGAACGGAGAGTGTGTGAGAGTGTGCATGCGAGTGAGAGAGACAGACAGCGGGCTTGTGGGGATAGACGGATAGGTGTGAGCATGATCAAATTAGCACACTGGCACTTCTTCCAGTCCTCTGGAGAAAGAAGAGAACAGGTGTAGCTAAAAAATCTATCTTTTCTCCTCTTTTTTGCAGTGAAAAAAGAAAGGGAGTGAACATTATGATAATTGAGATGTTTTTAAGTTGTGTTTCTGATGCTTAATGCTTTATTTTAGCAAATAACATATATGTGATTCTGATATATTGTATAAACAGGTCTTAAAAACAGAAATAGCCTGATTTTCTTAAATGATATCTCCTTTGATTTTCATATAGACATTTTGTGACACTTTTTTTTAGATTTAGAAAAGTTTTTATTCCTTTTGGGGGGACATTTTACAGGTGCTGTGTGGTTATATCAACACTATAGCGGACAGTATGGGAGTTATATGAGGCTCACTCTGTGCATGCTGGGAAGGATTTCTTTCATGTGTGATTGTGTTTGTTGGCTGCCACTCCACATATAGTCAGAGTGCATTTGCGTTGTTCAGAGGAGTGAAGAAACCGCACTAGTCATCCAAGAAGAAAGTGGAGGAATGAACATGGCGTGAGATTTTTTTTATGTGCATGTGCATGTTGAACGGTGGAAGCACTGCTGAAGGACAATTGGGTCAACAGACCAACTCATGGAGTTTCACAGAATGTTATAGTCTAAAGCATTCAATCTACATTACCAACTCAAAGGTATAATGTTTCTGTTTACAGTAGGTTGTCTCAACAACCATCTCCATTAGATTTTACAGGACTGAAGGATTGTATTCTAAAGTCTTCATCTTAAATGATGCATGACCATATAGGATTCAAAATGCAAATAGCATAAAACATTCACATACTATCAATCAAGTAAGGTATATCTAAACTGCCTGCATGTGCTCAGTTTGCACCAGAAAGTGCATAAAATGTGTCATAGAACAATGCAGAGAGAGAGAGAACGTCACTGGATGTTAGGTTCAGCATCCAGTTCACTGTTTGGGCATGTGGATGATACTGTAAAATGACTTTCAGTGCAGAATACTGCAGCTGTGAACCATGTCAGCATTTAAGCCTCTGTTAAGGAGATATCACATGACGTTCCATGAACACAATGAAACATTTCTCACGCCACCCTGTAGGCGATGACCAGCCTGACCCCCACTGAAGCAGTCAGTCATCATTCAGATTTTAATGTGTAATGTTGGGAATATATTATGGTGAGAGCGCTTTTCTGGGTACTCAAAGCACTTTACATGTGGAAGGGGGAATCTCCTCAACCACCACCGATGTGCAGCATCCACCTTCGCGCCAGTACGCCCACCATACACCAGCTTATTGGTGGAGAGGAGACAGAGTGATGAAGCCAATCAGTAATTGGGGATGATTAGGAGGCCATGATGGACAGAGACCAGTGGGCAAATTTGTCCAGGATGCCGGGGTTACACCCCTACTCTTTTCCAAAGACATCCTGGGATTTTTAACGACCACAGGGAGTCTCGGTTTAACGTCTCATCCGAAGGACGGTGCTTTCTGATAACTGAGGCTGTTGCTCTACCTCCACACCACTAGATGTCACCATCCCATGAATTATAGTTTGATCAAGTTTGATGTCCTTACTTGATTGTATGCGATTTGATTGTGTTAGAAGTCATTCTTTTGCATTACAGAAAATCAAGGTGCATCAAGTAACTTATGTGACATGTAACAGTGTGTTTTTATATTCATGGCTGTCAACATAAAAAGCTAAATTTCACGTATATATATATATATAGAGAGAGAGAGAGAGAGAGAGAGAGAGACAAACTCATGAAAGAGTCAAGACACAAGGAAATTAATCAATACAATCAATCACAAAAACTCAAAACATTATTATATAAAGAATAAAGAAAGATGATACTGACAACGTATGAAACAGTTTCATATTTAAAATATTGTAATTTTTTAAAGAAGTTTCAACAATAAATACCGTATAGTGGCTCTTTAATGTGTCGTGACAGATCCTTCAAACGGCTCGTGAGCCAACTCTTCATACTAATTCATTTATAGCATCAAATAAACATGAATAGACATCAGAAAGAATGTTGTTTCAACCGCAGAAAGGCGTGAGTACGCACAATATTTCAAGTTAAACAATGTTAATCTACTATAGGCTACTCCCTGATTGCATTGTCGTGTAAGATGGCGGATTCGGCGTTATGATTGGTCAGATTGCCTGTCAATCAAACTGTTTGCGAAGGGTCAATTATATTAAAATGAATAATCTATATATTATTAAATTATATATGAGTTATATGTATAGTTAATGTAATAAATTAATATATATATTTTTAAAAATTACTGGCTTTGTTTAATTGGCTAAATTAATTTCTCAACAATCCCACTTGGGACTAGCGCAGTGAATCATCAGGGATTCAGGATAAAATTTAAAACCCATTATTAAATATAACGTGAGCCTGGGTGTTTCTTTGTTCTCTTGACACCAGATAATGACTAGTTCCTGTATTAGTGATAGCCAGGTGTTTTTCATTCAACTGAAGAAAAGACTGTTTTTGATATAATATACACTATAAATTTAGGCTAATCAAAATACTCATCTGATTTACTTTTTAATCCAATATAGAGACTGCAGGTGGGAAGGATTTGGGCCTGTCTGTGTTCTTATAATGCCATCAGCTAATCAGAGTTGTCATGATGCCACGCATCAGCAAAGATGGCAGATTTAAAATATGTACTTCCGACCAGCCAAGCAAATGCCAATGAGATGAAGGCAGACGAATGCTAATGGATAGCGTTCGCTTCCAGCTCTTATAGACCTTGTATTGTCTCACAGAGACAGGGCATGTATGTACCATGTCACATCGTAATTGCCGTATGATGTGTCTGTCACTGTATTTTATTCATTGTGAAATTCAGAGATGTCTTCCTTTCTCTTAGACACCATCTCTGCTACTTTCTAATTCAGAAAGCACAAACTGCAGCTCAAGGAAGGAGAGCTAATGACTAGCCTGAGCAGAGAAGCACATGGTGGGGGAGCTGTCAGTCAAAATCTGTCACCAACTCTATGTGGTAACAATTACCGCCTCCAAGATAAGGTAAACACGCCTTAGACTTCTCCTTCTGGCTCATTTAATAGACAATGTCTGTGTTTATTCCATCTGGGTGCACAAAGTGATGCAAAACACAAGGAAATGTAGAAAAAGACTAAAAGTGTCGGTCAGGGGAATGAAAGTTTACTGCATCTTCTGTGTCTGAATTATAGCTTAAAGTTTGAATGAGACAGAGTTTGCTGTATTCACTCTGTTAAAAAGGGAAACATAGTGACAGTGCAATTTATGCCGATAGAAATATTTTATTCAAGCCAGAAAGACAAGCTGGAGAAAGTCATTTGGGATGTTTAACCGTCTTTTTCTGTTAGTCCAATTTAAGGTCACGCTTGCTTTGCTTCACTAGCGCTATGCAAAGCTGTGAGAAGGAGCAGGAGGGAGGCAAACCGATTCAGTTTTTTTAGCGTGCTGTCTATTTTTGTTACAGCTTTTAAGGGTGTGCCGTAGGTGTTGAGTTGCCCCTTGGGAAATGTGTGGGAAACATGTGTGTTTGTGTGGATGGATTTAACAAAGCAGAAAATTACAAATTCAGACCCAAATGTTGTTCAAAGCTGTCCTACTCATATTTTAGCATTCCAGGTCATTCTAGTCCATTGCATCCCCATGTAGGGGAGAACAGGGTTGTTTGGCATAATTTTTTTTTTTTTTTTTCCATCCATCCATCCATCCAACTGTCTATCTATCTGTCTATCTGTCCTGCCACCTGTCCGTCCATCCATCCATCCATCCATCCGTTTGTCTGTCTATCTATCTGTTTGCCCGTCCATCTATCCATCCATGTTTTTGAAAGAAGTCTGATGCTCATATTGAACTTAAAATGTAAGTTTTTCCTGTGATGCAAAGCTGAATTTTAAGAAGCCATTACTCCAGTCTTCAATGTCACATGATCCTTGAGAAAGCATTCTAATTTATTTGATCATATGGTCCTATATACGTATTTTGTATATTATCTGTAGATATGAGTAATCAAATCTGCTTTGAATAATACATACCTCTTATAATCTATGTGCCAACCAACACTGAAGGCAATGTGCCAACCATCTTAACTCTCACTCTTTCTAAAATGACGTTAGGTAGGCAGTATGATTTATCGTTGGCTTCCAGTGTTATTCCACTGTCTCTGCCAATTTACAGTTCCTCCATCATACTATACATATAGTATACTGACACACAAGCCGCAATGGGAACTTGCGTGAGAAGGAGACATTTAATATGCATTTGACCTCCTGTCTGCGATGCTGCGTAGACTGGCATAACTGACAAACACATGCACAAACAAACATATGTCACTTAACAAACTACCTGATGATTGGGGAACAGCTCACTGTTCACGCAGAGGCTGGCCAACAAACTCCATGCTGACAAGCGATTCACACATGCAAGTTTGCCAAACCAAGTTCTGACAGGTGTTAAAATGCAGCCGTGGACGTGCAAGATCACACAGAGCTGTCCATGCTGCTAGCAGAGAAGAAATGACGGATTGCATATGTGTGTCTGCTTTGCACTTTTATGGCTGCAAGAGAGTTTAGTGCCAGTGCCGTCTTCCACCCAATAAAGTGCTGTCACTTCTCTGCAGTCATCAGGCTCTGCGCCTTCCTGTTAAGGGATTCACGTTCACACGCTAAGCTGTCACATCAGCATCAGAAATGTCAAGTGGAAAGAAAGAAATCTTGTGACAGGCCGCGCAAACGGTCTGCGATCACAGATGCAAAGTCCCTGTGAGAAAGTTACAACCATGTAAACATCTGATTACCCACAGTTCAGGACATCAAAAGGTCATGGATGTGTCAAAGGTTGGGCATATGTCAGAGAAATAGAGAAATAAAGACTGCCTTAGAGCTGTAAACTGTGACCCATTTCTGTGGAATTTAGAGAAACAAAAGCAGAGAGTGAAAGCTTATTTTAAAACTCATAAAACTCATCTTACAGAACATCTCCTAGTCACATTTCACTCCCAAAGTCAAAATTTTTACCAGCCATATATAATTAAAATATATATATATATATATATATATATTTACATTCAAGTAATTAATTTTAAATAAATTACTTAATATTTATAAGTAATATATACGAAGTAATACCGGGTTAGACCTCTTTTGCCTTCAAAACTGCCTTAATTTACCCTTCACAAACAGTTTGATTGACAGGCGATCTGACCGATCATAACCCCGAATCCGCCATCTTATCCGACAAAGAAGCAGGGGAGTGGCCTATAGTAGATTAACATTGGTGAATGAAAAATTGTGTGTACTCACGTCTTTCCGCGGTCGAAACAACATTCCTTCTGATGTTTGTTTGATGCTTTATATGAACTAGTATGAAGAGATGATCGGTTCACGAGCCGCTTGAAGGATCTGTCACGACACATTAAAGAGCCACTATACGGTATTTATTGTTGAAACTTCTTTAAAAAATTACAATATTTTAAATATGAAACCGTTTCGTATGTTGTCAGTGTCCGCTTTGCTCCGCGATGTAGAGAGCGTGAGGGTTGTCGGGCATAGCAACAGATGCTGCAGATTTATCGTGATGTGAATTTCCCATTCCACTGAATTTCCAAAGGTGCTCTATTGGATTGAGATCTGGTGACTGTGGAAGCCATTTGAGTAAAGTGAACTCCCTATCATATTCAAGAAACCAGTTTGACATGATTTGAGCTTTGTGACAGCGCGTTATCCTGCTGGAAGTAGCCATCAGAATAGGGTTCACTGTGGTCATAAAGGGATGGACATGGTCAGCAACAATGCTCATGTAGGCTATGGCGTTTAAATGATGCTCAATTGGTACTAAGGGGCCTGAAGTGAACCAAGAAAATCCATCACACAATTAAACCACCAACACTAGCTTGAACTGTTGAGGCAGGATGGATCCATGCTTTCATGTTGTTTGCGTCAAATTCTCACCCCACCATCTGAATGGTATTGAATCTCTATTGTCTAATTTTGGTGAGTTTCCTGTTCTTTTTGCTGCTGTAGCCCGTCTGCTTCAAGGTTTGACGTGTCGTGCGTTCAGAGATGCTCTTCTGCAGACCTCGGTTGGTGACTGCTTATTTGATTTTCCGTTGCCTATATCAGCTCGAACCTTCTGGTCACTCTCCTCTGACCGGCATCATTTTCGCCCACAGAACTCTCTGTAAACTCTAGAGATGGTTGTGCGTTAAAATCCCAGTAGATCAGCAGTTTCTGAAATACTCAGACCAACAAATATACCACAATCTTAAATCACTTTTCCCCATTCTGATGCTCAGTTTGAACTTGAGCAGCTCGTCTTGACCATGTGTCTCCATGCCTAAATGTATTGAGTAGCTGCCATAATGTGATTGGCTGATCTAGATATTTGCATTAGCGAGCAGTTGAACAGGTGTACCTAATAAAGTGTCCAGTATATCATTCACATAACAATGTGTTCATGCTCTTCTATACTCTTCTATACTATACCTTTTTTGGTACCATTTCAGTATGAGGAACAATGTTAGTTGCTTATTAGCATGTATATTGGCTGTTTATTAGTGCTTTTAAAGCACATATTAATGCCTTAATCTGCATGACCATATTCTACATCCCTTAATCCTATCCAATACCTAAACTTAACAAAAGTCATTTTGACTATGAAAGCTATGACTATGAAAAGTCATAGTTAATAGCGAATATGTGTTCCCCATACTAAAGTGTTACCCATTTTTTTTTTTTCTCTTTTGACTTGACAGGTTTTGTGTGATTTAACTTATCCCTCTTGTGAGACTGTCAGCTTCTGACAACACAATTAGCATTAGCATTTTACTTAATCTTGTGAGGCACAAAACTGAAAATAGGCATATTGCTTTAAATACTTCTCCTCTTTAATGAGTAAATAATTGAATTACGCATCTAGCTTGAAGATCAGCTTAAGCCATTGCACACAGATGCCCTATCGGCAGCGCGAGAGCTGGAAATGTGTCATATTGTAAGGCCCGAGGTACAGAGTGCTTCTTTGAAAGGAACAAGCATGAATATTCACGGCTGCCACCAAGAATCCTCTGTTCCTATTAAAGCATTCGCAAAACATACAATTAACTCTCACAGTTGAATTTCTTGCCTTGCAAGAAAAACATTTCAATGATTAAAATATAAGCCTTTTTGTCCTTGTCAATGTGCAAGTCAAATGTAGTGTGATGAAAAGCGATGTGTAGAAGTGGTGGGCAAATCTAAAAAGCTTTTTACAAGCATTTACGAAGTCAGGGCAGTGTCATCACGATTGAGGTCAGTATGAGTGAAATTAAAATAAAATCCTATTTTATTTTGTCAGCGCTGTTGTGCCACAAGGACAGTTCAAATTCCAAAATCTCATCTGTTATAAAAATCTAACTGCCGAGGCCAAGTGTACAAGTGCAACCAGACAAAAAGTGACACATCATGAATCAGGTGATGGGTGATAATCTGCACAAACATTACAGGAGAGGAAAACATCCACAAGCTATAAAGCAAGGTCTTACAGGGGTTGTCGTGGCCTGGGGAGGTACAATATGTTTAGGATGGAGCATGACTGCGTACTACTCATGATGACATGCTGTGCTATGTAGGAGTGACAGATGTAGGCTGTGCTGCTGTGCCTCAGGAAGAGTGCTGGCACGGTCACAAAACAAAAGGTTAAGAGGTCGTATTAGTAACAGAATATCCAGCAGGTGGCAGTACAAGTACATTCGGACATTATTTACTGACCCTCATGTTGTTCAAAATCCATTTTCTTTATTCAGTTGAACAAGAAAAGGGTCAATTTTGGGTGTTAGCTATTCCTTAAAAACTGTGTAGACTTAATATAACATTTGGGGTCAAGAAGAATCAGCAAGGATGAAAGGCTTACAAAATTACAAAAACATCTTCTTATGAACTTCTTTTCATCAGTAAATCCTGAAAATATGTATTACAGTTCCCACAAAAATGTTTTCAACATTGAAGATAATAATGATAGTAACATGAAGCATTTCTTGCACAGCATATTAGAATGATTTCTGAAGGATCATGTGACTATTGTTTGGGAAGCAATCGTTATTTTCGAATAAGTCTTAAATTGAACAAAGCTTTTTGAATAAAGGTCTAGTAGTGGCTTTAGCACATATTCACCACTAAACTTGAACCTGCAACCTTTGAATTGCTAACCCAGCTCCTTAACTCCACCATCAACCCTGCACCCTCTCCTAACTGTAGAAATGGAGCTGTTCTGCTGTTAGTACACAGGGTGATAATGACTTCCACAATCGCAGGTCTATACTTGTAAAGTGCAGCGGCCCCTGTAATAAGATTTGAATCGTCGGGTGTGAATAAACTTGCAAATTTTCTCAGGCATGAACTTAATTTACTGACTCCATATTAAATGGTCAGTGCGGTTAGACTGCTGTTTTTGAAAGTTCTTAGCTGTGAAATGAAGCATCCACTGCTGTAGATTAATAGAGATGTTTTTGTTTGTTTCACTGCCTCTTTTTTTTATCCCGGTGGTTTATACTAAAACCTATTGGCATGGAAGAATGAAGTTTTATAAATGTTATTTATTGTGTGTTCATGCCTGCCGTCCTGGTCCTGATGTGTGTCTTTGTCGATGATATGTTTTTTTTTTTTAAATTTTATTTATATATTAATGTTTTCGACATATATATACATCTCTGCTTGCAGCTTAAAAACATATCCGTAAAATATGAAAAAATAGTGTGTGCACCTTTAAAGATGATGCACTCGGAAGACTGATTGTTACAAATGCTTTATGAAAGTTTAGTCTGCATTGACCTCTAGTGGAGAAAGAAGTCAAGTGTGTCCTCATGTGTCCTCTTAACATTTTAAAACCAAAGGATCTTTCTCTGATTAACTACACAGTTTCACACTAGTTTTTAACTTTAAAAATGTATTGTCTTTTGTCATATTAGTCATTTTATTAAATTTTACTGACCCAAAAATCTTACTGACCCAAACTTTTGAACAGTATGGTAAATATGAGCTAATAAAATCTCTCAACGATGTCAGATTTTGTGATACAAAAGCTTTATTCAGTTTTGTGTGGTGCCTAAGCATGCAGCACATAATAAATTATTAAAGTTAAATGTTTGATTTGCATGTGTGTTTACTTTGGTTTGGCAAACAAATTTGATAATGACATCCATTAACAGCTTAAACAAGAAAATCAAGAAAAATTGGCCTAATTCTCATTAAACAATGCATCATGAAAACAAATTAAACTTTTGCTGAGGCCACACCAAATAACCTGACTCACAGAACAAGATATAAGAGAGAGAGAGAGAGAGAGAGAGGGAGAGAGAGAGGGTGGTTCAGGTGTACCTTAAAAAATAAATGTTGTTTAAAAAATTCAGAACGTTTTCTGTGATGTTTAGGTTTAGGGTTAGTGGATAAAATATACTGTATAAAAAGTCCCCATAAAACATGGAAACTCAACATGTGTGTGTGTGTGTGCGTTTTTGTGATTTATGAGGACACAGATTTGTATGACATAGGTATTACACTGGTATTACGACGTAAACATGTTTTATTGAGTCCTCATATTTAAATTAGCTTTAAAAGCATACTAAACAATGTTTTATTAAAAATGTAAAAATGCAGAATGTTTTCTGTGATGGGTAGGTTTAGTGTAGCGGGAGAGAATGTACAGTTTGTGCAGTATAAAAACCATTACGCCTCTGGAATGGCCTCACTTTGATAGCAAAACAAACCTGTGTGTGTGTGTGTGTGTTAAACAGGACACCTGCTTCTCCTTCCCTAAATGTGTTGTTTTATGCGACAGCCAAGAATATCAAAACTTTGTCTTAGGGAAGAAAGACTTTGGCCCGTTTCTCACCAGCTGTTGATCTTCGACTAATGGAACTGAGAAGGTGGTCCAAACATCAAAAAACAAGTCACTCACTGGCTGAAAAACATCCCACATTGCAGTTGAGTCAAAACTAGTAAAAGAGACAATGTGAATATAGGGGCAGGAATTTATGTGGTATGCAGCTTGAGGAGGAAATAAACAGCCTGCGTGTGTGTGCGCGTGTGCGTGTGTGTGTGTGTGTGTGTGTGTGTGTGTGTGTGTGTGTTTATCAAAGTCAGGTCAACACCACTATTGTTTTCAAGACAATAGATCAAGGGTGGATGTTCACTGGTACTGCTGAGTTTATATGGGTCAAGGTGTGCATCGGTTAACCTGTTTACTGAAGGCTAAACTGCAGCCTCATTTAGATATTTGCAAAAAGCCAGGAGACGCCCAGTTAGATCTGGTTAATCTGATAAAACACACTGTATACTTTGCATTTACATAAACATGGTAAAAAGAGTATTTGTATAATGTTTATAAATGCCTTTGTCACATTAGTGCTGTATTCTTCACTCTTTCTGTTCATCAAATAAGCAGACCTTTGCCATTCAATCTGTCAGGTTATTAATAATTCTTTCTGTATCACTTCTCCCAGATCTTATATGTTCCCAACATCTAGTTCAATGTCTCAGCATTTATGTTTTTGTAGTATTTCAGACGTGTCTTTGTATCGAAACTCTTGCATCCTGAAATTGGTTTGCGTGACCTGTTCAATCTGCCAGCTGTGTGGTTCCACTTCTCTCTTTGTCCTTCAGTTTTTTTTCTAATTAAATTATAAATAT
The DNA here is from genome assembly GCA_037194245.1 of Opsariichthys bidens. Classification (NCBI taxonomy): domain Eukaryota; kingdom Metazoa; phylum Chordata; class Actinopteri; order Cypriniformes; family Xenocyprididae; genus Opsariichthys; species Opsariichthys bidens. Next base: position 10,872,198 of record CM074299.1, read on the forward strand.
AATTAGCACAACCATTTGGAACTGTGCTGAAATAAGTTTTTTTTTTTGCAGCAAATTAACAGCATAATAGAATTAGAGATATAAATGGCTGCTAAAAATAGGCTGAATTATGAAATAAACAGAAATAATCATTTGCATATTTAATTGATTTGTTTTAAAACACTATTAAAATGCTACCTTGAAGTTTCTTTCAAAAAAATAGATTTTAAGATTTTAAAATGTTTTGACAGAAGTCTCTTCTGCTCACCAAGGCTGCATTTATTTTCTCAAAAACACAGTAAAAACAGTAATATTGTGAAATATTATTGCAAAGTAAAATAAGTTTTCTATTTCCATATATTTTGAAATGTAATTTATTCCTGCTGTGGTAAAGCTGAATTTTCAGCATCATTACTCCAGTCTTCAGTGTCACATGATCCTTCGGAAATCATTATGTTGAATTGCTGCTCATGAAGATTTTTTATTATTATCAATGCTGAATTATGAAATGAGTTCAATTCAGCCATAAGCAGATCTGATGTTGTTTCACTTCAAACTCTACCCCTGCATCTGTCTTGGACAACAAATTTATGTTTAAGCGCAGTTATATGCACTTATTACAAAAAAAATACTGTTTTTTCCCCTTTGCCAGGCCACAGGACAACACATAGTCCTGTCAAAAATAGAACATCCTCCTGAGGTGGATGCAGGGAAGAGGGAGGAAGGGGCGATGGCCTCAGGCTTGGGATAGCCCTCCATTGGGACAGCGATGAGGACCGGTTCTGGATGTGGGCCCACCCTGAGCTCTGTATGACTGAAGTATTCCGGATCTGAGATGCATTCTGCATAAGTACTCAGACACAGAGAGAGATAAACACAAACACGCACACTGAGACTGTAAATAAACATGTCCTGTGTGTGTATATCAGAGCTCGGTGGGGCAGTTAGGCCAACGGCTTTGTTTGGCTCTGTGAGAAATTGTACTCCAAACACCAGCCATGCCAAAACTAGCCTGACAAAGTCATGGCCATCGCTGGCAAGGACAAAGGAATTTCAATCATGAAAGGCTTGAGCGTTATCCAAATGCTCCACAAGTGACGACACTACAAAGTGTTTTTCCGCCTGTAATTGAGGTAAGGACACTGTCATCATCACATTCATAAGTTTCCCATTACATAAGCAGCATATTTTGGCATATTTGCCGGGTTTTCACACTGAGCTTAACCCCGGGTTATCGTCGTTCTAAACACCACTTTTAAACCGAAAGAGAGCATTTCATTCTTACCTTTATAGTGCAAAATGTCCATTCTGTATAAATGCGAAATGCTAGAGGTGAAAGGTCGCGTGCTGCGTTTATCCAATCAATGACACTGAAAATATGTAAATAAGAACGTTAACCCTGGGTTTAGGAATGTACAATGTGAAACGTCATTTTATGAATACCTAGGAGTAATTTTTAACCCAAGGTAAATTATGAGCCGTGTGAAACATGAAGCAAGATAACCCAGGATTAGAATGACCCAGGGTTAACTATTTCAAGGGTGAAAAGCCCTATGTGACTGCATAACTGCTACGTAAAATCATAAGCAAAATAAATACTGCGCACTGAATGAAACCATCTACGTAAACCAACCCAAGATTTGAAGGAGGAAAACATTTATAACAATAATACTGTCATTTGAGTATATCAACATGGCAGCGAGGAAGCAGAGTATCATTTCAGTTTTATCAGCGCAAAGCTAATCTTTATTGCTCCCACTAGAATAAAATTAACTGGGTAATGGAAATAGCTATATTATATATGGTTATATATATTATAACCAAGATTTCATTTGGACTTTGCTTTATGATATGAAATCAATGAGTAAAGAAACACAGTGCCACTGTATGTCAACTGTTACGGACACATTGTAGAGATTTTTATTTGAAGGAAACAAATGCAGAACAGTTTCATAAAGATTGAAAGGTGTAAAGCCTATAACTATGGAAGAGGAAGAGTCCATTTTCATTCAAAATAGTAGTTTTTAAATTAAAGTTAAATTGCGTTTCATTTTTAAATGATTTTAAAATACTTTCCTTCCTTTATTTTTCTTTTTCTTTACCACTCTGAATTGCCATTATGTATGAAAGGTACTATATAAATTTGAATAAAATTATTATTATTATTATTATTATTATTATTATACTCGCGTATTCGCTTTCTATAATGAATATTGTAAGTTTATTTTGATTGTTTGTTTGTTTGTATTGTTTTTGTTTTGTTTTTCAAAACGCAGATGCAGTATTTCTGCTCATTAAATGTTATATGTTCATTTTCCTTCTGCCCACACACAGTAGTGAGAAGCACATGTGGATCCTGCCCACAGTGTTGTCTATCCTGTCTCTAGTGCGCATGCGCACATGGTTGACGTGCGCTGAGCGCTGAAGAAAAGGAACAGCCGGCGCCATGCGCTTCCATGAAACTCACGACTCGCGCTGAGACTTCATAAGTGTCAAAGCATAGATGTCACGGGAATGTGAGAGCGTCACGTTGCCCTCGGTCAAACGGAATGAAATCGGCAGCGGGGGGCCAGCTTACAGTGTTTCTTTCAATTTCGCTTATGGATACATGTAGTGAAGTTGCAGGCTGATACTGTAATACAGCGCCGAAACATGGAGGGAAACTCAAAGGAAAGCGAGCGTATGGAGCGCCAGTACTGCGAGCTGTGCGGGAAAATGGAGAACCTGATGAAGTGTGGACGGTGTCGCAGCTCGTTCTACTGCAGCAAAGAGCACCAGAGACAGGACTGGAAGAAGCACAAACGGATGTGCAAGGAGGCCGACAAGCAGCAGCCGCCGCCGCCGCCGCCGGCTGAAGAGCGCAGCGCCGGACAGTGCAACACTTCACAACAATCGAACACTTCTCAGAGGAACTCTCCTGTTACGTCACCCGGCGAAAGAATGCCAGATTTCATCAAATCCGCCACGGGCCCTGACACCAAACCGACCGCGGACAGCTCGAAACCTAACGGACAGACGCGGTCGCCTCCTCAGAAGCTCGCCACGGACTATATCGTGCCCTGCATGAACAAGCACGGCATCTGTGTGATCGACAACTTCCTAGGTGACGAGATCGGACGCAGTATTCTGGAGGACGTGCGGGCGCTTTACTTGACCGGCGGCTTTACGGACGGACAGCTGGTCAGTCAGAGGAGCGACTCGTCTAAGGACATTCGGGGGGATAAGATCACCTGGGTGGAGGGGAAGGAGGCGGGCTGTGAGAGGATAGCGTTTCTCATGAGCCGCATGGACGATCTGATCCGACACTGTAACGGGAAACTGGGCGACTACAGGATCAATGGAAGGACGAAAGTAAGTAGAGCTGTCATTAGAGGAGAAGTGTGATGCCCGACACTTAAAGGTACGCAAAGGAATTTTGTGCTAACTAATTTAAAAAAAAAATATATATATATATATATTGTCCTTTAAAAGATATATGATATATCCAGATGCTGCTGTTTTTATTCTGCAAATAAACAGGTAGGGCTTGTTGGTGGGCTTGCCATTTAACCGACCAATCGGATAAAGCTCTCATTGTGAATATTAAAGGGTTGGTTCACCCAAAAATCAAAGTTCTGTCATTAATTACTCGCCCTCATGTCGTTCCAAACCTGTGAGACCTTCCTTCATCTTTGGAACACACATTAAGATATTTTTGATGAAATCAGAGGCCTCCATTGACAGTTTACACTCTCAAAGACGTTGCGGACAGTTGAAGGAACTGTCAGTGTCCTGATCGGGCCAGGGCGGCATGGTCACTAAAGTTTATAATTTGCACACATTTTCAAGCCTTCGGGTGAAAAAGAACTCGCTCGTTAGTTTTAATCGTGGTCTCAAATGGAGTCGAGAATGTTTCAATTTCACTGGCGTCTAGAATATTGGATGTCATAACTTTATTTATTACAATGTAAGGATACATGTGTAAAAAAAAAACTATTTTATTTATTACTTTTTTTGGTGGCAAAGTGAAAATGTATCGGATTCATTGAATCGAAAAATGAGAATTGAATCGACATCGGAACAAATTGGAACATCTGAATCGATACCCAGCCCTAATGAACAGATTGAATTTAGGCTTTTATTCACATATAACGTTGATCAGCGAACATAAACCGAAGCTCAACCGAACAGGCTTGATACGTTAGAACAAATTTCATTTGTTCTCGTGGAAGCTCAAATGTGCAATGAGAACGTACGTCATTGGTTCTCCCACGTCAAGCTAACAAAGTCTCTTCAGAAAATTTGGACTAAACCGCTCAATTCATATGTATTAGTATTACGATCTCTTTATGAACTTTTTGAAGAAAAGAAAGCTGTTAGATTTCATTAAAAAGATCTTCATTTGGGATCCGAAGATGAACATGAGTCTTGCGGGTTTGGAACAACATTGGAACGTGAGTTATTAATGACAGAAATTTCATTTTTGGATGAACTATCCTAAACACATCTTTCATGGGTTAGGTTAAAACTCAGATCTGTGTCACTTTAGACAGGAAGAGGCTTCACCTTTGACCCTGGGGTGATGCCTGTATCCGCACCTGCCTTTCAATAGAAAGTGAATCTTCTTTAGTTCAGACGCCGTATTAAAAATGAAAGCGCTTCCAGTTCTTTTTCTGATACAGAGGGTGTAAATATGTCATTAAGTATTTATCATTGAGGGCATTACCAAACTGGGATTTCATCGTAAATCACACAATGTTCTTCACTGCGTTTGTAGCAAACATGAAAATCTCCTACAATAAAAATTCTGGATTAAACACATTAAAGACACTGAATATATGCACCATCACATCTCTCCCCCAGATTCAATTGTTCTTGAAATTTCTACCCCTACAAATAATGTCAGGCTGACCATTTTTTTTTTAAACAGGAGCTTCCTGTGGAGCCACAGGCTGTTACTGATAGTGCCTTTGTGAGTTATCCATGACCAGCATGGCTCTCATATTTCCCCAGGTCAGGGGAACGCCTGCGACCACCAGCTGCTATCAGGCGTACCCAACGCATGCACAATGTTTGTGCAAACCTCCAGCCTCTCAGGGTTTAGGGAAGCCATCACCTTTTCCCTCTTGCTGTAAACACACGCACGCTTATTGTGACTTACAGTAACACAGTTCGTTAGAGTTGGTACGATTATGTTAAGTGTCAGTCTCGTTTTATATCGCACACTGTGGTAAAACATTTGAATTTCAAGGTCTTTTCGTGCACATTAGAGTCTCTCATTGAAGGTCTCTTATTCAAAGACAAAGACCCCAGTACTTCACTGACTGACCGTGCCTGAGGGAGTATGCATTCCCTTTTTTTTTTTTTAGGTTCACTCCCTGTACGCCACGGCGAGCCATCATAGGCATGCTTTCCAATCAGTCACGTACACCATTATCAGTCTGTCAATAAAAAGCACAGTATTATGAAAGAGAAACACTGTTTGAAACATTTATTCTTTAAACAAACATTTCCATGGCTAAAGAGAAGTCATTATTTGCGTAAAAATGTAGTTTATTCTTTTGTGCTTAAAGCAGAGTTATGTGCTTTGCACAGGATGTTGTAGTGTGAAAATCAGAAGGCTTGATGGGAGATGGTAGCACTTCCTGTGACTGCATTTTTTTAATGTCATTGTGAGTGTCGCAGATGTACAGCTGAACAATTCAGGATGCTCAGCAGGCGTATGAAAGAATCAGCCGAAGGGAAAGAGTCTGTTACATAAAACACAATGAACGGATAATGTTTGTTTTGTATTGATATTAAACTATAAACGAGCTTTGTGGTTGCTAAATGCTGGAGGATCAGAGGCAAAGTATATATATATATCTGGACTTCAGTGAGGCCGGAGTTTGTGGAAGGGAAGGAGATGAGTAGAGAAAGAAGTGAGAACAGGAACGTGAGGGAATGTTTATTATGAAACAGCTGCGTGACTGAGTAGTTTTCATTGATTTAGATGCATAATGTTTTGACACATTGAAATGGCATAGAATTTAATTTTTGTGATTCTTCTTAAAGGGAAAGTTCACCCAGAAATGAAAGTAATTATTCACGCTCATGTTGTTCCAAACCTTTGTTCATCTTCGGAACACAAATTCAGATATTTTGGATGGAATTCGTGAGCTTTCTGGCCTCCAAATGCAACTTTGTTATCACTTTCAAGGCCCAGAAAGATAGTAAAAGATATTGTTAAAATAGTCCATGTGACTACAGTGGTTCAACCTTAATTTTATGAAGCAACAAGGATACTTGTGCGCAAAAAACAAACAAAAATAACTTTATTCAGCAATTTCTTCTCTTCCCTGTCAGTCTCCTATGCTGTTGACACAGTGCAGTGCTCCCGAGCTCTACATCAGAACGCCAACTCAGTATTGGCTGACACTGTTCACATGAGCAGCTGACGTAGGACCTGGGTCGTTATTTTGAAAATAAATAGTTATTTTTGTTTATTTTTTGCACACGAGTATTGTCAGTGCTTCATAAAATTAAGGTTGAAGCACTGTAGTCACATGGACTATTTTAACAATGTCTTTACTACCCTTCTGGGCCTTGAAAGTGGTAATAATTTTGCAGTCAATCAGAGGTCAGAAAGCTCTCGGATTTTATCAAAAATATTATCTTTATTAATATTCGTTTGTGTTCCGAAGATGAACAAAAGTCTTGCATGTTTGGAACGACATGACATGTCATTTACTCACCTTCATGTGATCCCAAACCTGTATAACTTTCTCTCTTCTGTGGAACATAAAAGAAGATATTTTGAGAATTTTTTTTTTTTTTTTTTTTTTTGTGAAACTGTTTGGTTTCCAGTATTCTTCAAAATATCCTTTTTTTTGTGTGTGTTCCGCAGAAGAAAGAAATTCATACAGGTTTGGAACAACATGATGGTGAGTAACGATCAATTCCTTTAATGATTCCTGTTGGTTATATTTTTAAATTATTATTTTAAAAACAATCAGTTAAAAATTAAAAACAGTTATAAGATTTACAATTTTTTTAAACTAAAATAAACGCATAGTTTAGTTTTTGAAGTTTTTTTAAATGAATATTTTTTTAATCTATTTGGTTCCTCGTATCCATTCCATGGTTCTTGCGTTGCCTTTCAGCAGCAACGTTCCCTCCTGAATCTTCTGTTTCATGGCAAAAGAAATTATACCCGAGTTATGAATGTGAGTTTGCAGTCTGCACTGAAGCAATAAAAAAGACGAGGCACGAGTTATCTTCACGCTAAAACAAGCATACAACGTGACCAGTCCAGTACAACTCACAAACAAAAGACACTTATGATACTGTTCTTTTTAATGAATCAAAAACATACAGCATGACCAGTGTAGCTCGATTTCCGAAACAAAACGACTCTTATGAGCCCGTTCTTTTTCTAATCAGTAATTCAAAAGGATGCAGTCCGATTGGCTGAGAGAGAATTTCTTCCACATCTAAGCAAAATGCACAACTAAAATGTAGCCTACTCAAACTAAATCAAATCAGAATCAAATCGAGAGCTTGTGCATTTGAACACAGATTGAATCAGAAAATACCATTCTTTCCCCTCAAGCTTTTTGTGTGGCATTTTTGAATTAATATTGTCTATCGTTGGTTCAGGGGGTTAGTCACCTCCCGCTCGGATACCTTCTGGGTATCTGGGTGAAGAATGTTTGCAGTTGTATGAAACAATGAATTGCCAAGTGGTCATGTTTACGTTACGTGACCAGAGATGCTGGCACCGGATCAGAATGGGCTGTTTTTGAGCGTATTCTTTTGAGCATTTCATTCCCTTTGGAAAGTCCCACCTTACAAGGAAGGATGTATAATATTTCTTTGCGTCTGCATCGACGTTTAGCTACGTGATTTTTTTGTTTTTGTACCCTTATGTCAGGAAACCTTGCGTGCAACCAACAGGAGACTTGTGAGATTGTTTTTTGAAAGCGGAAAGCTGATGTGTAAAACACCTGTAGACTTCATAATGAAGCCTGCTTTTATATTTTTGTTGCATATTTGAAGCCATTCTACGAGAGTTGGTTTATATTGTACGTTTACATTGCATGTTGCGCCCATTTTTCATCGGCGGAAGCTTATATGTATGACTTTTCTCTTGGACATGTGCGCTGTCACTTCTTTTCCCTCGACGTGTTTATTAATGGTGCAGTGTGGTGTCAGTCTGCCAGGGTGTCAGCGCTGGAACAGCAGTGCAGCTGCACGCTCTGCACGTAGCTGGACTATTAGAACTGTCTGTCTGGCTAAAGTCCAGCAGCAGAGGTTTATATCAGCTCTGCATTGCTCACTTGAACAGATGCAGTATCACAAAAAGGAGAAAGGACATGCTGTAAACTCAAGAGGACCTCTTACAGGAAAAATCCTGAATCCAGGAAAACAAATCACTGTTATGGAGATGTGTTGATGACCCCCGGGCATGATTAATATTAGTTAAAGGGCTAGTTCACCCAAAAATGAAAATTCTGTCATTAATTACTCACCCTCATGTCGTTCCAAACCTGTAAGACCTTCGTTCATCTTCGGAACACAAATGAAGATATTTTTGATGAAATCCGAGAGCTTTCAGACTCCTCCATAGACAGCAATTTAATTACTGCTGTCAAGAAAGGGATTAAAGACATCGTGCACGTGACTACAGTGGTTCAACCTTAATTTTATGAATCAATGAGAATAATTTTTGCTCACAAAAACTTACACAGTTTACGTTGTGTAGACGCAGTGCGGCGCTTTTGTGTTCTATGTCAGAATGCCTACTTTCTAAGGATACTGATTTTTAGAAGGCAGCTGTCTGAATCTGAGTTGGTGAACGGGAACATGGTTTGTGTAACATTAGCAGCACATGATTAGCTGTTTGATAACATAGTCAACCAAAAGGCTCATCAAATTAATTACCACCATGTGTCTGCCATTGTAAAAAGCGATACCATTGTGCAGCGTTTTCCTCAGTAAGTTAACCGAGTGGATCTCTGAGCTTGCGAGAGTGAGTGGAGGCGGGGCTAATAGCATATTCATAGATCCGCGCATAATAAATGAAGCAAGGGTGACGAGTTACATTTAAGATATTTTAAGGCATGAAGAAAAAATATTTCACAGGAAAAAATATTTAAGTATGTCATATTGGTGAGTTTTAAGGGATAAAATTATTGACTACGGGGGACTTTAAAATTAATTTTCCAGTTTTGATCGTCTGTGTTTATTTCCTTTTGCCTACTAGAAGTTCACTCCAGAATTTAGAATGACTTATTTGATCATTAATTTACTTATTTACTAGTTTACTCATTTATTTAATAATTTTTTTCGTTTTATAATTGCGGGAAATGAGAATCATTTTGGGAGCAAAGGTGGAGTTGGTGAAGAAAAATGTCGCATAGAAATATTTCACCTAAAATTTCACACATGCAATACCACATATGCAATTTTATGAGAGTTATGCCGGTGAAGGACTAACCACAAGCAAAAAAGCAGCATAAATATCCTGCCAACATATTTTGCTCAAGAAATTCCTACAGGTGGATTGTTTACTCATTTATTTAATATTTTTTTTTGTTTTATTATTGTGGGAAATGAGAATCTTTTTCTATCATTTTGCGAGCATAGCTGGAGTTGGTGATGAAGAAAAATGTTGCATAGAAATATTTTACCCAAAATATCACACAAACATTGCATGAGCGTTATACTCTAACCACAAGCCAAAAAAGCAGCATAAATATTCTGCCAACATATTCTGTTCAAGAAATTCCTAGGTTTGGAATGACATTATGTTGAGTAAATGATGACAGCATTGTTATTTTTGAGTGGTTGTCATGTGATCTGTATATGTTTTGCATTGCAGATTCTTTTTTATGACAATAAACCAACTCTGAATTTTTCTAGTAGTTTAACAAAGCAGTTGCCACATCAATGCAAATTATTGGCTAATGGAATCAATAACATTCTGCCATGTTAATATTCCCCAATATTCAGTATAAATAAATATAGATAGCAGGTGCAGCTGTTTGTGCACACAGCGTCACATCCAGGTGTGTCTGAGACTTTGAAACACGTGCACTGAAGCTCTGATTGAAATGCTCTTTGTGTTGTAGGACTATGGCATCCCCTCAGTCTCCTTCACCCTCCTCCCCGGTCACGGATCTTTGCAGGTGATGATGGGAGAGTGGCGGCATGGCATCCTGACGCAAAACCCTCTGCGTGATGTTGATGCGTGCCGTCCGCACACACCCCTCCTCACCTGGTTGTTTTTTCAGCCCAGCATGCCATGCTTGCCCTGTGACGCAGTTGGCTCTCACACTTTCCCCCACCTGAATGATTGAAGCGCCGTTGAGCGATTTCACCCTTATCTGCTCCGGCCCATTCACGTTGGGGGCTCGCGGATTGCGTCAATGCCCTCAGCTCGCTTTTTTGTCCTGGCTTGTCTTTCTTTCCTTCTCCCCCATATCTCCTTCTCCCACTGGTTAAAGCGCACACTTGCTTGCCCTCCCTGCCCTTCTTTATTTACGTTGTCCTTCGCTGTTGCACCTGCCGCCAGGGAAAACAGCTCAGTTGAAATGTCGTCACATGTATTGTGATCCGTCGTGCATTGCGTGCCATTGCAGGCTGCAGGACTTGGCTGGAAAGGTCCTTTTTAAAGCCTTTAAAAGAAGTGGTGGTGCCAAGTTTATTGAAAACTAGGAGTGGCTGATTTTACCAAAATCCTATCACAAAATGAGTATGTTTATTTTCACGATAGCGATATATATATATCATAATATAGTTATTTTTGATTCAAATAAAGTCTTTTATGATATCAAAATTTCATACCATTAAATTAAATATACATGTATTCTTATTAAAGTTACAAATGCGATTTAGTCAAGAGCAATGAGATTGTTTGATTAACTTTAATGGCACAGACGGCAGCAAGAATATTGAGCTAGAGCTAATATACTGATGCACTTGTGCTTTCTCTGTTTACGTTCTTAAGATAGAAACGACTGTGTTTGCGAAGATATTCACAAAGATGGACATTTTGACACATAAGTGGGTGTATTTAATCATTTAAGTCCAAGAAGGCGCCAAAAGGAACTCAATTCAGTACTCACACGCGGTATGAGCAGTGGCTTTATGTGCACGGTTCAGGTGTGTGCGCTCAGAAACCGCCTCAGACAGCGTGCGTATAGCGAAATGAGTTCTCTTTAGCTGCTTATTGTGCTTGAACGATTTAAAATCACTTGTTTTTAAACTACAAGGCTTAAAAACGCATTCAATTGATAAGCGTTCATGACAGCACAGCACATCAACGTCACGCGAGTGGAAATACAATTGAGACGATTGCCGGTTGACAAATTTCTACCGGTTAATAGTGTCTACCGGTATACCCCTATTAAAAATTGTAAATTCCTGATGAGCTTAGACACAGTGAAATCGGAATTTACAATTTTTTTTTTTTTTAATGGAATATCGCAGTATTTATCGTAAATGATTTTTCAGTTTTTCTTTTTTTAATTCTTTTGCCCTTATAAACTTTAAGCAAAATAACTTCCACTTGCAGCAACATCCCTTCCCTGACGACGCGTTTTTCAGTGTGAAGGCGAGACAACCTCAATCATCCAGCGATCCAATCAATTCCCGATGGACAAAATCAAGTCCCTCCCTACATTTTTTCTGGTTCAAGAAGGCGTTACATTCGACTATACGTCAGATTAGAGAATAAAAGACTATTGTAACTTTTGTTTCATGCCAACTTTAAAGAGGACTCATTATGCTTTTTTACATTTTCAACTTCCTCTCTTGTGTGTAATATTGCTGTTTGAGCATAAAAAAGTTCTGCAAAGTTTCAAAGCACAAAGTCCACTTGAAAGGAAGTTATTCATTATATCAGTAAATAATTCCCGCCGAAGGCATATGGAAAACAAAAAGGGGGCGAGACCTGGTGATAAAGGATGTGACATCTCCGAAACATGCTTGAAGTGGGGCCCAGGGCCCGGTTGCATAAAAACCCTTAATTATAAGTTTAAGGGTATCCTTAGTGAAACATGGGTTGCAAGAAAAAACCTTAAGGCTGTCACTAAGTATTTCCCTTAATTGCGTAAGTGTTCCCTTAAGTTAATATAATGTGATTTAGTGGAAAACTATGCGAGTGGTGCAGCAGGAGTTTGAGTATCCTCTGATGTCGTAGCTGTACTGTTGTGTTCTGTTTATTGTGGCAGATTTCGTAACTATAGCAACTGATTCTCCATTGACATGTTTTACCTGAGAATATTGAGAAATGCTTAGTTTAAACACTTAGGTAAGGGTGACAGTTAAGACGTTTGTTGCAACCATCTTAAAGAAATCCCTTGCCGCAGGGATTTTTTCCCATCATGGATACCCTTATTTAAGTGGTTTCATGCAACTGGGCCAGGAACTAAAGAGAGTATTACTGACAGACTGGGAAGAGAGGTGCTGCAACATTGTAAAATATGTAAATTATGTGCTTTTTTGAACATTCAAGCATTATTCTAGTAGACCCCCAAAACAAAAAATTTGAGACAAAAGGGCACAATGTGACCTCCTTGACAGAAAAAATTCTTACAATAGTCATCGTCTTGCTGACTGCCCCAAATTTGGCCTTTCTGTGACTGCTGCATTCCCCGTCTTCTACTTGAAATGAGTGATTTATAGTCAGCCACACCCCAGCACCGCTAACGGTTACTGGGAAAAAGGTCCTCATGTACACTCGTTTTTCAATTTGTTCCCAGCATGTGTTGTTTTCCACAGCTGTCGTTTTTTTCTCCTGGAATGATGACGCTCTTTCACTGGAAATCTAATATCAAATTATAGGTCTCAGGAAGCCGGGGAAGAGAGGCGTTATGGGGGGCACGAACTGCTGTTAGCAGTTCTGTGTGTTTGTGTTCTTGTGAGTGAAAGGGTGTGTATGTTTTTGAGTCTATCGGTTCAGATTTCTCACAGCTCGGTTTGTATCACGGTTCTGACTTCTGGGTGTTTCAGTAAATACTTGCTGTGTTGCTTTTCGGAAGGTACATTTTGGATACTGATATTTAAACACTGATTGGCTGGTACCAATCTGATTGCTGATATTTATTTTAATAAATTTTATAACAAAAAAAATATATGCTGTAGAACAAACTTAAGAGGGGTAAGTCCCCCCAAAAACATTGCAAAAGCTCCACGACCTCTCCGTTAAAAAATATATACCGACATTTACCTATAAATACATTTATTAACAAGTTTGTTAGAATTTCATGTGAATTATGAGAACTATGGTGTAAACATTCTTTACAAATACATTTAAATCCATAACACTAACCTTACATATTTTCAAAAAAAAAAATTTAATTATCATAAGGCCAGTCCTTTAATTTACGTCTGCTGTCAAGCAGGTGTCGTGCAGTAGGTGGCGATTTTCGCCTTAATATGGGTTTGCTAACCGCCAAAAGGAAAAGAACCTCAATTTTTTTTTCTGCATGGACTAGGTAATTTTTTTTTTTTAGAAGTAGCTCAAACGTGCGTGGGCGATGTGCGAAAACCAATGAGGTCTAATCTAGCGCATCAAACGCACGTTCAACTTCCTTGTTTAGCATATTAGATGGGCACTTTAGGAACAAACTTGTTTAGTGCTGGTCAAACGATTACTCGCGATTAATCACATCCAAAATAAAAGTTTGTGTTTGCATAATATGTGTATGTGCTGTGTATATTTAAATACACACACACACATGTATATATTTGAGAAATATTTGCATATATATATATATATATATATATATATATATATAAATATACATACATACTGTACATATATTTATATAATTTATATTATCTATAAATATAAATATTTTATTTATAAATATAACAAATTTTTCTTAAATATATACATGCATGTGTGTGTATTTATATATACATAATATACACATATATTATATAAACACAAACTCATTATGGATGCGATTAATTGTTTGCTCAGCATTGTTATGTACAGATTTGATCTTTTGCCATATTTTGCCCACTTTTGTAAATGTGTCTTAAATAAACATATTTAAATAAATGTATTTATACTGTTTATCCTGCGTTTCCTTCTGCAAATGTTTATTTATTGTACATGTTGTTTTTTTTTAATGATTATATCTATATCTATATAGCCTTTTATGCCATGTCAGCATAAAACTAGTAAATGAATAAAAGTTTTTTTTTTCATGGGAACTATTTCACCTCTAGTATGTATGCTAATATTGCAAAGAATGTTGGAAGAGATGTTTGTTTTTCAGCCATAAAAAATATGAAGTCGTGTCTCTGGGGAGGACGTCTCAGTCCTTTTGACATTATGCTGTAGGCTTAGGGTTAGAGGGTTAAGTTAAGGTCTAAATATTCCCTGCTGGGCTAGTGCTGCTTATAAATAGAGTGTTAGGTCACGAACTATCACTGAAGTGATCAGATTCAGGAGCCTACGTGCAGAAGTGGGTGAAAAAGAAGGCAAAAGGCGAGTTCCCGGAGGGGATCGATATCAGAGAGCCGCTCTGACTGTGCTTTTTTTCAGTTCACAGAAACACGGCTCGCAGTGTTAGCCCCAAGGTTTCTGATATTTAAGTGTGCTTGTTTGAAACGTTTTGTTAATGATTTAAAAGTGAACTTTGGCATTAGTCACGTTTTTTGTTTAAAGTTTGACATGTTTTTTTACTTTGAAAGGAATATTCTTCCATCTATTTTTAAACTTCTAATTATAAGGAAGTAAATGTTTTCTCCAAAAATGTAGTTTAACCGAGTCATACGCAGCTCACTTGGACTGAAGAACCGATGTTCTATTTTTATGAGCTTTTGATTCGTTCTCTCCTTGTCTTAGTTTACTCCTAACGGATGTGTCGGTGGACACAAATACAGTTACACTGTTATTTATAAATTCTTTGTGATTAATTAACACTTTCCATGTAAACTCGGAGACCAAAATAAAAGTGGCAAAGGAAGAGAGCGAGAAAGGAAAAACCTTAGCAGAGGAAAGACTTCAGCAATGGCTTCATTGTTCCCTCAGCCTCATAACCCAGATTCAACAAGATTAAAAGATATAATCATCACAGGGCTGAGAATTTCACAGTTATCACCTTATTTTGATTCATGTAGTTGTGCGCTGACAGTATCTGAATAGAATTCAGTGTCTGAACCGCATTACACAAATACAGGGTAGCAGTGAATCTCATGAAGAATGTATCTTGACCATATTTCACTTATTTTTCCCCCCTGCACTGTCCCGTCATCTGTGATGTATCTGTAATCTGTTTCTGTATTTTTCACTGCGTGAGAACATGATGTGTGGCGTGAGAGCGCATGGGTTGTCGGACATAGCAACAGTAACTAAAGGGGGCGGGTCTTTGCGAAGGGTCAGTCGATATTGTTAATTGAACCTTACTATGTAGAAGAGTGTTGTGAGAGAGTGACCGAGTGTATTACCTGTTTTCAGCTCAGTCCTATGTTCATAGTAAAAAAAAAAAAAAATCATTTTGAATGTCTGCTGCGACCTTGTCTTTTTTAACTGTTAATGGGTTTCCCCGTGCTCTGCTGACCCTGATAGCGCAAAGTATTTGTCAGTTGCGTCTTGTTCACAGCAAATTTCAATATAAAAGTCTTTGTGACTGAGTGACTCGCTCCTAAAGACAATCTTTGCTGCCATCTAGAGGCGCAATAAATGTAACTTCAGTTGCTGTTCACAGTCAGGGACTATTTTTTCCAGCGGAAGGAAGGCTTTTAATGATTGTACTTCATAAGAGTTGCATTGATACATAATCTTTTTCTGTATTGTGTGCCCTGTGAAGCCGTAACAACCCCCTTATATGTTATAAATTCACTGTAAACCATGGCTTCTTGGGGCTTATTGCTTAATTTGATTTGATACCTCTCTCAACTTAAATTAACGATCGCATTTTAATGATGCAAAAGACACGAATATGAAAGCCTGTGCGGCAGTGTTAGAGTAAAATATTGATGCAGTTACAAGGTGTGTATAATTTAAACTACTTAGTCAACACTAACAGTTGCTGCTGTCAGTTTGCAACTCAGT
This sequence comes from Opsariichthys bidens, assembly GCA_037194245.1. Lineage (NCBI taxonomy): Eukaryota > Metazoa > Chordata > Actinopteri > Cypriniformes > Xenocyprididae > Opsariichthys > Opsariichthys bidens. The sequence goes on from CM074299.1 coordinate 10,888,210, forward strand.
TTCTAAACTCTCTTGATTAAAGCTCCAGGTGAAGGTTTGCTACTTGCCAGTTATCATAAAAAGAGCAAAACAAGCCCCTTAAAAGCATAAGCAAACACGGCAAAACTGTACCGGGGATTTAGCTGTCAGTATAATTTACCAAATAAAAGAAAAAGATCAAATAAATAAAATTAAACAAGGTGAATCACTTTTCATTCTAAAGCATTTGGTTTTATTTATATAAAGCTCTTTAATCAATCATTTAATTGTATATATCGTGAAATATATCGCTTCCGTGAAATAAAATTAGTCATACCACTCACCATTATTATTAGTATTATTAATAATATGAATACTACTTTCATTACGGTAAAAATCATTTTGGAAATGCAAAATTGTCCTAATAATATGCTAGAAATATTATTAGGACATTTTCTTGACAGTGAGATTCTTGTTTAAAAAATAATAAAATAATATATGAAAAATAGATATGAATAAGACTATAAATATGCATTAGGAAAATATGGTCTTGTGATGGGGAAAAAAAATGGAAATCTTCATTTAACTGTGTCTTCTTGTAGAGAGTGGGCTGCATCCGAGCACTGTGAAGGTCTGTCGTCATATGTTCTTTTGATTGGCTATTTTGGCCAATTACTAAAACAACGCTTTTTTCCTTCCAGGCAATGGTGGCGTGTTACCCTGGCGACGGGACAGGATATGTACGGCATGTGGATAACCCTAACGGAGATGGGAGATGTGTCACATGCATATATTACCTGAATAAAGACTGGGATGCCAAGGTTGGATTTTTTTTTTTTTTTTCCAGCCATTGAACCTGTATACATTCTGTAGCGTGTAAAGCTGCATGAAATTTATTTAAGCTATTCTCTGTTTGTTTAGGTTTCTTATCTGATGTAGACTGCTCAAACCTGCAGCTGAGCTTTCATTTAATTCAATGGAAGTTCAAAACTAACCTTGTGTAGAGATTTTGCTGTTGGTACTTTATGTAAATAGGCCACACGAGAGCCTGTTTATGTGCTGTTATTAGAGATCTGCTAGAACAGTAAAGTTTATGTTGGGTTTGTAAAATAATCTAAAAATAAGTTTAAGAAAATATCTTGGTTCTGCAAAATAATGGCTAAAAATTTATTTCTAATGAGTTGACCATCTGGACACCACGCAAAAACAGTAGTCTGATTGACAGAGAAATGACTCTTATGTGACTCGTGTAGCCCTATTCTTGAAAGTAATAACTCCTATAAACTCCTCTTTGTAGTGAATCTGAACACACGGCACAACCATTGTAACATAATTCCCCCCAAAAATGACTCATTTGTGTTGTTTTCTTTTTTCAAGCAAATCAAAAACACATTCTCACCAGTGTAGCCTTGCTGACTCAAAAACACAGCATGACCAGTTTGTGAATCAGGCTACACCGGTCAAATGCTGTATGTTTTCAATTCACCAAAAAACAAAGACAAAACTTTTTTTTCTTGGCGAGGAAAAACCAACAAGTCACAAGAAAAGTAACGGTTAAAATTACTTTTTCAAATAAGTAACACAAGTTACTTTGTTTTCCAATTTATTGACTGACACCTGTACGCTGTGTGAACATGACGGTTATTGTAGTTTTAGACTGAATGTGTGCATGCAATCTGACTTGCACAAAAACAGATTCAGTATTCTTCAAAATGAACAAAAACGATGAAATGCACACTGAGAATATTAAGCAAATTTGCATTAATTAAATATATTAAACAACACAAATATACTTTATGTATTTAATCTCACTTTATTAACCAATGTCTTTGCTGCTGACCTTCGACGATCCAATTCTACCACACTAATAAGCAAAAATGACTTTAGACTCACATTTATTTTTTATTGCTGAAGTAAGAGTGTTGAACTTACCTGCGTCATATTACTCTGCGATACACAATGGCAGCGCCCTCTACAGTACAGGTGTGAATTTGCATTTTCTTTCAGCCTGTGGCTCATTCATTTCACTTTTAGTGTGAAAAATTTGCCAAAAATTATTAAAAACAAACAAGCAAGCCTAGCCCGGGTGAGGAAAAAGTAACACAAAAGTAATGCAACACATTACTTTGCATGAAAAGCATTGCTTCGTTGCTTTTTTAGGGGGTAACACAATATTGTAAAGCGTTACTTTTAAAAGTAACATAAAAAACTTGGGTTTAAATGAGTGAAACACTGACTTGTATCCTGTAGTTTACAACATCAGTGGAGACAAAATGGTTCGTACAATATACCTAAACAAGTCATAATATAATATAATTTGGAATTGAATTTGCAAATCTGTATCGATAATTTCTGCCTCCATTCTTATGTTTAAACATTTACTGTTAAAGTTCCATGAGCGCTCGCTGTGACGGCACACCTGACATTTTCCACCACTGACTCTACCACCTTCGTCACTTTCCAGCTCTTAAAACCAACACTGCGTCAGAGCGGTTCTGCTCTAGAACATTCCGACCGGTCATGGAAACCATCCAGAGGGTTGATTAGATGTTCTCATATGAAGTGAATGGTAAAGAAAGAGTTGGCCAGTTTCACAGGCAAGAGACCAGGATGGTAGAAGGCAAAGAAGGATGTAGTGTTAAGTCTACATTAAACACTCAAGGGCATGTTACTCTATCTAGATGCTGTTTGAGGTTGAACTCGCTCTTTGCTCGAAGCTCGTAAGAATTTCCAGTTTTCTTCCAGTCATGTGCTTCTGTAAGTATCAGAGCTGTGATGTCACATCTCGCACACATACAACCCTGATATTTTCCGTCCTTCTTGAGCTGCACAGGATGCCATTAATACATGGTATAAACTCTAGCGCTCTCTCTCGCTCTCATATATCACCCTTTTCACTGAATGGAGAGGAAAATAGCCATCTCACGCAAACCTGCTTGTTCCCAGTTGTCTTGGCTTATGTAAAAGTCACAGTGTCAGATTTTTTTTCTTTATGCTAAAATTAGCAACAGGTTGTCCTCGGGCAGGAAAAAAACATTCCCTCCCAGAGTTTCCCATCCACAACATTCTGTTTAGTGTAAATGAAATGGTATTTTGAAGGAGCAAGTCAAAAACTTTTTATAAAGTACACATAGAAAGTGACCTGGCCACTGTTTTGGAAGAAGAATGGCTCAAAATCCCTCTGGCCATTGTGCAAGACTTGTATCTGTCATTCCCAAGATGAATTGATGCTGTATTGGCTGCAAAGCAGCCCCTTGTACACCATAATGATAAATTATTGTGGTCTAAAACCAGGTGTTTTAGTTTCATTGTCCAACCCCTGTATATACCATGATTCTCATCTGCTCACTCTATAGGATCACGGTGGCCTTTTGCGGATCTTTCCAGAGGGAACTGCTCAGTTTGCAGACATTGAGCCTAAGTTTGACAGACTTCTGCTTTTTTGGTCAGACAGACGGAACCCACATGAGGTCCAGCCAGCTTACGCCACAAGGTCAGCGGTAGTGGCGCATTTAATTTTGGTAGTGACACATTTCAGCTGCTTATGCTTGCATACAATTCTGTGTGAATTTCTGTACAGGTATGCCATAACGGTGTGGTATTTTGACGCTGACGAGCGAGCTCGAGCTAAGGAGAAATATCTAACAGGTGAGATCCGCTCAAACATGCCCAGGCACTTACATTGATCCTGAACAACATTTGTGTATTATCGATAGATTTGTAGATAATAAATGTTCTGTATCTATGGGATTATGGCCAGATTGCGTTCCTGGAATACTATAGAGCTGCAACTAACAATTATTTTTTCTGTCGACTAATCTAACGATTATTTTTTGAAGTTTTTTTTATTAATCTAGTGATATTTTTTATGTAAGAAGTTAGAACTAATTTAGCAGTTGATTGAGGTGTAGAAACACTGGGACACGCCATTATGTAATAATACGATTTGATTTTGATTAAAAATAAGTCATTATGTGTGCTCGTCCAGTGGAAGACATTTGAACTTTAGAATGAAGAGTGTCAAAGATAGTGACACTTTGATAGTGTCCAAGCCATTGAACAAACGTCTCCTGAACCATTTTTCCTCTTGCGTTGTCTGTCATGCAGGGAGTCTTAGCGAGCTCGCAGACAGGTATCAGGAGCGCGAGACTTGCACGTGCGAAAGAGAACGTCCGCGCGCGTCCAAATAAACTTCTTTGAAATGCAAAACTGATTTTCGTTCGCTGGCAATATTTTCTTATTCGCGAGACGAAGATTTTCTCTTCAACTCGAAATGCCCTTTTGCACGCTCAAAATATGATCTTGCTCGCGCAAAAATCTGGCAGAGATCCAATTCCATAGGTGGTATGCCATTTCGGTTCTCCAAAGGGAACAAAGGACCATTTTATTTGGCCTCTGTTTAAAGTATTCCCATACTTTTGATAATCGTGGTGTAGGTTTTTGTGATAGAATGGAACTTTCTCCGTTTCCAGGAGCAGAAGCCGCCATTACGCCAGATGAATGTAAACAGTGTGACGCGTCGGCGCATTTCATGCACGTCGACGTGTTTTCGTAGTCGACGCGTCGTGCAGCACTAGAATACTAAAAAGGGTTAGTTCACCCAAAAATTTAAATTCTGTCATTTACTTATCCTCATCTCGTTCGCGAGATCTTCTTTCATCTTTGGAATACAAATATTTTTTAATGTCCCCGTAGTCAATCATTTTGTCCCATAAAACTCATCTTTAATCACCAAAATGACATATTTAAAAAAATGTAACCATGCTTTAAAATAGCTTGAATGCAACTCTACACCCTTGCCTCATTTAGTATACGTGGATCAATCAATATGCAAATTAGCCCCGCCTTCACTCGCTCAACTTACTGAGGTAAACGCCGCACAATGGTATCGCTCTTTACTATATCGGACATATAACGTAATTAATATGATTAGCTTCTTGCTTGTTTATGTTATCAAACAGCTAATAATATTACACAATATTATTAGCTATAATAATGTTATACAAACCATGTTCCCGTTCACCATGTCAGAGTCAGACAGCTGCCTTCTAACAATCAGTATCCTTACAAATGCTTTGAGGAGCTCAGAACGTCAGTGGAGAAAGCCGTATAGTTCATCGTAACGCCGCCATATTGCTAAATCTACCCGATTATTCATATCAACAGGAAAATATACCGGGATAACCTGGTTTCTCTCGAGTCTCCCCTGCTGGTTTGCTGTTAATGATACGCTAAAGCCCGCCGGCACGTTGACGTGATTGCTGACAAGGTAGTTTGTTCATTAAAAGCTTGATTTTCACCACAGGGGTGGTTTCATAAAAGCCGAGCGATTTCTGTTCCTCCATTGACAGCTACGCTACTACCACTTTGACGCTCCAAAAAGTTCATAAGCAGATCGGAAAATAATTCACTTAAATTTAGCGGTTTAGTCCAAATTTTCTGAAGCGACTCAGATTGAATTTTGGCTTTTTTTTTTCAGTAGAATAGAAAGTTCAAAAAACAGCATTTATTTGAAATAAGCTTTTGTAAGGCTCTTCAATTGAATGTATCCTTTCCGAATAGAAGTATTAATTTCTTTCAAAAAAAAAATAGTTTTAATGATAGTTTAGTAATCACTCAGTTACCGCTCACTTTCATTGTCTAAACTGCTTGTATGACATAAGGGTGAGTAAATGCCAGTATTTTCATTTCAGGATGACGTATTCCCTTAAATCGGGGGTGTCAAACATACATGAGTTTGACACTCCTGCTCCAAATAGTTAAATAATGAACCATAAAGTGGGTAATCTTCAACCTAAAAAGAGATAAGCTTTATCAGAGCGAGCAAAGAGCATTTTTGTTATTTTTTCTTTTTCTCTGTCTTTCAGGGGCAGGAGAGAGAGGCGTAAAAGTGGAGCTAAACAAGCCGTCAGAGCCCAGCTAGTGAACGAGGGATGAATGAAGAGGAGTGTACAGGGTTGGACCTCCAGAGCGCCGCTGAGAGATGATGAACAGAGGGCAGATGAAAGTCAGGAAGCGACTTTCTCTCTCATTCACCTCTCCATCTATCATCTACAAGGGGCTTCTCATAGGGACTCAGAATGTGATAGAGCTGTGAAGACAGGCGTGAATTAACATGCTTTGGGTTTCCTTCATGAAGAATGCTGGCTGCTTACTTGAGCATAGGATGGACGTAATGTTAAACTTAAGGGTGTGTGTGTGGACAGTTTCCTTCCCCGGTCCCACTTGTCGGCTTCGTTATTGCATGTGTTAATAAAGGTACAGTTTTGTTTGGCAACGCATTCTCGAAAAACAGAAGCACAGAAAACCCCTTTTTAAGGTTACAAGCTACGTGCAATGTCGTATATGTGCTATTCTGCTCATAAACCACTGTAATTATTGGATTCGTGTTTTTGTATGGCTCGTAATTCCGCTTTCCGAGATCTCCTAATCGGAGCCACAAGGAACGTGCTTTATCATGGCTTGCACCTGTTGCTAAGTAACCGGGTGCATTGCTGGATTGTCTTTGCCAGTAATCAGCGATATGTCTGTTGTTGCAGACGTTATGTCTCTCCTGTCCTAAGCCAAACTTGACACCTCATGTCTAACAGCTCTGAGTTTTAAATAAAAAAGCAGTTTTCCTAAATACGTCTCGTTTGACTGTGTGTGCACGTGTTTAATTGGTTCCATCTTATGTCTCCTTATGCTATTAACCTTGTTGTCACTAAAAGTCATGTGACATTCATGCACTTTTACTGTGTGTTTGGAGTCCTGCAGCACCCCCTAGCTGTTTGTAGCGGCAAATGCAAATCTATAATCCAGGAAAGAAATATTTCACTTGATAAATCCAAACTGGAGACCGTCAAGAAAGGCTTCATCAGAGAATACTGGAAAAATGTGTCAAATTACATAAAAAATATTAAGCACTGTCTTCAGCGTTGATAATAAGAATGGCTACTGAAAATACAGCCTTTCTATCGTAGGAATAAATTACATTATTTGAGAAAACTCTATAATCATATTTTATAATCTTATTGTTTTTACTGTATTTGTGATCCAATAAACGCAGCCTTGATGATGAGACTTGTTTCAAAAACAGACTTCTGAAAACTGTGTATTGTATGTGCCTAAGATACGACTGGAATTTGAAATCATATCGCAGAAGAATTACCAGAATTGTCTGTAAAGACAGGAGGTGTAGAATTCGTGAAGCCTGCAGCTTTGCGCCATGAACTCTACTCTCTTGAAAGACAACCTGGGATAAAGTGAAACCAGGCCTAAAGGTCTTTCCAATACTCTGACGCAGCTCTGGTAATTGAGGATTTTATCCTCAAGTGGGAGAGGAGGGATTAGTGTTAATGACTACATGCCTTAATTAGACATTTTATTAACTGGCTTCGAAATAATCCACTTTAATGAGTAACAAAACGTTCAAATGGGACATTGAATTAGACATTGTTCAGTGTACAAGACATTCGGCCAAACCAGTGCTACTAATGTGGAGATATTTTAAAGATCTATCACCTGCATCAAAAAACTTTTTTTCTTTCTTTCTTTCTTTCTTTCTTTTTTTGTAAATGTATGGAAGCCTGTTTCCGCCACTGAAAATAAAGAATATTACTGCGTCTTTTTATCTCAGAATTCTGAATTTTTTCTCAGTATTGTGAGATATGAAGTCAGACTTCTACGTTATAAAGTCAGAATTGTGAGTTATAAATTCAGAATTGAGAGATATAAAGTCAGAATTGTGAGATATAAAGTCAGAATTGTGAGATATTAAGTCAGAATTGTGAGATATTAAGTCAGAATTGTGAGTTATAAAGTCAGAATTGAGATATAAAGTCAGAATTGTGAGATATAAAGTCAGAATTGTGAGATATAAAGTCAGAATTGTGAGTTATAAAGTCAGAATTGAGATATAAAGTCAGAATTGTGAGTTATAAAGTCAAAATTGTGAGATATAAAGTCAGAATTGTGAGTTATAAATTCAGAATTGAGAGATATAAAGTCAGAATTGTGAGATATAAAGTCAGAATTGTGAGATATAAAGTCAGAATTGTGAGTTATAAAGTCAGAATTGAGATATAAAGTCAGAATTGTGAGATATAAAGTCAGAATTGTGAGATATAAAGTCAGAATTGTGAGATATAAAGTCAGAATTGTGAGTTATAAAGTCAAAATTGTGAGATATAAAGTCAGAATTGTGAGATATAAAGTCAGAATTGTGAGTTATAAAGTCATAATTGTGAGATATTAAGTCAGAATTGTGAGATATAAAGTCAGAATTGTGAGATATAAAGTCAAAATTGTGAGTTATAAAGTCAGAATTGTGAGTTATAAAGTCAAAATTGTGAGATATAAAGTCAGAATTGTGAGATATAAAGTCAGAATTGTGAGTTATAAAGTCATAATTGTGAGATATTAAGTCAGAATTGTGAGATATAAAGTCAGAATTGTGAGATATAAAGTCAGAATTGTGAGTTATAAAGTCAGAATTGTGAGATAAAAAGTCAGAATTGTGAGATATAAAGTCAGAATTGTGAGTTATAAAGTCATAATTGTGAGATATTAAGTCAGAATTGTGAGATATAAAGTCAGAATTGTGAGATATAAATTCAGAATTGAGAGATATAAAGTCAGAATTGTGAGTTATAAATTCAGAATTGAGAGATATAAAGTCAGAATTGTGAGTTATAAAGTCAAAATTGTGAGATATAAAGTCAGAATTGTGAGATATAAAGTCAGAATTGTGAGATATAAAGTCAGAATTGTGAGATATAAAGTCAGAATTGTGAGTTATAAAGTCAGAATTGTGAGATATTAAGTCAGAATTGTGAGTTATAAAGTCAGAATTGAGATATAAAGTCAGAATTGTGAGTTATAAAGTCAAAATTGTGAGATATAAAGTCAGAATTGTGAGATATAAAGTCAGAATTGTGAGATATTAAGTCAGAATTGTGAGTTATAAAGTCAGAATTGAGATATAAAGTCAGAATTGTGAGTTATAAAGTCAAAATTGTGAGATATAAAGTCAGAATTGTGAGATATAAAGTCAGAATTGTGAGTTATAAAGTCATAATTGTGAGATATTAAGTCAGAATTGTGAGATATAAAGTCAGAATTGTGAGATATTAAGTCAGAATTGTGAGTTATAAAGTCAGAATTGTGAGATATTAAGTCAGAATTGTGAGATATAAAGTCAGAATTGTGAGATATTAAGTCAGAATTGTGAGTTATAAAGTCAGAATTGAGATATAAAGTCAGAATTGTGAGTTATAAAGTCAAAATTGTGAGATATAAAGTCAGAATTGTGAGATATAAAGTCAGAATTGTGAGATATAAAGTCAGAATTGTGAGATATTAAGTCAGAATTGTGAGTTATAAAGTCAGAATTGAGATATAAAGTCAGAATTGTGAGTTATAAAGTCAGAATTGAGATATAAAGTCAGAATTGTGAGATATTAAGTCAGAATTGTGAGATATAAAGTCAGAATTGTGAGATATAAAGTCAGAATTGTGAGTTATAAAGTCAAAATTGTGAGATATAAAGTCAGAATTGTGAGATATAAAGTCAGAATTGTGAGTTATAAAGTCATAATTGTGAGATATTAAGTCAGAATTGTGAGTTATAAAGTCAGAATTGTGAGATATAAAGTCAGAATTCTGAGTTATAAAGTCAGAATTGTGAGATATAAAGTCAGAATTGTGAGTTATAAAGTCAGAATTGTGAGTTATAAAGTCAGAATTGTGAGTTATAAAGTCAGAATTGTGAGATATAAAGTCAGAATTGTGAGATATAAAGTCAGAATTGTGAGATATAAAGTCAGAATTGTGAGATATTAAGTCAGAATTGTGAGTTATAAAGTCAGAATTGAGATATAAAGTCAGAATTGTGAGTTATAAAGTCAAAATTGTGAGATATAAAGTCAGAATTGTGAGATATAAAGTCAGAATTGTGAGATATAAAGTCAGAATTGTGAGATATAAAGTCAGAATTGTGAGTTATAAAGTCAGAATTGTGAGATATAAAGTCAGAATTGTGAGATATAAAGTCATAATTGTGAGATAAAAAGTCAGAATTGTGAGATATAAAGTCAGAATTGTGAGATATAAAGTCAGAATTGTGAGATATAAATTCAGAATTGAGAGATATAAAGTCAGAATTGTGAGTTATAAATTCAGAATTGTGAGTTATAAAGTCAGAATTGTGAGATATTAAGTCAGAATTGTGAGATATAAAGTCAGAATTGTGAGATATAAAGTCAGAATTGTGAGTTATAAAGTCAGAATTGTGAGATATTAAGTCAGAATTGTGAGTTATAAAGTCAGAATTGAGATATAAAGTCAGAATTGTGAGTTATAAAGTCAAAATTGTGAGATATAAAGTCAGAATTGTGAGATATAAAGTCAGAATTGTGAGTTATAAAGTCATAATTGTGAGATATTAAGTCAGAATTGTGAGATATAAAGTCAGAATTGTGAGATATAAAGTCAGAATTGTGAGTTATAAAGTCAAAATTGTGAGATATAAAGTCAGAATTGTGAGATATAAAGTCAGAATTGTGAGTTATAAAGTCATAATTGTGAGATATTAAGTCAGAATTGTGAGTTATAAAGTCAGAATTGTGAGATATAAAGTCAGAATTCTGAGTTATAAAGTCAGAATTGTGAGATATAAAGTCAGAATTGTGAGTTATAAAGTCAGAATTGTGAGTTATAAAGTCAGAATTGTGAGATATTAAGTCAGAATTGTGAGTTATAAAGTCAGAATTGAGATATAAAGTCAGAATTGTGAGATATAAAGTCAGAATTGTGAGATATAAAGTCAGAATTGTGAGATATTAAGTCAGAATTGTGAGTTATAAAGTCAGAATTGAGATATAAAGTCAGAATTGTGAGTTATAAAGTCAGAATTGTGAGATAAAAAGTCAGAATTGTGAGATATAAAGTCAGAATTGTGAGATATAAAGTCAGAATTGTGAGATATAAATTCAGAATTGAGAGATATAAAGTCAGAATTGTGAGTTATAAATTCAGAATTGTGAGTTATAAAGTCAGAATTGTGAGATATTAAGTCAGAATTGTGAGATATAAAGTCAGAATTGTGAGATATAAAGTCAGAATTGTGAGTTATAAAGTCAGAATTGTGAGATATTAAGTCAGAATTGTGAGTTATAAAGTCAGAATTGAGATATAAAGTCAGAATTGTGAGTTATAAAGTCAAAATTGTGAGATATAAAGTCAGAATTGTGAGATATAAAGTCAGAATTGTGAGTTATAAAGTCATAATTGTGAGATATTAAGTCAGAATTGTGAGATATAAAGTCAGAATTGTGAGATATAAAGTCAGAATTGTGAGTTATAAAGTCAAAATTGTGAGATATAAAGTCAGAATTGTGAGATATAAAGTCAGAATTGTGAGTTATAAAGTCATGATTGTGAGATATTAAGTCAGAATTGTGAGTTATAAAGTCAGAATTGTGAGATATAAAGTCAGAATTCTGAGTTATAAAGTCAGAATTGTGAGATATAAAGTCAGAATTGTGAGTTATAAAGTCAGAATTGTGAGTTATAAAGTCAGAATTGTGAGTTATAAAGTCAGAATTGTGAGATATTAAGTCAGAATTGTGAGTTATAAAGTCAGAATTGAGATATAAAGTCAGAATTGTGAGTTATAAAGTCAAAATTGTGAGATATAAAGTCAGAATTGTGAGATATAAAGTCAGAATTGTGAGATATTAAGTCAGAATTGTGAGATATAAAGTCAGAATTGTGAGTTATAAAGTCAGAATTGTGAGATAAAAAGTCAGAATTGTGAGATATAAAGTCAGAATTGTGAGATATAAAGTCAGAATTGTGAGATATAAAGTCAGAATTGTGAGATATAAATTCAGAATTGTGAGTTATAAAGTCAGAATTGAGATATAAAGTCAGAATTGTGAGTTATAAAGTCAAAATTGTGAGATATAAAGTCAGAATTGTGAGATATAAAGTCAGAATTGTGAGATATAAAGTCAGAATTGTGAGTTATAAAGTCAGAATTGTGAGATAAAAAGTCAGAATTGTGAGATATAAAGTCAGAATTGTGAGATATAAAGTCAGAATTGTGAGATATAAAGTCAGAATTGTGAGATATAAAGTCAGAATTGTGAGTTATAAATTCAGAATTGTGAGTTATAAAGTCAGAATTGTGAGATATTAAGTCAGAATTGTGAGATATAAAGTCAGAATTGTGAGATATAAAGTCAGAATTGTGAGTTATAAAGTCAGAATTGTGAGATAAAAAGTCAGAATTGTGAGATATAAAGTCAGAATTGTGAGATATAAAGTCAGAATTGTGAGATATAAATTCAGAATTGTGAGTTATAAAGTCAGAATTGTGAGATATTAAGTCAGAATTGTGAGTTATAAAGTCAGAATTGAGATATAAAGTCAGAATTGTGAGTTATAAAGTCAAAATTGTGAGATATAAAGTCAGAATTGTGAGATATAAAGTCAGAATTGTGAGATATAAAGTCAGAATTGTGAGTTATAAAGTCAGAATTGTGAGATATTAAGTCAGAATTGTGAGATATAAAGTCAGAATTGTGAGATATAAAGTCAGAATTGTGAGATATAAAGTCAGAATTGTGAGTTATAAAGTCATAATTGTGAGATATTAAGTCAGAATTGTGAGATAAAAAGTCAGAATTGTGAGATATAAAGTCAGAATTGTGAGTTATAAAGTCATAATTGTGAGATATTAAGTCAGAATTGTGAGATATAAAGTCAGAATTGTGAGATATAAAGTCAGAATTGTGAGATATTAAGTCAGAATTGTGAGTTATAAAGTCAGAATTGAGATATAAAGTCAGAATTGTGAGTTATAAAGTCAAAATTGTGAGATATAAAGTCAGAATTGTGAGATATTAAGTCAGAATTGTGAGTTATAAAGTCAGAATTGTGAGTTATAAAGTCAAAATTGTGAGATATAAAGTCAGAATTGTGAGATATAAAGTCAGAATTGTGAGATATAAAGTCAGAATTGTGAGATATTGAGTCAGAATTGTGAGTTATAAAGTCAGAATTGAGATATAAAGTCAGAATTGTGAGTTATAAAGTCAAAATTGTGAGATATAAAGTCAGAATTGTGAGATATAAAGTCAGAATTGTGAGATATAAAGTCAGAATTGTGAGATATTAAGTCAGAATTGTGAGTTATAAAGTCAGAATTGAGATATAAAGTCAGAATTGTGAGTTATAAAGTCAAAATTGTGAGATATAAAGTCAGAATTGTGAGATATAAAGTCAGAATTGTGAGTTATAAAGTCATAATTGTGAGATATTAAGTCAGAATTGTGAGATATAAAGTCAGAATTGTGAGATATAAAGTCAGAATTGTGAGTTATAAAGTCAAAATTGTGAGATATAAAGTCAGAATTGTGAGATATAATGTCAGAATTGTGAGTTATAAAGTCATAATTGTGAGATATTAAGTCAGAATTGTGAGTTATAAAGTCAGAATTGTGAGATATAAAGTCAGAATTCTGAGTTATAAAGTCAGAATTGTGAGATATAAAGTCAGAATTGTGAGTTATAAAGTCAGAATTGTGAGTTATAAAGTCAGAATTGTGAGATATAAAGTCAGAATTGTGAGTTATAAAGTCAAAATTGTGAGATATAAAGTCAGAATTGTGAGATATAAAGTCAGAATTGTGAGATATAAAGTCAGAATTGTGAGTTATAAAGTCATAATTGTGAGATATTAAGTCAGAATTGTGAGATAAAAAGTCAGAATTGTGAGATATTAAGTCAGAATTGTGAGTTATAAAGTCAGAATTGAGATATAAAGTCAGAATTGTGAGTTATAAAGTCAAAATTGTGAGATATAAAGTCAGAATTGTGAGATATAAAGTCAGAATTGTGAGATATAAAGTCAGAATTGTGAGATATAAAGTCAGAATTGTGAGATATAAAGTCAGAATTGTGAGATATTAAGTCAGAATTGTGAGATATAAAGTCAGAATTGTGAGTTATAAAGTCAGAATTGTGAGATAAAAAGTCAGAATTGTGAGATATAAAGTCAGAATTGTGAGATATAAAGTCAGAATTGTGAGATATAAAGTCAGAATTGTGAGATATAAATTCAGAATTGAGAGATATAAAGTCAGAATTGTGAGTTATAAATTCAGAATTGTGAGTTATAAAGTCAGAATTGTGAGATATTAAGTCAGAATTGTGAGATATAAAGTCAGAATTGTGAGATATAAAGTCAGAATTGTGAGTTATAAAGTCAGAATTGTGAGATATTAAGTCAGAATTGTGAGTTATAAAGTCAGAATTGAGATATAAAGTCAGAATTGTGAGTTATAAAGTCAAAATTGTGAGATATAAAGTCAGAATTGTGAGATATAAAGTCAGAATTGTGAGTTATAAAGTCATAATTGTGAGATATTAAGTCAGAATTGTGAGATATAAAGTCAGAATTGTGAGATATAAAGTCAGAATTGTGAGTTATAAAGTCAAAATTGTGAGATATAAAGTCAGAATTGTGAGATATAAAGTCAGAATTGTGAGTTATAAAGTCATAATTGTGAGATATTAAGTCAGAATTGTGAGTTATAAAGTCAGAATTGTGAGATATAAAGTCAGAATTCTGAGTTATAAAGTCTGAATTGTGAGATATAAAGTCAGAATTGTGAGTTATAAAGTCAGAATTGTGAGTTATAAAGTCAGAATTGTGAGTTATAAAGTCAGAATTGTGAGATATTAAGTCAGAATTGTGAGTTATAAAGTCAGAATTGAGATATAAAGTCAGAATTGTGAGTTATAAAGTCAAAATTGTGAGATATAAAGTCAGAATTGTGAGATATAAAGTCAGAATTGTGAGATATTAAGTCAGAATTGTGAGATATAAAGTCAGAATTGTGAGTTATAAAGTCAGAATTGTGAGATAAAAAGTCAGAATTGTGAGATATAAAGTCAGAATTGTGAGATATAAAGTCAGAATTGTGAGATATAAAGTCAGAATTGTGAGATATAAATTCAGAATTGAGAGATATAAAGTCAGAATTGTGAGTTATAAATTCAGAATTGTGAGTTATAAAGTCAGAATTGTGAGATATTAAGTCAGAATTGTGAGATATAAAGTCAGAATTGTGAGATATAAAGTCAGAATTGTGAGTTATAAAGTCAGAATTGTGAGATAAAAAGTCAGAATTGTGAGATATAAAGTCAGAATTGTGAGATATAAAGTCAGAATTGTGAGATATAAATTCAGAATTGTGAGTTATAAAGTCAGAATTGTGAGATATTAAGTCAGAATTGTGAGTTATAAAGTCAGAATTGAGATATAAAGTCAGAATTGTGAGTTATAAAGTCAAAATTGTGAGATATAAAGTCAGAATTGTGAGATATAAAGTCAGAATTGTGAGATATAAAGTCAGAATTGTGAGATATTAAGTCAGAATTGTGAGTTATAAAGTCAGAATTGAGATATAAAGTCAGAATTGTGAGTTATAAAGTCAGAATTGTGAGATAAAAAGTCAGAATTGTGAGATATAAAGTCAGAATTGTGAGATATAAAGTCAGAATTGTGAGATATAAATTCAGAATTGAGAGATATAAAGTCAGAATTGTGAGTTATAAATTCAGAATTGTGAGTTATAAAGTCAGAATTGTGAGATATTAAGTCAGAATTGTGAGATATAAAGTCAGAATTGTGAGATATAAAGTCAGAATTGTGAGTTATAAAGTCAGAATTGTGAGATATTAAGTCAGAATTGTGAGTTATAAAGTCAGAATTGAGATATAAAGTCAGAATTGTGAGTTATAAAGTCAAAATTGTGAGATATAAAGTCAGAATTGTGAGATATAAAGTCAGAATTGTGAGTTATAAAGTCATAATTGTGAGATATTAAGTCAGAATTGTGAGATATAAAGTCAGAATTGTGAGATATAAAGTCAGAATTGTGAGTTATAAAGTCAAAATTGTGAGATATAAAGTCAGAATTGTGAGATATAAAGTCAGAATTGTGAGTTATAAAGTCATAATTGTGAGATATTAAGTCAGAATTGTGAGTTATAAAGTCAGAATTGTGAGATATAAAGTCAGAATTCTGAGTTATAAAGTCAGAATTGTGAGATATAAAGTCAGAATTGTGAGTTATAAAGTCAGAATTGTGAGTTATAAAGTCAGAATTGTGAGTTATAAAGTCAGAATTGTGAGATATTAAGTCAGAATTGTGAGTTATAAAGTCAGAATTGAGATATAAAGTCAGAATTGTGAGTTATAAAGTCAAAATTGTGAGATATAAAGTCAGAATTGTGAGATATAAAGTCAGAATTGTGAGATATTAAGTCAGAATTGTGAGATATAAAGTCAGAATTGTGAGTTATAAAGTCAGAATTGTGAGATAAAAAGTCAGAATTGTGAGATATAAAGTCAGAATTGTGAGATATAAAGTCAGAATTGTGAGATATAAAGTCAGAATTGTGAGATATAAATTCAGAATTGTGAGTTATAAAGTCAGAATTGAGATATAAAGTCAGAATTGTGAGTTATAAAGTCAAAATTGTGAGATATAAAGTCAGAATTGTGAGATATAAAGTCAGAATTGTGAGATATAAAGTCAGAATTGTGAGTTATAAAGTCAGAATTGTGAGATAAAAAGTCAGAATTGTGAGATATAAAGTCAGAATTGTGAGATATAAAGTCAGAATTGTGAGATATAAAGTCAGAATTGTGAGATATAAAGTCAGAATTGTGAGTTATAAATTCAGAATTGTGAGTTATAAAGTCAGAATTGTGAGATATTAAGTCAGAATTGTGAGATATAAAGTCAGAATTGTGAGATATAAAGTCAGAATTGTGAGTTATAAAGTCAGAATTGTGAGATAAAAAGTCAGAATTGTGAGATATAAAGTCAGAATTGTGAGATATAAAGTCAGAATTGTGAGATATAAATTCAGAATTGTGAGTTATAAAGTCAGAATTGTGAGATATTAAGTCAGAATTGTGAGTTATAAAGTCAGAATTGAGATATAAAGTCAGAATTGTGAGTTATAAAGTCAAAATTGTGAGATATAAAGTCAGAATTGTGAGATATAAAGTCAGAATTGTGAGATATAAAGTCAGAATTGTGAGTTATAAAGTCAGAATTGTGAGATATTAAGTCAGAATTGTGAGATATAAAGTCAGAATTGTGAGATATAAAGTCAGAATTGTGAGATATAAAGTCAGAATTGTGAGTTATAAAGTCATAATTGTGAGATATTAAGTCAGAATTGTGAGATAAAAAGTCAGAATTGTGAGATATAAAGTCAGAATTGTGAGTTATAAAGTCATAATTGTGAGATATTAAGTCAGAATTGTGAGATATAAAGTCAGAATTGTGAGATATAAAGTCAGAATTGTGAGATATTAAGTCAGAATTGTGAGTTATAAAGTCAGAATTGAGATATAAAGTCAGAATTGTGAGTTATAAAGTCAAAATTGTGAGATATAAAGTCAGAATTGTGAGATATTAAGTCAGAATTGTGAGTTATAAAGTCAGAATTGTGAGTTATAAAGTCAAAATTGTGAGATATAAAGTCAGAATTGTGAGATATAAAGTCAGAATTGTGAGATATAAAGTCAGAATTGTGAGATATTAAGTCAGAATTGTGAGTTATAAAGTCAGAATTGAGATATAAAGTCAGAATTGTGAGTTATAAAGTCAAAATTGTGAGATATAAAGTCAGAATTGTGAGATATAAAGTCAGAATTGTGAGATATAAAGTCAGAATTGTGAGATATTAAGTCAGAATTGTGAGTTATAAAGTCAGAATTGAGATATAAAGTCAGAATTGTGAGTTATAAAGTCAAAATTGTGAGATATAAAGTCAGAATTGTGAGATATAAAGTCAGAATTGTGAGTTATAAAGTCATAATTGTGAGATATTAAGTCAGAATTGTGAGATATAAAGTCAGAATTGTGAGATATAAAGTCAGAATTGTGAGTTATAAAGTCAAAATTGTGAGATATAAAGTCAGAATTGTGAGATATAATGTCAGAATTGTGAGTTATAAAGTCATAATTGTGAGATATTAAGTCAGAATTGTGAGTTATAAAGTCAGAATTGTGAGATATAAAGTCAGAATTCTGAGTTATAAAGTCAGAATTGTGAGATATAAAGTCAGAATTGTGAGTTATAAAGTCAGAATTGTGAGTTATAAAGTCAGAATTGTGAGATATAAAGTCAGAATTGTGAGTTATAAAGTCAAAATTGTGAGATATAAAGTCAGAATTGTGAGATATAAAGTCAGAATTGTGAGATATAAAGTCAGAATTGTGAGTTATAAAGTCATAATTGTGAGATATTAAGTCAGAATTGTGAGATAAAAAGTCAGAATTGTGAGATATTAAGTCAGAATTGTGAGTTATAAAGTCAGAATTGAGATATAAAGTCAGAATTGTGAGTTATAAAGTCAAAATTGTGAGATATAAAGTCAGAATTGTGAGATATAAAGTCAGAATTGTGAGATAAAAAGTCAGAATTGTGAGATATAAAGTCAGAATTGTGAGATATAAAGTCAGAATTGTGAGATATAAAGTCAGAATTGTGAGATATAAATTCAGAATTGAGAGATATAAAGTCAGAATTGTGAGTTATAAATTCAGAATTGTGAGTTATAAAGTCAGAATTGTGAGATATTAAGTCAGAATTGTGAGATATAAAGTCAGAATTGTGAGATATAAAGTCAGAATTGTGAGTTATAAAGTCAGAATTGTGAGATAAAAAGTCAGAATTGTGAGATATAAAGTCAGAATTGTGAGATATAAAGTCAGAATTGTGAGATATAAAGTCAGAATTGTGAGATAACCACAACAGTCTTTTTTTTTTTTTTTTTTTGTGTCCAAAGGCCTTAATAATAATAAAAAACAAAGATATGACATCCATTGCATGTAAGGTAGTGCAACTAGATCTCTTTAATTGCATCCAACAGGTTTTAATTATAT
Source organism: Opsariichthys bidens (assembly GCA_037194245.1). Taxonomy (NCBI): domain Eukaryota; kingdom Metazoa; phylum Chordata; class Actinopteri; order Cypriniformes; family Xenocyprididae; genus Opsariichthys; species Opsariichthys bidens. The sequence goes on from CM074299.1 coordinate 10,907,127, forward strand.
TTTGCTGCATATAAAGGTATTTTAAAGATTTTGAAGTGTCAAAAGGTCATCCGGTTTACCCGTCCAAAGGCCAATACAGCCATTTCATTTGTGATTAAAATATCTTAAAATATAATAAATGTATATATATTTTATTCTGGCATGGTTTTATAACATTATATATCAACAATGGTATTAAAATATGTGTAGAAGTCGTTGCTTTGTTATGAGAAAGAATAAGTAAGTGAGATAATAAGTAAGTATTCATAAGTATTTCTGCGCCACTGAATGTGTATGTTGCACGTCTGTCTAAGCAACCTCTTCTCAACAATAACATGTTTGTTCTCTATTGATTTTGTTCATTGAAGCTAACTGCATTTTTCCTTTTAACATTTAATGGGTTTTCCCATGCCTTGCTGACACTGGTAGTCTGGTTAGTCTGGTTCAGCGTTCACAACAAGTTTATCAAAAGTCTTTGCGAATGAGTGACTCAATCTTTGCTGCCATCTAGAGGAATAAGACATGTGACTTCTGTTGCTGTTCACGGTTAGGGACTATTTTTTCCAGCGGAGGGAAGCCTTTTAATGATTTTACCTCATGAAAGTTGCATTGATGCATATTTTTGGGCTTTAATATTTGTGGTATTAATATGTGTTTTATGAAAGCAATAAGACTCGTGAGGGCTTCTTGGGGCAGAGTTATTGTCAACTGTATTAGTCTGCTATCAAGGTTCAAGCCTCCGTTACTAGTTCTGGAATAACGTTTTGGAACTAGTAGCAACAGAGGCTTGGGATGAGACGCGTAAGGAATTAGTCCCACAGACAAGAGCGTTTTAAGGGCAACAAACTTACAAATGTCTTGGAAAACAACATTGGAACGAAGTGTGGTAACCGTAGTATAAGAGGAATAATTGACGCCGGGCTGTTGAATTCTTAAAAAAATAATGCACATCCGAGGTGGTAATGCGGCCACGATGCAAACCGCGGATGTGTATTATTTTCTACGAGTCAATTATTCCTTACTGAAAAATACTAAAAGTAGACAATAATATTAGAAAACACCATGGGGGTATTCCAGAAAGCAAGGTTAACTTACTTAGGGTTGATTAATAATTTCAATTTCAATCTTTTTATTGAATAAGTAATCTTTATTCCCTGAGAATAAGAATTATATTGTTTGATGCTAAATAGGCTATTTAATAAAATATCTCTAGAAAATGTCCTGTTATAAAAAGGAAAAAAGCAGATTATGTGTGAGATTACAATAAAATAAATACATACATTAGAATTGAAGAAACATGTATATACACTATGAACATTATATTAGCTTACGTTTATAACTTTTATATTATATTGTATATATAACTGTAACTATGTAACAAATGTAGTTACATTAATATAACTATATTAATTAAATAACACACATCTGAATACCTCTTAATCAAACTAACCCTGGATCATGAACTGCTCCGGAGCAGGAGGGTATTCCAGAAAGCAGGTTATGTGACAGTTGTGTTTAAGAGTAAGTAAGCTGATAACCTCAATTTTCGGTTCCAAAAACGGAGGTAACTTTCAGGGATTAGTTCCAGGATTAGTTTGCTTAAGAGTTATTCAGATGCATGTTGTTTAATTAATATAGTTCTATTAATGTTACTAAATTTGTTATATAGTCACATTTAGTTTATAAATATAGTTATATTTAGTATATTTATAATACAACACGTACATATGCAATAGTGCTTTATATATATATACATATAAAAGCACATAATGTTTAAATGTTTATTGATTTCTAATATATGGATTTATTTGATTGTAATCTCACACATGGATCTGCTTTTTTCCTTTTCATAACAGGACGTTTTCCATACTATAATTTATATTATAAAATAGATATGTGATATCTTATTAAATATTTAGCATCAAACAATACAATTCTTATTCTCAGTGAATAAAGATGACTTATTCAATAAAAAGTTTGTTTCCATGGTGAATCATCGATTCGCCGCTCGGTTGAGAATGTCTTGTGTGTTAACCGGGAACATACTCTGGGTTAGCTGAACTTACTCCCCGATGCGTTTTTGGAACCAGCTTACCTCGAGAAAGCAAGGTTTGGATTAATCAACCGATAGATCAGAGTACATGTGACGGTAAATTAAGCTTGCTTTCTGGAATACCCCCCAGGTTATGTTCGAGAGTAAGTTGCTATGGTTACTTACATATCCTGAAAGTTATCTCCATTTTTGGAACCGAAAGTTATCAGTTTACTTATTCCTAAACACACCTGGGTATGTCACATAACCTGCTTTCTGGACTACCCTCCTGGAAATTAAAAATCCTAAATCTCGTCTGGAGCTTTTAGGTTGAAAAGTGTAGTTTGTCACGCTGTGTTGATTCCGGCTTCACTCTCTCGTTCCCATTGATCAGAGCTCGGCTCGCGCTTTATGGTGAGTGAAAGAAAAGCTGCGATTTGAAGTTTATCATCATTGTTTAACACGTACCAATTTAATCATAAGTCACGTTTTATGTTTACTCGATATTTTCCTTGTTTAGGCTATTTGCAGCTGTAATTAAATGCAAAAAAGTTGAGATGATATGATTAAAATGATCAAAATAAACATTTATTTTATATGCATTATCCTGTTACTCTTCTGCGGGTTTCCATTTCGCTTAAATGTGTTATTGTGTTTTATTTGCTTTAGGTTTTGGATAATGGCCAGTGCTGAATTCATCAAAGACCTTTGTACTCCAGCGCTGGTTCTTGACCTGGATAAAGTAAAAAGAAATGCTGAAGGCATGCGGGAGCGCTTCCACAAACTAGGGGTCCAGCTCCGACCTCACATGAAAACACACAAAACACTGTAAGATTCGCATGTCAACAACTGCAGCCTTTATGATTTCTTTTGAAAACCCTCAAACATCTTGCTTGCAAAATAATATGAACCATAATTCACTGGTTCTCTAGTAATTTTGTCAAGTAAGTATTTATTGTACACTTAAAGGGATAGTTCGCCCAATTCTGTCATCATTTACTCACCCTCAAGTTTATTCAAAGCTTTATGAATTTCATTCTTCTGCTGAACACAAAAGGTGATATCATGAAGAGTGTCGGCAACTAAACAGTCAATGGTCCCCATTGACTTCCATAGTATTTTTTCGCCTCAATGAATCAATGGGGTCCATTGACTGTCCGGTTACCGAGAATTCTTCAAAATATCTTGTGGGCTTGTAATCTGAAGATTGCCAGTTCGATTCCCATGCCGGTAGGAATTGAAAGTGGGGATTGTGAATAAACAGCACTTTCTCCACCTTCGATACCATGACTAAAGTGCCCTTGAGCGAGGCACCTAACCCCTAATTGCTCCCCTTGTAAGTCGCTTTGGATAAAAGCGTCTGCTAAATGACGAAAAATGTAAAAATATCTTTTATGTTCAGCAGAAGAATGAAATTCATACAGGTTTGGAACAACCTGAGGGTGAGTAAATGATGACAGAATTTTCATTTTTGGTCGTACTATCCCTTTAAAGGCTCTTAAAACATTTGAATATCTATTATAACAAAATGTCAAACTAAATGGCTTTCATTTGAAAGAAAAATACTACACTTTTCAAACAAAATGTTTCTCAAAAATAAGTTTTAAATGTTTAAACAATAGATTAGAAAAGCATTCGAACAAGCGAACATTTTACCCCAAAACAAAAGTTCTGATGTCAGCATTAACTATTAATACAACTTTGTCTTTTTCACTTGTGATTTTGATTGACGTCTGCCAAATAAATAAGTATATGGACACTTAAGACATAAAACATTTGATTATATTTTGTTATATATATAAAAAAATCAAACCATATGGCATTTATTTGGACAAAAAAATGACAAACACTGTTCAAACACAGGTATCACTTTAAATTAAGGTTCCGTTTGTTAACATTAGTTAACATGAGCTAAAAATGAAAAAGGTTCTTAATGTACATTTATATTATTTAATCTGTCTGTTGTTTTCAGGGAATGTGCGGACATCATGACAGGAGGCTCTCGGCGTTGCATCGTGGTTTCTACTCTAGCCGAGGCGTCATTCTATGCTGATAATGGCTATGATGATATACTGTACGCATACCCACTGCCATTTGATAAAGTGGAGCGTTGTGCTGAACTATCTGAGAGACTTTCTCTCTTCCACATCGTAGTGGACAACCGCCTTGCCCTACAGGAACTGAAGAAGAGACCTCTGAAGCAGGGAAAAGTCTGGAAGGTGTGGATGAAACTGGATTGTGACAATGGGAGAGGTAACACTTGAAGAGGGAGTTCACTAGCTGTTTGAAGCAAGCTGGGTGTACCGCAGTGAGATCCATTTGTTTTGTGTTTTGACAGCGGGTGTTCCTCATTCTGGCCCAGCTGCTCTGAAACTTGCCCAGGAGGTCTCGGATACCGCTGGGGTGGAGCTGACGGGAATTTACGCCCACTGTGGGAACACCTACGCCTGTCAGGGGGAGGAGCAAATCAAAGCCGTTGCTCAGGAAACCACTACGATCACGCTGGAGTTCATGGAGAAGTATGCGGACACCATCTAACGCTCACTTCAAGTTTATCTTTGAAAACACTGTTCGTTTAGCTATAGTAATAAATGTAAATTCCTTTTGAAAAAAAAACAAAACATTTTTTATTGTATGTTACACTATACATTATAATGTTGTGATCCCGAAATTTAATTTTTTTAGTTGGTTTTATTTTTAATTTATTTAGACAACAAAGGAAATAATATTAAATGCTAGTAATTTGACAACACCAATAAATGGAAGTAATAAAATAAATATTTTTTATATTGTACATTATAATTTTTTAATGTCTAAATTCACTTGAGGCAATTAAAAAGTATTGATTTTACTTTGTTTTATTTTAGCACTGATAATTAACACTAATAAATGTAGTGTTTTGCAAAAAACAAAAAAAAATTTCATACTCTTCATATTAACATTTCACTTTTCTTTTTTATTTGTTTAGCCAAAACTTGATAATTTAACATTAATAAGTGTGATATTTTGCAGAAAAGATAAAAATGAGTATTATTTTTTATACTAAACATTATAATAGTGATGCTTAAATTCACTTACAGCAATAAAAATTATTTATTGTTTGTTGTTGTTTTATTTTTTTATTTATTTAGACATCAAAGCATATCATTTTAAGCACTGATAATTTAACAACACTAATCAATGTAAACGTTTTTTAAAAAAAATTTTTATACCACACATTGTAATATTTTGATGCCTAAATTCACTTGTAGAGTTTAAAATAATTGATGTTTATTTGTCGTGTTTTGCATTACTATACATTACAGTATTATGATGCCTAAATTTACTTGTATTTAAAATAATTGATTTTAATTTGTTGTCAATTTATTTACATGACAAACATAATTTTGAACACTAATAATTTAACAACACTAGTAAATGCAATCTTTAACAAAAAGAATATACTTTTTATATTGTACATTATAATTTCATGTTGCCTAAATGTATGTGTAGCAATTCATTATTTCATTTTTAATATATTTAGAAAATAAAGCATGTAAATTCAATATAGGCATACAATGAACATTATTATCAGCTTATCATATTTTCCAATATTTTAATATCAAAATGCATTGATAATGTTATTTCTACTATCTATAGGCTGAAAGCTGCTGGAATACACACTCCCAAATCCAGCATTGGCTCCACTCCTTCCTGTAGCCAACCAGTTCCAGACATGGCCATGTTGAGTGAGGTGCATCCTGGGAACTACGTATTTTATGGTCTGTGTTTATTCATTATAAGCAGTGATGTTCTCAGTTTGTCTTGAATCATAATATTATCTGTTGCCCATCCAGATGTGCAGCAGTCCCTCATTGGGTCCTGTAGGCTTGAGGATGTTGCAGTACGGGTACTGACTCGGGTCATAGGTCACTATCCACACAGGAACCAGTTACTTGTAGACTGTGGGTGGACAGCGCTGAGTCATGATGGTGGGGGGCGCTTACCCACAGGATATGCCATCATTGAAGGACACCCAGAACTCAAGTGAGAGATCATAATGTGGATTTATATGTGCATCGAATTATTTTGCTGATTTTTCATATTTTTACATATACACTACTGGTAAAAAAGTTTAGGGTCAGTAAGTTTATTATTATTATTTTTTTTTTTTTACATATACATGACTGGTAAAAAATTTTAGGGTCAGTAAGTTTTTTATTATTATTATTTATTTTTATTTTACATATACTCTACTGCTAAAAAAGTTTAGGGTCAGTAAGTTTATTATTATTATTATTTTTTTTTTTTTTTTACATATACATTACTGCTAAAAAAGTTTAGGGTCAGTAAGTTTTTTATTATTATTATTTATTATTATTTTTTTTACATATACTCTACTGCTAAAAAGGCTTAGGATCAGTAAGTTTTTTATTATTATTATTTTTTTTTATTTTTTTTTTTTACATATACACTACTGGTAAAAAAGTTTTTTGAAAGAATTGTTTTTTTATTCGGCAAGGATTGAATTGATCAAAAGTGACTAAAGAAATTGATAATGTCACAAACAAAAACATATATTTCAAATAAATGCTGTTCTTTTAAATTTTCTATATATCAAAGAAAAAAAATTAGGATTTAGGTTTACATAAAAATATTAAGTAGCACAATATAAGAATTATTTCAGAAGGATCATGTGACAATGAAGTCAGGAGTAATGGCTGCTTAATATTCTGCTGTCATCACAAGAATAAATTACATTTTAAAACATAGCCATAAAAATAGCCATAAAGTTATTTTAAATTGTAATATTATTTCACAATATTATTGTTCTAATGCCATTTTAAACAAATAAACATAAACTCTTATAGACCCAAACATTTGATCATCTCATTCAGTACTTACTAAAAATTCTACTAACATTGTTAAATGTAATCTTTGCAAATCTCAAAATAAATTATTAAAAATATTTTTTGTACTTATACTGTTGGGCTGCTTAAATTCACTTGTAGCAATTACATTTTTTTGATTTTACTTTTACTTGGTAAGCACTTTCTTTTTTCACTTTTTATACAATACATGTAAAATTTTGACGCCTACATTCACAAAATAACTAAACAGTGTTTCAAATAATTGATTGTGTTTTATTTTTAATTTACATAAACAACAAACATCATTTCAAACACTATTAATTTAACAAAGGTTTTTTTTATATTGTGTATTACAAAACTGGAATGCCTAAATGTATGTATTTTCAATTTATATAGACAATATAGAATTTTAATATCAACCATTTATCAGCCATAACATAATAATCAATTTACTAATGGCATTAATTAACTTATCATACTTATCAAAAATGTTATTGGCTTGAATTTTAATATTGGTGCATCACTAGATTTTTCATGCAGCCACCTGTCTGCATGGAATTAAATCCATTCTCAGATATTTAAAACTATAAGCTCTGACATTGTTTAGATGTTTGTTTTTGTGGAAGTAGGAGGTTTTGTGAGTCATATGATATAAATAGCATGAAGGGTGTCGTCTATTTTGCAGACTACTGTCTATGACTCAGGAACACGGCAGGGTGGAGCCCATCTCTGGAAAACTGGACTTCAAGCAGTTCCCGCTGGGGTCACTCCTCACGCTCATGCCTTACCATGTGAGTTAGGAACCCTCTCACTGCAACAAAGCACTCGCTCTGTGACATTCTCCATTTGACTAAGCAATTGCTGGTGGTCAATCGTTTTTGTCCATGTGTTGTGCAGTAAAGTGCCCCTATTGTGCTTTTTCGGATTTCATGTAGTGTGTAACATAGCTATTTGTGAATATAAAAGGTCTGCAAAATCCAAGTACAAGATAAATGGAGTCATTGTCTCCTAAAAGAAAGAATGATTCTGAACTGCCTGAAACGATTTGTCTGTAATTCCAGTCTTGCACAAACTTACGTGGGTTTGTAACAAATTTGCATAATTCCCAAAAGTCTTTTTCATTGGCTGTTCACACGTTTCACACGTTTTTCCACAAAGCAGCCAATAAAGACCACAGGTGGAAATTATGCAGATTTGTTTGTAGGCTCATTTTTGGGTGAACTATCCCTTTAAGAGCAGGTTGGAGAAAAGAAAACCTTAACACTTGTATGTTTTGTTCACAGGCTTGTGCTACAGCTATGATGCATCCGGTCTATTTTGTCCATTCTAACGGGAAGATTATAGACACATGGAAACCAACTCGAGGCTGGTAACAATCTCTAACAGAGGGACTGTGGTTAGAAATGTGTAGGACTCGTAGCAACTGAGAATTTTTCAGGCAAGGTATCTATTAGAAACCCTTCTTAAGAGCTTGTTGATCAGAAGCCAAGTGCATTATGGATTAAAGGCATAGCAGTTCTGTCCTTGAGGAGCATTTGTTGTTGAAAATGTAATATTCCAGCCAAACGGCCTTTGTGTTTACATTGAACTCATGACTCTGCCTCTTTAAATCCTTAAAAACTACAATATTCTTTGTAGTCTTATGAAAGACTGTGAAAAGACTAGGATTTCTTCTTCGTATCTTGACTGAACTTGCATGTTTTATGTGCTCAAAAGTAGTTTTGGAAAGATCTGAAATGTCTGCTTTTACGAAGTGTTAATAACATGCACCTCATTTTGTAATAAAATCATCTACCACAGTGGTAATCGGATGCTCCAATTGCCTTTTCTGATCTTTTATGTTCCAGACTGAAGCATTCACTTTAACAAATACAGTAAAGCGGTAGTAGGTGAGACGGTTAATGATGAACAAGCTTTCTGTTAATGGATTTTTGGAATTTTGGACCTGTGGTTTATTAGGGGCAAAATTTGCTCCAGGCACACTTTTTTGAAAAATTATATTAATTTTGACTAAATAAATTTTGATATAATGGGACTTTTCATTTTGATTACAACTCTACTTATGCAGTAATTCATATTTTTATAATTGTCTGGGACGAGCATTAAAATGTATGCATACATGTCATTTGAAATGCTGCAAAAATTCTGGTATAACAAGAAATGGACATAAAAATCCCATAATCTCGTACAAGTTAGTGAAAGATTCCCATCTATTAAGAAAAATGCAGGGCAACAACACCCTAGACTATTTGCTGTAGTTTCATGACCCACACACATTATACCACAAGATAATAAATTTACACCCAATAATTTCTAGTCTCTCTGATAGGAACTCGTGTCCTGGTGCGTTTTTAATGAGCACGGTTCACCTTTTCACCTGACCAATTGAGTCGCTCAGATCGAGCCCACGACACAACTAGCCAATAGTCGCGCAGTTCGATGAGCAACGATCGGCTCACAAATCACCGCACTGCGCAGCTATTGGCCAGCCGCGGCGAGGGCTCTATCAGAGCGACTCAATTGGTCAGGTAAATAGCTGCAAGTTGGCAGGAAGAGCTAGAGAGAGGAGATACATGATGATGTCAACACGGCGGTGAACATTTCGGTCTGGCAAACGCAAGGCCTTTTTTAACCCATCGATTCCTTGATATTAATAGTAATGGTCCTGTGGGATTGTACGAATAATGTTCTGCTTGATGTCAGAGGTGGTCGTTGTGTCGGGTCTGTCCTTTAAAGCGCATTGCAGCTTTGCTCAAGGACTCTAGCGATCATCTGCAGCATCCGGAGGAGTCCAGATCCTACTGGTATGTAATTCAGAACCATTTCATTGATAAAATCTGGGTGTATGAGCATAGATGAGCCTATTGAAATACATTTGAACCACATACGTTGGAAGATGACGCTGATTCTGTTCTATTTAGGCCGAGTGTTTATTAAATGTTTTTATTAAATTACATTTATGGTCACTAAAAAGTTAACAACCACATGTATGTTGCACTGATGCTTTGTATAAACCATTGAGACTTGAATTATGTTCCAAGGACACAAAAAATATGGTCCTACATGCTTTTTTCCCCCCCCTTTAAAAGCATCTGCTAAATGGTTAAATGTAAATGAAAACATAATTTATAATAATCAAAACTATCCCATTTTTAAAAAACATTTCCGTAAACAATGGGTCTGAGCAATATTCAGATAATTGTACAAATGGATTTGATGTACAGTTGGTTGCTTGGATAAAACTTTGAATTTTAGTGTTGTTAACTGAAATATTATTAGTGTAAACACATGAAACGTCATTAAAAACTATGTGGTAAACAAGGAAAGGAATAATAAACGGTTCACGTTATTTAAACTTGTATAGATTGACTTTTAGTGCTGTTTTTTAAAAAAATATAATAGTTAAAACTGCAATATTTTTTTTGTGTTGACAAAAAGCAATTGTTTATGAATTGATTTAGCCGCATCCAATCTAGAATCTTTTGTGATTTGTCTGGCAGAAAATAAAAAATCAAACAAAACAAACACAACAGAGAAAGTGATCCACACCAGGTTTGAATTGGTTAAAAAAAAAAAGAACATCATTTTGCACATCATCTGTTTTTATACACCCTAAAGTATCAAGGCTAATTTTAAAAGCATTTTTTATGCATTCTCAGGATACGCACGCACACGCACATTGGCGCTATTTCACCTTCTGGCATAGATATGAGTTTTAACTCTCCACAAAGTGAAGTCAGTAAGGCACACCAAAAAACAGCAGTATGAAGTGTGCAATCTCAACCCCCCCCCCCCCTCCTCCCAAACACAGATGCACCAGTGTTGAGAGCAGGAAGCCGGCGTTCATTGAAAAACCACAGTCAAATGACACAGGAAGGATGGCAGCAATCACTGCCACTGATGTAACCCTAGAGTAATTCCTTAATCAAACCGACTCCGGTCTTTTTTGCCCTAGTCAAGGAGTTGTTTTTATCTCAGAGGAGTTGGATTGTGACCCTTGCCAAGGACTTGTATTCTGTGCAGCACAGAGATTTGCCCGGGCGAGATTAGACACCATCTGGCTAATTTGACAGGATTGAGAGTGATGAGACGCATCAGAACAAAATAATGCTCGGTGTGTTTGAACGCGTGCGCATGCTTGGGGTGTATATGTGACTATGTCTGCTTGAAAGTTTGTCCTCGCTATGGTGACAGACATGCGTACCCTGGTGTTCAATGAGGTTTTGAGTGTAGGTAAAATCGTGTGTCTGTGACAGTTTGGAGAGCGTTTTCAGTCGAGTACAGGGAGTGTGTTGCGCAACCTATTTAACAATGACCTTTCTGTTGTGTCCCGCTGCAGTCGACAGGCCGATCATAGTAAACTCTCTTGTTGATGCTCATTGAATGCCTACTACTTTGATCTCCGTTCAGTGAAATCACCTTTCATTTTCCCTCTTCCTGTCTCTTTGCCCTAAGCTCTTTTCACAATGGCTATTTTAGGCCTGGCTGTGCGTTCCACTTTGGGGGGACTGTATACACTTAATTATCTGGCACTGAATCTTGTAAGCTTCTTACCCGTTGGCTTGGGTTGGAGAGCAGGCGCGCTAACGGTGTTTCGTCCACGCAGCAAAGGAATGTTTTGGCCAGGCAGTGGTTGGGCGTTTATACTAAAGGTCTGCAGCTTCTGTGTGAAGAGAGGAATATCTCTTGAGGGTATCTTGAGTATTTCACTGCTATTTTGTTGCAGCCACGTTGCATTTTTCAAATGTTTTAGTCATGCTTGAGTCAATGTTTTGCAGAGCCTCAGGATAAACCCTCACTTTTAGAGAAAATGGGTGGTTGACTACACATGTCCATGAACTTTTGTTACAACATCAAGATTTTAGGTTAAAATTCATGGTTATGGAAAAAGTGTTAATTTATTTTAGAATATTTAAAATAGTTTTTTCCCTTTTTGTGTGGCCAGGGTCTTGCTAAATCTATTTTATGTTTATATATGGGGCGTTTCCTCTGAGGAGGCAATTTTTTTTCCCTTAAAAAAATTGATGAAAAAATGTGACAAACACAACGCAAGCATTACAAAATGCAAAATTAATGTTGCTGACATCCACTGCCACATTTAAAGACAAAACAGTGTACTGTTGAAAATAGGGCTGGGGCAATTCATCAATTCATTGCGAATCGAGAAAAGATTTGATTCTGATATTTTCCGCATATATCTGAGCTTAGTTTTCAACAGCAGGTGGCACTGCGTGCTTTAAAAACAGACGTCCTCTGCTTTCCGTACACAATTCTTTACACACACCACTTGAACCTTCTATAAAATAATCACTCATAAAGTTTGAAAATGTTGAGGGAAATTACGAGGGTGTTTGCAGTGGGCTGTTTACATTAATCTTGCATCATAAAAGCATTCTGAGGTGCAAGTACATTGTCAGACTCGGCCGAACGCACGAGCGCTCTTCTTCGTGAGCGTTTGAGCATGTGGTTAAAAAAATAGCCTAGGTCGTCATCTGCTGTTAATTTGGAATGCATTTGGAAAATGTAAGTAACAATCCACAAATAGCATTGATAATATTGTCCCAGTCTGACAAGAAAATAACATTTGGTTATGGCAAAATGGTGAAATTGTGTTACTTTCGTATGTTCCTGTCATTTACACAAATAACTAGACTGTTGGTTTTGACATTTATTTTAAAGTATAAATGTTTTTGTCCTAGGTGACTGTGCTGAGAAGAATTCCTTTTAAAATAATCACTGTACATATGGCAGAATAGACAAGAAAATGGAATATTTCAGTATGGTATGGAAGCTTGTTTCCACCACAGAATAAAAAAAAACCTAAATGATAACTGCAATTTTTTTTGTCAGAATTGCAATATAAACTCGCAATTCAGACTGTTTTTCTCGCAATTGACCCTTCACAAAGATTCGCCCCCTTCAGTTACTGTTGCTATGTCAGACAAGCCATGCGCTCTTACGCCACACATCATGTACTCACGTGGTGAAGAATACATTCCAGAGCAAAGAGGACAATACAGAGTAGGTTACTTTTGATATGAAACAGTTTCATAATTAAAATATTGTAACTTTTTAAAGAAATTTAAACAATAAAAACCGCATAGTGTCTTTTTAATGTGTCGTGACAGATCATTTATAGTGTCAAATAAACATGAATGTTGTTTCAAGCGTGGAAAGATGTGAGCAGACACAATTTTTGAAGTTCAAGTTCACCAAGGTTAATCTACTAACTCCTCTGACTGCTTTGTCAGACTAAATGGCGGATTCGGGGTTATGATTGGTCAGATCGCCTGTCAATCAAACTGCTTACAAGTTTATATTAGCAATTGTAAAAAAGTTTTTTATAATGCAATTCTGAGGAAAAAAAAGTCAGAATTGTGAGATATAAACTTGAAATTGCGAGATAAAGTCAGAACAGTGAAATGAAACGTCACAATTATTATTTTTTCTGTTGCAGAAATAAGCGTCCACAGTGTAGCACTTAACAGAGTGTTTAGTGGCGTTCAGTTTGTCCGTAACGTAGTTGAGAAACACATCACCTGGGTAAACACATTTTATTTTGCAATATCCACACAGTGATTAATGATTAAGCTTTGCAACCAGCAGATATGTTACACTGATAAAATAAGCTGAAACCAATAGAAGTTTTATTGAGAAAGCTACATTTTTTTTGTCTCTGCTGATGTGAAATTTACCCTAAATTATAGGATGACTTTACCTATGAATTTATATTTGTTTGGTGCTAGTTAGATTGTCCATATAGTAAGCTTTAAATGAGGTGTAAAACGGTGTATAACAATAGCTGTACTGTAAGTGCAGTTAGCCTTGCTTCCTCTAGGCTATCTTGGGTCATGTCTTGACGGCACAAGTAGGATTTGGGATGTTGGCAGATTTTGTTTAGCGTGTAAAGCAACTGTTATATTCACCTCAGATTCACTGCACAGCACTGCTGTCTAATCAGAGCGGAGCACACTCCCCCTCACCGTCACACTGCCATATGCAGAGACTGCCATTTTAAGAGCTGCTCACAAACATACGTAAACAACACCGACGTCCTATATTAGGACTGAATGGGGCTACACCTGAGTATGTTTGCTCTATTAAGCTCTCAGTTTGGAACATGAGCCCACAGTTGTCGTAGTAACTGTGATGCTCTGTGTGTTGGGCAGGTGTGTGAGCTTTAATGGAGTTTTTGAGCGGGATGTGTGCGTCTTCTTTTTATCTGCCGGCTGTTTGACCAGAGATCAAGAGACATGGAGAATCTGAGCCACATCTCTCCTTGTCTACACTTGTGAGCTGGGTTTGAGTCAGGTGAGCCACAATGAACACTATTTTGGGTGGTAAATGAACGTATTGGTGAATTTAAGTAAGTAACCAAAAAATGTTGAACTCTTTTACTTCCAGGGATTCTTTGAAGAAGCTCAGCCTTGCTTGCACTGGTCTTAGCTGGTTTAAACTGGTCTACCAGCCAAGCTGGTCTCCTAGCTAAAAAAAAGAGGAGATGAAACAGTATGAGAAATTTGTTATGATTATAGTGACTAAAATGATTGAATTCACCAAGTAATGTCAAAAACCAATAAACATTAGCAGAACTGTGCACTTTTTATTTGCATAAACATTTAAATAATAACTTTAACAATCATGTCCTGATTTAAAATGAATAAAAATGTTGATTGAGTGACGCATTAACTTATTTTCCATTAACAAACGGGCTGAATCACAATGTAACTCTCTGAAAATCCACTCTCTGCCAGTAGGTGGCGCTTGTTGAACAGCATAAATGGAGCTGTTTCCTCGGTAACCTCATAAACAAAGCATGGTTGCACTTACTTTATTTGGTTTTACACGGAGGTAAGGTGAAAAGAAAATGCCATTGAATCTTTTCTGAAGAGTCAGTCCCCTTCAGAGATGAATTCATTGAATTCATTCATATAATTACCCTCAGCACTCGCGTCGCTTGCCTGGGACTGTTGCTTTACTTCTCTTAATGCGGTGAGTTTTTCAATTCGTGCTGTGGTAATCAAATAAGGAGTTTTAATGATAATTAAAATATGAAACCGTTATATTAACCGTCAGTTTACTTACTAAAAAGTGACCAAAAACCAGACTGACCAGTGTGACCAAAGAGGGAGACCAGCTAAGACCGGCAAAGCAGATTTAGGCTGGTTTAATATTTAATATTTTCTATGTTTTTCTGCTTGACCTAAGTCATTCGCTTAAAAAGAGAACATTTTGTAAAGAAATTCATATGTTTGCTAGTGTCCAAAACTTTTAAAATAAAACTTTAAAAACTTTAAACTTTTGCATTTTAATATATTTTAAAATGCAATGGATTCCTGTGATAGCAGTGTTGAAGTGTCACATTAACCTTCAGAAATGATTCTAATAAACATTTCTTATTTCAATGTTGAGAACAATGGTGCTGCTTTGTATTTTTGTGGGAATTTTTCCAGGATTCTTTGGTAAATGGAAATAGAAATATTTTGTAATATTATAATGTCACTTTTGATCAATTTAATAGGCTACTTTATCCTTGCTGAATGAAAGTATTCATTTCTTTAAAAAAATTCTTACTGAGCCCAAACTTTTAAAAGGTAGTATACATATTCTTTATATTTGTCTAACTAATTTTAAGCATAAACCTTTACATTAAAATTTTAACATTATGAGAAAGATAAAGTGTGTCCAAACTTATTATTATTAGTAGTGTATAATATATATATATATATAACCTGTGACAGAAAATGCCATTAAAATCAGACACGACACTGTTTTGCATTACCTAATGGAATAATGCAAAATATATTCATGGTTGATGACAAAAATATTTGCCTGGCAAATACTCTCATTTCTGTGACATTAAAAAGTGTGGCAAAGTTAATTTGGGCCATGATATTGGTGCAAGTGTGGTGTTAATACATTTCCTTTACACGTTTTCTTACTCTCTTTATATTTCCCTTATTTTCCATGTAAGGTGGACCATGCTCTGCTCAGAGCGTGGGGTGGTGGAGGAATGGCTCTCAGAGTTCAAGGTGAGAAATTTGACATCCTTGCAGGCTTTAATACTGTAGTTCTTTTTATATATATATATATATATATATATATATATATATATATATATAGCTCAGTCAAATTAAGTCTTCCCTTCCCAAGTGATCTGAGCAGTGTCCCAATAACCACATTTGGATTCAGAATCTCAAACACAACAGAGGAATATTTCAGCCTCCGAGTTCATTCAATTCCAGGTCGATTCAGGTTGAGGCTGTGTCATGTCAACCACCGTTTCTCCTCTTTAGACCTTACCTGACGAGCAAATCCGCAGCTATTCTGGCAGCCTGCGTCTGAAGAAAGCTCTGGTTCCTGCTCTCTATGCTGTTATTCGGGAGCAGCCCTGTAGTGAGGTGCGCATTAAAAATGTTTGGGCATTTTCTTGTCAAAAGGAGTGATGATTCCTTCTGAAAGCACATGTTGATATAAGCTTTCAAAGATAACTTGACATGGCATGATGTGGGTTGGGATTTTATTTATTCAGATTATTCAGTGCTGTTATCGTCAACTAAAACTGAAAGCTCACATAAAATAAAATATAAATGTTAGGTGAAAACTTTGTTTTTAACTTCACTTTTTGTTATACTGGTAAAAAAATGACCAAAAATTATTCATCCAATCATTGCATTTGGTCTGTAATGTTCAGTTTGTCTTAAATATGCTGGTGGTGTTGTTTTTTTCCATGTTGCAAAGGAGTGTTCCTCTCCGTGACTATATCCCGTTCTGTCTCATTCACTTTATATCACTGTCTCTCTTTTTTTTCTTCCTTCCTCTCTAGCTGCTGGCTCCGGTGTGTCATCAGTTGTTTGAGCTGTACCGGAGCTCAGAGGAGGGTTTGCGACGGTTTACCCTGCAGTTCCTGCCTGAACTCATCTGGGTGTACTTGCGTCATTCAGCCAGCAGAGAGCGCTACCGCAATGGCTGTGTGGAAGCCCTGCTACTTGGGATCTATAACCTGGTGAGAGATTGGTGATTGTGCTAGCATTACCTAAAATTTCCTGAAATTAAATATCTAAATTTGACATGCGGCATGTGCACTTCTTCTGTTATAGGAAATTGTGGACAGTAAAGGAAATGGCAAGCTGTTGTCATTCACCATACCAACTCTCTCTAAGCCTTCAATATACCATGAGGTATGAAGGGAATTAAGATACAAACTTTTTAATCTGACCTTAATGGGATGTCTGAGCTACAGTAGGTATCAGTGTCCGATCAATGAAGAAGATGTATCCTGTTGGTACGCACACAAAAAGCAGATCTGGTTTCACTTTGCTTGGTACAGGAAACTAGAGAGTAATGCGCCAACCTACAAAGAGCCAGAAAGCCTAGATTTTTACAAACCTAGGGTTTCTTGGATGGTTTCTGGGGTGTTCTGGGAGCTGCAAAATCTTAGGAAACCATCTGGTTTGCTGGTATTAGGTTAAAAATCTGGGTACGATTGTTGTGCTTGGGGTCAAATTGACCCTCATCGGATTCAGTACAATTCACTAATAACCATATAATGAAAGAAAAAAGTAAATCTATTAAATCAGCAAACTTTGAACATGCATATTTCACACAATACCAAAAAAAAGTAATAATATTATATTATAATATAAAACTCATAATTATATTATGAATATTATAAAACAGTATATTATATTGTAAAATTGCTTGTTTGTATTCCTCACTTGTAAGTCGCTTTGGATAAAAGTGTCTGCTAAATGACTAAATGTTAACAGTATTGTAATTAATTTTAGCATTTTTTAAAACATTTTAAACGAAGGGTTTGGAAAAGCTCTTCTGGGTCATGGGTTCATGCGTTCAGTTTCCCTCAAAATAAACATGCTTTAAATGTGCGCCTTCAATGCAGAGAAATTTTGAAACTTCTTCGCATAAAAGTAGAGATGTACTGGTCGACCGGCCATGGGTCAAATTAACCTGCTTCTTAATATAAGGGCTAGTTTAATAATAACATAATAATATCTTGGCTGTTTAAAGTCCGCCTTTAGTCAATTTTATCCCTTAAAAACCTTTGATCACCAAAATGACATATTTAAACGTTTTTTTTTTTTTCCTGCGTGAGAATTTTTTCTTCATGCCTTCAAATAGCTTGAATGTAACTCTACACCCTTGCCTCATTTAGTATCCACACACCTATGAATATGCTAATTAACCCCGCCTCCACTCACGCCAGCTCAGAGATCCACTCGGTCAACTTTCTGAGGTAAACGCTCAATGGTCAATGGTATCGCTTTTTACAACATGGGACACATAACGGTAATAAAAATGATTAGCTTTTTGCTTGAGTGTTAACAAACAGCTAATAAGGCGTTGCTAATGTTACACAAACCATGTCAGACAGCTGTCTTCTAAAAATCCCTATCCTTAGAAATGCTTTGAGCAACACAGAATGTCAGTGGAGAAAAGTATATAGTTCTATATAGTTCATCGTAACATTGTAATATACATCGCACAACCGCTATATTGTTAAATCTACATGATTGTTCATATTAACAGAAAAATATACTGAATTAGCCTTCCCTGCTTCAGATTGGCCATAGTTAATGATGTGCTAATGATGTTAATGATGTGCTAAAGCCCGCTGGCACTTTGAGGTGATGGTTACAAGGTAGTTTGTGATGTCAGAAACACCAGTGATTTCAAACGTGTTCGTCTTTAAATCGCTGCAGTTTTGACCCCATTTTTGTCCATTTTGCATCTATGTGTAACTTTTTTTTTTTTTTGATGCACAAGGGTTAAAGAGAAAGTACTCTGCAATGGTGTTAAAAAAGTTCAAAACTCTTTACGTGCTCTGCCAATGAAAATAAGTGCCATTTCACAAGTAATATCGTATAGATTATTTCCGTTGAGCTTAGTAAGTCTGTAGAGGCTTCATTGAATTGAGTATTGCATAACTATTTTACAGTTATTATTTGTAGGCCTTAAATGAATGAATAATTAAAGTTGAACACCCTTATGTTTAACGCAGCCATCCAGCCTGGGGTCCATGGCATTAACCGAGGGAGCCCTGAACCAGCACGACCTCATCCGGGTGGTATACAGCGGTCTGCTGTCTCAGAGAGAGACTGTCACCTCACAGAACAGGTGTGTTTTTTTTTCTTATCAGACTGAGGTTTTGTACTTGTTCCTTATTGAGGAGAAATGAGGTCTGATGTGTGGAATATTTCTGGGCATTTGATTAATCTCGCTATCGCCCGCCGGACCGTTTTATTGCGGTGACTCAGCTGTTACTTTTACAGGCTGTAATGGTATCTCAGCATTTTTATTTCATTAAACTGCTGCTGGAGGTTCCTGACAGCGAGATCCGTGCTGATGTAGTGTGATTTGCTATTACCCATTCCACCGGCTAGATACACGGCGACAGTCGCTGACTCATAATGTACCTCTGTCTGATTTGTCGATGTAAAATTATGCAGATGTCAGAGGGGGTTGTGTAAGAGCAGTGTGTGTGTGTGTGTCTCTCCTGCAGGTTTGAGGTGCTGTCTTTTTTAATGCTCTGCTACAACTCAGCTGTGGTCTTTATGCCTGCATCCTCCCACCAATCGGCTTGCAGAATGAGCACACGGTAAGGGAGGTGCATGAGTTCTCTTTTTCTGCTAATGATCCAGGAACATCTCGGCCTGTCTGTCACTCTGGCTGTCTCACTCTCTCAGAAATGTCTTGCTGGAACAGGCAGAGATGGAATGATTAAATGGATTAAATGGAAAATTGATTTGGAGAGAGAGGGAGCAAAGGATTTATGTGGCGGGTCATGGCATTAGCATGAGGACCTCCGAATAAACATGTCATTAGAGATTCTCAATGAATCTCTCTTTATGCAGGCTGTGTGTGAGCGGTTACCCACGGCAGCAGCAGAAGTCGTGGAAGGAGCCGTATAACCGTGTGAGATTGGAGCCCGAGTTTATGGTGCAGATGCTGACTGCCGTTTACCATGCCATGTAAGATCTCGAGTTGTATCTCTATTATAGCTCAAGTTGTCTTTTTTTTTTTTTTTTTTTTTTTGTAGTGGAATCACTATTCTTCTCTAAGAGAAGATTACTGGATATAGATGTTGAATAATTTCTGCTGAATGCTAAAGATGCACTGTTTTACTTTAGTTTTGATCTAATAAATAAAAGAGACTTCTTTCAAAGATATTTAAAAATCTAATCGACCACAAACTTTTAATTGGAAGTGTGTTTCTATGCAGCATCCAAATCTACTTTCTTTTTACATTAGTAAGAGAAGGAAATGTATTATATATTTAATTCCTGTTAATTCTCAATTAACGGGTTGAGTGTTGTGCTAATGATCTCATCTGCATAATGATGCTCTCTCCCATCAACTCTAGTTATAATGGGCAGTGGGATCTGGGGAGGGAAGCTTTGGATGACATCCTCTACCGAGCACAGCTAGACCTCCATGCCCAGCCATTACTGGTAAGCCATCAGCTCTCAGCACACCAATGTATTATGTGAAATGCTTTTGCTACAGAAATAAACAGTGGGGTCTGAAAGTCTGAGACACTTAAAAATTCTTCTTCTTTTTCTTAATATTTAAAGCTGGTAAAATCAAGAATTAAGGAAAAAAAAAAAGTAAAGCTAAGAGCTGTTTTTGAAATCAACACCTATACCCTTGTTGGCTACTCCCTACATTACTCCACTAATATAGTTAACTTGAAGGAGTGAAAGAAAACAAGTGAGCAAATTCGGACGCTTAGTGCGCCAGAAGGGCTGCCGCTTTTGCGTAGTTTGTGCTTGCCGTTTAATAATCATTTGAAACTTGGCAAACTGGCAGCTCCAATAGTAATGAAAATATTTATTTTGAACTATGTCATGGAAAATAGCATGTATAAACCTTAATTAAACAACTTAATTGTTTAAAAATAATTTATACCTGTATGATATTACGCCATACCCACATTGGACCACATTGTAGTCGTGGCCTGGTGGTGAGGGAGTCGGGCTTGTAATCTGAAGGTTGCCGGTTCGATTCCCATGCTGGCAGGAATTGAAAGTGGGGATTGTGAATAAACAGCACTCTCTCCACCTTCAACATCATGACTAAAGTGCCCTTGAGCAAGGCACCTAACCCCTGATTGCTCCCCTTGTAAGTCGCTTTGGATAAAAGCGTCTGCTAAATGATGAAATGAAATTTGACATTGGCTTGGAAGATGGATGGCTGGATGGATGGATGAATGATTCAGCTGTGGGTGTAATTTTCTGGTAGGACATGGGAATTCATTCAACATGACCCTCACTTGTCTTTGAGTGTACAGCAGTTGTACATTCGTAATTGCGGTGCATTAAGGGACTGAATGACTGCACTTGACTATGTCTATTGTTTCGGACACCACTACAAATGGCTGACCCCGCAAATAGTGCCCTGTTTAAGGGTATAGGGGTCGATATCAGACACATCCCAGTGTTACCCACAGTTCTCATTTTACCCTGAAAATATAACTTTAATTATTATTTTTTTATTATTGAATTACAAAAACTGCAAAATAGTAGCATTTTCTGACTTGGTCTGACTTTTGGACCCCACTGTACTGTACGACAGATGTGGGAGTTGTATTCTTTGAAAATGTCCTCTGTTTCATGAAGTCTTTCAAGACAACATTTATATGTTAATTCTTAATGCAAATGTAATATTTGCATTACGTTGACCTCTGATCCTCAGGTGGCAAATGCAATTAGTCGCTCACTTCCGTCCCGTCCTCCGGAGGGATCACGGAACCTTCTGGAGGTGGAAGTAACTCATGCTGGGAGATGCATCTCACAGGCAGCTGTCACTGCCGCCTCCATTCGTCGCCTCCGCTGGAAACGAGAGGGTACGTGAAATATGCGTGGGCACACACACACACACACACACACACACACACACAGCCTTTTATACCCATCTTTTTAATTATTTATTTCCTTATTTCCATGATCATTAAAATCATCATAATGAGAACATTAACATGCCACCCTCAACACTCCCTCCGTTGCATCCATTCAAGGATCAGGAAAAGGAGGCCATTTTTGTGTGTGTAATTCTTCCTCTGTCAGCATCATATTTAGTTCGCTCACTGTTTTCACCTCAGATTGTTTTGATTTCTCAACCACGGCTGAATTCTACGCTTCCATCACCCCCAGCCGATACACTCCCCTGGAGAGACCAGAAAATCCTGTTCCACGCGGGCGGATAAAGTGCACCATTCACCTAACCTTGCAAGGGGGTAGGCAGGGCTCAGGAACATCTCACCTTTACACCATGTCCTAACCAGAAGGGATGCAATAAGATTTTCTGATTAACATGGAAAAGATTTTATCACTTGTTGCATCTGGTTAGGACACGGTGTTAGACAGTTCATACACAAGCCCTGCCCTTGTTCGTCATAGAAAGTGTTCATTATCAATATTAATATTAAAATTAATATCAATATTAAAAAGACCCCATTGCATGGAAAACTTCCTCCTGTCTGTTACTAGTGGTTCCACATACCTTTAGTGCATTGTGATCATTTGTGTTTAATCCTTTCAATTTGTGATCAATTTTACTTTAGAAGCCTTTTTTTTTTTTTTTTTTTTACAGTGCTTGCAAGGCAAGAAGATCGATATTCCTCTCCTTTTCCTTATTTTTCATCTCATTTCATTTAGCTTGAGCTACTTAATGTACAGTTTCATTCAAACATTGTTTTATTGACAATTCCAAATAGTAATAATACTTGCATACTGAATTGGTGATTGGCCTTCTTTTGGTGCATTCAAGTTATGATCCTACCATGTCACAATTATCAGTTACTTAAAAAAAAAAATATATATATATATATTTTATATTATTATCATTGCAATTTATAAGTACAGTAGTGGCCAGAAGTGATGTCCGGAAGGGAATTTAGTTTTAATGAGCCTATAAGTTTGATTAAACCATCAAACTGAGGAGAGTATTTAATATTTTTTTAAATAATAATGAAGAACAAAACACTAAACTTGGTTAAGGTTTTTATCTGTCAAAATTAATTCGCAAAAAAGGCGAACTACAGCTACAGTTTTTATTTTACTACGCAAAAAATGCATAAAAAGCTCACAGGAAAAAGCACAAATTACAACAATATCAGTTATTGATATTTTGTTGGATCTGTCTTGTTTTTGCATGCATTCGTAATTTCCTTGAATGGCAGTTTGGCCAAACATTGCTCAGCTTGGCATGTTTCATTGAGTTATCACAAATAAAATTACTGACTGACACCAAGTCCAACATGTAATATAATCACAAAATATTCAACACATTTTTAATAATATTTTAATAGAGGATGAAGGTGTTATTTTTCCTAGGCTGGACATCACTTTTGGCCACTACTCTAATTGGAATGTTTTGTGTAAAATTTCTAGAATTTTATTATTCAATGACCATGTGTCAATTGCACGTCTAATGTGCATCCTTTGCTCTTTGTTATGTTGCATTAACACTATAAAGCTTGCTGTCTTTGTCAGGAGAATTATGATAATGGCCCAACACCTCCATTGTAATCCAGCCAAATTCATTTTTGTGATTTCTGAATTTAGAAGTAGGGAATTCTGAGGTGGGCTTGAATCCAGCATTTCCTACATCTACACTACAAAAACAAAAAATGTCTCTAATTGTTTTTTGAAAGAAGTCATTTATACTCGCCAATTACACTTTTTTTTTTTTTTTTTTTTTTTTTTTAGAAATACAGGAAAAGCAGTTATATTCTGAAATATTTTTGCAATTAAAATAATTGTAATATTTGTTAAAATAGAATTTATTCCTGTGATGGCAAAGCTGAAAGTTTCACATGATCCTTCAAAAATCATTCTAATATGCTGATTTGGCGCTCAAGAAACATTTCATATTCTTATCAATGTTGAAAACAGTTGTGCTAGTTTTTGTGGGAACTAGATTTTTTTTTTTTTTTTCAAGATTCTTTGATTAAAAGAAAAGATTTGAAATGGAAATCGTTTATAACGTTATACAGATCATTAGTTTCTTTTGATCAATTTAATGCATCCTTAATGAATAAGACTTAATGTACTGACCATAAAGTTTTGAATGGTAGTGTAATTGCATACGGAGTTGTGATTCTTGAATCATCTCGTCAGAGTTCACTAACAAAATTTCCCCCCTGTGCTCGAGATTCCCAAGTTCACATGTATGTGAATGGAGGTGAATGGAGCGAATGAAGACTCGTGTAACTGCAGCTTGACACTTCAAAGATGGCGTCATGTTGTTTTCTACCGGCTGTGAGCCTGTGTTGGAGAATTAACATGCTGAGTGTCAGATGCAGCATTTCACCGAGACCGATCCAAAAGCCCGAGCTTATTTCTAAGCTCACCTAACGCTATTCTTTTGCTGCCTTGCAAGCGCTGTTATGTCCTCCAGGATATTCAAATCTAGTTAATCCAACGTTCTGTTTTCTCTGCCTCATTTTTCCCCTCGCTGTGTTTTAGATGCTGACGGCGTGAGCTGCGGAGAGGATTCTTTTGACCCAGATGAAGGGTTTTCCTCTGGGGCTTCCAGCAGCAGCCAGCCCAGCAGCGTGAAACGTGACTGGGTCATAACCGGCGTTCGACCTTCCCGAGATCCGGGAGCCAGGCAGAGGGAGAGCACGTCGGCCGACACCAGAGCCGCCCTCCGAAGCCTCCACCAACGGCACCAGTCGCCTCCCCCCACCGTCAGCCTCTGTACCGCAGAGAGCAGCCGCAGCCTGAGCCCCAGCGCGCCGAGACGCTTTCTGGACCCGCATTACATCTCCCCCTTTGCTGCTGTGCCAACCAAAACCAGCAGCACGTCTTCAAGCAAGTCTCTTGACTGTACCGGCCTCAACGGCTCATCGGGACCCACTGATAGCCTGTCGCTGGGAAGCCTCAGCGCAGACAGGGCTCACTATCTGTCAGCCATCAGCTTGCAAGAGGAACGTCTCGGGCGAGCGGCACGGAGCCAGGATCTCCTTTCTCCCGGGAGTCCGTTCTCCTCTGGAAGCCCATTGTCCAAACAGTCTCGATCACCCAGTTTTAATATGCAGATTATATCACAGGTTTAGAATGATTTTGCTGGGCTATGTGTGTGCAAGAGTGAGAGGAAGTGAGAGAGAGAGTAGCAGAAATGTTAACGTGCATGCGTACGAGCATGTTGTCTTACTGTGTGTGCGTGTGAACGTGTTCGAACGAGGGTGCGCTCATACCCGTTTATTTGATCACTACATTATGCACTTGGGTTCGGCGTGGAGGAAATATTTGTTTTGCACAATGGACATATTCAAGTGTACATGATCCAAGACTGTTTTAAATGTGCCATACAAACAACCAATAACAACGCGGTGTTAAGAGGAACTAACGTTACCGTATCAGAGCAATGAACTTCAAAAACCGACAATCACGGTCAATGCGTCGAGAAAGGCCTGATAGTGCATGATCCAAAGAGTTTTATCCAGCCCAGCTGTACTGTAGGTCGTCCTGAAGAAATCCTCTTCCATGTCACCGTTTTGGTTTGTGCTGATTGAGCCCGCTTACTGTTGCCTGTGCTGTCCACCCACCATAGAAAATAAATCGTGTGGACTGCCTCAATGAAACGCTATGTCGTGGAAAAAAAACAAACAGTATATGTTGTACTTTGGAACAAGTTTATATTTTAAATTGTGTATATTTGTGTAAATGATTATTGTACCATAGAAAGAGTATATGCTAACAGAATCTATATTGCTTGTACAGAGATAGAAAGCTATCTGCTGAATGGTGAATAAATGTGCTGTTCATGGGAGCGCAGTCTTGTTTTTTGACTGTTATTTTATATGGGGAGCAATGCAATAGATTGCATTTTATTATGTATATCATTTATTATTATTATTATATTTACATATAATAAATAATATATATATATATAATATATATGTATATGTGTATAGAGAATGTGTACTTGTATATGTTTATACATGTTTATATAGAGATATATAACTTAACATATTTAAATAATCATCCTATGTAAGAAGATGAAACCTTTGATGAAAACGTCCAGCAGAGGGAGACAGAGGACTGAAACAACACATTCTGCATTTGCTGAATCTGATTAAAAGGAACACTTTAGTAGATAAGTTTAAACTTTAAAAAATAGGTTTTGCAAAAACGCTGAAATATCTTGAAGCTCTTTGAATTTGATAGGACTTTGGAGTCAAAAAGGTTGAGAACACTTGGTGTAATATAGGAATTGGTCTGGAAAGTGCCATTTTTAATATACAGCAGAGTTTGAATTTTTTAAGAGGTGGTTCGTTACAAAACTTAAACATAAATATCTTTTTTCAGCAGGTCCTGCCAATAGTATTTCAAGAATGCAGTGAAAGCTGTTTTATATTTGCTAAAAGCTAGACAGTCCACTCTTCACAGACACCGTAACTTCACAGGGTGCCACGTCATCAGACGCCGCCAAAGCCTGTCTCAATTTGAAGGATACTTGGAAGGCAGCCTTCATTTTGCTTCTTTCATTCAGCTCATTTTGAAGGATTCATCACGTATACATCCTCCACGTCCTTCAATCACTCAAAATCCTTTGCACATATTCCAATTCACAAAAAATAACTAACAGAAAACGAGTCGGCACTGAGCTTGTCTGAGTTCATTTGAAAAGTAAGACAAAAACAATGTTTTCGGAGATGAAGGAAGCATGATATCTTTTGTTTTCATGTAAATCAATCACTTAAAGGGATAAAAAATGAAAATTCTGTCATCATTTACTCACGCTCAAGTTGTTCCAAATCTGTATGAATTTCTTTCTTCATTTTCATGTCCATAGCAGTCAATGGGGCCCATCAACTGTTCGGTTACCGACATTCTTCAAAATATCTTCGCTCATGTTCAACATGAAGAAAAAATTTCATGCCGGTTTGGAACAACGCAAGGGTGATTAAATGATGACAGAATTTTCATTTTTGGGTGAACTATCTCTTTAATGGTATACTGCCAATATTGTGAGCCACTGGGAGACCACAGACAGTTGTCATTCACTGTATAGCAATAGAGAGCCAGTTAATATAGAGATTTTTAATACAAATAATTTTCCAAAATTATTTTTTTTTGTTTTTTTTTCTACATATTGATATTTTGTTCTCATTTTTTTCACATTTAAAGACATATTATTGTTCTTTTAAGTCTATCTCAGACTTTTTTTTTTAAAAAACAAAAAACAAATGTATTTTAACAGTAAGAAATTAAAATCAAGTCTGAATCCTCCTACAATTTTGTAAAAAAACAAACAAAAAAAAAAAGTTCACCTCTCCTCCCATCCAATGTAAATACGTTATTGTTTTGGACAATAATCTATAAAAAAATAATATTCTAATATCTATTTGTTATTATATATAGGCTAAAATCTAAATATTATATAGAAACATAAAATATAGAAACTAAAATTACTGGGTAAAAAGATATCGTTAAAACAATAAGAAGCCTAAATATTTTTCAAATTATATTTTAATAATTAGTTTTACCTGTAGTACAGTAAAACCTAATCATTTTATATAGGAAACAACATTATTATATTATACATCAAATAACAACTTCAGGTTAGGGTAAAATGTAAAAAAATAGGCATATGTAAAGCTCGGATTTTAGCCACGTGACCAAACGCGGAAGCTATGGAAGATTTTGTGCATCACGTGATGCTTAACGCATTTCATTGGCTGATCCCGAGGCGGGAGTTTCAGTTTGCAGGACATTCGTCATACTCCCATGTATTTCAAATGAGCTCTAGTTTTTTTGCTAACCTTGACAACCTATACACGTTTCGAAAATTGTCTGTTTTGTCGCATCGGATTGTATTTTAAACACTTACGCAAATCTAGGCGTTTGAAAAGGGGTGTTAGTCAGATCTAAAGAACTGGCAATTGGATTACCGACGTTAGCTGAAAACAACTACTGTCAACGCGTCTCGTGCACGCTCGCTCGCGAACGTCAACTTAATCCCAGCTCTCGCGCTTCTCTCAACGGTCAACCTCAGGGATATAATGAGCCCTTAGGTTCGCATTAAACCGAGAAACGTTGTAGAAATAGTTTTATAAACTTCACCTGAATATGGACAACTACCGCCATCCACGATTTGAAGGTTCGAATCAAGGGAGGGAGAATAAAATGCACCGAAAGAAAGGGTTTGGAGTCGGAGTGTCATCCCAGGGCGGTTCAAGTGGGGATGACGGTGAGAAGAAGCCTAAATTTGTAAGTTACACTTTTTTTTTTTTGACCTCTATCATTTAAAAGTGCCTATATTGTCATATACTCATGACCATATGCTCGCACCCGGTTCATACATTGCTTCTTGAGTAACGTTAGTGGGACAAAACAGGCTACAAAACTGAAAAAAGTTGTCAAGCAATTACTTCCAATGACTCTGTTTACGTTTAGAGGTATTCATCTGTATTTTGCTTTAAAATAATAACGTTATTCATGAATATTGTTAAATTCAATATGAACCCCTCCCTCCCCCCCCTGCACTTTAAGCATTTATAAAATGTGGGAAAATATCCCGAAAAACATCCTCAAAAAATGGAAAGATGACCTTCAAGATGTAACTGGTTTATAAATGTACAAAATCTAAAGACATCCTTTTAAAGTAATTACCTTCTTTCTGTCAAGGCCTAATGTTAATAGTTCTTAAAGAAACCATCAGTTTTCAAACTACAGCAAAACACTTTTCAGAGTGTTTTTATTCACTTAACAGAATATCCACACATGGGTTAGACTTGTTATGCACTAAGGTCAAGTTAGTTTGTGTCTGTTGTTCAGTCAGCAATCATGTGTTTTATTATATGCAAATTGAAGACACTTCTTCAACTTGACAGCATAAATGGCTGTTTTTAGATGGATTTAAGCAACGGCAACACATTTTTTTTGTGTTTTGACCGATGGCAGAGAGACAGACGGATAAAAACACACCCACACATGTTGAACCTCTCTTTCAATGCCATTAACTTAGTTGTTGACTGCCAGTGCTAAATCAAAGGATAAAATTAGCTCGGGGATCAGACTGAATAATCCAGTCATGGTTTAGTGCTGGTGTAGGAACAGTGTTTTTTTTTTTTTCTCAAAGCCTACCCAACATGATGAGTGACACCATGCCAATGTTAAATAAAGTGCTTTGACTTCTGTAAATATCACCATGTGGTTTAGGTCAGGGGTTTTCAAACTTTTTAATGCCAAGAACCCCCCAAAAACTTCCTAAAATATCAAGGCAGCTTTATAAGTTTCGGGTTGTAAGCATCTTATGCTACATTTGTTTTCTGTTTTAATAATTTATTCTGGTGATGGTAAACTGAATATTCAGCATCATTACTCCAGTCTTCAGTGTCACATGATCCTTCAGAAATCATTCTGATTTGCTGATTGGAAGTTCAGAGAATTGTCTTATTGTTATCAATATTGAAAATGGTTGTGCTGCTTAGTATTTTTTAGTATTATAAAAGAACAGAATTAATTTGAAATGACAAGCATTTCATTAACCACAATTTTGATCTAATTAATTTGTCCATGTTCAATTTTTTTTTCATTTTTCATCATTTGGCAGACGCTTTTATCCAAAGCAACTTACAAGGGGAGCAATTAGGGATTAGGTGCCTTGCTCAAGGGCACTTTAGTCATGGTATCGAAGGTGGAAAGAGTGCTGTTTATTCACAATCCCCACCTTCAATTCCTGCCGGTGTGGGAATCGAACCGGCAACCTTCAGATTACAAGCCCGACTCCCTCACCACTAGGCCACGACTACACATTTTTGAAATTAACTAATTAGCTTTTATTGCCCTGAAGCCATGACAAGTTGTTAAATTTTATCTGGAAATATTAATTTAGGTAGATATTATTTTTCTCTGTTAAATAGATTAATTTGTCCTTTTTTTATTACTAACCCCTAAGAACACTTTTGCCGCCTGTAGGGTTTCACAGACCCCAGTTTAAACCCAGAGTAGGTATTGAAAACTATAGTAGTCCCTTTAATGTCAAAGACATTAAGACAAATCGAAAACAAATCACATTTTCAAGTAAAACGTACTCTGTGCAAGGTTTACAATTTTTTTTTTTTTTTTATTTTTTACCAGAGGCTTTGAAATGCATGACATAGAAACTGCATTGCTGAAGATGTCAGTATTGCGTAGTTTTAGTCACTGTTGGAATATTTTGTTGATTGTCAGGTGTTCTACTGAAGTATCTAAATGCAGTAATTCTTGATTGCACAGTCTTGATTGCATTCTTGATCTTGCAGTAAATTTTTTTTTGCCTGTTGTCTTGTCAGTTGAAGCAAGTACAAATACAGGGATTGTATTTTAGCTGCTTTCCACATAAACTGTTTATCTGTTTGAAAATGGTGTCTTTGTTTTATTCGAAATTCCTGTGCATGTGTGGTATTTGTCTAACAGCTCTGGGATGCTTTCATCAACATGCCCTTGCTGAGTCACAGAGTGCAAAGCATTAGTGCACTTCTTTTATCAGAATGAGGTGAATTCTACTGTCAGAATGTGTGGAATTCTGTGACTGTTTGAGGTCATTCAGTTGCCCCTGTTACAGCTGAACATGTGATGAACAGTTGAGACTGTGGTCCACTTTTAACTCCAGTAGTGGATTGTCTTGAAACTCAGTTGTTTTTTGACTGGTTACAGGCTGTGCTTGATCTGCTCCTGTGTTCCTGGAAAAGACTGTATTGTCCTTTTTCTGTGGGTTCTGACCATTTTAATGTAATTAGTGGGATTTAGTCTGCTGAAAGTTTTCGTGACCTTTGACTGCATGTAGAATGGAAATTTGACTACTACAGCATATTTCACAAACCTTTATATTATCATGCATAGCTTGGACTACAAATCAAACAATTTTTAACTTTTTTTTGTAAAAAGTTCATAATTGCTTCTTCTTAACTGTCAAGAGAGTATCTTTTTATATTCTGCTCAAAAGCTTTACAAATAGTGTGGACGCTTTTAATTCAGAATTAGGGTTTTGGCCAAAGTTAAGTTAAGGATTAATTGGGTTTATTGTAATTTTTCCCCTGTGTAGAACTGGATGAAACAACACATGTCTCCGGAATCTATTATTTACGCTGTTTTTTTTAAGTGGAGAGGGATATTTATCAATAGTATTTATCAATCTGAACCAGCTTGAATGAGATTTTAAGGCTTAATTAGTCTTTTTACTTGTTTAAAGGAAATGCTTCCACAGGGTGCATTTTATGTTCTTTTTCACTGTCACCAAATCATTATTCCTTTTATATTCTGTTACTTGGCCGCTATTATGTGTTTGGAAAAGAGCTGTCATTATTTATTTTATTTTTTTTACATTTTATATTTTTCTTTTAGGAAAAAGATTCTGTGTAAAGTCAAGTATCTATATTTACCAGTAGGTGTCACAATAACACCACAAAAGAAGGCATTGAGGCAGTCATCAATTTCTAGAACATTTGAGCATGTTTTCATTACCAGTTTGTTTTTGTGTTATTACTAATTTAGCGTTTAAGATGAGCAGCATGTACCTGATAAAGAAAACTGAGGTGAGAGGAAGAAAGCAAGAGGTGGTTATTCTTTCAAATCCAGCAAAGATGTGACCTTTCTTGCTTGTTTGTGTTTACTTCCCAGTTTCTCCATAATTACAAATAAACTATTGCATTGCTTTGGGCACTTCATTAACAGATGGAAAGTAAACAATGCTTGTTTCAGTATTTTGTTTTACTCAATGTTTTTGTAACTTAATAATTATTTTTTTCTTTTAAAGTTGTCAGATGAATCGGGCTTAGAACAAACGGTTAACCTTTCCCATTCCATTATGGCAGAATGAAGTGGAGGGGTTAAATCTCAGTTTACCTTTGCAGTCCTCTAGATGTTATAAAAGGGATAGTTCATCAAAAAATCACCCATGATTTACTCACCCTCAAGCCATCCTAAGTGTGTATGGCTGTCTTCTTTCAGACGAACAAAAAAATGGAGATATATTTTAAAATATCCTGGCTCTAGGGCTTGGCATTATTTTTTTATGATGGATGAATGCATTGTTTCGGGTTTCCAAATTCCGACCCCCATTCACTACCATTATAAAGTTTGGAAGAGCCAGGAGTTTTTTTTTTTTTTTTTGTTTTGTTTGTTTTAAATGTCTGAAAGAAGATATTTATACTTAGGATGGCTTGAGGGTGAGTAAATCATGGAATAATTTTCATCTTTTGGTGAACTTAACCCATTTAATATTAATGTGAATAGGCCAACTTAGGAAGTGACTAGTTAACTTTGTTGGCTTGATATTCATAAAAATGACCTGCAAACCCAGTAAGTGCTGATAATTGTATTTCATCCTTTTATGTTCTTATTTGTCTCTTTGTGTTTCACAAACTTAAACTACATCATAAAGTGTTTGTCACTGTCTTCAGAGTTGCTCTGTAATGTAACTTAAACCAGAATAAATACTTATTGAATGCTCAGCTGTCCTAGAGAGTGATATTTAGTGTGACGTGTAGTGCATGGCAAGCTCAATCTCAAATGTTACTGAAAATTTATATATTTTTAATGGAGCTTATGCAAGTTTCTTTAGTTGAGTCATAGACTGCTTAATTTAGCAGAGTAGTTGCAGTTGCCAGAGCAGGTGTTCAAATTTGTCGGGTGACATACTGGGCTACCCTTCAGAAAGCATTGTCCTAGGCTAAACGTTCAGCTCCCCCATCTGTCTCCAGTAAGGGAGGGAGACTGAGCGAGAGAAGGGTTTCGACACAGCCATAATGCTGCATCAACAAGGGAACAGGTCATGGTGAGGGTCAACCAAATGGCTCTCATTACCAGCAATTATGGAACCACATTGATTTCTCTGTTGCGAATTTGCAAGAATGCACTTGGGAGGATGAAAAATCAAGGAGATTTGAGGTGGAAAGAGGGAATATATGCCTAAACAACCCCAAATAAATTCAGCTTTTGTAGTTTCTGTTAGACATCCTGAGCCAAAACAACTATATGCATTTTACAGGGAGCTTTCATTCGCATGCTGTTCTGACAGCACTCTGACTTCTCTTCCTCCCTTCATTTGGACTGGAGGAGTTTGAGCAACTTAACGTGAAATGTTCCCACAGTGATGGGTAGACAGTACTGCTGTGGTACTGCAGGACTTGTTGATTGAGATTTGGAAAATTTAGTTGGAATCCTGTCTGAATGTCACAGGATGATTTCTACTGCTGGCAAGACATCAACACATACAGTGAGTGTCTCTAAAATTAGTAACATAGGAAAAAGAACAAGGACAAAAGAACAAGGACAAAAGTCAGAGAATATGAGGTTGTATGGTGAGGGGTCGAAATGCTCTTGCTTCATTGACAGGCCAAATGGCCTTACTGAATAGAACGATGTGGAAGAAGCAATTACAGAAGCTGCCAGTGATGCTCTTCTTTTATCACAACATGTTCTGCTGCTTTAATGGTGCAGTTAACTTTTGACTGACCTAAGTGAAAAAGGATCTGACTTTACAAACGTAGGAAACAACAATGCCAGGGAAAGTAGCTGCAGCTATCAAGGGCAGAGCAATTAGATCCAATTTTCCTCATCCTTTGGTTAATTTGTAATGAAAAGTAATTTTCTTATTCAACTTCTGTCACTCAGGTCTCAAACATACTGAACCTGGAGCTTTTTAAGTAAGTCACGATAGCTTGTTCCTCTTGGTGGCTGCACTTATTACCTGGTGCGATGAAAAGCTCACTGGAAACTAAGCTGTCGTCAAGGCCAGCAGGATGTTGTCTCTTCAAACTCTAACCTGAAATGTAGGATGTGTTTTTCTTGGATTCTGCGAAAGACTGTTAAATTTTTTTTTGCAGTTTGTTCTAATGCACACTGTGACTTTAAAAGGTACAGCATGAGTCAAACAAGATATTTGACCATGTTTTTAGAGGCATTTTGAGATTTTCACAAGGAGACAGATTGATGGTAAAGTACAAGATTTTTCAATGTTTGCTGAGAGGTGCAATAACAAGTTTTTGGCTTTGTTTCAATCTGTCAATGATTTAGATGGCTTCTACTGTTGCAAGATTTATTTTTCTTTTGACATTTTAAGGTCATTCCTTATTTCAAACATCTGCACCCAGAGTCTCTGCTAACAAAAAATAGATTGCTATAAATTCACTGTAAATGATAGTGACAGTGTTTCCGTTACAGGATGGTGTGTTGGAATATATTTTACAACGTACACAATTTATTACAACTTATATGTATACATATATATTACATGCTGGATTTCCTACAGGATTTTGTTAAACTTTGGTGGGTGGACCTGGGTCCCTCTAGGTGGGGTCGCCATGTCCCCGGAAGAAGAAAATTTTGTACCTTTAAAGTTAAATTCATCAATCTGGTGCACTTTGAATATGGGTGGAGCTCTACATTTTGAACTCTCGGTGTGCAAAAATAATTCTGTGCATTGACTGTGCATTAACCCTCTTTTAGTTGTGATATGGTGTCTATAATAATAATAATAATAATAACAATAATCTTATGACAGTAATAGTATTTACAATAATATATATATCATAAACAAATGCACTGAAAAATAGAAACTGTGTCCTAATTTATATACTTGAAAGTGATAAACATAAGCTTTTATTTTGGCGTAAACAAGTTCACAAAAGCTTCTCATTACAAATCTAGTGAAATACTGTAATTGTCAACTATGCAAATGTGAAAATAGTACATAACGGGTGCTGACTACATTCCCAAATGCATGCTAAACTCAGCACATGCAGAGATGAAGTTCACTGCATTTATTCACTGTAAACTGAGTGAAGTGCGCACTTCTCTTTGCACAGCGCAAACAGACAGTCTTTTGCAATTTGATGAGGACGCAAAGCCTTATCGTGCTTTCGATTTTGGTAAAAAAAAAAGCAATGATTTAAAACACAATGTTAAAGACCTTTTATGTTATGAGTTGAAATATATGTTTGAGATGCCACAGTCTAGCTAATGAATGGGAAGCACTGAAATCTATTTGTGGCGGTCAATGTGTTGATGTTGTGGTGGGCCGCCACAAATAAATCAATGTATGGGAAACACTAACGTGATATAGTCTTAATGTCCTTATACCAAGCTACTTGTACCATAATGTGCTTTTTGCCTTAAAGTACGGAAGACGACTATAATAAAGTGGCACAGTAGAATGCCACCTGATGAAATATTTTTTATTATGGGAAGGTAACTTACTTAAAAATTAATAGGTTTTTACTGTAGGATTTATTTTTTCTGTAGGAATTACAAACATTTGTTTTACAGTATAGCATGTTTTCATTTAAAGAATTGAAATTGAAATTATTTATTAATTATTATTTGTGGCTCAACCCCTACCTGTATCCAGATGTTGCATATGGTGATATGTAAACTGGTTCTTGTTTTTCTTGTAAAATTGGATTCTTTCTATATTGGCGTTGAGGAATTTGCTCATCTTCCTACATACCCCAATTATTTATTTCAGATGGCTCTTTAAGCCATTTAAATAATGAATGTTGGTGATGTGCACACGAAGCACCATGCTTGTTTCGCTGTGTACAATAAAAAAGCAAAGTTTTGAAGTGAATATTAGGAATATAGGGAAGGAGCCTTCCCTAAGGAGGCTTATTTGAAAGTTGAATACAATTGATCACAATAATCAAGAAGGAGAATACTGCAAATATAGTTTAAATGCTTTCTTAGGCTACCTTGTAGGACAGAAAGTCCATTAATACTGGAAGGCAAAAATGGCCCCTGCAGATTTAGACTGTGATATTCTGTAGGGGTGACAGTGCTCAGCGTCTGAGAACACTCTAAGCCACTGCAGTAGGAGTGTCTGTATTGAACAGAGAGAGAGCATAGACTCTAGCAGCTACCGCATGAGTGTTCATGACTGGCATGATGAAAACCACTTTCTCTGACACACACACACACACACACACACTGCGAGAGATTGTTTCTTGTATCCATGGCAACAGTGCGCCATTGCACTCGTGGTGGAGTTGCTGAGATATTTGTGGTGATGGTAGTGGGACACTGGCGCTCGTGATGTTCTTGGTGAGGCCTTCAATTTGAGCTAGCCGTCAGTGCTCCTATTATGCATGCGCTGCATCCCGAAATGAATGTTGATGCGACTGTGAGATTACCATCCTGATGTCTCTGCTGTTTGAGGACGAGGCCTGAAGAAAGTGTGATATGGTTTGGGGATGGTGTCTTTCTCCCTCGTTCCTAACCTCTTGGCCCTGTCTGTCACTCCCCTGATGCGCTGATTGCTATGCAGCTCTGAACTTGCCTTTGGCTCTTTATCCCGACCCCAGCTGTATCCGTGGAGACCAGCTGTCAGCCCAGTCAATTCCCCTCTTCTTCCTGACAGACCGCATCGCCCTTCGGACGCAAACCTGGAGATTGGAGGAAGGCCAGAGATCTGCACACAGACTGAGGCAGAGATGGATACAAATGAAGACAGACGGATAAGCAGACATGCACATGCAGATGGATGCGTCCTGGCGGAGGTGATATGTTACCCAAACAGAACAGACGTAAACTCGCTTTGGCTCAGTAACCTTATTTTTGCCTGATTTTGATATTTCTATTGCGCCTAACAGAGTACAGTTCAAATTTGGAGAACTTTTTGCATGATCTTTTGAAGAGCAAACTTCAAACATCTTGAACTTCAGAAGTAAACCACTGTCCAGTACCTATAGTGATAGATCTATTTTATTGCGTTGTATTTTTTTTGTTTTATTTATTTTCTTTTGCTAACGGAACACAGTTTAGTCTAATTGTACCTACACTCAATGCTGTTAGTATAACAATTGGAGCATCCCATGAAGTTTAGGAAGATGTTTCGCCCACCAAAATTCCAACTTAAATGCTCAAACCATGCATGATGAAACTACCCCTCTCATCCATACGAGACCGTTTGATGCATTGCAATCTAATGGGACGTGTGTATGCGTATCATAGTGTGAGGCAGTTGCCGATATCCAAACCTCAAACTGATTCGATTCATTTAGCCATTTTAAAGTTTGTAACCAGAACTTCTAATAATTCTTTAAATCTTAAATCTAAAATTCTAATAAATCTTTATTATTGAAAACTTTCTTGTTATCGAGCATAAATTGTTATTTTTTCTGCGAGGAAGAAACATATTTGGACACAGTGATGCAACTGGCTTTGAAGTATTTCAGAAGCTGAATAACATCACATGAACACACAATGGATGCCACATGTGGGGTGATTCTTCAAATAGTGTAAATTCTGACTGTTTGAAATGTCCATGAAAAATGAAGCCTCAAAAGATTGTGTAGAAATAATGTGATGTTTTTCAGTTTCTTCTTTCATTCTTTGTTTTCCTGATCGACAACATAGCTGCAAACCACATCCCTTTCCTCCTTATATTACAGCATATATATATATATATATATATATATATATATATGTATATATATATATATCAGCGCTCGTCTTAAATATCCGCTTCAGTCTATCATGTGCACATGCGACATATTCTTGTCACTCCTCTCCTGCGATGTATGGAGACCAGAGTAGTGATTTGACAGATGTCGTTGGCATCTGCGCACTGAGCCCGATTGCCACACTGCCTCTCTGGACTTGACGTCCAAGGTTAAGACAATCACCAGCAGGTGGGTGTGATTGAGCCTAATGGACTGCAATTGACATGATTAGCGTCTCTCACCTCTGCCGAGGTGCTGCTGGATTGATTTTAATAGCCTCTTCTGGCAAAGTGTCGATGGAGAAATCTGTTTGGCATTCATGCATGTTCCGTTAAAGCTTCAGCTTGACCTTCGTGCTGATGGACCCTCTGCCACATTCACTCATTACTCCTTCCCTCTTTTCTTTGACGTCCAGAAATTTACTTGTTTTATGTGAGTTAGCCTTTGTACTACAGTTCTCCTCTGCTTGCTGAAGGTAGAGTACAAGATAGGGGTGGTGATTGATTAGAGAGTTTGAGCACAAGAATGTTATGTTTAAAATATCTTTTGTAGGTTTAAATGATTTGGCTATATAAATGAGCAAGTAAGTTTATAAAAATCATATTTGTATTATGGCTCAACAGAGTCACTTGCATTTGTGACTAATAATGTGTTTGGGAACATGTGTGTAAGTAAAAATAATCAGTTTTAAGAGATTTAAGGTCTTAAGTTTTAAAAATAATAAACTGATCATTACATGGATTTTTTTTTTAAACATTTGTTTAATTTTTTTTTTTTTATTTAGAATTTAAGGTTTAATGCACTCCTGCACTTTCTGACTCATGTCAGTTTTATCTACCCTAGTCTACTGTGTGTTTTATTCTCCTCATCTCATTAAGTCTAGCTGAAAGGAGATGGGGGGGTTTCCTAGCAACAGTTACTGGGTGAAACCCATAACCTTGATTTTTGGGTAAACTTTTTGTTCTCTTTCATAGTGGCCTTCCCATTTCATTACTGTGCTATCCAGTAACAAAAATGTTGATTTGAAGAAAATCAGTGCCAGTTTTGTTCAAAGAAATTGTTCTGGTGATTATTGTCTATCGTATTTTACATAAATGCTTAGTTTATTATAACTTTCTTTTGATGTTGTGAAGAGGAGGGCACAAGATAAAACCACAGCTGTCATTGATAGTGACAGAGATGACCTTTCATCAAAGGCTGATATGATGGATGGCACATTGCAGTGGCCTAATAAACACTGTTATTTATAATATTAGCGGGTGAAATGGCTAATGTTGTTAATTACAGCAATAAGTCCTTTTTAATTAGACAGGTGCAGTGAGGGAGTAGAAAGACCAGAAAATTGAGTAGAGGGGGTGAAGCACAGCACATTTATTAATATTTTTTTTTTTGCATTTTCAAAATGATTTATTAATTTATGACTTGAATAAGGACGTTTCTGCGTCCAGCTTATTTTCAGTCAGAAGGCCTGGTGGTTCTGTTTTGTGAAACCTGATTTGTATGAATGGGACTTCTTTGCACTGAAGGTGATTCAGAGTCTGCCTCGAATGACAATCCAGCCTTCTCAAGGCTCTCTTGCTTTCTCTGCCAATTGTTGCTCTAGCCTTGTGTGGAATAGTAACAGAGGACTTTTCAATAACTTTGATGCTCATGCAAATTATGCCATTAATTCCAAGGGGAGCATGATGACTAATGCGTAAAGAATATTCGTCATGTCAAACATTGGTGTATATATATATATATATATATATATATATATATATATATATATATATATATATATATATATATATATATAATTTTATTTATTTATTTATTTTCTTTTATAATAATTTTCTAGAAACATTTCCACACACTATTTTTCTACTCTGTGATGGCTATTATCTTCTATGTCTATGGGGAGGGCCCCATATTAGAAAACACACTTTGGGTATGTAAACACTTACTGCTTTGTATGAATAAACTTAATAAATTTTTTATAAAGTTTCTATCTGTTTGACTGAGAATTTTGCTAGGGGATGTGTGTGTTTGTGCTTGCACTTGGCTCAAAACCCAGTCCCCTGCCAGTTCTTGAATTGGTGACATCTCTCATGCTGGTTGGCTTCATGTAGCGTGCAATGTCTGTGGCCAACACCTCTTAGTGTTTTATTTATCGGTAGGACAAGGATGGATAGATTATCTACATTTCAAAGACAATCTATGAATCTGGAGGGTGTTTTCTCACATTGTTTTTTACTTATTACAAGAAGCAGCAAATAATAGAAATGATATGCAATATGCATTGGTTACACTAAATAAGTTTACATTTGATAAACATTATTGCTTGATCCTTTAAAATCCATTCTGATATGCTGAACAGGTGTGCTGCATTTTCTTTCAGGATTATTTGGTGAATATAAAGTTTAAAAGAATAGGATTTATTTGAAAAACTTTTGTAATGTTGTAAATGTCTTTAATTTCAATGATTAATAATTACTGTCAATAATTAATATCTGTCTTTTTGGAATTACATTACACATTAAGTGGTTACCTTTCTAATGAAAATGTCTGCCAAATGAAAGTGCTTTTAAAAGGTTTTAATTTATTCAGTGGACATCGCATAGAAGCACTGATGCTATTAATGCAATTACTGTGATTGTTTTGATGAGCCTGACTGTTTTGTTTTTTGATTTGTGCGTTTAAGAGTGTGAGTTTAAAGAAATATCAGTGATCATTTCGCTCTGATATTGTACCCAAAGTGTTGTGTACTGCAAGGCATCATCATCCTTGAATGGAAGTCAAAATGCACTAGAACATCCAGACACACAACTGCACTTGTCACCAAAACGTCAAGACACCTTCTGATTTTGTTCTTCATATTTTTTCCATTTTGTAAAATGTATTTAATGTAAAGTTCTGGAAAGGGAAAAAAAAACAAACTTTCTGGATAAACTGCTGATGCCGGCTTCCAATGTGGTAAAAGTTTGAAGAAGCAATGGTGTTGTCTTCTGTAAAAACAGTCAGGCTTTTTTTCTGACTGTAAAATTACTTGCAAAGTTGGCAAGCAACAATGATTTATTTATTCACCAAAGACCATTTTTATATGCTTTTAGTGCATGGTGATTTTGGACCTTGGCTATAGATCTTTTAACCTTTTCATATTGTCTTCCATACAGCGTTTGCTGTAACTGCATTTATATACTTCACGAGCATATATACAGATTGACCTCCATAACTCATAATCATCTTTCCTCTGGTCTTCATCTTGACTGTAGGCGGTTAGCCCACCATCCGTTGGCTGAGGTGGAGCAGACCTCTGGCTGGCCAGGCGGTGGATGGGTGTGTTGATCTCATTAGTACAGCTGAACTCAATCCTTGCAATTCGCCTCCGCTCTAATGAGGATCTCCCACTGCTTGCCCTTCTTGACACAGACTGTTTTTGTTTGCGTTTACCTGGTCTCCAGTCAGAATGGGTTGCCCTTTCATAGAGCTGTATTTCCAACCAATGTACAGTATAAAATTTAAATGTCTGCTTTATGTGATTATACTTTGTTCTCTCCAGCAAAGAGTTTCAGATGATCAGAATGTAATACTTCTCGTGAATGATTAGCAGGAAGTTTGCTGAGATAACTCTGCTGTTAAAATTCAGTGTAACTTTACATATGTCGGCACAGAATGAATTGAGAGTGTATATGCTTGGAGAACATGACAATTATCTCACTGCTTATTCGTTCAAATGAGACTGTCGGGGGAAAGTTACATTTGAATACGAGTATGCAGATGGTAGTTTGACTGAAGGCTGTGAGAACGAAACGGCAGCAGTCTAGACACGCCCCGGTGGCTGTGAGAGTCGTCTTCCATTGTGTGAAGTTATTTAATTTCTGAAACATGGCTCTTATGTTCTCAAGTGCTTCTCAGAGGGACTCTTGAACCTGCTGTTTCCTTTCAGTCATTAGGAGGAAGATTTTGTTTTCTGTTTTCACCCAGAAGCAGCGGTTTACCGTGCTTTTCTATGAGAACTGATTTTTTGTGATTATATTAAATTAAATGAAGGAGTTGGAGTTGTGGTTCGGGCTCAGGGCAGGTTCCGTAATCGCTGTTCCATGGCACCCAGGTTGATCCAGGGCTATTTTCACTGTGGCAACATTAATGGTGTGCATCACAATTTTGAGAGGTTTGGACCCAGAAAGGCATTTTGAAAGTCTTTGCTTTGTAATATGATATAATTGTTTCTGTTCCAAACCATTGTCGAAATATAATCATTTAAATGGTGAATGTCATAACTTGGTCTATAAAGATTCTAAATAATTTTCAAACATTTTATTTGAAAGAGTATTCAGATTCAGAAAGAATATTGCATTTATATGATCGAAAATACAGTAAAACACATAATATTGTGAATTGACTTTACTGGTAAATACACATATGCTGTTCATACAAGCAATGCCGTTTTGACTTTTTTAAAATTCTGTGGTGTCAGTCACTCAACAGAAATTATTTTTAAACGCTGCGTCATTGTCTCCATATGCCCACATGTGAAGTTCTTTTGTTTCACTTTCTGTGCAATTTAACAACTTTTTTTTTTTGCCGTCCGAGTGACAGGCGAGTAAGAAATGCGTTTTTGCTCTTTAAAAAAAATAATGTTATTGACTGCGGAGCTGCTGCTCTGATGAATGGCAAAGGCAGTTTCTCGAGTGCAAAACTCTGAAAAAGCTGTGAGACGTGACACAACTGATGTCCTTCTAGTGCATATTTACATAGAAAAACTATTAAAAAGCAGCAGGGCTTACTGTAAACCGCACAGAGTGATCAAGTCATCTCCATAAGAACTTTATAACTGGCCCAAAGCAGACTTCTTACACCAGCACGTTCTGACTTTGTACATACTCATACTGGTAATCTTCATTCTTTGTACACACATGGCATCATACTGGTAATGTTACCTTTTCGTACTAGTAAATGTACATTATTTTTTTCAGTTTGATTTGATGCTTAATTATTTAATGCGTCAATAATATAATGCAGATATTTCACAATATACACTATGTATAATTTAAGCGCTATGCCCTACAATGATCTGTCACGCCACACTACTAAGCATCAAAAAACATGTAATTTGAAATTCATAATTAAAATTGACATGGTTTGAAAGCAGAGACTTCTGATGTATTTTGGTGAAAAGGTTAATAACTACATGTTTGACTGCATTTAGTATACTAATTGTTGTGTCCAGGTCACTCGTGCTCTTGACGCACCCAAATCCTAGTTTAGCTTAGGGTTGTCAAATTAAAATTTGAAATGAAAAACATTGCAGAAATAGAAGCTTAATGCAGAGAAGATCTTAGTTATGTAACCAAGCCATTCACACAGAACACATTTTCTGTGCTGCTTTTTCTGTTAACATACGCTAGACAGAAGTGTTTGACCATTGCGCTTATTTCTCACAAGAGAACTGCATATTTAGAAAACCGTGTAAAGATAAATGTTCAACTTTTAAATAATACTTGAGACTTGGCGGTTTTTGCAGTTATGCGGTCATGTTATTTCATGAACATTCATGAATTGGCAAATAACACAGGAAGTGCTCACAATGCAAGTTTCATACATTGCTCAGTA
Organism: Opsariichthys bidens; assembly: GCA_037194245.1. Lineage (NCBI taxonomy): Eukaryota > Metazoa > Chordata > Actinopteri > Cypriniformes > Xenocyprididae > Opsariichthys > Opsariichthys bidens. The sequence goes on from CM074299.1 coordinate 10,950,034, forward strand.
CCATAAGCTACAGTAGGAAGGGAAAAGGGAAGGAAAGTTTTTTTTTAAATTAATTAATTAATTAATTAATTAATTAATTTATTTTTATTCGGGGATCAAGTGTTCATGGAAGAGATGAGTTTTTCAGCTGTCTCTTGAATATTGCCAGGGATTCTGCATTCCTAATGAAAGTAGGGAGATCATTCCACCAGCGGGGTGCAGTGAAGGAGAATGTTCTGGAGAGTGATTTTGTGCCTCTCTGTGACGGTACCACAAGCCTTCGCTCCTTTAGTGATTGCAGGCTTCTGGTGGGGACGTAGCGTTGTAGCAGTGTGTTGAGGTAGGAAGGTGCAGAGCCTGTGGTGGATCTGTAAGCAAGCATCAGCGCTTTGAACTTGATGCGAGCAGCAAGGGGTAGCCAGTGCAGAGAGATGAAGAGGGGCGTGACGTGGGTTCTCTTAGTGCAGCAGCGTTCTGGATCATTTGAAGAGGTTTGATTGCACTTGACGGCAGACCAGCCAGAAGAGCATTGCAGTAATCAAGCCTTGAAATGACCAGGGCCTGGACAAGCGGTTGTGTTGCGAGCTCAGTCAGGAAGGGACGGATTTTCCTGATGTTGCGAAGTGCAAATCTGCATGACCGTGCCGTCTTTGAGATGTGGTCTCTGAAGGTCAGTTGGTCATCGAAGATAGCTCCAAGATTTCTGGCTGACTTTGATGGGGTAATGGTGGTTGTACCAAGCAGTATGTTGATGTCGTGTTGTAGAGTAGGAGTGGCAGGGAAGACTAAAAGCTCAGTCTTTGCCAGGTTGAGCTGCAGTTGGTGTTCTTCCATCCATGTGGAGATGTCCGCCAGACAGCTTGAGATCCGTGCAGCTACTGTGGAATCATCTGGTTGGAAGGACAGGTAGAGTTGTGTGTCATCAGCATAGCAGTGGTAGGAGAAACCATGTGCCTGTATGATGGGACCCAGTGATGTAGTATAAATGGAGAATAGGAGGGGACCCAAGAACTGAACCCTGAGGAACCCCAGTGATCAGTTCATGAGGTTTGGATACCTCCCCTCCCCAGGCAACTCTGAAAGACCTACCTGTGAGATAGGACTCAAACCACTGAAGTGCAGTACCTGAGATACCCAGTGACGAGAGGGGGGACAGAAGAATTTGATGGTTAACGGTGTCGAAGGCAGCAGATAGATCCAGCAGAATGAGAACAGATGATTTGGAACCAGCCTTTGCAATTCGCAGGGATTCCGTGACCGACAGTAGAGCAGTCTCTGTGGAATGGCCCCTCTTGAAACCAGATTGGTTGACGTCCAGATGGTTGTTCTAGGTCAGATGGGTCTTGTAATTTGCGCCATTTCCTTTCTGCTGCCCTGAGTTTGGTCCGGTCATCACGAAGCGCATCAGATATCCAGGGGTTGGAGGGAGTTGCTTGTGCTGGTCTGGATGACAGAGGACAGATACCGTCTAGGGAAGAAGATAAAGTGGAGCATAACGTGTGTGTTGCAGTATTTACATCCATGAAACAATTTAATACGGTGCTTTAATATTTCGCTCATTGCGCTCTCTTGTTGCCTTGAGATGAGATGGATGTTAAATTCCTACCTAAAATTATGCTTTTTTAAAATTTGAATTTAGTTTTTCAGCTATTTTGACAGTCCTAGTCTAGCTAAAGATCTGAGGAAGGCAGTGATAATTTCTCTAACTATTCTTGAGATCAGTTGAATTGAAGCTAATCCTGTTGGCTGAGCTGCCGAGTACTAGTCCTCAGCAGAGATCGGGAGGTTGAGGTTGGGTATATGAACTGCAGTTAGCTCCTTGCCTCCAAGGTGTAACTCCTCTAAAATGACAACAAAAGTTACAAGGGCATAAAGGCACCATATTAAGGCCCTGGAATTTAGCTACATTTTACATGGGTTACGAAATCTTGATCTCACAAATGAATTGGTTCTGTAATTTGATTTAATCCAGTGTGAATCACTTCAAGAGTTTTTAAAATTTAGTTGCCATACAGAGTACTGGGAAGGGAGGACCACCTGATATTTAGATAATTATAAAGCAAATATAATTACAGCCAAGTAGCACAAGATGTATTTGCTGTCTCCGCTAAATTGAGTATGACAACGGCTTCTTTTTAATTGCATGTTTGTGCTATGTTTTAAACAATTATTTTTTTTTCTCTCAGCCAGATTGAGAAAACAAACACTGTCAGAGTGACTGACAAGTAGATGGAAGGTTCTACAATTAGACTGATCATTTTTTTTCTTTCCTTTTTGATGTTCATGGGTTTATTTCATCCCATTACTTTTTTCAGTTTTTTTGTAGTGTTTGTATTTTAAAGTCTTTATATCTACAGGTTCATTATCTTTTTTTCCTTCTTCTCTTCGGTAAAGTGACAGTGCAATAAGCACCTTTGGGGTGCAATTAATGTCAATGTTTTAAACTTGAAGTGCTGAATTTTAAATTAATGTCGGTTTACCGAGTGCATTGTGAAGTTGAAGGCACTTCTGATGCTTTAATTTTTGATCTGGTAAGGTTCTCTACTGTGTATAGTTGAAGTGTTCTTTTAAAATAAATGTAGAAAAGCAATAAGAAACTTTCTTATTGCCATCGGATCCAAATTGACATGGTTTATTCATTATTTGAGATTTTTTTTGTTGGCATAAAGGTTCTCTCAAAAGTCTTTCAGAAGGTCACTTGTCTTGTTCCTGGTATTTCATGCTAAGTTCAGTAATTGAGAGGTTTCTGTGATTGAGAGGTTTTGTGTTTTTGGAGGTCTGTGTTTCTTTAATGAAGGTCATTTCCAATGCACAGATTTTCAGATTGATCACCAGCACAGCATGTTTACACCGAAGCATGCGAATTTGTTTTGACTCCATTAATGAAGTAAGACTGATGGCTGTGATGCTTGGCCGAGCCACCAATAACTGCACTGTGTGTGTGTTTGACTTGTGTGTACCAATAGTGGAATTAATAGCGCATGTAAATATTTAAAGGAAGGTTGTGAAAATGTAGATTTGGAGTTTGACCGATTTTATAATGCCTGCCATCTGTGATGGAGTCGACCTGTTTGCTTGAGCTGTGCTGGGTTACGGCTAAATAACCAAATTCTCCCTCCTCCAGTGCTGGACTGGCAAGAATCTAGACTAAGAAAAAGGGCAAAATGTGCTGTTGTTTGTTTGCTTTGTTTCTCCTTATGAGATTTGGCAAACCATTCCTCTAAAGAATTTCCAAAATAAAATACCGCAACAGCATTAGCAAACATGCTTTTCCTGAGCACCGCGAAAGCCGTTTTTCCTCAGCGCACTAGCGCGATCCAAAGCAACAGATGGGTCTAATTTGGTCCTTAATCCAACATGCAGACATTCCAATTGCATATTAGCACGTTCATATGTCACCAAGGAACATTTTCTCATTTACAATCGCCTATGAAACTTTTGTCTTTTTACACAGATGGCAGCATGCAATGGTGAGCATGTAACCATGGAGAGCAGTTACAAAATTGCACTGCATGCAATTCAATTCTCAGTCTTGAATTTTATGTCTCATCGTTTTGTCACTTACTCTGAATTGGTCTTTAATGTGCATGGAGCACTGTGCTCAGGTCCCTTAGTAATTGTTGTCAAGGGATGGCGGTGTAGAATTAAATTAGAAGGCTTCTTTCATCTCGTCTTGATAATTGCATTTCCAATTATTTCTTCATACATGTATATTGCAGGGATTTCTTCTTCACTCGGACTAATCAAGAGATTTGATATGAGAAAGGCAGTTGAAATAGTAACAGTTGAGAAATTCAGAAGCTAAAAAAAAAATCACTCACTCACTCACTCACATGTCTGTTTTCATAGAATTTATAGTATGAAAATGTAAATCCTTAACTCATTAGCAGCCTTAATTGACAGGTTGATGCATTTTATGCATTGTCTTGTGGATTTCATATTAGTGAAAGACTAGAGTATTGATTGATGTTGGTGGTTTTTGTGTGGTGAGAGTTTGGATCCTAAGCTTTCTTTGTCAATATTTTCACCACTTACACATCAGCTTCATTAAATTAGCTGGAAAGTTGGGCTTATATGTTTGTCTTGCTTAGGCTTAAGGGACTCCATAAGCGGCACAGTTTTGGCAAGACTGCTTTAAACTTTAGAGGTCTTACAAGAGATGCATGCCAGTTAATCTCATTTAATTATAACTAATATCTTGGCATCTGTGTTGTGACACTGTAGACCAGTTTAATTCGTTGGTGTTTTAATTTTTGTTTTGTTCTTAGTTTTGTCTGCACACAAATTAACAGCCCGCATCATGTTCTTTGTTTGTGAGCCTTACAGTTGTTTTGAATTGATCTGGTGGCTGTTTCACCTGGTTAATGCATGATTATTATTATTATTATTTTTTTTTGCATACTGGGACATTTGCTTTTCTCTCATTAGTCTTTGAGATCAATGAAGTACCTATTACAGGATTACTCATTTGCACCACGTTTCAGGTATTAGAAGAAAATAAATAATTATAAACAAGTAGATCAAGATCTCTGTCTTATTCCTAAATGACAGCGATTCGGGATCATGTGTTGGCGCTGCGGCTGACCCAGAGAGAGTAGTTGTCATAGGGTTTTTTCAACTACAGTTTCATTGTTTTCATTGTCTTACAATAATTAAAATGAAATCATCTTTTGAATAATGATTCTATAAATTACATCATTACACCACTAGGTGGCAACAAAAAACTGTTACAAAATGAATACCATTGAATAGGGGTGTGACGAGACCCCTATCCCACGAGACGAGACACGAGATTGGGTTCACGAGACGAGATTTTTATAGTATTTTTAAGAAATCCTCAATAATGAAACGTATGAAGGGAAAATAGTCTTTTATTCAACTGAAAATCATAAAATGCAAAAATGTTGGTGCATTTTGAAATTTTACTTCTATTTTAATGAATTATTTGTTGTAAAACAACATGCAAACACTGCTAAATGTTTTGCCGCAAAATCAACCAATTGTTTTCTGCCCTGTATAATTTCACATGAGAAATCTCACTGAACTTCTTTCTACATATTGAACATAAATTAAACAGTATAAATAAAATAAACGTATAAATAAAAAAATTCAAATAACACTTTAAGTGTCACTTTAACTGCAGTACAAAGTTGACCATTTCCCAGTCAGTGTTGATTGTGTGGGCTGTAACTGTTTATATAGCTCTGTGTACACCGAGAAGTCCAACCGTTAGGAGTAATAGCGACGCTTTCTGCCTCTTTAGGGGCCGTTCACATATCGCGCCTAAAAAAGCGTGTAAAGCGCGGCCGCGTCGCTTCCTCCTTCTTTTGCAAGCGTTCGGGATATTTTCATCTCGCCGCGGCACAGGCGCGCCAGGAAAAAACGAGCGCGCCGCACCGCATGCGCTTCGCGACTGCATCGCTTACATTTTGCGCAAATGAAAATGCGCGTGATTTGTGAACGGCCCCTAAGAGTCTGTACAACCTTGGCCGAGGTGTATGGCTTAGTTTTCTAACAATGTTTACATATTGTTTGTGTCTTGTGTGTTATTCTTTCGCCGTTTATTATTTCTACTGGAAAACCAAAATGTTTCCATACAAACCATTTGTAAGTGGCGGGGGCATCTTCAATAATGATTTCACCCTCACGCTGATAGCACGACGAGACAACTTTTCACCTCGACGAGAAATCTCGTCACGTTTTAGTCTCACGAGATCTCGTCACACCCCTACCATTGATTTATTCAAGAGATTCTTTCAAAAATGTTGATTCATCCAGTAATGAAACATTTATGAGTTACTGAATCATTGAATCATTCATTCAAACCCTTTTTTTTTTTACACAATTCATTCAAATGAAACATTTTAAACAGACTGCAGAAATCAACATTTTGTCAGAACCTGTGTACAGATTTTTAAATCAAAAACTTTGTTCCAGCTATGTCACCTGTCATGTGGACTGCAATGTCATGTTCAGCACCACTGTGAAATGATTCTAATCAGTCTCTCTCTTTCTCTCAAACACACTGTTTATAGCACTTAAACATCAGAACACTTACAGATGATGTGGTAAGAGTCCTTTATTCAGGTTTCTCTCCTTCACTCTGTCAAATATTCACTTTTTTTCATTCTGTCTTGTTCTTCATTTAACAACAAGCTTACATTTTTATATATGATTCCTTAATTTCTATTCCTTATTAACTCCTTATCACAAACTATTAGAGGGCCCACGCCTAACTGTATTTTAGTCTCATAACCACAGCATTTTCTGTTGGCTCAGATTTTTTGGAAAAAAATAAATAAACAAATACTAATCTTTTATTACTACAAATGTACTATGAATCCTCCCCTCCTCACATTTGATTTTGTAAAGATTTCCTTGAAACAAGTGCTATCTTTCTTGCTTGTCTAACACTTGTCTAAGGACTGCCTTTTATCAAGCATGTGTCATGGTTTGTACTTACATCACTAATGAGGCTGCATGTATCTGTAAAACATATACAACTTGTTGTGAAGGTATTCGGTTCATGGTATGTATGTAAAATGTCTGTCTATTGGTCCATCTACATTACAATAATTCCTCTGTTTTCTATAAATTCATGGTAATTTTGTTAGACCTCTCCTAAACAAAATCCAGAATTAAATCCATAAACTTGACCATCAGGATGTAAGAATTTATTATAATAGGTATCCAGAGAAACTGGAAATGCCTTGTACAACATAAAAATGTACACAGTACAAAATTTATTCTGATGTTAACGTTTTGAAATTTTGCTTTTGTGTCAAGATAGTCCTGAGTATAGACCAGAATGTAATTTACAATGAAAAGACTAAATAAACCTTAAAGTGAGAAATGCAAGTAACCTGTCAGAAGACCATTCAGTGCATGCAAAATGAGGATAATTAGCATTTTAATTTAATTCATATTAGCAAGTATTGCTGGAATTTTCTATGTATGATTTTTTTCTTTTCTTTTGTAAGTATGATGAAACAAAGCTGGTGCTGAGCTGAGTTCTGAAGCATGTTAGAATTTTATGTACTGAATTTCATTAAACATTGGTTGTATCAAGCCTGTGCAGCTGGACCCGTTTCCTCTAGCAGCAGCAGAAGGTAATGAAATATTTTGGTTGGAGGACTTTAGGTCATGGAGTAGAGCAGTCAGTTAATTTAAACAGCACCTAGACCATCTTATCGATGGAACTCAGTGGCTGTTTTTCACCCTCATGGTGAATAGCTCCAACTTTGGCATTTAGCACTGCAATCACTTCCATCCTTCCTTAGATCTCATATCATCCTTCTCGCTTTCCTCACTTCTGCCATGCTTACTCACTATTCATCTCTTCACCAGGTTTCCTCTTTCCTCAATACATTTCAATCTTCTCTTCTTTAATTCTTCGCCTCTTGGGTTCTCTCTCTCTCTCTCTCTCTCTCTCTTTCTCTCTCTCTTTCTCTCTCTCTCTCTCTCTCTCTCTCTCTCTCTCTCTCTCTCTCTTTCCCTCGCTCTCTCTCGCTTAAAATGTTTAGTTTCTTTTGCATTATCGATTGTCATCAAAATGTGTTTTTGTTTGTGTTGGTTTAGTATTGATTCTAAGTCTCTAGTCGCCACAGGGAAGGCAGACCCAGGAACAGGGTAATCAGGTTTATGATGAGGTAGACACCGCTGGGATACTCCTTTGCGCTCTCTATAATGCACATGCACCCTAAAGTCAGGTGCAGTCTGAAATGAACACATAACTAGATTGATTAATGTATGAAGTGAATAAGTAAAGAGACAATTAATTACAAATGTAGAATAAGTAAATGAGGTAAATGAGCCGATGCAATCTTGGTAGTGGCTAACTGATATATTGCAAAGGCCAATATATCAGTCGATTATTATTATTTTTTTTTTATATTTTTTTTAAACCAACATCAGCCAATACATTTTTCTGATAAACTATTAGACGAAAGTGTTGAAATAAACAGTATGGGGAAAAAGCATTATAGCTTTTGCTTTCTTTTAGTAATAGAACTGCATAAAAAAAAATGTAGTCTCTGCATAACGGTCGGTCTTTACGAATTGGAATGCGGACAGGAAAATTGAGCTGTCAGTGGACATGATCAACAAAATTTAAAATCTTGATTTCAAACTATGCTGCGATATATCCAGCTTGCCACTATGCCATATAAATGTCACATATATATATTATATTTTGGAAAAAAAGATTACAGAATCAAGAAGTTGCCATCTGATGTATAAATCTGTTTATTTTACAGATGAATTCAAATGATTTATTTCTTAATATAAACTTCTTCAATTGTTAAGCATTGGTTTTTACTATTTTTATGCAGTGTGACATATCGGTCCCTGTGCTTTCTCAGATATCGATATCAAGCATAAGAAAACACTCTGTTGAACACTAATTCTTTGGAGAAAATTTGCGAAATTTGTTGGCTGGCAGAATGGTGTAGGACATGTTTTCGATGAGTGAATCATGTCCTTAGATAATGGAGTTTTTTTTTTTTTTTTTTTTTTAAGTGAGGGCTGATGTTTGGTCATGGTAGAAATGTGTTTTGGGTCTGAGAGGCTGAATTACCGAAGAGGGGTCTGGTGGAGTGATCAGAAGAGGAATGAAGGGGAATGGAGCCATTAGTAACATCAAAGTGTCTGTTGGCAAAAAAGGGAGAGAGATTGCATGAAAGTAAGCCGCAGCCTCACTCATAAACACCTAAACAGCCCTGAAAAGCACTTCATCATCTAGATCAGTTCGCGTCGGCTGCGGTATGATGCCTGTTGTTGTTATCGAGGTAGCGGCTGCACATATTTATTTATCTATTCACCGGTAACGAGTGCGGAATAGCAAAGCGCTTCTTCCCTCCATTGGGGATGAATCTCTGTGATTAAACTGATCAGTGCCATCACTCAATGTAGCGAAGAGATGCTTTAGGGCAGCAGCAAACCAAATTAGACAGATGATGGTGTCGTTTGGTATCAGACACCACACATTTGCTCACTGCAGTGGCTCTGTGCACTGTAGAAGCTAGCAACACCCTGATCTATTGCTTGTGTTTAATTAATTTTACATCAGTGTCATTGCTGATTATCTCAGTGTGTTGCTCTCCTTCTCTGCTAGATAATGCACGATGGGTGGCGTCGGCAAAAAATATTCTCGAAGATAACTTCTGCTAATTCACACACCCCTTGAAAGGAAGGGGGCAAGGCCCCTGAAAATAAACCACCTACCTTTTCAGTCAGCGCCGACTTCTCAATCGCCCATCATCTCTCTGTTGCGCCCACAGGCCCAGGGAGAGAAAACAGCTCTCTGACATATCTAATCCAATTAGGAAATCATTATCTGTGTGATGCGGGGGCCCACCACCTCGATATAAATCGACAGCAAGTTACATAGTCTCTGTGGACTCTGTACGTTAGGCATGCTGAATGTGAAGCTGACAGACTTCTAATGAAAGTCTGCTTACGGTAAAGAAAACTATAACTGATCATAAACAAAGTTCACAGGGTAAAGTGGGTGTTTGATAAAGATCTGAAAGCTTTTGAACTTCAGCTCAGGCTGGTCTTTTGAGGCCATTAGTGGTTATGTACAAGACACCTGTGCCTCATAGGTTTGTTGCCTTGTTACAAAGATTTAACCTCACAGCCTGTTGAACTATCAACTCAGATTAAGTTGTGCATGTTTGATTAGTTTGTTCAATGTTGCCTTTTATTAAATTACAGGGCTATAATAATAGAGATCATAATCGTAGCTTGACATCTGAGCTGAAGTGATTTTACTATGACTATAGAGAGCAGTAAGCAACATGAAGTTATTGAATATACATTGGATGTGGATTCATTGTAAGGGCTGAGTCTGATTTGTCATACTAAACTTGGCAGTAAATGCATTGAAAATACACTAAACACAATATTTTAAGTAGTTTTTTTTAATAAGCAGATATCTGTTGGACTATTATCTGCCAATATGCAGATTCATCATGTGACAACTTCTCACACATAAAATTGGAAAACATGTTGGTTTGATTGAATTTATTATTTTTATTTACAAAATAGATTTTTATTATATGCATATTTGCTTTTCGGTTGATAATATATTTTTTGTAAAACTTTTTGTTGCATCTTTCATCAATTATGGGGATTGGAGAACCTTGTTGTAGAAGTAGTAGTAGTAACTCAATAATAATAATAGTTTTGAATTTGAGATAATTAGGATAACATAAGGATAACATGAACGTGTTTGCAGAGAGTAGCCTAATATTCATAGCAGTTAACAGGGCACAATATTTGTGCTTTTGTTTTCTCTATTATTTACGATTTAGTGATTTGCAATGTAATATTTATATTTTAAACATTTTTTTTTTTTACACTTTTAAAAAAAAAATAAAATACAGTATATAAAAAACAGTAATATTGTGACGTATGATTGCAATGTAAAATTAATTTCATCCAGTCTTTAGTGTCACATTATCCTTTAGAAATTATTATAGTATGCTGATTTAATGCTCAAATAATATTTCTTATTACTGTTAAAAATGGTTGCATTGGTTAATATTTTGTGAAAAATGCAATTTTTGCATTTTTTGATGAATAGAAAGTTACAAAAAACAGCATTTATTTGAAATAGAAATCTCTTAACATTGTAAATTACTGACCCCAAAGTTTTGAATGGTAGTGTATATTTTGAGAAAAAAAAATCTTCATTACATAATCAACATTAATTATTATTTAATAAGTCTCAACTCTCTTTTAGTTGGACAGATTTTCCAGTATCCGGATCCCTGGCAGTAAAAAGGAACGGCCCCATCTTTCCCACATGTCCAAGCATTCGTCTTCTGGTGACTGGTCCACTTCCTCTGAATTTGAGGAGCTTTCTTCAAAGATCACGTCGGAGAAGGAAATCCTTGCCCTCTTTGAGAAAATGATGGTAAGATATAAATGTATATATAGTTATAGACTAAATATTACTATTCTGTAATTTTATTTTTTGAAATGCATAAATATGTAAACGGAAACACACATTGGGTCTCATTCACTAATAATTGCGCGCATTATTTGTATTTATATGCACAGGAGAACTTTTCACAGAAAATTTCCCAAAATTCACAAAACGTGCATAGCACATGGATTTCTTTTATACCTTATTTGTATAATTTCATCTTGATAAGTTTATAGGACCACTCATTGTCATGTTTGCTTATTCATTTTGTTTTGTAAATTTAGAACAAAGTACACAGTCAATAAATGAGACGCAATTTCTGACAGTAAAGGATTTGTTGATATGCATTCATGCTATCATACACATGTCTGCTTGCTGTGGACATGTATAAAACCAGCTAATAATCACTCCTACACAATGACCTTTATTAACCTTTCAACTACAATAATCACTAGAGGTTTATTTGCAATTATGTTTTAAGAAACGCAACCTTTTCATAATGAAATGGATGTAATGGGTCACTGACCTCAATCAGCTTGTATTCATAGAAGGACAAGGCCCTCATGCTTATAAATGCACAAGCTCAAACTCGCATCATACATACAGTCTCAGCCAAATGTTTGCAAGCACCTTAGTTTATTGTGGTAAATAAAAGAAAATGCACACAAATAAAAAGAAATATAGAGATGTTTTGAATTTATTTTAATTTTTAGCTTAACCTGTGATATAGTTAAAAACGATCTAGGCAGTACAAAGTTGCACATTATAAGATCAAATAAGCACTTAAAGTAAATATGATTTTGTAGAATGCGTGTTCTCTAGAGCTGCATTTGAAATTTTACTACATTGTTTGTTTTAGGCCTATGTAAGATTTCTTTTTCACTTTTTTAACTTCTCTCAGGTTTCTGATATGAAGTAAAATACCTTCACTCAAAAACTTTTGTTTAGAATATTAGATGTGTACACAATTATGCAGTTGTCGAGAGTTAATTGACTGCTCTTTTGTCGTACGTTTAGCTCATCCAATTTCTCTCAAGTATCATTTTAAAACATTGCACAGTCCCCCGTTGCCTTAGCGCTATCGTACGGAGGTCCCTGTCTGTGCCCTTGCTAAGAGTGGAGGTGGTGTTAGCGGTTGAGCAGCGTCTCCAAGCGCAGGATTGAGTGACAGGAGCAGCCACTGCTGGGTAGAGAAGGAAGAGTGTGGATAACGTGGGCAGAGACGCAGTCATTAGTCACGGCAAATACGGGTTTGGATACATGAGCATGCCAGCAGAGGTGACAAGGCCAACGGTGGTAATGGATGCCTTTCCGCTCTGTGCCCTATCCGCACCTATCCCAGCATCCTCCTCTCTCTTTCTCTCGCTCTGACACACGAGGACTGCATCACGCCTGCGAACCTATGAGTGAAATCTTAAACGGCTGTGCTGATATACCCTCTCAGGAAAGGGAAGAAAGGGAGAGACGCTGTGGGGAAAGGGAAATAAGACTCGAGGACACTGGGAACGTTGCACTCAACATTGTATGAAGCCGTTATTGTCTTTCTCTCTTTCTTTCCTTCTCTCTTATCGATTTTATCGTTCTGTCTTTTTCCTTGAGATTTTCATGTCCTTTCTATCTGATCATGGTAGTTGTCATCTGTCCACGGATACACGCTAGTTCCTTCTCTGTCAGAGATGGTGAGTTTGAGAAGTGCAGTGCGCTAGTTTGCTTTGGCACAGGACGTGTTGCTTCAGTAATCTGGGGAGTAAAATTGCCAAGTATATCTGCCAATGTCTGTTTTAGCAGTACAACAGGTTCAGATATATGAACATGCTCATTTCTGTTTCACTGTTAATTTTTAATCTTTTCAAAAGTTGGCCCATTAGATTTTCTAATACATAATTCATGACTTCATCAGTCAGGCTTGTGCTAGGTACTTGTAAAAGATCTCTCAAAGTTCACATGTTTATAATAACAGTTGAGTAAAAATGGTCATTTATTGATCAGTTATTTAACTTTTTAAAATGTTTCCTCCAAAAACACTTGGAAAACAAGGGCAGATTTTTAGATTCCGATGTATCACGGAGACCCAGCGTAGCAAAATGTGCAGTGTTTATTTTAACCAATTAAGTAATGCCTAATTTCACTAAATGTATGTAACACGTTCCTAGCTGATGCTCTGAAATTTATAACAATCTTTTTGTTGGGGTAAAAATGCCAGCTATACTATAGCCAGCTGACATAGTTCTTAACATTTTTGAAATAATTAACTTATTTACAAGGAATCATATATATATATATATATATATATATATATATATATATATATATATATATATATATATATATATAAAAAATTTATTTGTGTGTCTAGTGATAGTAAGAGGCTTGCATGTCCTGAAAATTTGAACCGACATAAATTTGAGACCAAGTGTAGTGAAAATCCAGTGCTATCCATTTGGAGTCTTTTATCTATTTGTAATCAAGAAATGGTGCATTCAATTGAATCTATATTGTATAAAAATGTAGAATTTTTGGTTTCAGTTTTTTTTTCTAAGCTGTTGTCATTATTGCCCAGTTATTAATTTAACAACAATTTTTTTTTTATTTTTTTAAATAAGGTGTTTTTAAAATGAATATTTTTTTAAAATATATTTTGATAGGAATATTTTTTAGATTATTTCTATGTTTGTATAGGGACATTTCTTAACTTTTCATGACTGGTTAAAATGATTTAATTTTTCAAATACACTATTTGTGCATCAAAACTTCAAAAAATAGTGGTGAAATTTTGCAACCCTAAATACCCAGCATGGCAATTTTGCAACATGTATCCAAATTATATGTAGATGCAATTTTGTGTAAACAAAATGGCTTTGATTCCTTTTTTTTCCCTCTGACACATTTAAGACATTGAAGTATTATCAGCCTTTTTGTCATTTTCATCTCCTTTCCTTTTTCTTAATGGGAAGACGTATCTGCCTGATGAATTCACGAGTAGAGGTTGAGATCCTGGGGTTTCATTTATTTGCAGTTCCAAAAAGAACAGGTGTTAGGCATGGTTTGATTCATGTGAGCATTGAAAGATGTGAGAGCTCTTTGCTCTTCTGTTAAGTTAACAACCAGCATCTCCAGTACTATTTTTCTTTTGAGCAGAAATCTGTAGAAATCAGTATATGATTCTTTAGTCTCTGTTGTTTGGATCAAAGGTTTTATCGCTTATAATGATGCAGCTTCTCATGACGTAGGTCACAATACTGAAGGACTTGATGTTTTTTCTTGTAACATGACTTTTTTCCCTACTTGTATGGGTTTGTGCTTTCAGGAGGATATGAATCTTAATGAAGAGAAGAAAACACCACTCCGAGAGAAGGACTTGGGCACAAAAAGGGAGATGGTCCTTCAGTACATCATCACAGCTGCAAAAACTGTAAGTCAAAGAATAATTGCAGCCACACTGACTAACATATAAACCTGAAAGCATGAACAGTAAATGCATTTGATTCCTTTGAGCTTCCTTTTGCTTTGAATTGGATTTCCAATATTAACCCTGATACTGTATAAGACTAAAGGCCATAGGAGGTCATGTCACAGACTGATCCCATGTCAAATGTGGCCGTGTCTTTTTAAGACGGCAAAATAATAAGCTAAGGTGCAGAATCACCACAGAGTCACCATGTGCATGTGTGTCAGTTTTAATTTGTTGTTGTGTGCCTGTGCCGACTGTGTGAGTTTATTGTACTGGAGGGTTTGCCCTGATAAAAATATCTGTAACTGCAGGCCTCTTATGATGACATTGACAGGCTAAAGACTGTATTTATCTGAGATGATTGCCCTCATTTTAGTTTGTCTCTTTTGTTCTCTTGTCCTGAGGTGAGAGGGAGGTGTTGAGTCTCCTCATATATACTTATGAACTCATATTGCTGTGGTAAAGGATGGCAAGATGTGATTTTACATAATCTTCCAGTGTGTAATTCACTATTTCACTTTTCTACAACTAGAGGTTTGTACGCTGGAGTACTGAAGGAAGAAGAAATGCTGTTTAGAAATAAAAACGGACGTTAATATAAAAGCTACTCTTAAAATCCTCCTTTTAATTTGAAAGTTTGTCTTCTTAGTGATGCCAAATAATTTATTTAATGGGTTTAAAAGGATTGAGAAGTTGTTTTTTTTAATAGTCATTCTTGAACATTTATTAACATTTCATACCTAATTCAGCTCGTATTTTAATCTACATGCTGATTGATTTACTAATTAGAGGTTGCTATATTAGCATTGGGGAAAAAAAACCCATCAGGAGCTCTCAAAAACTGCAGGTGGGAAAATTTGCCCCTAGCATTCTTTCTCATGTATGCTGATTGGAGCTCTCTGCATTAGATTGATTTCTGAGTTTTAAGCCATGCCGCTTAGAGTATTGTTTATCTGTTTCTGTTGTTTTTCCAAGTCCTGATGTGTCGGTGAGACTGACAGGCGTACATGTCTTAGAATTGAGTGTGTTCAACAGATCTTCCAGTTCTTTCACAGCATAGGTACACACAAGTGGAACCTCTATTTGCAGGATTCAGGCAAGGTGGATAAAAAATGCAATTTTTCTGCTGAAATTAATTCCCCAAACTAATCCTCTTGTTGGTTAGCTTTGCGTTCGTTTACAGGGCCTGCGAACGATGGAAGGGAAACAAGAACAAGGGAGTTTAATTATGATGCTGCTCCCCTCTTTCCGCTGAGAATTTAATTATTTTGGAGTGCTTGGAGATTTCAGGATGATTCAATTTGGATTGTATTTGCTATCTGGAGTGGCTGGTCGGGACTTGTGGTTTTTCTCCAATCAGCTTTAGTCTCTTTCTGCATTGGGAGTGCTGAAACTCATAGACCTTGGACAATCATGATAAAACTCCTAATGTATTGGAATCTGTTGAATTTTCTCAGATAAAATGACCTCCAAATAGACGACCCAACATTTTTCTTGGGTAAAATAAAATGAAAATAAAATGCTCCTCCATGTTGATTTAAACACTCTTAACTTTATTGGCAATGATGGTTCATTTGAATAACCTTAAACCTTTACAAAAGGTTCTTTAGGTTATTCTTTATCTTTATATTATGTTCTTCACACTATGAAAATAAGAACTGCTCACTGAAAGGTTCTTTGGGGAACCAAAAATGTTTTTTCTGTGGCATCTCTATGAAATCTCCCTTTTGGAACCTTTTTTTTTTTTTTTTAGGAGTGTATGCTCCTTTTTGAAGGCAGTAAAAGTGTTGGACAGAAATCAAAGCTTCTGAAACAGAATACCATTTAGGATTTATAGGAATGCTTCTTACCCTGCGTTCCCTTGGGGTTAGATGAACCTGAAACCAGCCCTATTATCCTGGGCTTCCAGTTCAGACTACCTGTTCGCTCAAGCAACCCTCCAGCTACTCTGTTTTGAAAATATATAGTTTTGCACATCCTTTCTTGTTAGGTTATACATAAAGCGTATTGCAAACCCTTTATAAAAATTGAATCTGTTGGACAGAGCAGACGGTGATGTATTGGTGTTTTTGAAATTTCCCTTTTCGTACTCAAATAAGCTTCTTCTCGCACTACCTTGACTAGTTTGATGGATGGACATTACTTTAAATGTGGTAAACGTCCTGGAGTTTCTCTCTCTCTCTCTATCATGCACTTCCCTGCTCCTGCCCTCCTTCATCTCTCACTCTCTCCATCTCTTGTCTTTTGACATTCAGGCCTGGTTGTTTACCCCCTGTCCGTGTTCTTGACGAATAATTGCCTTTCAGTGAAGCCTTTCCTGTTGGCTCTGCTCCTTCGTCTCACTTGGTAATTGAAACTATAGATTCTGGCATAGGCTCCTCTCCCTCTCTGTTAACAACATTCACCTTTTAAAACATTCACCTTGCCATTGCCAGCATAAGAGTGTGGGTATAATTACCATTTGCTGTACCTGGAATGAATGATCATAGTCAAAGCTTTTGCTCTTTTGGCAATTGATGCATTGTCATTTGGCGTTAAGTGCTCATTAAGTAATATTAAAAGAGCTGGAACCAACTAGTCCCTGATGTTCAAATACAAGTAGCATGTTGTCGTGATGGACAGAATTGACCCTTCGCAAAGACCCGCCCCCATTTGTTACTGTTGCTTTGTTTGACAAGCCATGCGCTGTCATGCCACACATCATGTTCTCACACAGTGGAAAATACATCCCGGAGCAAAGAGGAGACTGATGACGTGACGACACGCATATGACACGGTTTCCTGTTTAATATATCTCTTAAATTGTAATTTTTTAAAGAAGTTTAAACCATAAATACCATATAGTGGCTCTTTAATGTGTCGTGACAGATTGCTGTCGCTGTATAACTGACAGGCTTCTCTCCGTTGCTTGCCTTACTAATACTTACAGTATTGCAGGGGGGCCGTAGCTAGTCCAAATTAATATATTAAAATTAAAATATTCCAATTGTTCTAAAATTTGATTTCTTTTGAAAGTATGTAAAGTTAGTGTTAATTTTTACAAACGTGTTAATGTATTTGTCGGCAAATGTCTGTATATATTTTTTTAATGGTGGGGTCGTGGAGCTTTTGCTTTTTTTTTTTTTTGAGTTTTTGGAGTGCCTTACCTCTCAAGTTTGGGAAGCTCTGCATTAGATGAATGTTTTATTGGTTTCTTTTCTACAAGCCATATTATAAATGCGTCATCGTCAGATGGATCGATAGATGGATGGGTTGGTGGAGAGGTGGATGGATTGGTGAATGGATGGGTGGATAGAACAACAGACTGATGAACGGATCGACAGGAAGGCAGAAGGATAGATTGATAGGTTTAAATATTTTTTAGTTTATGCATTTCATCATTTTAATCAAGTCATATTTATTTTAGAAAATATATTTATTTTATATTTGTAAATGTCTTAAATATTTAAAATATTGTATGTATGCGTCACGCTTCTCACACCTTCACTGTGATTCTTTTTTTGAAATTACAATTAATTAAAGCTGTCATTAATTTCAATTCAACTTCCTGTGGGATGTGGCCAGTTGTATTCAAATTCCAAGTAATGAACTGAAAGGGGACTAATTCATAAATTCTGAATTTTGCACCACCCTGCTGATGGTGCTGTAAAACAGCTAGGGCTTACTTTGACCAGAAAAAATTAACACAACAGTGATTATTAAAATGACACTGATTAATAAATGGTGGATGGTCAGGACACGGTTAGCTCAGTGTGAGCTAATGAAGGATGTTGACTCATTGTGTTCTGAATCTGGCTAATGAATACAGACAGACTGCATACATACTCGAGACACCCTCAGACCAACACTCATCCCTTTAATTAGTCACAGTATACATCCATAGTGACACAGACCAACCGCATTTGAGCTGTGAATGGGAAAGCGATAAGACACAGCAGGAGGTTGAACTCTAAACATGTTTTAATCACCACCATCATAATCCCTTCCTCCATTGTTTATGATCCGTGGTTCATGTGAGTGTCAAATTTAGAGAAACGCTACCGAAAGTAACGAATCGACAGAATCAAAGCTATTCTTACATCCCCATCTGCCTCGTGGGATAATACCTTGGTTGGTAATTACAAAGATTAACCTCTCCATTCCGCTTTTGTGTCCTTCTCAAAATATTGCAAAAGTGTTGGTCATGGAATAATTATTGGGTTTTAATTCTTGGGTGATGATAGTACTGATAAATATATCCCACATTCACAGGGTTTTCCTTTTGTTCTGCTCCAGATATGTGCTTTGGAATTCAACCACTTCATTGTAGCAAGGAACAATAGAGTTGGCAAATGTTACATGCAGGAAACAGGCCTCCATCCAAACTCTTGCTCTGGGTGAGCCTGATATTTAGGCATGGTATCAAGGAACATAATTTCCATCAGTTTTATTGATTCAAAATCCTTGCTTTGTCACACAGTTTGGATCTTGATTCTATGATACCAACTGTTGAACATTAAGCACAAAGCATGATGGTTTCGGGGCTGTTTTGCTGAACTTGGACAGTAGTAGTTTTAATTTCTTGTGGAAATTGTGCTTTTGAGAAGCTGATGCTTTGAAAATATTTTCAGTAAAGTCAGACTACATTATTTTTTTTTTTTTGTCAAAGATGGATTGTTCTATAGGTAATATTTTGTATATTTTAAGTTTACTTGTTTTTTGCTGTGACAATAGCCATGGAAAATGGCATGCCATTAAAACACTGATCAGTGTAAACAGTCTCCTGGATCCAAATAGCCTTTGTGTCTATGTGTGTGCTTGGAAATAAGCTTTAATGATTGACAACACTAATAAACCACACAGAGTGCATGTATCTGTACCATTGTGTAAGTCAAAGTAATTGGGAGACAGTTACTGAATAATAAGTGTCTAAACTGCCTAGTGTCTTGTTTACTGTTTGTGTCCTTGTTAGCATGTCTAAATAATGTTGCTACAAGCCACACATCCTTACATGCACTCTACCACTGTCTAACCCAGTGCACACCAAATAAACTCTCAAAATGAACTCCTGCCAACCTGTCAGTAGCACCAAACATGCAAACCATGTATCAAAACCATGTATCAAAGACAAAGCTGTTGAGTGAAATAAGTGTTCTTAAAGTGCATTGTTTCCTTTCGTCTAAAGAGACCAATAATTGGAGGCTTAAAACGAATTGTTGGTGTTGTCGTAGTATTGCTGGGACTTTGTGGTTGTTCCAGGATGATTTGGAAACAGAGTATTTCAAAGACAACCATGACTGAAGGTCAGATTTTCAACATTTATTTTCAATCCAATTGAAGATCTGAAGGTGAACGTGTGACATTGGTCATAATTCGATTTTGAAAAAATGTGCCTCTAAAAAGATTGTGCCTATTGAAAAAGACGATTGTGTTTTGACCTTATCACACCATCCAGTGCATAACTGTGGGCAGCCTTTTACAGAGAACTTTGGCAAAAAAAACAACAACAAATGTTTTGTCGAACACGGGTTGTTAGTTGAATATTTCTGAAAAGAATGCAATTTTTCACCCTGTTGCTTTTGTAGCAGCTGTACAATATTGCTTTCTGTTTGCTGTGAGGAGAGTAAGGCAGACAGTCAATCAAAAGCTTTGTTCATTTATGGGCGCGACTCATCAACACCTCGAGACTGCAATGAAAAGCGTATTAAAACCGTGCTCTTTGACTTAAAATACAAAAAGGAACCACGAACTAAATAATACAGCCTTTGTTACAGGTTGACTGTGGCCTTTCTAGATGTTAATGTGATGCTTTAGGTGATGTTCAGCATAGATAAGAGTAGAGTGAAATAAGAGAAAATTAAAAAAGGAAAAACAATTAAGGCTTGAGGTAAAGAATAGGATTAGTTTTAAGATACACGCAGATTGTGTATGTGTGTTTTAGTCTGCGCGTTTCCCCAGATTCATTAAAAATACAGGGACAGGCACGCTGAGCTGATCTCTGTTCCAAGGACAGCGCTACCATTAGGCAGTCACAACATTCATCAGTCAAATTAGGAATGTTTTATTCAGCATAGAGAGAAAATGGAAATTCACAGACTCCTCTAAAGGTTATGTAAATAGCCAACAGTGTGCTCTCAGCACTGACAGAAATGCCCACTCATTTATTAACTGGTTAATTAGTTCTTTTTTCCCCCTTTTGCTTTTTATCGTCTGACAGCTGTGCAGCATGGGGGTATCCCTGGAAGATCTCTTAAAGAAACATGCAAAGAGACATGGTGTACTGTTAAGAAACGAATAAGTCCAAGGCGCTCGAGGATAAGAAAATGTTAAAAGCCTTAATTTTCTAAATTTTTAAACCAGTCACAACCACACACTGACACGTTGCGTCATAAGCCATCATCAAGGTGTGGAAAATGGACATAATCAGAGTCGTCTTATACTAAAATCAAAATCACACTAGAACATTTCAATTTGTGTCTGCGCTACCACTGGGCCAGCAAGAGCAATTGTCATGCAGCTGTCATGTTTAAGTGTAAAACATCACAAACACTCTTTTCAACCTGTATTGTTATTTGTTTTACAAATATTCATATTATCACAGAAGAACTGGGATAAATGTTTATAGTGCAGAGACAAACATTGATGTCTACGAAAGTAATTAAAAAATCACCTGAAAGTAATATGGCACTTCAAATAACAATTGTGTCGATTACGTCGTTGTGCCACCAGGTAATAAGTGAAAGACTTTGAAACATTCAAGAAATTTGTTCCAAAAAAAAGATACAATTTTTATTTTTTTTAATGATTCAGATTCATTGAACATTTTAAATAGACTGCAGCAAATGACATTTGCCAGCCTCAGAACCTCTAGTAAATTGCATGTTATTTTGTTTAGTTGTCGGTTCAGAATCGTGATCCATTTCAAACCAAAAAAAATCACGATTCTCCAACGGTTCCTTTTAAATTCATTGGATCACAAAATCCAATTTGGTATGCAAAGTTTTGTGTGCATGCAGATCTGGTCTAAAGTCAGGCTCATTTACAGAATGTATTTTTGCTGTATAACTCTATTTAGTTGTGCAGCTGAGATGGTTCAATGCCTGTCATCTGGTATCTTCAGCAATTATGAGTTTCCCCAAGGCCTATAGACCACCTACGATTTTCCCATAGAGTTGTACTCATCAAAACAAACCAAAGCATATGTTCCTCTGTGAGTATTGTT
Organism: Opsariichthys bidens; assembly: GCA_037194245.1. NCBI lineage: Eukaryota > Metazoa > Chordata > Actinopteri > Cypriniformes > Xenocyprididae > Opsariichthys > Opsariichthys bidens. Next base: position 10,971,595 of record CM074299.1, read on the forward strand.
TCTCTGAGCCTTTGTTTTGCTCTTGCTACTGTAGTCCCTGAACATAAACGCACAACATCCCACATCTCATACCAACCAAGTGATCCAGTGCTTCAGTAGGAGCTGCCAGTGATGATGAAGATGGATACAGTAAGCTGTAGGAAAACAAGTGTGAGTGATTGTCTACACAGATGTAGCATAGCTTGGTATTCTGTAGAAAACCACCACTTCCAGAGAAGCCAGTCTGTCTGATGCAGGGTGACAGGACCTTGCGTCCTCATGTTGCTTTCCTTGTAAACTGCAGTTGTTTGTGAAAAACACTGTACTGTCAGTGTGTTGATAAACAAACGAAAACGGTTCACATTAGAATGTTCTAGTCTTGGACTGTATGGACAGTTTGTTGAATATTGGCAATATGGCATTTGCTGGTGATTTTACAAAAAATCTTTTTAATAGGCTTTTTATTCATAATAGTTTATTATTCGTACAAATATATATGTATATATATATATGTGTGTGTATATATATATATGTATATGTGTATATATATGTATATGTATATATATGTATATGTGTGTGTATATATATATGTGTGTGTGTATGTGTATATATATGTGTATATATCTCAAAGTATTATTGTGGCCAGTGAATGGCAAAACCCTTTATATTTCTTCAAAACCTTACAAACATAAGCTTTTCCACTGAACTATTTATTTAGAAAATATTCATAATTTATATCACTGCTTGATTCAAGGATTGATTTAATCTGATCTTTTGTCTCTGCTTTATATATCTCTTGGCTCTAACCCATTTCTTACTCTTGAAAACACCCAATTAGCTTCCTTACTGTAATATGCTACATAGGCGTTCAGTTCTGTAACAGTGACAGGAATTAATTGGCAGTGATTTTAATGTGCTATAGCTAACAAAGCACATTGCCTGCTGTCATGGCCGGCTCGAAAGCCGCGGCAAAGTAGACAACGCGTTGGATCATGATCAAAAAGGAATAACATTTATGAAAGAATAAAATAATAAGAAAGAAACAAACGAAAACAAAACAAGCAACTCAAAAGAGAATCACGACTGCCATCACAACTGAAGGGAACTGCTTAAATTTGCTGGTTTCAGCTCCAACATGGGTGTCAGTCCTCGGCCACAATGACATCACTCATCCTAAATCCATCATGCAAAAAAAACTGAGGAAAAACAACCAGCCCACAAATATGACCCATACTGGGTTCATAACACTGCTCATCTACTCAACTGACCCCCTCTTCGTTTTACAGTTGACCCAGTTCCTGTCTTTGCTTGAAACTTAGTGTGACTAAACCTGAGGCTATAGCAGTGCTTGCTTGGCTTTGGTCTCAGTGTGCGTCTAATAACTATAGTTTTTTTTTTTTTTTTGTACCTTTCTGTGTACTGTTGAGGGGTAATTTTAATCTTTTCTAAAATATCCAGACCTAATCTTTTCCAGACCATCAGCTCCTTCTATGAATCTTAAATGCTCTGAAACACCCTTATTGTGTCAGATTGTCAGCTGCATAGGTTTTCTATTCACACATCTGTGAGAGTTTTAAGGCAAGTACTTGAACTTTAATAGGTTATTGGAAATGACTTTAAAATCTTATGAAAAGCAGCTACTAAAGTAGTCGTTTCGAGTCAGCCATGAATGCATTCACAAGAACAGCCTTGTTGTGCACACTAATGCACACGCATTCTTATTACTATGTGACTACTTCGTCATTGTAGACACAACACCATCCTCTCTTCTGGAGTAAATGTCAGTGGAGTCTTGGGGTCTTAAGCAGTGGTCACAGCAAGTGTTTCTCATCGCTGAGGCTAGAGAAATGAAAAGCTCAGCAGTTGCCAGATTGGCAAGCTTTATTAATACAGTCTTGGGTCTTTTACTGTGGGTTTGGTGTGGGAAGCAGTGTCATTCTGCTCGCCTCTTAATTCGCTTGACCAGCAGGATGCTGAGAGGTCACTGCTGGACATCGGCAAGCAATCAAAACCGCATTTACTTGTCTAAACCCTGAAACACATCAACACCAGAGGGTGTCCCTAAAACTAATTTGCTTTGGGAGGCAAAGGGTAAGCTCAGGCGACTGGCGTTGTGAAGTGACCCGTGAAGAACATTCTAGAGTTCAGCAGGGCTTTTCGGCTGTGTTATTGAGACTTTGTGAGCTGATCCGTCTCTGCCGCCTTGCCTGTAGCCACAGTTCCACAGCAGACTGCCTACTGGGTGCGGTAATTTGTGTTCTTCTACTGGCATCTTTACTTGCATGTTTTTTGGGGTGTGAATTACTGATTAATAATATTATGGTGATTATTTTCCAATTGTCACCCACCACGATTTAATAAATCTGTAAATAAATTCAATAATCCTTCATATTATTTTATTGGTGTTTGTTGATATGGGATGTTTTGCTCATTTTCCCTCTTTTTACATTTAGATATTAATCTGAATGTTTATCCATTTATCATACTATACACTGTACATTAATTTTCATTTATTTGCACAAAATGTTATCTTAATATTAGCCATTCATTGCTTATCGACCATAAGATGAAAATAATTATCGGCTGATTGATATCAGGAAGAATTTTCTGTACTTTTTGATATTTTAAGTTTTACATTTTAATTATACAATTAACAAATTATCATGCTTTTGACCAATGCTATTGTCATTGTTATTTGTCTTTTTGTCCTATTTGTTTAAACACGATTCAGTTTAAATTAATTTATGGTTCAATTATATCAGAAGTCTGACCTATTATAAAACCTTTTGAGTTGTTGAGATACTCATAACACTCTTTAGGCTCTTTTTCTGAGATTCTCTGTAATCTTTCTTAACTAGGCTCTTTTAGGCTAAAGTAGTTTAGAATCAAAAATTTTTTTTTGTGGATAAGTGGCATTGGAAGGCCTACACCTGAACTAATTTGGAATACCTAATTTGAATCTTTTTTTAATTTTTTGCTCAGTATACTAGAGGTGCATTGTTATTGTTTTTTTTGTCAGCAGTGGATATATTTATTTACATGTTCTTTTGAACACCAGCAATTACATCCTGGAGAGAAGTGATTTTATTTCCCCATGTATTTTACCCCCCTTTTTTGCCAAATGTCTGGTATCCCCCTGGCAACTGCTAGAGGTAAACATTCATTATTTGTGGGAAGCTGCATTGCATTTTCTTTTTTCTTTTGTTTTTCTACCTCACTTGCCTTCTACAATTTGTTTTTCTGTTATGTACCTCCTGACAATGTAGAAAAAGCTGGATGCCCCAATGCTTTTGTTTTTTGTAACCTCCCACACATCCTTGTTATATTTACATGTTGCAGCTTGCAACATACATACACTGATGAGCGAAAACATTATGACCAGTGACAGGTGAAGAGCATATCATTGATCATCTCCTAACAAGGCCACATAATAAGGTCTGAGTACATTAGATAAGTTTAATCAGTTCTTGAAATTAAACATGTTGCAGGAGGTGTGATCTGAGTGACTTTGACAAGGGCCAAATTCTTATTGCAAGATGACTGTGTCAGAGTATCATTGAAACAACAAAGTGTGTTGTTGCTCCTGGTCAGCAATGGTCAGAATTACCAACAGGGGTCTAAGGGGGGTCAAATCACAAACTGATGACAGGGTGTTGGGCACACAAGGCTCATCGTTGCATGAGGGCAACCAATGCCATCCTGTCTGCTCCGAGCCAACTGAAGGTACTGTGGCACAAGTCGCACAGTGTTAATGGAGGTTGTGAAGGAATGTAACTACACACAGGTACATAACATTCTGCTGCGTATGGGGTTGCGTAGCCGCCTATGATGATCATCGTTGAAAGTGTGTACAATATGCATGTTGCACATGTATGTGTGCAGTTTTTGGGAAGTGATTGGCACCAGGATGCACTGTGGGACGACGACAAGCCAGCGAGAAGAGAGTGATGCTGTTTTGTGGGGAAACCCTTGGTCCGGCCGTTCATGTTACCAAAATTTGATATGTACCACTTATCTAAATATTGTTGCAGAGTAGGTACCCTTCATGACAGTGGTGTTGTATATTGGTAGAAGTGGCCTCTCGGGGCTCCAGACTACGACCATTTTTCTGCTGGTTCAACCAGAATTTCGATAGTGGTTGTTGCCCAAGGTTTCCTAACATCAAATGGCAAACGAAATGAAAATGGAACAAAACTGTGCTACTCATTTGTGCTTTACGTACAGTTTATCAGTTCGGATGATAATTAATAGTATAATCAGCTGAGCTACTCACATGCTGATCTCTACACTGTTACTACACAGCACTGGGAGATTCAGTGAAGAAAGCATTTGAATTCAAAATAATAACATTATTGTCAAAAGTACTGACTTCGGTACCACGTCGGTACTGACATTTTAAAAATATGACACTTTGTGCGCTGTTGATCGGATTTGTAGACTCCTAATTGGCCATTGTGTTGACCACCTCATCAAATATGTCTGTGATTGGCTTCAGTGATCAGGGCCATCAATGACACTCTTCACTGAGCACACAGAAGCGTTTGAAAGCAAGCATTTATCGGGGACCAGTCCTCCTGCTTTCAAACGCTCCCGCTTTCGAAACACTTCCATGTGATTTCAAGCACTGCCGTGCACTGATCATTGTTGCCAATCAGACGTGTCCGATGAGCACATCAACACAATGGCCAGTCAGAGGTGAATCCACTCAACACTGCTCAAAGCATGAAATTTTTACATTTTTAGTAACAATTGGTACCGAAGTTGGTACTTTTGACAACTCTGCATCAAATTTGAATGCTTCTCTATAGATCTCGCAGCGATGTGGAGTTCTTTGTTAGATATCGTAGATATCAGATCAAACGGCGCCGACGTGGAAACCAGGAGAAACATTGTGCCATGAATGATCAAGTTATAGAAGGCTTTCAGTCTTTTAGCTATTTCCACTCCCTAATAAATATTTACACGGTATATTTTCACTTGTTTTGCTTTTGAATTCATATTTAAACATTTTGAATGATAATGCTGCCCTCAAATGTTACTCTGGAGCCTTGTAAACATAGAAATTACAACGTGCAGTTTTATTTTAAAAAGGGGAAAATGTGAAGGTTGTGAAGGGAAATGTAAAAGGAAAATCTGCAGGTTTATTTAAGGTGTGCCCCCTAAACTTTCTGCTTGTGCTCCTGAAATTTTCAGAAAAGGCCTAATGTGCTCCTAGGAAAAAAAAGTTAGTCTGGAGCCAGCAGAATAGTGTGCCCTGCCACACTGCACACACATTGTTCAGGAATGGTTTAAGGAACATGACGAAGAGTTCAAGGTGTTGCCCTGCCTCCAAATTGCCCAGATCTCAATCCATTTTAGCATCTGAGGGTTGTGCTGTACCAACAAGTGGGGTCAGGGCCAACTGCATATTAGGCAGGTGGTCATAATGTTCTGCCTCATAGGTATACATCTATGTGTCATTATTGGATCATTTTTTTATAACCTTTATGAATTCAATTTTACTGATATAGCGGACCAGTAATTTTGTCTAGTTTGTACATCCAAACTTTGCACAATGCTATTTTTAATGTAGTGGGAAACATCTATGATGCCGTAAAATTCTAAAAGCTAGGTCAAATCCCTACTACAGCAGCCTGTGCCTTCTCTCAGGCTTAGAGAGCACCTTCTTCACCTTCTTGCGTCTTTCAAGTGTATGTGTGTGCTGATACACCTTTCCTTGCCCTCAGGATAGTCCGTTTTATAATGTCTTTATGCAGCTAATCATACGTTACTGCTAATTATCTCTTGTCATTGACCCGCCTTTGAAAGGGTTGCAAGTGGGACATATGCAGCACTCATAGGAGCCCTAGCAGAGTTTGAAGGGGAGCTATCCACTCGGAAATTCTTCCTACCTTAAGTTAATTCCTGTCCTTGATTGATCCTCACTTATGAACTTCTGGTTTATCGTAATCGGGACAGGTTTTCTTTTGTGTTTCGCAGAGAAATGGTCATTATTATCAGGGAGAGGCTGATAGTAAATGTCAGCCCTATTACAGATCCTCTGCCAATAACCTGCAAATTCCACTTCTCCATTTGTCGACGATTGACCCCAATGGATTTCAGACAGGAATTAGGCGCTATCTGCTGTGAGCCGCCGTAAAAGTGATAGTGAGATTTCACTATAATCTCTTAATTCCCGCAGATAGACACGTCTGTGCCACAGCCGTATGTGACACAAGATTCATATTCTTTATTTTATCTCTTTTATTTATGGCTGTATTAAAGCACTTGACATTTACACACCTTTTAAGTGTAGCTCACACCTTGCCTCTTAAGTTATGGCTTAATCTAAATTTCTTGAAGTTCACAGAGCTTGCACAGAGCTTTTCTTAGAAAGGAGAGAAACCCGAGAGGGTGTATTGAGTTAAACAGATATTATTCTATATTTTGGATTAAATCTCATGCATAAGAACATTTCTAAAAGATTCATGCCCTGTTAATTTTCCCCTTAGTGTTATAAAAAGTACTTAGAGAGCCTCAATTACCCAACCTGAAACAGATAATGTGGCTATTGCTAATGGTAAAAGTTTAACAAGTTAAAAAGAACATCTAATGTTTTTACAGTTATGCACAATTTCATTTAATACTGTGATAGACTTTGATAGATTAGACGTGATGTTAAAGGTTATGAAGGATGTGGGAACCTAGCACTGATCGAAAGGCAGATTGTGCAGAAAATTTTGTTTGTTGTTTTATAATGTTTGAGGAAAAAGAATTTATTTTATTATTCATATTTTATTGATATAATCAGTTTTTTTTCATATAAACATTTGACTCATAATTGGGTCTCACTGAGGGAGTTTTTTTTTTAATTTAAGAACTCAAAAACAACGGCACACCTGTTTTAATTCTGGTATTAATGTGTTAATGAGAACTCTGCATATTATGCACCCTTTTTCCTCTCCCCCTTTATCCCCTCTTCAAGGTCTCTTCATAGTTATTTTAAGAGTTCAATAAGTACTGTTGAACTGTCTGTGAACAACAGGAAAAAAAAAAAAAGATCAAGCAATACATGAATAATTATGTCTCTAGTTTTTAATCTTGAAAGGCTGCACCTGATTGATTTAACAAAAGTGTTTTTCAGTTTCTTTAGTAAATAATGCAAGCCATTAAACCAAGTCAATTCATTTCAGTGGTGATGGTGATGCAAAAGGTGCCGACTTCACCTTTGAACACTTCAAGCTATTTTAGTTCTGAAAGACTAAAACTCTTTTTGGTCGTGCACCTGTTTACCGCATCACGCTACTGAATCATATCCGTTCTTACTGACTAATTGTGCATCTTGCGGTTGTCTAGCTTTTTGAGGGATAATTTCTAAAGAAAGGTATGATAATAGCTCAAATGCTCTTTTATAGAAAATGGATGTTTTATTATGTGGTACCCCCTGTGGCGTGCAGGAGATAGTTGCTGGATAAATGTGAATTCTGTTGTCGACAAAAGATTTTTTGAAAGTTGCAGGTGCACAATGAAATAAGTCAGGCATGATATTATACCAGATCAGACCCTCTTCTCCCCGTCTTCACCCTAACTCTTCCGAAATGTAGTGTGTTGCGCCTCAACTCAAAGCAAAGAGGAAAAAAAGATGCCAAAGTTTTGTTGTTGTTGTTTTTTTTTTTTCTCCTTTTGTTCAATTTACAGTCATATCTTTAGTCTGTTTTTCGAGGCTTTCTTCCTCTTCGTTCCCTGATTTTCCACAGTCCTTTTATTCCCTCCAAGGTTTCACAAGGCCATGATAGCCTTTCCACAATCTACTCTCAATTGAGTTTTTGCCATTGCTGAAAGGCTGTGTTTGCAAACCAATTACTTTAATGGAGAGAGAAAGAACACCTTTTTGATTTGCATTTCAGTACGTCTGATAAATTCTTTATCTCATAATTACACTGTAGGTTTGGTAATGGAGTGTATTTTAATGAATAAGGCTTTTGCATGACAATGAGCTATGATGGTGACAATGGAGGTATGGCCGTCAAACGGAGAGAGAGGGCACAAGCAATTAAAGACACAATCGTGAGGCCCATTTTAACTGACCACACACTTCTGTAGAATAAGCGTGTGTAGCGCTGTGACCTGATCATCTTTTTTTTTTTATAATTAATTATTTCTATTGTGTGCTGCAAGCAATATGAATATTCTCTTGGTATACAATCACCATTTTCATTTTTGATTATAGTTATTAGTTTCCTGCTTTCATTATAAGAATGTAATAGCATCAGCCACAATGATAATCAAATATCACCACCATAAGGGACATTATATTTAAGGATTGGATTGAAGAACTTATGCCATATCAGTTCTCATGTTGATTGTCATTTGGTGCATTCTTTCTCTGATGAATACATAAGCTTACAACAATCTGTGAGACTTTAATCAGTGTAGTTACTGTCTGTTAGTTCATTTGACAATGTCAGGTTAAATATACACACTATGCATTTTGTAGGTGATACTGAATAAAAATTGAAATGAATTGAAAATATGAATGAAACGTTACCCCCCCCCCCCAATTATTTCTTAAATGTCCAAAAACAATTGTTAATGGAACCGTTGGGGAACCAGAATTGTTAAATTCTTTAGGATTTCCATATGTGGTTGTGCTGTGTGATTTGAAGTCTACTTCGTACCTCTAAACCAGCAGAGGCCTCTCAAAACAAAGTCTCGGGTTTGGTTGACATGGATGTCACGTTCTCATTGTTTCTTCCTTGTGCCTCTTACTAGACTGAGCATAAAGAGAAGCCGAATTATCTCTGTATGTTTCAGAGATGCTCCCCACTCCCGCTCGTGCGCTATAATGAGAGGTAATAGGTTGAAAAACGGCACACTGTAGAGTCTTGTGCGATGAAAGGTACAAGGGGTTCTTGTGCTGGGGCGCGATACAATGCCCACACTTTCACGCTCTCGATCCCGGTGAGGTGGCCTACAGACACGGAGGCAGAGGGCTCTTGTCAGCACAGTGGTGGAAGATGAGCTAGGGCTTTCCGAATATATGTCTGAGAAGATCTCAGCCTGTCAGGCTTTTTAGAGGCGTACATCTGTGTATGTACTGGCAAACTGTCAGGCTTTTTTTGAGGGGTAGGGGGGTGTTTTTTTGTTTGTCAGTTTTGATGCCCCTGTGTGGATGTACTGCGGACTCTGAGAAGCATCAAGCCTGACTTTCCTACGCTCACTTTATAAATTGGATTTTGAAGGATGTAGGCGTAGATTGGAAAGTGGTGCATTTGACTGGTTTGTTTGCTTGTATATTCAAGCACATGTACAGCATTTTTGAAAGCTGTGTAATTATCAGCATCTGGATAAGACAAAATTCACATCATTTTTAGTAATGTGCATTAAAACAGATATTTCCATAGAGATATGTGCTTGCTATATTTTGCCCTCACTTTCAGGTCATCAGTTTGGTGGTGGGGTGGGGTGCGGTGCCATGCCTGCAACCCTCCATCGATCAAACCTTTTTTCTACTGGCACCTCAACAGTTTCCAGGTTTCAGGCGCTGTTGAAACCGCAATTAAAATGATTGATTGATTGTTAAACGGATCAATTGTTAGCAGAGTAAAACAAATGCCTGCCCGTCAACAATTGTACACCGCAAACAAAGAATGCTAAACGCCTCCTAATTACTCTCAACTGTAGACTGTTATCTGTTTACAATAAAGGCGCTATAAAACATCACGCTGGTCTCAGCATCACATCTGTAAATAGATGAAGTGAAACGTTACCTTTATTAAAGGAATAGTGCACCCTAAAATAAAAGTTTTTTTTCACGCTCATGTCAATCCATGTTTGTTGGACTTTATTTTAAATGGTACTTATATTATATTATATTATACTATATAATAATATATTATATTATATTATATATCATATTATATTTATTGTACTTCATACAACTCATAGACTATTGTACACAGTGATCGAATTACATAAACACTCGTTAAAAATAACAGTAAACAAATATATACAGAACTTATTTTTTTAAGTGGGGGTGTTTAATAAAACCGCGTGTCTAATTTGGATTATAGGGTATTTATTTATTTATTTATTTATTTATTTTTAAATCATTGTAGGGTGGTTGTGTTCACACACTTCCAACACTCGTTTATGTCCACACACCATTTAAAAGTGGATTTTGCATCATAGGTGCCCTTTAAGACAAAAAGAGATATTTTGAATATTCTTTTCAATGGAGAATCTTTTACAATAAATGTGAACTGAAGCAATTAATTAAAAAAGGGCACAGATGTTTTGAATGTTGTCCATATAACTTTCCTAGACTTCTGAAATTATAATATCTTTGCATAAAAGAAGTATGAGAATCAGTATTCTTTACTTTTTGATAGAATCGTTGTGATTCGACCCATGGAGTGTTATTATGTTTAGGTTCTATTCTTGTGATATTGCTTGTAGTTAATTGCTTTTTGATTTGATTGACTGACTAATTGATTGATTGACTGATTCATCTGGCTTTGTTTTGATGACCACTGATGGGCAGTATAGCTTATTTATTTACAGAACCTTTGTATGTATCAGGAATTCAGTGAGAGTGGATATCTGAAAAAAAGTTTGTTGAATTCTAGCCAGGCTAAATGAACATTTGGAGAAAGATCAGTATGGACTTTGTGCAATAGACTCCCTCTTGTGATGAGACTGTCTTGGCAACCTGTTTCCATGACAATAATTATGATGTTGTTGAAAATCTCTCATTGCTTGCTATGCATTAAACCCATGAAAGCTGAAGATGAAAATACTCATATTCCAGGATGCCTTTTTCTAAATGGCTTACTTTTGAAATACATTTTCCTTTAGAATATTTTGACATATTAACCACTTAAGTCAGTCTGTGGTATATGAATGCTATTGAAGTGAATGTGTCGGTTTTCAGCTTTTTGCTACAGTCTGCTAACCATCTCCTTTTAGTTTTAATATCCTACTCATCAGCAGTCTTTTTCTCTTACCTTTTTTGTAACCCCTAGATGGCACTGGAGAGCTTCAAAACAAGCCCATCCTGAGAGTGCGCGCAGTTAGTTCAGTCAGAATATGGATGGACAATCTCTACCTCACACGCTATAGGCTTTCTGCTGCTGTCACTGTGTTTAACTCTGTTTTACTAACTTTGGATGGAGGCAAGCTTTTCTCCCATATGCTTTGAGTCAGGGTTGAAATGAGGCCCCCCCACACCTACCAACAGAATCCAGGCCATGTCATGTTTCTCCATTCATTTTTCCTCACATTCTGCATGCTGTGTCAGCTTTCTGTGAGCAGAGGAAACTCGTGTTGTGGATGAGAGTCTGGTAGATGCTAGAGTTCTGGTCTCCGTGTGCAGCCAGAACTTGATGTCAACGCGCTCATCGGATCCGTCTCCGATTGGCTTCAATGATCAACTCCTCAAAAACGTTGTAAGTAGTCATCAATGACGATCTTCATCGAGCGCTTGCACAGATACACACAGGAGTGTTAGAAAGCAGGCGTCTATCGCTCCCGCTTTCGAAACGCTTTCAAATTCAAACACTTCCGTTTGCTTTCAAATGCTCCCATGCATTGATCATTGAAGCCAATCACAGGCATATCCGATGAGCGCATCAACACAATATCCAATCAGAGTTGTTTATGAATCCTCTCAGCAGCGCTCAAAGCGTCACATTTTTAATATTTCAGTACCGATTGGTACAAAAAGTCAGTAATTTTGACTACTCTGAACTGGTAGCGTGATTAAATTAACCACGCTATTTATTAAATAAAGAAGGGGCAGTGAATGAACAAATAAATGGACAAACGAATGAAGGGCATTGAAATGAGTGATCATTCTATGTGCATCAACTGTCACATGAGGCTATTTGTGTGGCCTGGACCCTTGATATGTTGCTAGGCAAGTGAAGTACACTACTGTTGTCTTTGTATTTTGAAAAATTGTCTTTTGATAGAGTTGCTTGAGGACATAATGGGAGATGAGCTTTATGGGCTGAATCTTGTCAAAACGTCTGTTTTTGGCACCATGCAATTGCAGACTTTGACTGAAGTCTCCACTGGGCTCAGACTCTTTCTCATAATAAAACATGCTCCCTCTGGTCCATCACCTCAGCTGGATGACAGCGCTGTATTGTTTTTAAGTCAAAGGAGCTGAATCACAATTATATTTAATGTTCTTTTTGAAACTTGAAAGATTGAAGTTAGTGATTTTTTTTTTTTGTTGATTTTTTTTTTATAAAAATCCATGTAGTGTATTTTGTTTATTTGTTGTTCATTGCCTTGATCTGTGTTTTTTTTTTTGTTTTGTTTTTTTGCCATGCCATTAGATTTGCCATCAGTTCATCTTATGAAAAGCAAAGGACTCTCGGGTGTTGTTACAGATACTCGTCTGTGTTCTTGTTTAGTCTCTTTTCTTTCTTTCTTCTGCCCGTGCAAGTGAAGGTCAGTGGTGTCTGATTCTATTTTGGAAATGGAAATTTGTAGACTAATGGGCCTGTTGTTCCATTCATGAAGAGTCAGCGTGTCTAATTGAATATAGATCACAGAATAATTTTTCGATTTGACATGATAAAAGCTACTCTAACTCTGTTGGGGCAACCATAAGTAGTACTTCAAGATGGTGATTTAATACATGCGTCCAGGACGTTAGAAAGTGGGATAAAGAGAGCGAAGGAAACAGAACAAGAAAGGAGGAAAAAAGTCCTCTCTCGGGCCCAAATAGTCAGGCCCCAGAGCTCTTAATTATATCAGAGCGCTGAAAAGAGAGCCGAGCCAATGCTGCGTGCTCATTTGCATTATGCATTAAGGTTAGCCTTTGTGTTGATGAAGAGGGCTGTATCGGTGCTCCTCTCTTTCCGCTCTTTGCTTAATGTCATCTCTGAAGGCACTAAATGGAGTTTAGTTCCTGCGTGGTTTGTGTCTCAATAATGTCAGATACTGTTTAGACGTTGCAGACCTCCCACTCGCTCCTCAAAATATGACGAATCATTAGGACGGAGGGAAGGAGAGGGGATGAATGGAAACGGGCAATGGACAATGGGTCTCGAGTACATTGTGTCTTGGTACAACAACACACTGAAATCCTTAGTCATTAAAGGCCCTATGCACACATTCTCTTCCGAGCTCTTAGATCTTGTTTTCTCTCCAACCAAAGTGGCCCTCTGCGTTTGATAAACAGGATGTGGACATCCATTCCCTCTGTGGAGTCTGTAATTGGGAGTCAGTGTTGAAGTGCTCCCCGGTGGCTAGTCCACTAGCTGGCCATCTGATGCCCATGGCAAACATATTCCTCAGCAGTTCATCTGGGTGACTAATACTGTGCTGAATAACCTAAGGAAGTTGAAGTTTATTTTGAAAGAGACACATATTAAACTTTACAGATGAAAGGGTTGGATATATATTTTTCTGAGTTTGTGCTGAGGTGCGGTTTAAAGAGAGAAAACCACATTATATGCTAGTACCTTCTAGAAAAGCCCGGGGCTAAGCACTTTATTTTAAAATCATAGAAACTTGTGTACTGCTAGAGACGGGGCTTCGCAACCAATTTGCTGAAAGTGGAATCGTGCAGTCAATTTGAAATTAGTCCAAAATAAATGTCATCAAAATCCAGATTACAACTTTAAAACCCTTAAAGGTCTGAGATGTGCAATTCCATCGAGGTCAGTAAACTACTTTGACCCTTTTCATTGTAGTGATTTGTAATCGCATGGCAGTAGAAGGAAATAACGCATCTATGCCTTTAGATAAAATGTAGCCTAGGCTGCTACCCTAAAGGGATACCCACAAATGAAAATTCTATTATTTACTCAACCACATGTTGTATTTACTTGTTGCAATTCTTTCTTCTGTGGAACACTAGGAAAAAAGATGTTTAATTTTTTTATTTTGGTCCATACATTGAAAGTCAGTGAGGTCCAGTATTGCTTTGGACACCATTTGCTTCCATTGTTCAGACAAATGTACAGTTTTTCTAAATATATTTTGTTTTTTATAGAGCAAAGTTTTCCATACTTAAGACCCGTTCACTACAAGAACGATAACTATAAATATAACGATAAAGATATAGTTCTAAAAATTGTTCTAAATATAAAAGAATAGCACTGTTCACACCACAGTTATAACGATAACAATATAGAGAAACGATATCGTTGGGATCCCTTTCAGAATGATTATTTTTCAAGCTATTGAACGATATAACGCTCACAGCCAATCAGAATCCGTTCTAATTTATGAGCTCACACGTTTAAAATGGCAGACAACATTGCGGACAAGTTAATCGCTGAGGTCAAGAAAAACCCAAAAATGGATATATAGAAAACAATCGGTCACATTCTTGGAAGAACTAGTGAGAAGTATTAACGATGAGATCATTACCTAAGGTATTCAGCGCTAGTTTCGAAGCTTCGGTGCATGAAGTTGCAGTGAAAAAGACTATGCGTTGTTTTTATTCCACTATATTGACTTAGTCCGCTAAATGCACTGTTTGATTAGATCGATTACACAAGCTATTCACTCGAAACATAGTATGCTGAGGACATCTGCTGGTTAAAGCCGTGTAAATGCAACAAGAACAGCAAGAACATATTGTAAACACTTTATGCTAAGCTCATGCGGTACAGTTTTAAACAGACCATTATTGTCCGTTGGTAGATGCAAATATAGTTATCTATATAGTTATCTTTTTAGTTATCGTTCTTGGTTTGAACGGGACTTTAAAATGTGTTGAGGCCAAAGTTTGCACTCCTCTGTTGTAAGATTAGTACAATCTTTAAAGGGTTTTGCTGGACCGCTTTCAGTGTGTGTGTGTGCGTGTGTGTGTGCTTTATGCATCTTCGGGTTCGATGGGTAATGATGATTTGGCTCATTATGAATCATAACTTGAACCAGGGGAAAAGCTTGCCCAGAAACGACATGCAGAAGAAGACCTGGGCAAACGGCCATGTTTCCCGGGGACTGACCGCCTTGGCACGTGCCTGCCACACGCACACTAGATTTTGTTTTATTTTCTGCTCATAGGGTTACAGAGAGATACTGAGCTATTTAATTTTTGTAATTTATTGGCGATCTGGTCGCTTCCAGAGGCAGATGTATCTTATTTATTTGTTTTTTTAAGACGTTCAGTTAAAGAATTTGACAGTGAGGAAGGTGGGGGCATGTCCCAGATATTTGCTCCACAAAAAGCTCAACACCTGATACACTAAATGAGCTCCCATAGGAGCAACTCAAGCAGTGGAATCAGATGTGCAGCACACAGGAAGAACTCATGCACACACTGACGTCCTTGAGGACTGGCCCTTTTCACCACATTCTGGGGAACTGTATGTTTTCTTGTTGTGGAAAAACTCACAGTTCTCACGTGTTGGGATAGCTATTAGACATACAGGGGTCAGTGATGTGATTCTTGGTAAAAGATGAAAACAAAAGCTGTTAGAATCTTTTTTGATAGTCTTAATGTGTATGTGTATGTATTTGTGTGTTTGGTTGTTTGTGTGTATATGTGTATGTGTATATGTATATGTGTTCATTTTCTTTTTTAATCCTTGGGGAAAAATGCAGTTGAGCAGTTTTGTCTTTAAATATTATTATTATTATTATTATTTGTTATTTGTCAATCAAATCTTAAGTGTTAAGTTTGTTTTTTAAAAGTTACTTTAACAATTAAAAAAATATTTTTGAAAACTTGTTTGCAAGTAATGATTAAGATGTGTGCACTCAAGTGTATTCAAAGTATATGCAAAATATTTATTTTTATTTCTTTAAATTTTTATAATATTATTTTATTAATTCATCTTTGAATGTATGAAATTGACAAGACCGCAACAGTTACATTTCTTAGAAGTTTTAGAAGCAATTGTTGGCAAGTTAGAATTTTGTTTTTTCTAAAGATATCTTTTGTTTTCTCATCATCATCATCATCATCATCAACATCATCATCTGTGGGCAGATGTGGTGCCTACATCATCAGTAGCAGATAAGGCACCATAAATTCAGAGACTTTTTTTCGCTCAAACTCCAACATGTTTTGACATTCGGCCATAACACAGTGTTAATTATCGCAACCACAGGAAGCTGAACAGGTTGATGGGACATTTTGATGATGTTTTTTTATGCCCTTAGTTGCTCTCCACCCTGATTGGATGCGAGAGGCTCTGGCATTTTAGAGGCATTTGTGACCTGTCCTTTAAATGGATGATCAATTCCCTAAGCATGTCTGACATTTGCTTATGCGGTGCTGTTTTCTGCTTGCATGTAATTATAGACAATATTACAGAGGACAGAGCAGACAGGAAAAGCAGGGGATGGCCTGAGCTTGCCAAAATCATTTTATTAGAACAAACAAATCATCAGAAGTTTTCAAGTTCAGTCTGCTGATGCTCAAAAGGCAAAACATTAATATTGTCTTTATAAGTGTTCTGAATAATATCACATGCAAACCAATGCATACCAGAACAGGCTAGACATTTTCTTTCTTAAAAATGTATTTAGGATTTACCTATTGATTTAAAAATATATATAAATATAAACCATTACAAATATTTTACTATTATCTGAAGTTGACGGTTTAATAGTTGAGCCCAAGCCTCCATTACTAATTCTAAAAATTCTTTAGAACTAGCAGTGATTGAACACTGAGGTGACTGACTTACAGACTGAGACTGAGCAAGTGTATTGCTTGCATTTTCATAAATAATTATTATTATATATATTATTTTTCAATAAAATTCAGTTTGAATGTCCACAGAGGAAAATTATATCTTTGTCTTTTAGTATCCTTTAGAGTTAAGGGGGCAGTGCTAGTCAATGCATTTGTCGGTTCATTTATATAAGGTGTCATTTAAAGTAAAAATAATGTGCGTGTTTACAACCTTGCTTGTGTCAATTTCAATATAAAAGTGTTTGCTACCATGTAATGACGTAATATCTTAACTTTCAGTGCAACTTTCTCAATACCAATTTCAGCATATTATTTATATAAAATAAATGATTATTTATTGAACAGTAATATTTAAATGAACAATAGTATCCATTATAAAAGTCAAAAAAGTTTGTACTATTGAAAACAAATGGCTACAAACAGTTCAGTCAAAAGTAAAAAAAAAAACAAAAAACAACACTACAGGATTTAAAGGGTCATGAAACCACAGAACACGCATGTACAGCTTGCATGTCACTGAAAACACTAATTTATAGTGTAATTTCATGCTTCCAGTTCAAAAAGCAAAGACGAATCTAAATCACAAAATCTGAAGTGGGTTAAATAAAAATATAAAGTCGTGAAACTTAACTTTACCCTTAGACAAATCGATTTGCTCTGGAACAATAGATCAGTAAGACCAAAGATTATCCATTTGACATAACCAAAATCAATTATATATCGTTTAACCACCATCTACACAAGAGCCAGCACCAAATTCCAAACGGAATGGCCGAGATACAGCTGTTTTCGGCAGGTACATGAGCACTGAACGGTTGCTGTCGGCTTGAAGCTCACTGAGCTCAAGCTCTTAAAAAAAAAAAGGAAAAAAAAAAAGGCTCCGTTTATATATAAATCACATTTTTGAGATCTGCACAACTACATTCTTGCTTAAAAACTCTTAACTACATTCCTTGGCACAATAATAGTAGTATTGATAAAACTATAGTGCGTTAGCTCCTTCACCATTAACACTTGCTGTGATAATGCTGCATGTGTAGATCTGGCAGAAACATATGGAGTGTTACAAATTGTGGTTCTGTGGTTCTGTAAAGGGTGACAATCCCTGGTCTAGACCACTATGAAATGTGATTGAGAGTAGGGAAGCGCAAGCTTAATGGTTTCAGATCTGAGCTTGTTAGCTCACAGGTTGCTGGTTTGCTGGCCCACTAGGGACTTAGGAATTGCTGGTACTTCCATAACTTTTTTGCCCTTGAGCATGGCGCTTAACCCTGGTTGTTTCACTGGGACTGTCTCCTCAATTAGTGTACTGTAAATCACTTTGTATGAAACTGTCTGCTAAATGACACCAATAACTAATGAGAATCTGGTTTGCAGTACCTTAAGGGGAGTGATAGCTACAATTACCTAAGGAAACTTGGCTTCATGGTTTATTAATGTCATAACCCGTGCAGAGTTGATCTAATTGGCCTGTTGTCAGGCTCGGGGCTCGGAGGGTTCAGCACTAAGCAGACAGGTCGATCCCTGACCCAGGGCACGCTCTAGGATGTTTACCTTCGTTCCTGTGATTCCTGACAGAAGACGCCACCAGGTGATTGGAGCTTCTGCTGTGAGATCATGACTTGGCTGCTTAATGGGAAACTTTCTTTGTTTGATGTTGCCGCTGCAAGCCATATTCATGTGTAAAGATTTGTTTGGATAATGCAGGTTTCAAAGAGCAGGCTTGATCCTGAGTGAGCATCGCCCTCATCTAACACTTTTATCTTTTGTTGTCTGAGATTTTTAGTGTTATTTTTTTTATTAAGGGGTGTTAACGATCAACACTTAAGAAAACACTTTTTTGAGAAGTAGCCCAGACAAGATTGTTCTGTAGTGGTAAACGAAAACGTTAAAAATAAAAACTCTTCTAAAATCCCAAATACGTTGTGTGGGGTTGATATTTTGCCTCTGATTTGGTGAAGGTTCTGCTATTGAGTCGAAAAGAAGCAAAGAGACAATTTTTGCTTCCCTCAAGTCACAAAAAGCAGTCACCATGGTGATAAAGGGAGAACTATAAAGGAAGGACAGAATAGTAAAGAGAGAGAACAAGGGATGGGCGGAGAGTCTTTCACTGGAAGCAGCTGTATCTCTTGTATGTGATGATTAAGACCTCTGTCTCCTGCGGAGGGGACAGTCAAGGCAGCAGCCCACAGGCCCAATGCACCATGGATAGGGTAAGGAGGGCTGATCCTGTGGTGTAATGGCCTGCTGCTGCGGACCATGTCTGTCTCCCACTGGCAATGTTTGTGTCTTGGCTGCAAGAATCAACATTCCTGGTTGGAAGATGAAAATATATATGTAGAGGACAGAGTGTACAAGAGATTAAGCACAAAAAACGGAATTATTTACTGAGAGAGAGATCTTTCCTAACAGGTGTGTGTAATGGTAGCTGAATGCACAGATCACTTGGTTGTCTGATCAGAGGGAGTTGTCTGAAGTTGGTCAAAGTCAGCATGCTGCAGGTCTCGATGAAGAAAAATATAAGTTTTACTATGTTCTTCCTCACTCTTTTACTAGTCTGAATTACTCTCGTCCTCTCTCTGTAGACTGATGCTTGTATGTTCAAAGCAGCCAGCAGTTTCCCTTTAGGTCTTAAATATTTTTAACCCCCCTGTGTGGAGAAAGTAGTAGTATGATCTAAACAAATGTGAGTAGTATGAATGTTTTTGCGAACTATGGCAGAGTCTGCGTAAACATGGGTGGTCCGGGGTACACTGCAGTTCGCTTGCTGATATGAACACAGTTGTACTATATCACGAAAGAGAACTGCTATTGATGATGCATGATTTGATAAATCTGTGTTTTTGTGTTCTTTCACTCAATTTCCTGTCAAGCGTGACTGACGCACTGCAAGCAGAGAGAATAATATCTCAGCCTTCAGCACAAATGGACTCCTGCATTCTTTAAAGGGGACATGAACTGTGTTGTTTTATTGTTTTATAATGTTTCCTGGGGTGCACTTAAATGTTAGTATGCTTTTTACATCAAATTATCATCATCATGTAGAAATAAGATGCAATCGAACTCTGGTTGGGACCAGACAATCGAAGTGTAAAAGTACCCTAAAAGAAAGATGCAAATGTAAATCTTTACTGTACTTTGTTTAAAATGAAAGACTATTTATCCTGCAATTGCAGTTTTGAGTTTTTTTTCTCCAACTACTTAAGTATTAGTGATTTGTATTACTAACCTAAACAAATCTTTGATATGGAGATTTACTGATTTTTTTTCTTTCTTGTTTTTCTTCCTGTTTGTTAGTTATTCTTGTTCCTTTTCCTCCTTCTCTTCCTTCTTCTCCTTCTTCTTTCTTCTAATCTTCCTTTCATCTACTTCTTCAGGGCTCCAACTATTCCTGACTGTAGTTATTTTTTTTTTTCAGTGGGGTTCACGCATGCGCACCAGCACGCCTTACATTTTAATATATTTACTAATGCATGAAATCTTTTTTAAAATTTTAATTTTAATATTAATAATATAAAAATTAATAATAATAAAAAAAAATATTACTATTATATTATTAAATCTTAAATATATATAATATTGTATAATTATAATTTAATTTTTATAATTTTATTAATAAATGTATATGTATTTATTGAATGTTATATGATCATGCTGAACTTCCTGCCTTGCTGATGAATCCACTGACGACTTCACACGTTCCGACTTGTCACCCGTTCACGCGGGTAAAATCTCACTCAGAAAAATCTCACTTTTGTATCAAGAAAATTAAATAAAGGTATAGATTTAAATGTTAGAAATTTGTTATAGAGAGATTTTTATGAATGTTTTTAAGTTTTTAATGAATGTTAATTTTAATTTAAAAATATTAGCATTAAATTTTGCCTTATATAACTAATAATATATAATAAATACAATGTACTTTCTCACATACAGTTTTTTCTTTGTTGTTTGTTTGCGTTTGACAAAAAAAATTAGTCTTTAGTCCATATACATTTGAGTCTATTTTTAGTCAGTTTGAGTCTCTGACAGACTAACTGCGCGGTGACTGGGAGCGAGCGCGCGAGGAGCATTTTTTCAAAACGCAAGCGTTTACGCAATGAAAGCAATGATGATGAAAAGCAATGATGCTGCGACACGTGCTTATATACATTACCTACACATAACCCACAAGATAACACAATATGACAACAAACATTCTCTCTATGGCCTATTGAGGAAACCCTAGTCTAAGCCATTGTAAAAGATTGCGTAACTTATTTTTTATCTACCTTGCGCTCATCATCATGTGTGTGTGTATGCATGCGATCCTTTTTCCCCCCTTTCCACATTCTTTTCTTCATTTTTTTTTTTTTTTATTAATATTTTATATTTTACCTTTTCTTTTTTATTTTTGTATTTGCGAATTTGGCGCGTTTTCATCATCATTGTTGTGTCAATTGGTGTACGTTTCGGCTCTAATAGCGGTTAATATTAGAATTGCATGTGAACTGCGTTGTCTTGAAGGAACTTTGTCTACTCTCTCTCTCTGTCTATGATAGTCAACGAGGTACTGGAACACAGCAGCCGCCCAGCAGAGCCGAGCCAAATATCCGATTATAAATATAAATTATAATAGGCGCGCGCGCGTAGCGATGATAATGGAAAAAAAAAAAAAACAAAATGGATTCAAAATGAATTCATGATGTTCATTATTTTATATAATTTTTTGTTAAATTTGAAAGCAACACGGACGGAGACAGGCAGCTGATATTCTGTTTCTCTGTACACAACACGCGCGAACAACATGCATGTACTCGCACAAAATGCGACTAATATAAATTTTTTACTCGCAACATCGTAAAAAAGGTCGCATATGCGACCATTTTTTGGTCGCAGTCTGGAACCCTGTTCTTCTCCTCCTTCTCCTCCTTCTCTTTCTCTTCTCTTTCTCTTTCTCTTTCTCTTTCTCTTTCTCTTTCTCGTTTCTTTTTTCTCCCACATTGTTCAATACACACTCCAAACATTAGAAAAAGAATGTTCCCTAATGTTCATTTTGTAATGTGCAATATTTATTTGCTGTTTTTGTTTTAGTACAACTAATTTCTAGTTATTGCAGTTTTGTTAAGTCAGTAATTAAACAAGCAGAAGTCTTTGTGGATTTTTTGTTTGTCAATTCTAGGAGCTCTTAATCTCAAATTTGGCAAGCGACAGCCACTTTTTGGCATGATTATTGGCTGGCATCTTCAAAAATAAAAGCCTTTCAGACTAATAAAAGAAGTTTAAAAAAAGATAATCAATATTCAATAGTCTGAAAATGAGGTTTATTATTATTTGTATGCCTGAAAAATATTTTATTTTCAAAGCTTAAGAATTAAGAAGGCATTTGTTGTTCATTCATTGTAATTTTTTCATAGGACATATTCTCAAAAGTTGAGCATTTAAATTTGTAAAAACCACAATGTAATCTTCGTTTAAGATAAGTTTTCTCTGCAGCCGTCTTAGTATTGCCTCGGGCAGCAATTTCCAATCATGCAAGTAGAGCTCCAGTGTACCTAAATGGGGAAAAACTGAAATATACAAAACATATTGGCAATGTTTGTGACCATCTAACAGTATTTTCTCTCCCTTTGTTCTCCGACAGGGTAGTTTGAGGAGCAGCAGTCAAATCTCTCCTCAAGAGTTTCTGAGTGAGCTGAAAGGTGGCGCCACTGATGAGAGACTGTTTGCTTGTCTGGACTCCCTCAGAGTGTCACTCACCAGCAACCCAGTCAGGTACTCGCTTAAAGGAGTTTTGTAGCATTTAATTTCATATGTCATGTTAGTCAAGTTTTCTTGCATCAAAGTTTTCCTCTTTGTCTCTGACATGTATTTTAGCAGGATATTTTTGATACGGTTTCTTCTGTAACCTGCTCAGGTTGCACAAACACTTTTTCCATGGCAATGCATCCGCAAACGCTTTCTTACATCTCAAACTTGACAAGCTAGCTTGATATTGAAGCCTGCTGAATACTTATACACACATACTGAGCTATCAAACCTGGCCACCTACCACATCTGACCTCCGACATTTGCCCGACGGTGTGTAACTCTGCGGAGTGCTCTGATTTCACATTTATTAATATGTATTACCGATTGCCACATCACCCCAGGTTTCCCCTCCTACCTCTTAATTGTTTGATGCCTTTTACGACGAGCTCTCCTGCTGTTTGCCTGCTTTTGTACTGCAAACTTGACAGAGAGGCCTCTCCAGGAGGGTGAAGATGATAAACAATTTGTGAATAGTTTTTTTGAATGCGTTTTACTTTTTTGTGACCATTAAAACCGCTCTATTTTAACAGCATAGTTTTAAATGTTCAGTTCACACAGAGAGACACAATGCTGCAGGCTATATGGAAGTGTACAGGAGAAAAAGTTTGACAGGAGAGGAAATGCATATTTTATTTTCATGGTGTTGTGACTATTGATGTCATTCTGTTGTCCTTGGATATTTTTTTTTTTTCTTTTGTTTTGTTGTGGCTTTTATAGCTTTCAAAGACTGAGCTTTTTTTTTATAGATCTTAAAAAACAAAGAATACATTAAAGCAAATAAGTGAGTAGGCAAAAACTTTTTTTTTTAAAGCTCTGGAATGCTTGGGGGACCAAAATCATTAGTTTTGTATTCTGAGCATAACAAGACATTGTTTAATTCATCTGAGAACATGACCCTAGAAGCACCCTGAGTGCGTTGCTTTAGGACACTCATTTTTGTCCAGTGTCCTTTTCATCTGAAACGTTTTCCTAATGCCGATCACAGAAAATCCAATAAATAAGTGGCATAGAGATCCCGGTGTGTGTGTGTGTGTGTGCAGATAAAGTTATTACAGCCAGTTAAAGTTAATTTGACAGACCGCACTAAGCAGTGTGTCCAATTTCAAAGACTATGGACGGAAAAATAAACCTCATCTGTGATGATGAAGGAGAAGAGAGAGGGAAAGACGAGAGCACGTTCGAGCAGGAGAGTCGGTGTTAAACTGTTTTCATCAGCGCTGCATTCTTTATTGGCATAATTCATGAAATGTCATGATTTCTATTAGCACCCTGAACGTTGTTCTGGCACATGCAGCTGTTTGTTATGGCCATGAACGTCGCGGGTGGAATGATCCACAATCGGAGAGCAATGGCCGACCTTGCATAGAGAGTCTTGCCCAAACATTACTCACACCTGGCACCTTATCATTTGTTCTTGCACAAGGTTAAAACTTCTCCAAACAATTCAATCTTTTTTTAATTCGTATTTTTGGCATTGTCTGGCAAGAGTATGACACAAAGCTGTTTTATTCAGCTGTGTTGATGAAAGCCTGCAATGTTTTATTCTTATAGGCCACAGTTGTGGGATGAATAAAACCAAGATAAGTGTGAGGAAGGCAAGACTTTAGTAATTGTTGATTCATTGCTAAAAAGGTTCTTGTGTGCAAATGCACAACAGTGTAGAAATGCACATTTAGACAATTTTTTTTTGTTCATCAAGACTAGATTTATGTTGGGAGGACCTTGATGAGTATTTCACACTAGGGAGGGAATGTAGAGGGTAATTCTTCTAAAAGACATGACTGATCCATGTAGCCTCATTACTGTGATCTTCTATCTTCCCTGATTTTCAATGAGAAGCAAGAGAGAGAAGGCCATGACAATTCCCTAATGAAACGGGCATATGGTATTTTATTACAACTAGGTTCCCCACAGGTCCCTCTTAGCGATTCCCGGTTGGAACGTCTGGATGTTGATATTCACATGCAGTCAAGGCTGATATTGGCCCACATTGGAAGTTATTTTACCATGTATGTCACCTTCTTCTTTTCCTTAGAGTCTGAGAAAACGACCCCGTTCTAAGATAAATTGATGCTTCTTACTGTTAATTTTGGCCACGGAATGCACAGCAGATTGGTGACTATATTGGCATCGGCCAAAAATAATGTTGTTAAACTTGTTGGCATTGGTATGACTGAAGATTTCAAGCTTTCCGCCAACATTTTTTAAAATATTTTAATGGCAGAATTATCTCTAGATTGGAGCATTTGTTGGAAAACAGTGTAAAATACTTTACAATAAAATTACAATAAATGATCAAATTTCAATAAAATTATGCATTCAGTTACCTAAACTATTTTTTTTTTACTTAATAGATAAATCTAGGCTAATATTAATTTATAAATATACCATTTATTGCTAATTCATGTTTGCTCAAAATACAATCATGTCTTTGTTTTTTTTATATAAATCTAAAAATAAAATTTTATAGTACTTGTAGAAATGAACATTTAACCTAGATTAATAGATACTGTAAATGTTTTGTTCATTTAAGTTGCGGTCGCTTTAGCAGCTTTTCTGCTAAATTTCTTGGGCTTAAAGTCCATTGTCCATGGCCAGTAATGAAACCAATATAGTTCCTTTTACGTAATTAACAAATTGAACATTATTGTAAAGTTTTAAAGGGAACCCTGGGTAATAAGATTTGTTTAGCTTAATATAACATACGTTGTCTTTTACTGAAATATGTACTAAAAAACGATGACATATTTTAGACAATGGGTGCGGCATTTTGTTTAGGTGCACACTGCATTCTACGTCAATTACGTCAAAGAGTTGCACCCAAGGTAGCACTAGTATCTTACAGTAGCTTTTCTACTACATATTTCAGTAAGAGACATCATTTACGTTATAGTAAGCCATTCAAGTCTTAATACCTAGAGTTCCCTTTAAATATATTTTTCAAATATATAAATGGCTATTACAGTTATAATAGCCATTAAATCTAAATAAATAATCATCAGCTTTATTGGCGCTTCCCTAGAGATGACTGTTTTGTGCGCTAAATAGAGTGCCACCCCTCTGGAGGCTGAGATGCAAACAACTAAAGACAAAACAAACTTTTTTTTAAATCTTTATTTTAGATTTTATCAACTGCCTTACATTACAAACCAGGAAACTGGACTGATGTGATCGAGGGAATGTTCAAGTCAAATTGTTCATTTAACCTGTGCCCAAAAGAGTGACGATTGTACATGCCAATGTTTGAATCTGTTAGCTGATGTACGAGGTCCTTCATGTCAAAAGAATGAGCTGATGTACTTTTGGGAATCCGTTCAGACTAGATGAAGGATAAAAAAAACATCACACATTTTTAATAAATAAATTCTACCATTGTTTTCTTCAGAGTGCAGCATGATGTCTAGGATTCTTTTTTAGCGATGGATTAAACGCATCAATCATAGTGATTTAAGCTGAATGCTGATGACATTTTGATAAATGCTCTTTGCTTTATTCATCATCCTGTTTGCTGTTTTACTTGTAGAGTTGAGACGGTTAGACAGTTCTAAGTTTAGTTTTAATTTCAAATAGACATTCTGTTGTCACTAGGATGAAATGAACACAGTTTTGCAGTAGCTGTGTGTGTGTGTGTGTGTTTTCACTATGTGTGCGGTTGGTAATGATGAGCTTGATGAGTTTTGTGATTGTGTGGGTGAGGCTGGCCATCCTTTGCTTGGCTGGTGTTTGATTTGTACTGTCATTCTCTCTCTCTCCTCCTTACCATGGAAGAGGGGGATGAGAGATGAGGGAGCATGAACACCAAGGATATGTAGGGGGCGTAATTTATACCCATACTTCCTTTTCTGCTCAGGCGAGGCGTCTGATTGGGTGAGTGAGTGATGTTTTCATTACCTGCATGTGCCATTGTGAGTGACATTGATTTTCACTCCTCCTTTACTCCTTTTTGTCAGTTCAGGAGTTCATCCTCCCATCACAGCCGAATGCTAAATGATTTTGAAAAGACACCTGTTCTGATTTAGCAGGCCTCATTACGCTCCACCGACTGTGACTGGTTAAATATTGAATGGAATGACCCAAACAAGGACAAGGCATGGATGGATGGTAATGTTTTCCATTCTTATGTCTACTCCCTTTACTTACTTGTCATCTTGCAGTACAGTACATTCTAGGGATGCTCCAATCAGGATTTTTACACACCGAACAATGTGAGTGTGTGTTAGAAATCAGGAATGGTGAGAGAAGATTGTACTTTGGTTCATTTTTTCATCTTCAAACCAAACCTAAGTCTTTAGTGTTTACGAATTAGGTCAGTAGGTGGAGAGTAGGTGGTCTTTTGTGGTTGTTTGAACTCATTCAACCACATGAGTGTCTACACTATGAAAACAATCTCGTCAAATGTGTTATCGACTACCTCTGAAACTGGTGGACCAGCTCAAAACATTTTATGACTTTGTTAAAACCTGTATTAAGCGTCGTCCACTTGTGATCGGATTGAGGAAAACGCATCTTGATACCAGGTGTAAATGGGGCCTGTGTTAGGAATGTGTTTGTTTCCTAAATGCTGTCTGTGTAGGCTCACTAGGTTTTCAAACGGCTATTGATATCGCATAACCATCATTTTTTTTTCCGTGTGCAGCGATCAGCACTCCCCCCCCCCCCCCCCCCTCTCTCTCACCCCTCTTACTCTTTTTCTCCCCTTCTATTTATCCCAGTGTCAACTCTGGACAGATGTGCTCTTGTCCTGACATGTGTGGGGAGATGGAATATAAAGCATGTAATTTCCCTTGGGTCCAATAAAATGGACTGCCAGTTCTCTCAAGGAACTGGGATAAGAAAAAAAGTTTCTGGGCAAGTTATTTCAGAGAGCGAGAGAGTGCGCTTCCTCTGTCACTCCTTCCTCTGTCCTCCTTTCCCTCTGCTATGCTTTCTGAAAGACCCATTAGTTTTTCCACTTGATCGTGGGTCAAAATGTGCAAGACACTAAGGGAATGATAGAGGAGAGAAACAGAATAGTGACAAAAACAAAAAACAAAATGTTGTCTGTTTATATTTTGAATGTTGATGTGCTTTTTGTGTGCAAGATAAAAATGCAATAAAAAATGGAATAGAAAACTTTAACATTTTCAGATGACATTAGATCAGTGCCAACTTTTTCCCCAAAAAATGTTTATTCTTTTAAATACTTATATTATTTATATATTTTTTTGTGAATTGATTCAGAATCATTAAAGAAATAATCTTTCTTTTATTCCATTTGCATTTCCCCCCATCTCTAGCAGCTGGAAACTTTCAGATGAATAAATTAAAAGTAATAAATAATTATGTATAAGTTAAAATATGTACAGTAGAACTTTTTAAATGATGAGCATTTGAGTTCTGTGCAATCTACAGTTGCAGATATCCTTGAATGTCTGCTGATGAGTAAAACTAGCTGATTTAATATCTCTTCAAAACATTGGTTTTGCTGGGTGACTAATGTCCCCTCAATCCATTTTGAGCTCATTATAATGTCAGGAACCCTTCTAATCCTTAATGTACAGCCACAGTATTTGGTTTGGAGTGTGCTTGATTATATCTTCCTGTCTTTCTCTGCCATCCTTAGTCTTGGGTAAAAGATGTAAAAGATGTTGATGCTTATAGACAAATAGTTTACTGAATACTTTCGGAGGCTACATGTTTTACTTCTAAAGGGGTCATGGTGTAAATATTGATTGAAATAGGGCCAGTCCCCGAGGGTTAATTTCAATAGAATTTTCAGGCTTCCCACAGCCCTGAAAAACCAGGGGATTTCAAATTTGTGTTTTCCAGGACTGGAAAAGTCATATGAATTCTTAAAAGGTCATGGAAAAGTCACAGAAACTTCTGTAGTCAATATCAATTTTTCCAGCTACACTACCGTTCAAAAGCATGATGTCTGTTTTTAAAAAATAAATCTCTTATGCTTACCAATGCTGCAGTAGTGGGAATATTTTGATTTTATTTTTTACAGTTGAAAATATCTGTTGTGTTTTAATATATTTTATTCCTGTCTTTTGTTCCTGTCATGGCAAATCTTAATTTTTCGGCAGCCATTATTGTCATTTTTTATTATTTATTATTATTATTAGTGTTCAGTGTCACATGATCCTTCAGAAATCCTACTAATATACTGATTTGCAGCTCAAAAATATTATCAATGCTAAAAACCGTTCTGCTAAATATTTTTTGTTAGCCCTGATATTGTTTTTTCAGCGTTACTTGTTGAGAACAGCATTTATTTGCACTATAAATATTTTGTAACATTACAAATGTTTTACTATCATTTTACATTTTGTCAATGTATTATTGCTAAATAAAGTATTGTCTTGAAATGAAAAAAAAAAGAAAAGAAATCTTACTTACGACTGTTACTTGCGTGTGACTGTCTTGATAAGCAGTAAGCTGTTGAAAACGGCTCATTGAGGTACTCGCGCTGTCTAACACACACCTGAAACCCGCACGCAGAAAGCTGCCTCTTAGTTAATAGAAATATTGCGCAGCCCTAAAAAATCATAAAAATTCATGGGTCAACCCTGAATTGAGTGATGATCATTACTGTGCAGTACGTTCGACTGTGGGGAATAGCTGAACTGGAGTCAATTTGGTCCCTTATGTAAAATACTGGGTGTTACTTTTGATTCTGCCCTTAAATTTGACGGGCAGATTAATGCTGTAATCAAATCTAGTTTCTTCCAATTAAGACTATTGTCCAAGGCTAAGAGCTTTTTAACATTTGCAGAGTTTGAGAGAGTCATCCATTTGTTTATTTCATCGAGACTTGACTAATGTAATTCTCTTTATATTGGAATGAGCCAATCCAATATTAGTCATCTTCAGATAGTCCAAAATGCAGCAGCCAGGTTGCTGACTGGAACACAAAAATTTAATCACATTTCCCCAATATTGGGAGCGTTGCACTGGCTACCGGTTTGTTATAGAATTGATTTTATAATTTTGCTATTTGTTTTTAAAGTTCTAAATGGATCAGCCACAAAATATCTCTCTGAGCTGTTGAAAATAAATAACTCTGCTAGGTCTTTAAGGTCAAAATCAAAGACTTTTGATGGTGCCAAGATCTATGCTTCTTTTCTATTATTGGTCCAAATTTGTGGAATAGTCTTCCTGTATCTTTAAGACTAGTACCCGTAGAGTCTGAATTTAAATCAAAGCTCAAAACCTATTTTTTCTCTCAAGCTTATTACTGTATTTGATTTTTAATCATTGATTTTTGTAGATTTTTAATCAGTGCCTTTCATAAACTCCCTTTGTTATTGAAATTTGTATTTATTTATCTTCTTGTACAGCACAATGGTCAACCACTGTTGTAATTATTGTGCTATATAAATAAAGTTAGATTTAAAACTGCTTTGATTACAAAAAATGTGGCAACTGAGTTTACACCGTAATACACTATGGCCTCATCACATAGGCTTTTCTGTGTACATCAGAAAACAACTTGTCAGTAACAATTTGGGTTATAGCCCATTATTGAGTGTCACTCGGTTGTGTGCAGATTGCCCTCCTTTATTTTCATTCCAGTGCCTCCACTCCCTGCATGCGTACAGCGTGTTCCATATGGATGTAGAATGTGAGCGTTTTTAGCTGTGCTGCTGCAGTGAGTTGGCTCAGTGACTGTCACTCTACACAGAGCTCGCCGGGCCTGTGGTTTCCTCCCAGAGACACACTGCCCATGCTCTTCCCTCTAGCACTGGCCCATGGTTCAGTCGGTCATGCCCCATCAAACTGTCCTCCATATAGGAGACAGAGCACCACTGTGAAGGTAAAACTTTTACCATATATCATCACTGAAGCCACTATATCATAGTTTTCATTTGATATTTTCTTAATATACACTATAATTCAATTATTTTTGAAGAAATTCTTATAATCAGCAGTGACGCATTAAATTGGTAATTTAACAATAATTTCAACAATGCACGCAATTATCAAGGCAGTCTTTTCTTTGCTTCAGAAATGTATGTTTATCTTTGCTGTTCATTTTTCTTCAGCTTATCAGTTGTTTCTTTCCATTCTCTCCATTTTCCCGCCCCTTGCGACCCATTTCTGCTTGTGAATGCAGATCCCACACCTCTTCCTCTTAGGGGTCAGCCAATCTCTCACTCCTGATTTGGGCTAGCAGCTTTTGTTTTGACTTGTGTGCAGGGTTTTTTTTTGCATCTATTATCAGGTTTTTCCTTTTCTCTCTCCGTCTCACCCTCACACTTTCTCTTGTTGCGCGAGTTGCCGAAAGTAATTCCCACTTCTCTCGAATGAGGACTCGCACCCTCAACCCTCACCTGCCCCCCTCAGGAAACCGAACCAGTGCGCACACGTAGTCACGCAAACACCCTTGCCCTCTTACTTTCTCTTGCTGAGCCGAGGCGTTTGTGTAGGGGACATAATTGTATTAAATGAAGGTGATAAATGGCACTGACAAACAGGTGGAAATTGGTTTTAGATACTGTATTAAAACTGACCTTCAGGTTTAAGGCTTTAGATTTGTTACTTTGTCAGACACACAATAGCGAGTGACTCTGTGAGCCAAGTGGAGAGGTTTTGAGCCTTGGCTTTGTGACATCTTTCGGAGAGCACAGCCAATAAAATGGCTCACCGAGTGAGATCTGGCCTCACCGCTTCCATATCTCTGCACTCCAATAATTCTTCTCTTTGCTGATTCTTCTTCCTATTCATCATCACTGACAAGGGTTTCATTCCATCTCTTTTGCAAATGCTCCTGGCACGTTTCCTGCATCCGTGTTGCTTGAATCAAATCTTTTGTCTTGTAATTTGAGGTCTGTATCAGCTAGCCTAAGTGACTTGCCTACCTTTTAATTGTTTCCCCCACCCATTTAATTAAGTTTGATGTATTTGTTGGTCTGAACAGAAGCAGTAAGATGTTTAAGCTGAAATGATTAATGATTTTAATTAAACAACTGATTGACAGAGATAGGGATACGCAGAGATGAAAGAAATGAGAAAGATAAGAGGACGGAATGTCATCCAGAACTTTGTTTAGACTGCTTAACAAATTACTCTTATGAACTGGTTCATTTAATGAATAGTTAAAGACGAGTTACAAGTTTGAATCAGTCTGAAACACTGGACTGTATAATTTTTAATATTATAACTGTGCGGTCACATTTGATTTCACGTCATATTTAAGTTTCCTAAACTTTGAACATGCAAATTCACTACGTTTACCAGTATAAGGCTGCTTGGTTTGGAAGTGAATTCGTGCATCACTACACTTTTGATAATATACAACGAACCTTCTTTGCCTGCAAAATTTCAGAAGTTTTGATAATGTGATAATGCAAGTAGAGAATTTCTTCCATATGTCAGCAGAATGGAAATTATAATCGCAATATACCCAACTGAATCAAAATCAGATATAGAGCTTGTGAATTTGAATCAAATCATGTCTGAATTGATACCCAGCCCTACTGTGGACTCCCAAGAATCCCAAGGTCATGAAAAACCTGGTAATATTGGGAATTTGTTTCATGAAAATGAACAAAATTGCTTTTTTGACTGAAACTTTTATAAAAGAGTTTTAAAAGTCCTTATCCAGTTATCATGAATAATTGGAAATGACATGGAGAGAGAGAGAGAGAGAGTGAGTTGTCACTTTTGAACTATTTAAAGTCTTCAAAGTTTGTTCAAGAGTGATAGGAAGGTAGAAGAGGGCCAAACAGAGCGAGTGACAAGAGGAAGCACCTGCATTTCTTAGCATGGTGTAGCATCACTCAGTGTTTTTATTAGATGTGATAGTTGAGAGCTGACAGGAAATTACCAGGAGAGAAGAACATGACCCAAGCCTGTTTTAAACTCTGATCAGAACAAACTTAGCAGCTGTTTTATGCGTCAGGAGCAACACATTACCCTCTGAGCCACAGCTTTGACTTTTGTGAGTGTGAATAAATGTATGGTGCTTGTGTGTCCCATGTTTGTACATGCATGCAAGTGTGTTAATCACTGTATGCTTCTCCAGGTCTCCCCGCAGGCTTTTTTTTTTACAACTTTAAAATATTTTCCGCACCCTTCTACTCCAAACCGCAGGCGCAGCTTT
Source organism: Opsariichthys bidens (assembly GCA_037194245.1). Lineage (NCBI taxonomy): Eukaryota > Metazoa > Chordata > Actinopteri > Cypriniformes > Xenocyprididae > Opsariichthys > Opsariichthys bidens. The sequence goes on from CM074299.1 coordinate 11,004,102, forward strand.
CGAGCCTTCAGGCAGGTATGCTGGGATGAGTGTTTGTTTGTGTAAGAGGGTACATATATTAACCTCTAGACTTCCTCTTTCAGAGTATAATGCAGAGGAAATGGAACAGAATATGATACAATTAATTTCTATTACGTACAGAGCACAGACCACAGAGCACATCCACCTCAAAGTATAAAACATTGTGTAAATTTCACAAGAGCCACAAATAATTAGCGTCTCATTGTCTTGTAACTCTGAGACCTTTTAGCTTACTGTTGATAGTCATTTTATCATTTGTGTGAACTTTATTGCTCATCTGATATGTTGTGGGTGTGCTGGCACTTGATCGTTCTCATTAAACGTGGTGGAATTATTAATCGGCATAATGCATTAAAATTATATTTTGATCGGCTGTCACACCAAGGTCAGAAAATATTTTCAGAATGCCTTCGTTATTTAGATTCCAGTAATTTGGTTCCTCTCCACACCGCTCGTGTTTTATTGACGAGAGGTTGCTGTTCAGAGACAGCCTCATTGATTGAGCCAAACTTAAATTACCGCCCCAAGTTTAACTGATTAAGGCGGCTTCATGTTTGTGTCTTCTAGCCTCATCTCACCAGGGAGTTTTTCTTTCCTGCCGCTCTCACTTTGATGGAATGACCATTCATGCTGCTTAGTGCCGTGCTGAATAAATTGAAGGACTAATTATAGTTTTCATTTTTCACCAATTAATTTTTCACAGCTAGTTTTGCTTGGAAATGGCTTTTAAGTTCATACTCGTCTTTTAAAATGTGATACTTTCTCAAGATCCACCGGTTCCTTTCATGCTGTATAGTGAACCGGTGCTGCATCGAACAATGCACAAGCTGTCTTTGCGTAGTCCGATTTCCTTTGTCACCTGTGATTTATTCTTTTCCCCCCACTGCCTTTCAAGTCTTGTTTCCAAGTGGAAGTAGTTTCCATGATCGATTTTTTTTTTTATATATATATATATATATATATATAGCGAGGGTCTATAAAAATTCAGACCAATGTACTCTATCCCACATTCATTTTGGTTTGTGTGCATTCGAATAGGAAGGCCGTCTGGGAATAGACTACTGAATGTGAATGCTTAAAACCAAATGTGACTTTAGGTGAGCCCAGGCTTACATTTTTTTGGCTTTTCATTTGCGATGGTTATTCTTTCTCACTCAGCGTGCTCACTCTGATGCAAATCTCTTCTCCACTCGCTCACGTATGGACTTTGCTAAATTGGGTCTTCTCAAAAAAATCGCCTTCCTACGGAAAGTACAGACTTCCCAGGGTGCACCAGGGGAGGCCCTCCGAACGGCTCCAGACAGGCCTATCAATCTGAATTTCTAATCCAGCCATTTCAGCCTTGTTTAGGGCCTCATTTGCCTGCAATTCAAATGTCAGCTTATTGAGTTTCTGGCCGCAACTCACTTTCTCTCTATTTCTCCTCTAGCCCACCGGCCCCCTGTATCCTTCCATAACTCAGAGCTAAAGCATTTAGCAGCACTCACACTCCATTGTGAAGTCTGAGAGAAGTTCGCTTGCTGCTTTGATGGAGAGAGCTCTGTCATTCGCATGAGCACATGGCTGAAATGTATGGGTGAAATCAGTCACTGTTCTTTGGTCTGATTGCAATGATTTTGATGTGTTTTCCTTCCATGTGAGGCGAAAAAGGAACATTTACTCTTGCTGTTCTTACAACAGTATATTTTTCAAGAATCAGTTCTTCTTTTGTCCTGAATAAAAGTCGATGTAATATAGGGCTGTCAAGAGTATTTGTGTAATTTGCTTTAAAGATGTGCAGTAATGCATATGTTTAAAATCAAATAGTTGAAGCTGTGTGTGTATAGGCTGTTTTAGGAAATAAAAGTTATTTATCAGTTTAATATTAATGGATTTGTTTCAAAAAGTTAGGAGCACCAGCAAAGATTTAGAAGCACTTTCCAAAAATTAAGAAGCATGCATCTATAAATTTATATAGATTGCTCTGCTGGTGCATTAGTGTTCTCCTTTGCGCCCGTCTTTAATGTGTTCCATCTCTGGCCAGTGTGAATGTCCTGTTTATAGACTTCTTAATATTTTCACACAAATGACAATGCAATGCAGTTTGTGCACCAGATCGACCAAAATAAAACCGATTGGATCAAAAACGGTCCGGTTTGATTCATTTGCCGGTCAACCGGTGGATACCGTTTGCACCACAAGAATTATTTCCACTCTTACAAATGCTCCCAAATATATTTTGTGCTAATGTGACCAAAATGCTTGCTATTTCAAGCCTTGACATCTATTCTGCATGGATTGATTAAATTAATCAAAAGTGATACTAAATACATTTTATAATATTATAGTATATAGAATATTTTGTAAACAAAATACATTTTTTTTTTTTTACATCAAGTAATTACTGTTCTTTTGTACTTTTAAAAAAATGTAAGACTCCTGAAAAAGGTTTTCCACATGATTTTACATTTTTACTGTATATTTGATCCAGTAAAAGAATTTATAAGAGACTTATTTTAAAAACAAAACGACAACAAAAAAATCTTAGTGTCCCCAAATAGTGAACCCAAACTTTTGTACAGGGAACATTTTTGCTTTGCTGGAAAGAAAGAAAAAAAGAAAGAGAGAGAATCAAAGAAAGTGAGAAAGAGAAGGAAAGAAATTAAGGACCTATTCCACAGGCGAATGTGCAGTAATTGTTTATGGTTCATTGAAAAACATTTTTTAAACCCTTTCCAATAAAGATCTTTAAAGCTTCAGTATCCTGAAAAAGGGATGCTCTTTTTTTGCTGAATTTATATGCAGTATTGTACTAAGGCACAGAGTACAATTCACACCTGTGGTTTACCTGAAACTCCAAGTTAGTTGTGATGGATGACATGTGTACAGTAAGGAATGTGCATGGATTTGTATTGATTTTCCTTAATTTATTCACCCTGCTCACCCTGTGCAACTGTCATATACGCATCCACAACTGCAGAAAACCATCATTTCTCTCACTTTCTCTTCTTCTTCTTCTTCTTCTTCTTCTTCATCTCCTTCTCCTTCTCCTTCTTCTTCTTCTTCTTTTTTTTCTTCTTCTTCTTCTTAAATCTCATTTGAAGGCTCTTTGTACAGGTTTAATTTATGGATTATCGAATGTGGATTAAGAAGATATTTGCAGAAACCCATATAACACTGCAGCCCACATCAAATGTTGATTTTTGTGCTGGGTAAGGAATTAAGAAACAATTGTTTGTCTGCCACAAGCAGCTGGCACCTGTGAATAATGGTCCACGTTTAAGATGGCAGGCAGACAGTAATTTCATCTAAAAGTCTGCATTGCTTTGGAGACAAACAGGAAATTGAGCTGGGAGTTTGTAATATGGGTTTGGTAGTGATGTTCAGTGGGCCTGTGTACCATGAGTTATGACTTTGTTTTTTCTTTAATACTTCTGTTGGATTCCTAATGCAGCAGGAAACACAGAGACGTGCACACACTCGCATATCCTCGAAAGTACAGAAGCACTCTTTGAAGCAAATATGAGTATGTTTTAGCTTGAGATCATTAGCTTGATAATACTTTGATTTAATGCCATCTTGAGTAATTTGTTACCTTTTTTTTCCAATGGTTTCAGGTTATTAGCGCTGATTTTGCATTAGCATTAATTTTATTTATTTATTTATTTTTTTTTTTCCTCTCCATCCCTTTAATCTCCCTCTGGGCTTCACAAACCAGTGATCTCACACACACACACACACCTGATCTCACACACAAGTACCAAAATAGTCTGCTGGTGCCATTCTGGAGTCTCCGGTATACACTCACACTAGCTCTATTCTTGTAAGTCATTTCAGTCCGTTGTTAACAGTACTGTTGAGTGAAGTGTACGATAGATGATGTCATGTACATGCAAGAAGAAAATTCTGAACTGCACGCAGCTCCCCCATATACAATGGAACAAATTTAGGTCATTTAGATTAATCTATTCATGTACAGTCAAAACAAGGCCACAGAGAATGAGAACAAGAGAGACCCAAGTATATAGGGAAATAAAATGATCAAGATATAACGGTCTTTTCGTGTCTCCCTCTTCAGTGTTCCAATAAAACACATTTAATTTAGGGATGCACTATATATCGGCCACCATATCGGTATCTGCCAATATATGTTAATTTCGGCCCAATAATTTTGGATTTTGCTGATATGTTAAACTTAATGGATAAAAGAACACGTGATAAGAAGAGCGTGATAAGAACTACCTAAAATGACATGAACCATCTTTGGGGGGGAAAAATTTAAGTGTAATTGGAATTTTTTTTTTTTTTTTTTTTGTGGTTCGCATCCCATTCAATTCACATGGAGAGGGCTGGGTTTATGAGCTATAGTGCAGCTGGCCACCAGAGGGCAGTCGAAATGTTTTGGATTTACTTTTCAGATCGTGTGCAGCATACTTCATTCATACATATGTCCATAAATGTATTCTTACTTATCGTTTCCACCTACTTTACTATCTAGGTTCTGGAGTCTCCTCTTTGCAGAGGAGAATCTCTCCCTTGTGGAGGGTGAGGGGAAAATAGGGCGAGACGGATGTGTAAGACCTGGGGGCGCTGCAGGACTTTGGAGTTAATGTTTTATTTTCGGCTCAGTGCAGCTCCGACCCAGCGCAACGCAAACGTGGGTAACGCAGCCTTGGGGTAGAGACTCCAGAGGGAGAAGGGAAGTCAAGCTACCTTTGCCGTGAAGTTAGCCAGATAAGGCGCCTCATTTTTCTCTGTGATTTATGACTGTTTTTGTTTCCTGGGAATGGGATGATGAATTTGTTTTCCAGTGTTTTTAATGCTCAACTACGAAAGAGAGAGAGAGACACCCTGCCTACTCCCCATTTATGCCGGTTATGGCTCAAACAAGTGGGTGATCGTACATGTTACTTCAGCAACGTTGCTTTTCAGCGTGACTGACCTGTATTCCCTTCGCAAGCATACATTACTCTAATACTCGTTAATATTTAAACTGGCTAACTTCTGATTTTCATTCGCTCAGCACTGTTATATTTCTGCAACGTCTGTGGTCAGGTAATCTGCATATTGCAATGCTCTTGAAGGTCAGTTTGAATGCATTAACCTTGCTGTGGGTTTGCATCAGATATTTTAAAAGAAATGAGTTGCATGACAGTCATTCGCCTCTGTAAGGAGTAGATGGTGAGTTTGTGTCTCATTCACTATTTAGCTGCAAAAAAGAAAGGGATAGGAGGAATAAAGCGAGATGAGAAGTGAAATGGAGATGCAAGGGAGAGAGAATGTTTTTCAAGAGATTGGTTGTTCAGGGCGTGGGAGGATGCTAATGAAAGGGAAGGGTTGCTTCCGGGGGTCAAACAGACAAAGAAAGCGCTCACAATTTCACATCAATCAAATTTTTTCTCTTCCTTTTTCTAGGTTTCACCAAATGTAAAGATTTGCACCAGTCCTCCGAGCTTGCTCGCCCTCAAGAGGTCGACTGCTTTCTGTTCATTGATCCTGCCTCTATTTATTAATAAAAATGCAACATGAACAGGAAGGCAGGGTTTTTCAAACTTTATGATTCCAAGGACCCTAAAGTCCTCTACCTAAATTTCTTGGCAGCTATACATTTTCATGTGTAAAACTGTGCTAAAATTACTATATACTGTGTGAGAAAATGAAATAATTGTTTATATAATTAAATAATTGGCTTTTATATTGTCACTTTACTAAAGAAATTTGTTAAAATATTATTTAATAAATGTAATAAATGATTTTAAACACTCAAGTAATGTCTATGGAAACTCACTGCAGAGTTAAAAATGAAAGACATTTTAAATTTTACATTTTGACTTTTGACTTCATATGCAACAATGTGACTTCAAGTCTCACATTTTTTATCTTTTCTGTTTTTATTCTTTCCCATTTAACCTTGACATATTTTATTTACTATTTTATTTACTTCCATAGAACCTTAAAATTTTATTGGATTTCTTTTCACTTTTCCTTTCTCCCATAGCACCCACTTGTGGTCACTGGTTCCCAGTTAGAAAACTGCACTGAAGTATAATAAGCAGAGATGGAAACTCGAGTCTGCCACTTGGACTCGAGGTGCACTTAAGTTGCAAAAAAAAAAAAAAAAAATCAATACACTATTAATTATTGCTAAAATAGAACAAAGACTTGACTTGGACCTGGACCGCAGGGACTCGTGAACATGTCTTATAATAAGGGCCATAGAAATGGGATTGAGATGTAGAGTTTTTTTTTTTTTTTTTTTTGTTTAGAAATGTTGATATTTAAAAAGTCTGGGAGGGTTTGTATCATTTAAAGCAGATAATGTGAGACTTTGTCTGTTTAGCCTCAACTTTTTAAGGGTTAAGGACCTAACCTCCTTGGATAGCTTATTGAAACTTTATATAAAAACCCTCAGGCGTAGCGAAGCGTATAGGGAAGATGAAGCAGAGAAGTATAAAGACAGATGAGAGACAAAGAGAGAAACACAAAGGGAAGTTAAAAGAAGAGCAAACCATCTCATGCTTATTTTCGACATGTTTTCCCCAGAACGAATGTGCCACTTTATGTGATTATGAGCAGTGGGACACAGCTCTCAATGCTGCCTCTCTTGATTGGAGCCTCCCGTGGCGGTAAAGTGTTCTGCCTTTTGTTTAAGACTGCCGTTCTACCGGCACTTGTGGGATTGATTAATATTGTTATTCAGACACGAGCGTCCATCTCCAGATGTTCTGCTTTTGTGATCGAACGCTCCTTCGAAGGAGGGGGCAGGATAGAGGGAGAACGTAGGAGAAAAGAAAAAGCAAGCTGCTGTTTGATGTCAGGCTTACTGATACAAAAAGGCCTGGTAATGATTGACTTCAATCTGCCTGATTATACCAGCTGCATCCCTTACTTGTGAGAAGAGTGAGGGAAAGAAATAAAAATGATTCTGTTGTCAGACGGCCAGACTTGGATGCTCATTTCATATAAGGAATTCTCAAAAGAGATTTCACTTCTGATAACTTCACATGGTGGTAGATAACAGTTGTTTGCGAGAGAGTGTTTTGCTTGATTTGCCGTCTGTGAGAATATGTGAGAGTTCGACAGGGGGTGTAGGAGGGTGCCGCATCTAACTTCTTCGCTTTTCCGCCCGCCTCAATCTCACACATGCCGGCCTATCTCCGCCACGTCGTGTTGACAGGAACTGGCACCCTGTTAGTTTGAAGGAAGTCACCCTTACATTTTAACTGCCATTCTTTGACTGATTATTCCTGCTTTCTGCTCCTGGTGTCACCTGCTGATGATGGGAGAATGTGGTTCCTCACGTTTAAGTTGCGCATTTCAATGGAACTCTTGTCAGGACCTTAGGCCCAACCTGCTCGGTATCATCTGCTGCCTTCTTCCTCTAAGCAAGTGTATACATTGAATTTTGCTCTCTCACCTTGCAACCTTATTCTTAACCTGTCAACATCTGGCAACCCACCTCCTTTTAGCACTTGTCAGTGTCAGGCCCTCCTGTTAATGCCAGCATATACGGTGTTACTGAATAACAGGGATTCAAAGATAAATTTATTTTTTAATATGAGCCCGGGGATTTTAAATTAGAGCTTTGGTGCTGATGAGAAAAGTAATTGATTGTGTTGTTGCCTAATTGGTTGTCATTTTTTTCTTCACTTTGTTGTCCATGCTGGAAGCTGTTAATTTTTTAATTTCTTGTTTCTTGTACTCCACCATTTTTTTTTTTTTTAAATTATGATGTTGCCTTAAATAATTAGTTTATAATTTTCGTTCCAAATTCTGTCATTTATTCACCTTCATGTCATCCCAAACCCGTAAGACTATTTTTAATGAAATTTGAGATTTCTGTTCCTGCATTGACAGTCTACACAATTACTGCTTGGACACTTCAAAAAGTTCAGAAAGATCTTAAAACTAATCCATATGAATTGAGCAGTTTAGTCCAAACTAGTTTTGAACATTGAATTTAGACTTTCATTCACACATAAACAATTATTATTTGCGCACATCAGTCGTGGTAAAGGAAAGCTCAAGCATGTAAGCACTGATGTACAAGAATAACCAATAAGATTCATTCTCGTGTGTTATGCAGCACATTTGAGCTTCTTAAAATAACAGTGAGGTTTGTTTTGGTGCATTGAACAGGTGTTGCTGAACTTCTGTTTGTTCGCTGATCTGTGGTTATATGAACAAACACATTATGAGGGTGAGTAATTGATAACAGAAATTAAATTTTTGGGCTTATTTTAATGGATATTTCAACCAATTTCACAATCCATTTTACATTCATTTGATGAATTAAGTGGAATGTGGTAATTAATACTTATCTACACAAATGTTAAATTTTTTTTTGAAAGAAATTAATACTTTTATTCAGAAAAGACAGATGTAACTGATCAAAATTGACACTAAAGAAAGGTAAAATGTTGCAAGAAGATTTAAAATTCTGTTCTTTTGAACTATATATTTAAAGTATCGAAGATTGCCTGTAGTAATGGCTGTTGAAAAATCAATTTTGCCTTCACAGAAATGAACATTTCACAGTTGTACAGTTTTTACTGTAATTTTAATCAAATAAATGCTTCCTTGGTGTACATGACAAACTTGTTTAAAAAAAAAGAAACACTAAAAAAAAAATCATAATGATGCAAAACAGTCTATACTTGAATTTCTTAATTTTCAGCTTGTATCTCGCCCTTTCTCTATTCCCTCAAGTTAGTTTTACTTTTAGTCTAAAATCTTGTCTATTTTATGTAAGAGTATATTTATGTCAGCAACATGGTTATTTGAGACACTGCAAAGTAAACCAACTTTAAAAATGAGCATTAATAATAAAAAAAAACTTAAATATCAGTAGTATGAAATTATTCATTATTAAAGTGGAAGTACAGAGTAAAAGTGTGTCTCTCTCTCTCCTCTGCCTCGCTCTCATTGGCAATCTTACTCCTTGTATTGATCCTGTTTGCATTCCATTACACTTCACTAGTGAGAAACTACTTCATTATGCCATTTTGCCAGAAATTTGCTCTGGTTGACCATCCTCCCATCCTGATTTTTCAATTACTGACATTTTCCCAATCTTATTCCATCCATAAAAACCCCTCCGAAATTCAGCAGTGTACGACGTAGCGTCCAAATGCATGTTTTCCCGCAGAAACTGACATTGTCTTTAAATTACCGCTCATTTGAGTGTTGTGACACGTCCGCGCCTCTTTATTCGGCTAAACTAACAGTTCATTTCATCCATAATAACCAGCATCATTGTCGTCATTTTGATTTAGACATGAGCTGGAATCCCATCAGCAAATGAATTTTGTTGATGGACTACTACACTCCCCTTCTCTGTTTTCTCCGCTCCAGTCCGATTTGACAAATTCAATTCAGGGTGAGCCCCCCTTTTGCTTCACCTTGAAAATTCACACAGGCATACATGCTAGGATTTGATTAGTGGATGCTTGGAGGCATGTGGCTTGTTGATTAGAATTGGACGAGGACTGCATTTTGATGGGAACAGACATTACACTGACTCTTGCTCTCTCTCTCTCCACATAAACACTCGCGCTTCCTCTGTATTACCCTTGTACCGTCACAGAACCTGCTTTGATTCTCTGCATAGCTCTCTACTTTCTTGCCGTCTTTCATAGTTGTCTTTTGCTCCCTCATCAGCTCCATCCTTCTTTCTCCTCCTCATCTCCTTCCCTCGTGATCATTTGTTTCCTTCCCCTCTCCTCCCAGTGGGAAGCCCCATTCCTGGCCATTGGCAGGTTCTCTAATCAATACCATAAGGGGAAAAGCTGGTGAATGAAAGAAACCAATGACTTTTTTGTATGCAGCTACATATTACTCAGCTCTCTGCTGATTATTGTGTTACTGTGGAACATTTACCTCTGTGGTGAGATGTGATTAACCAGATCTTAGGGGGCCTGAGCCCTCAACTCCCATCGCAATCAGCCGCAATACCTAAAAGACTGGCCAAGATTTCATCTTCCTTTCATACCTCTCTACGACTACAAGTTAAATATGTTCAGAGAGCCTTATTCTGTCTACGTACACCCTAGAGACCCCATGTACTGGAAATCATTACGATCCCTTTGGTGTGGCTGAAGCAAGGGAAGTTAGTGAACAGAAAGATATAAAGGAAGGCTTGGGGAGTGGGAAAGAAAAAGTACATAGATCCATATTTAGGACATGGTGGCTTGTATCAGGTCCCTGGGTTCCAGCTACAGTACGACAGCATCCTTCCATGTTGGAGAAACCAGAGATTTGATCCTCCTACATTTGCATAGGAAGGACTGCTTGTAACTCAAGGGAAGTGGTGACATGTATTCACAATATATGGTGGTAGGTACACATGGACACAATATTGTGTTTTTTGGATTTAGTGCCATCGAAGCATTTTGTCATGTTCAAACATTTTGTGAGCTCCTGTAAAGTGTAGTACATTGCTATGTATGTGTACCACGTCTCTTATTTTTTGAGATTTATTTTGTGATTTATTTTCTTCATTTATATTAGCCTTGTCAAAAATAGCGATATTTCGATATGTATCGATGCTGAAATTATTGAAACCGTTCCAATAGTCCTTTTCTGCAGTATCGAAATACCAATGCCAGCTGTGCATTCTCGCTCACTCTTCTCTCCGATGGTGGATTAAGAATTTTAGTAATTCCTGCAGGTTTCGTGTTCACACTAAAAGTGTTCTAAATAAGTGGCGCATAAAGCTGCATCTCAAACAGCTTGTGAGTAACACATTTTTTTTTTTTTTTTGTCATGGCTTCGTGCGCTTAGACTGCCAAGTACATACAAAATTGTCAAAATGCCCACCTTGCCATTTAACAAAGTAAGAGGGATCATACAAAATGCTAGTTATTTTTTATGTAGTACTGTCCTGAATAAGATGTTTTACATAAAAGATGAACAAGGGACTCATAAACAAAAAACAAAAACCTCTTATTTTGTTAAAATTAACATTTTGCAGATTAGTGGGGTTCACAAACTTTATATATAAAGTTATATATATATATATAGTAAAATACAGAAAACATAGTCCCACTGCTGCAGTTTGTTCTATTACAACCATTTGTGTCCATCTGTAAAGTGCAGTATGATTGTGAAGTATTTTGACTTTTGCTATTTCATGACAATACTGTCAGGAGGACTCATTTAGGAGCAAACTTTGTCTGTGAAACTTGACTGATATCAATCCTGCCACAACTCAGCTAGGAGAACACTTCCTTTCAGTCTCAACTGACTGTCTCTTTCTCTTTCTCTCTCTCTCTCTCTCTCTCTCTCTCTCTCTCTCTCTCTCTCTCTCTCTCTCTCTCTCTCTCTCTCTCTCTCTCTCTCTCTCTCTCTCTCTCTCTCTCTCTCTCTCTCTCTCTCTCTCTCTAGTCCACCTTAGTTTCCAGTTTCCAGGGTTGTGGTCAATTTCGGCTGTAATTTTGCCTTGGAAGCACACCCACTCCTCTTGACACTGTCATTCTGAAAATTGGCCATTGATGCTCACCGCTTTTTTTTTTTTTTTTTTTATACTTACACAGAGGCAATTGCAGACAGTTCTGTGAGACCATACTCAACCCAGCCTTCTATGACTGACATGATCAACAGTTCATAGTATGGCAGATGAGCTTTTCTCTTGTTCTTACCTGACTGATTTTTGTGAGCTTAACTGCCAATTTATCAGTGATTCTCTTTGGCCACTATGGACTTAAGGACACAATCAATCACACTTGAAAATAGAAGTAGAGTAGAAGTTTACTTTGAAATAATCTTTTTTAAATATTAAATTTAGTTTTAGTGTTAAATTTATTTAGACAAAATAGGATTTTTTTTTTATATCGTCTATTTATCAGTTGTCCATAACATGATCATCCTATTGGTATCTAATATTAGAATTGAGAATTGTTCTACTGTAAAATATGTATTAAGCCTGAATTCATTAGTTTTAATGTCTCAGAGTATATTATATTATTTGAGTGTGATAGTCAGATAATATAATAAGCAAAATGTTTTATTTGAGTCTCTGCTCTGTTGGGCCATGTTATTACGGTTACATCCAAATAAAAGCTTATGTTTGTAGAAACCTCTGTTATAGGCTGCATTTGTAATTGAAGGAACTCTGTACCCTTCTTGCTACACACAATGGGTTAATCGGTTTGTTTATGCGTATTGAATTCCCTCATTATTAATCAATGCCTCGCTCGACACGCTTCCCCTCTGGTTTAACTCCGGAGAGTTAAATTGGAGAGTTAAATTTCCGCCGTGGCAATTCCCACAGACAATAGAGGCCGAATCAATGGAGATGTAGAGCGCGAGATTGTGTCTGAATGGAATTAAAATAAACATCTTTGCTCTATTAGCAATGCCTTTCACTTTTTGCTCGAGGGGTAGAGCTTAATTTGTTGAAGGTGGAATCTAGTGATGTTAAATGGGCTCTGACAAACACCACTCTGATAAAGCTTATTGACCCTTATGGTTCAGTCCTCGTATGTATTACAGTCTGGTTTGTTTTGGTAATATGAAGTACAGGAATTATAAAATAATGTGTATACATATTATACTTTCACTATGTTTGTGTGTGTGTGTATATATTGAGATTTTATATATTACAAATTTTTATATCGCGTGTATCCGTGTATCACATGTACCAAATATCACATGGTCCTAAGTATTCAGACCCGTTGCTCAGTATTTAGTAGAAGCTCCCTTTTGATCTAACACAACCATGAGTCTTTTTGGGAAAGATGCAACAAGTTTTTCACACCTGGATCTGGGGATCCTCTCCCATTCCTCCTTGCAGATCCTCTCCAGTTCTGTCAAGTTGGATAGTAAACGTTGGTGGACAGCCATGTTTAGGTCTCTCCAGAGATGCTCAATTGGGTTTAAGTCAGGGCTCTGGCTGGGTCATTCAAGAACAGTCACGAAGTTTTTTTGAAGCCACTCCTTCGTTATTTTAGTTGTGTGCTTAGGGTCATGTCATTGACAGTCTGAAGTCCTGAGCACTCTGGAGAAGGTTTTCGTCCAGGATATCCCTGTACTTGGCCGCATTTATCTTTCCCTCGATTGCAACCAGTTGTCCTGTCCCTGCAGCTGAAAAACATCCCCACAGCATGATGCTGCCACCACCATGCTTCACTGTTGGGACTGTATTGTATAGGTGATGAGCAGTGCCTGTTTTTTTCCAAACATACCGCTTAGAATTAATGCCAAAAACTTCTATCATGGTCTCATCAGACCAGAGAATCTTATATTTCACCATCTTGTAGTCCTTCAGGTATTTTTTTTTTTTGGCAAACTCCATGTGGGTTTTCATGTGTCTTGCACTGAGGAGAGGCTTCCGTCGGGCCACTCTGCCATAAAACCCCGACTGGTGGAAGGCTGCAGTGATGGTTGACTTTCTACAACTTTCTCCCATCTCCTGACTGCATCTCTGGAGCTCAGCTACAGTGATCTTTGGGTTCTTCTTTACCTCTCTCACCAAGGCTCTTCCTCACGATTCTCATTTGCTCTGACATGCGCTGTGAGCTGTAAGATCTTATATAGACAGGTGTGTGGCTTTCCTAATCAAGTCCAATCAGTATAATCAAACACAGCGGGACTCCAATGAAGGTGTAGAACCATCTCAAGGATGATCAGAAGAAATGGACAGCACCTGAGTTAAATATGAGTGTCACAGCAAAGGGTCTGAATACTTAGGACCTTGTGCTATTTCAGTTTTTCTTTTTTAATAAATCTGCAAAAATGTCAAGAATTCTGTGTTTTTCTTTCAATATATATGGGGTATATACTGTGTGTGCATTGAGGAAATACTTTCCATACCCATTGTATATGTGTGTGTATATATGTATGTAGTTTATGTGTATGTATATATGTGTATGTATTTATGTTTTTTTTCCTTTCCAGCTGGGTGCAGAGTTTTGGCCATGAGGGTCTGGGCCTCCTCTTGGATACACTGGAGAAGCTCCTTCTCAAAAAACAGTAAGATTTCATTAACATATATCATAAGCAAAGGCTTCCCACCATGTTCCTTACCCTCAGTATGAGTCCTGAGCTCTGTACAGTTTGTTAACTAAACTCTTTGCCTCTGTTTTTGTCTTCTGATAACCCACTGAGCTCTTCCTGTTTTCACTCCCTCTTTCTTTCTTTTGTGTTTTTTCTTTTTTTTTTTCCAGCCAAGAAAAGGTGGACAAGAAGAGTCAACACAAAGTCATTCAGTGCCTCAAGGCCTTTATGAACAACAAGGTAAGAACATCACCAAGCTGCGGGTTTACTTAATAACTACCTCCTACTTGTGACAGCTCTCATGTCATATTGGACAGTTATCAGTTTTCAAAGACCACATGCCACATACATTCTCTTCTCCTTCTCCTTCTCCTCCTTCTCCTTCTCCTTCTCTCATTTATTTCAGCCAGATCGTGAACATTATTTTAGTGGCCAATCAGCAGAATTTGTAACGATTAATTTGTAAAATGCAGAATACATTACAGAAAACCAAACTACTTACTTTTTCTACTTGTATTATTTTTTTCATAATAGATAAATAAGTAATGTGTGCTGTCTTCCTGTATGTCAACCATGAACAATTTATTGTCATTTCACTCAATACTGACACGTCTAGAATCACTAAGGACATAGAATTTGTGCGGAAAATCAAAAGTATAATATTTATCTGCTATGGATGTATTTCATAAGTTTCAGATGTACTTTTTTGAAATAGAAATCTCATCATTACCCTAAAGCACCAGCTTCAAACAAGACTCATTCCAGCCGCTGTTGTGTGTCAGCCGACCCCTTCATCAACTTGTACGTTACATCTCCGCTTACTCACAGTGTGCACGCTTCTCCCCGTTGGACGCACGTACCTGCGGCAGCTTTCAAATGGTCAGGAGCGATAAGAGCAGAGCTTCAGATGAAGGGGGCTGTAGACAGCCACCACTCTGAACTCGGGAGGGGGTTATTCTGCACGGCCAAGGTGGAGAGGTCTGAGGGGGCTTTTGATGATTTGCACGCTCCTGTTAGAGAGAGGCGTTAGAAGTGGATCTCCAGTGGTGTCTCTGATGTTGTTGAGATAGCCCGGGGTCTGAGGAGTTACCCCGCCTCGTGCACACATACATACATACATACACGCATACAGATAGAGATCTGTGGTGTTTTGATCCATGTTCATTCACTGGGTATGTTGTCTGGTGTCAGCATTATCCCATGGTGTTTGAGTGAAGATGAACTGATCCTATCTGAGAAGCTGTTAGCAGTCATCTATCAGCCTTGTTAACAGGTCTGACTCTGTTTTGTTGTGATTGCGTTCAGCAATGGTACTTTCTTAAAGTAAGCATCGCTATTACAGTGCGTCACTATTAGAAAAAAATGTATGCACATATTGACAGGTTTATTTTTTATTAGTCTATGTCGGTAAATATTGAATCCACATTGTCGATATAAGATACTGTATTTTTGCATCCTAAATTCCACTATGTATGCAACACATTTTGTTGTTGTTATTTTTATTATTATAATGTGAAATATGAGTATAATTTTAATGAACTTTTCTATTGAAATATATTTACTATTTAATAAAATAGTAAAACTATAACTATAATAAAACTGTAATACTATTTTATTTAATATTTTAAAAAGTAATTCATTCCTGTGAGCCATTACTCCAGTCTTCAGTGTCACCATAATTTTTCAGCAATATGCTGATTTTGTGCTCAACACATTATCCATGTGGAAAACAATTGTGCTACTTAATGTTTTTGTGGAAACTGTGAAACATTTCTTTCAGGATTCTTTGAACATAAAGTTAAAAGAACATAATTTATTTGACATTATTATTATTATTATTATTATTATTATTATTTTCTTTTACGTTTTAAATCATATATAACTGTCACTATATAACACAGTTTTAATGCCTCCTTGTAAAATTGTTCATATTATTTATATCTTCCTTGTAAGTATTCATTTCTTATTAGTATTCCACATAGCAAAGCTTTGGCCACCACCCACAATGCCCTAGAAATATGGTTGTGAGATTTATACATTTTTGAACAGAAAGTGTGAAAATATAACCATTATCTACAGTATGTATTCAATTGTTTCGTCATCAACTCTAATTGACATGCCATTTGTTTAAAATGGTAACAAAGCAATTAAGCGCATCAGTGAATCTTTCATTTGTAAATCTGTCGCGGTCACCCACTGAGGAAATATAAATGGGTTTAGGCCATTGTTGTTTTCCTGAGGCCTGTTTCGGTAAGATCAAAGAAAAACAGTCTCCGCATCCATTTCTGTGTAGTCATTTTGGGAATTCATTTGTTGGAGATCCCAGTTGTTTTATGCACGTTTCAAAATCTGCCACACCTACCTCTCAGCCCTAAAGGTCTAGTTTAATCCCAAGCACCCCACAGGTGCCGAGAGCCTTATTTACCCAGAGGCTTGTCACTGCTCCAGACCTCTCACTTTAGCCCCACAGCATCGTGGGACGTATTCCGCCCATGTTGCCTGCCAGCCAGGTGCTCCCATCCAGCTGTCACCAACTCCCACCAAATGAAGACAGAAAATGGCTCAAATATGTTTACATCCATTACTGTGCGTAAACACTGTGATAACGCGTTATCTCCCTTGTGCCTCTGAGGCGGGAAGGATGTTTTCATACCCAAGTTTGCATAAAAAACTGCAGAAACATCTGTTCTGAATGACAACAAGTCTGAGATATGGCAGTCTGAGCCATTAATTGGCATGAGTTATGGAGCAATTAACACAACTTGGTGAATTTGCTGTCCTAAAGCTTTTTAGTCAGAAATTAATTCACTCAGCATGATTCATGTCTTGAAAATTGCTAAACTTGAGTCACAAGTTGTTTTATTCAGCTGATCTGGGTCTCCCAAATGTAGCATGACACACGATGACGCATATTTATATTTGTTCATTTCTAAATAAGCACATCATGCAATGTCAGAATTAGTATTTTAATTTTCAACGAGACTTTTGTAAAATATATATAATTTTTTTTTTTGGCCAAGTGGGTCTCTCATACCTTAAGATTGACAGAGTAGAGAGAAACCATCTTTTAAGTTACAGCAAAGTGTTTTGAATTAATGAGAGATTCGTCCTGTGGATTTGGCGCTGTGGTCGTCATTAACCGAACCCCCTGTGTTCAGACGTGGATATTCTCCCCTCTTTGACTCCTCGCTTCTCTCTGTGGGTCTCGATCCGCTCTTGTCGTTCCAGACCCCCGAGGCTTTTCTGTCCTGTGTCTGTGTTCTTCATTCACCTTTATGCTTGCCATTTCTTTCTTTCTTTTTTCACCCTCCCGCTCTCTTTCACGCTACTATTAACATATCCCTGATCGCAGTTTTGTCATTCCTTCAAGGACAGAGCAACAGGCAGCTATGGCATGTCCTTCTTTGGTTCCTCCACTTTTAAAGAGTCACCTCTAATTTAAAACTAAAACTCTTCTCCAAAATTAGTACTGTGAGTTTAATGCGGCCCTCAATATTTTATATAGCGCAATATATTTATTTTTTAGTTGAATATGGTTATTTTATTATTTTATTTTTGTTGATTTTCTTTGGTTTTGTTGGTGTTTTGTTTTTTGTTTTAATTACTACCACATTCGGTTGGTGACAGATTTTGACTGACAGCTCCCCCACCTTGCACTTCTGTTATATCTCTCTAGTCATTATCTCTCCTTTTTTAGCTCTCTGCTTTGTTCAGTAATTCTTTGTAAGTCATTACATTCAATTCAGATTCACTGAATTGATCTTTTACTGAAACGCTGTAGATTTAGTAATGGTGCAGTGTCACCACGGAATAGCATCGGAGGAATCACTGAGTAACACTGGGTTATGAATTGCAAAACTTTTTCTGTCTGTCTGCAGTATGGATTGGAGCGGATCCTTGGAGAAGACACAAGTCTGGCACTGTTGGCCCAAGCCATTGACCCTGGTCAGCCGGCCATGATGACAGATGTGGTCAAACTGCTTTCTGCAATCTGTATTGTGGGAGAAGAAAATACGTAAGCCTCCCACTTGTTTTTTTCAGCCTTTCAGTTGAAATCAATCTGGTTATGATGCAATTATTGTTCTTTCTTATTTCAGCCTCATTTCATTATTTATTAATTAAATGATGTAGTTTCTATTGTAGTTTTGTCACCATTGTTATATTTAACCTCAGCATTCTCAAATAGGTTATCAAATATTTATTTAATATATTTTAGTTAGTAGTTAGTTCTCAAATGCTTTTTTGGGCCACTGTTGAACTTCACATCATGGCATCATAATTCTGTCAATTTTCTTTAGCTGCTGTGTGTGTGTGTTAGTTACTGTTTGCTCTAGCTCCCTTTCTGCAAATCAAATATACATTAGTATAGCCTTGTACATATTCTTGCTTTATCCTCTTTGGTATTTTTTTTTTGTTTGGTTATTTTGCGTTGAGATTATAAACGCATGCATGAGGGATTCATCAGGACTACTTCATACAGGACTATACTTTTTTTTTTATATCAGCTCCATGTAAACAATGAAAAAGTGCAATTGTCTTTTATGAAAAGTGCATTTAAAGTTTACCATGCATAATCCCAGCATAACTCTCCAATAAATGTGAAGCAAAATCAAAGCAGTGATCCTGACCTTTACTTTTTTCCTGCATGAAGTTTGGAGAAGGTCCTTGAAGCAATCACCACGGCAACAGAGGGAAGAGGGGTGGCCCGCTTTAATCCTATCGTCCAAGGCCTTAGTGTTCGCTCAGTCCAGTTACAGGTAAATGTTCACTGCTCCTTATATGCCTTCTTGTTCATCTTCTGATGATACAGTCCCATCAGTGCCCTCAAGACCTTCTACAGTAAAATACGCTTCCAGCCAAATATACCTACATATACCTATGATAAATGCAAAAGTAAATCTGCTCTCCAGCTGAACTGGTGCCACTTTCTAAAGAAAATGAAAATAGGATTACTGAGATCTGTGTTGCGTGTGCAATATACACAGATCTCAGTGTAAATGGATAACATAATATACACACACAAATATGAAATGTTGGAGAAGTGCAATGATGCTTTTAAATATGAAACTACCATTGGGGGGTCTTAATGAGTAAATCATTGAGCCATTAATTCAAACAATTCATTCAAATGGCTGATTAATTCAAGAATGAAGCAAGAATCATTCTCAGCCATAAATGTTTGGTGGCCGAAGTTTGCATGACTTCCTAGTTATTGACATTTTAATCAGGCTAATTGTCTAGTCAGTCAGGCAGGCAAGTAAAATTCTCTCTCACTTGCCCCTTCAAAAAACCCACTTGACCCTGACAAGCAGACAAGCATTAGTGTCGAGCACAATTATATAGATATAGTTTAATATGAATAAATAAATCAAATTTTTCAGGTTAGTTAATGTGTTTAATTTATAAAAACATTATCACCTTTGAGACTTTTAATACGCATTTTCTCAGTTAAATCTGTCTTGTTCTCATTGGGAAAACAAGACAAAAGATTAATGATAAAGAAAAGGATTTTTATTTTTCAGTGATTGGACAAATATCACAGTTATAAATTACTAGTTGTTTATTAATTAACAGTTTAGTAAAAAAACAACCCATTTTCACAGTGCTGTTCACACTTTTGTGACAGACTGGTGTTGTGAGCGTTGGTCCGGTGGGGAAATGCATTTCCTTTAAGTTTGCCTCAGAGGTTTGAGGGCCGCTAAATGGTCATGCTGAGATGAAGCACCAGCAATTTGTCTGATAGTGACTTCAATATAACTATGAAGTCACAGGCCCTGAAACACCTCTAAAACGCAATTTACACTTTAAAATCTCCTGGTGTCTGTGTATGCAGGCATACAATGAAAAATATCAGTAAACAAATGAGCAAGTCTGCTTGCTAATAAGTCTTTTATACAAGAACACATTTCAAAAGCTTATACAAGTAAAGATACTCGGTGCTCCTTTAAGCTGTATGCTGCTTATGCAGTCGTCAATTTAAAAAAAATGAAAATACTAACTTTATATCCTTCCCCTTTCTTTTGTTTAGCCAGCATGCTTAAGTGCTCAGGACATTTGTAAGATTTGTGCTGCCAGCACTTCATTTGCATTGTAAAGCACAAACTGGCATTAGTCAAACAACCCTGACGAGATTCAACATAATCATTCCATAAATAATTAATAATTTGATTAGGGATATTTAGTCCTTTGCCTGCAAGTAAGACAGATGTGCACCATGTGCAAATCTTGCAATGGACAGTTTTCTAAAGTACTCCAACAGTAGACAATTGACATCAACTTTATTTAATATGATTGATTCTAATAACGGAATAGATTGACTAAATCAGAGTAAATAGGTTTAAAAAGACTATTTGCATATGCCTGTTATTCTTTCTATCAATCATCGCTCGGTCGGTCTGTCTGTCCGTCTGTCTCTGTCGTTATTTCTGTCTCTCTGTAAAGATATTTTCCAAGGACCATGCAGATCTCTGATGCCTTGTTATATCCTATACTTTATCTAAATACTTTTCGTTTCGACTGTCTCTGTGCTCTCTTGTTGCACGCATTGTAAGTGCCCTGCTCCTCTGCAGTGTGCTGGCCCTACAGAACAACACGCACTAGTTTGACTGCATTAACTGCATGACTTCAATGTTCAGACTGATCAAAGTAGCTGTGTTTTAGTTTAATTGGTAGCAGAGGGAGGTGAAAGAGAGGCACGAGCTTTCCCTTCAAATATGTATAGAGCTAGCACGTTCACATACTTTCTCATATCCAGCATTTAGGATAAACCACTAACTCAGCAGTTAATGTTACAGCTTTTGATATAATGGCAAAATTGAATGCTTTACTGTGGCCTGCAGAAAGCAACATATTTAGCAATGCTGCGACTCTTGTGCACTTACTGCAAAATATTATGTTTAGCATTAATCGACACGCTAATATTCCCTCTTCCAGTCCAAAAGCTTTTTATAGTGTTAAATAGTTAATACGAAGCGATTGCGTGCAGTACAATAACAGGTCACACAGAGAAAGGTCCCTTATTGGCCGGTTTCTCTCCATTAGAAGGGAATTGTTTAAATGAGAGGAGAAATACAGCCCCAAAATATCCAAGACATACTGGTTAATATCCATGAAGGCCAACTGGTGTGTTTAGAGGCCTCTAGTAATGTTCTATTGATTGACTGGTTATTGTTCCTATTTACTAATAGTCAGCTGTGATCTCTTTTAACCACATAAATCATTTATCAAAGACGTTATCGCTGAGAACAGTTTGGAAGTTTTGTTTAGGGTTTCTCTTTCTACCCACTCTCCTGTTTTTGCTTGAGATATATTTAGGGGCTGCACCTTCAAATAGATGCTCTTAGAGACATGCACCCAGATAAAGTGCATAAAGTTCAGTTTGTTTATGTAGGAGGGAGAGGCAGGGAGCGCTCAGGGTTGACCATAGACTGCACAACAGCTTTATTTTTGAAGAGTTTGAGAGCTCGAGGATACCAAGTGTTTTCCTTTTGCGTGCATCTGTGTGCTCATCCATGGGACTTAGTAAATGATTCAGCATGTTGTTTTTGTTTTTTATCATTTGTGTTTTCATGTCTACGTCTAGATAGATATGTCTTTTAGCACTGTATTACCCTAAACTAATGGAGAGTGAGTGATTCTCACAGAAATAGATTTTCTCTTTCTCTCCTCATCCTGTCCTCTCACCACTCCCATCTCTCACCAGGCATCTGAAGTAGGCAGGTTAAGAAGAGGGTAAAGTTATTAATGGCAGATATGTTTTTCTTTACCCTCATGAAAGCTGCAAGTGTCTCTTAAATGCTCAACTTTGCTGAGATTCCTTCTGCGGTTCAACCACTGAGCCACACAAAGATGAATAAAATGTCATTGTCTCTTAAATCAAAAGGTCCTGCTTATGAAAGATGCATTCTGCTCAAACAGAATTATAAAAGCTATGCCTATTGTTCTTTGGGCATATGGGTAAAAATATTGATTCTTTGATTAATCAGCTGGTGACTTTTATGAATCAGTTCTTTTGTAGTAAATCAAAATCATACAGCTCAACCAGTATAGTCTGATTCACAAAAAAAATTACTCTTAGGAGCATGCTTATTTAGTGCATTACTCAAAAGACTTAGGAGTTATCGTTTGAATCATTACTGAATGAACTAAATGAATTATGCATTGTTATAATATTTTATTTAGTCGTGTTTTGACCCTTAATATTATAAATGTTTCCAACTTATTTTTAAGGTTGAATAAAAATATTGATTTTTCAATTTGTCACTACCCTATTGAACTGTTGACTCTTATGAGCCTGTCCTTTTTAATGAATCATTCAAAAGACTCACAAACTCAGAAGTTACAGTTAAATCAGTCTGATGAATCCTTTACTGAATAAACCCATACTAGCCCTGTGCCATCGCAACCTGTTCGGTTGAAACTTGCCACTATAAATAATCTGGAATCAGTGTTGTGTGTATAATAATAATAAATTATTGCAATAATATATACGCAATAAATTATTGCATTATCAGACATTGTGAACAGGAAGTACAGACACACAAAGGTCCATACAGTCAAGTCTGTTCAATACGCCTTCAGTCCCCTGAATGCACCTATGCATGCCTTTTAACTAAACACTTCCACACACACACACACACACACACGTGTGATTTAGGGTGTCGCGGAGAAGGCTGATCAATAATTGATGATCTGTGTTGCTTGAGGAGATGAATAGTAGTTTTTGACTGAAGTGATGGAACCCTTTATGTTGGCTGAGAGCTCTGTGAGAGTCATAAACCACTGTGGATGCTCTTCAACAGGTCCGAACTGCAGTCTCGTATACATATCCCTAAAAACAAGCTGTCTTCTGCTTCAGTGAGACATTTAAGACCATGATTCTTTGCTTTTAATTTAGCCATGTGACTTAGTGATAGTCACACATCAGCAAGGCTAAACATCACAACTTTTAGCTGTGGTGTTTGAAATGTTTTTTTGTTTTTTTTTAATATATTGTAAAATGACTTTGATTTCTTGACTGAGTATTGTAAAATGAAGATTTTCACAATTTAGTTTTCTTTATCTTTTGCTGTCTGCTATTTTTTTTTAGGTAGCTGTGTTTTTTTTTTTTCAGGATTCTTTGAATAGAAATAACAGATTATGTGAAATAGAACATTTTATAACAATGTAAAAGTCTTTCACTGTCACTTTTGATCAATTTAATGCATCCTTGCTAAATAAAAGTAATAATTAAAAAAAAATCTTACTGATCCTCGACTTTTGAATGGTAGTGTATACATGTCTAAGAGATATTGTGTATTTAAATGCTGTAACTGGTTACCTTTTACGTCATTCACCATTTCTAAATTCACATTTTGCCTTTTTTGGTTCTTTTAAATAGTTCTGTCGCAAATATTTGTTTAATCAGCCCAAGTACAAATACCTCATTTAGTATTTCAACATAGTTACATATACGCTGCCTTTTGTAATTCAAATATATACCCTCAGACCTGCATATACTGAATGTTATCTCCCCTTTAGGTGGCTTGCATGCAGCTCATCAATGCCCTCGTAACGTCTCCTGATGAGTTGGACTTCAGGCTGCACATCCGAAATGAATTTATGCGCTGCGGCCTGCGAGAGATCCTCCCGGTAAGCGGCTCCACCACTGTCTGTGTATTAATATTTAAATGAGTTGTCCACTTGAGTGAAATATTGTAAAATGGGTCTGCGAATAATTTATGAGGCCTGAAGGAGAGGTCGCTCTGCTGAATCAATACCTACAGCCGGATTGGATTGGTCTCTTTCTCTCTGTCTGTTTCCTCTTGGCATTCAGAATGTGGTTATGTTCTATCAACAAACGACTGAAAACTGCCTGAACAAAACAGGAGAGAAGTGTGTGAAATGAAAGCCAGAGAGTGTGCGAGTGAGATAGATTAATGCCTCACGCATGTCTTATTTATTATTCAAAACAGAAGTTGCCTCAGAAATAGGACTGGAGAATAAAAAGAGATGGAATGAAAGCAAAATTGTTATTTTCTTTCTAAATACACATTCTTGAAAATAGTGTTTTGTTACGGTTTCTCTTTTCTCCCTCTTAAAGTGGACATGTTTCACATTTTCCCTTGAGAGTGTTCTTAAAATGTTTGTCACGTTTTCTTGCAACAAAAGCAGTTGAGTGTCATTTTTCCTATAATTTTTTCCTCCTTGTTCTTTCTTTCAATTTAGAATTACACCTGCTGTTTTGTTACCATTTCTACATGACTTCTATATGTTGTTGTCCTTTGTTCTGATTGGCTAACCTCTTCGCATATGAAATGAGCAACAACATCTCCATGGTTTCAGAATACTGACTAGGTGTTTGTGTGCAGATCAGATCTGAGATGTGATTTATTTCTAAACAAGCTTTTTTCACAGCTTAGGCCAATCGCATACGACGGAAGGAGTTCACATTTTATTGATATCTGTTGTTTTGCTGCACAATGTATGCAACTAATCTAAGTTCATTCAATGAGCTTCATTCTTGTATATGCTTGGCTTTAGTTTCCAGCAATAGTTTTGGTGGACTGGCAGGGAGTTTGGGGTTGAATGTCTACAATAGTACATCATCTTTTTATTTCAAAACACCAAAGAATATCATGTTTTCTATGGTATGGTCCATTTAATATGTTCTTTTCTTCTTTTTTTCCCCCCCTTGCCCTTTTCTCGGTGTAGAGCCTGAACAGTGTAAAAAACGATGCTCTGGATATTCAGCTGAAGGTCTTTGAGGAGCACAAGGAGGAGGACATGATGGAGTTCTCCCATCGCCTGGAGGACATCAGGAGTGAACTGGAATATCCTTCCGATGCTGAGACGCATACAATTTCATTTGATATTCTGTCCACACTTAAACGCTCCTCTCTCCCCTGTTTTCTCCCACTCATTCTTTGATCCGTAGAGGACCTCCAACAATAATATGGTAGTCATATGCAGACTGTAATATTTTCGCAAACCATACACCGACTGAATTGATGTTTTCTTAGATTTAATCATAACCATAAAGCAACCTGATTCATTTTAACTATAATGCACCCTGATGAAGTCTTGTCAATAGGCCTTTGCTCTGTCTTTGTGTCAACACTGTATGTATTGTATGAGAGAGTATGTACTCTCTCTTTTTATGTATTTTTCCATTTGTTCCCTTTATTTTATCAGTGGCAGTCCTTGAGTGCTCCTTAACATAGTGTGTACTGATATTGGAGATGTCTTTAATGTGTTATATTGCTCTGTGAAGGACACAAGCGCTGAGAGCCATTTCCTTTCCATACTGCAACACCTGCTGCTGGTCAGGAATGACTATTTCACACGGTGAGGTTTGCTTGGTTATTCATTTATTCATTAATTCGAGCTGACTGTATAGTGAATGAAAAACATCCAACAAATGGCTATGAAGGAAGGCTGTCTATATAAAAAAAAAGTGACAAGTTTTAACATGTTAAACATTTTATTCAATTACTACTTCATTCCAATCTTTTTCTTTGATTTTTTTCCTTTTGCATTTATTATTAGTAATTGATGCATTTTAGAATAACATTAAATAATGAGTAGGTGTGTTTGAACACCTTTTTAAATGGTATTGGATGGACAAGGACCTTTCATAAACCTTGAAAAAAAGAAAAGAAAAAATGTCTTTCAAGACCGACTCAGGCACTTACAATCACATTATATTCATCTTATATTCATGAATTTTCATGAAAATGTTGCCTCTCCTCCCTTTCAAATCTAGTCTGAGGTTTTTATTAATTTCGGTCTAATTAGTGTCAGTGATGCAACAGCATACATCTCCCGGCGTTAAGGTCTCACTAATGACTCAGTGTGTTGTCTGTTGGAGAACATCTTTTCAAGCTCTTTAGCCAGTGAGCTGTATTGTTTTTAAATAACAGCTTTGACAGAAAAGAGAAGTGCAAAGGGAAATAGAGGTGTAAAGATGGAGACCATCTGCTGAGCAGTGGTATTGGGGAAAAAAGAAGCATTCATTCTACAGCTGATGCAAATATCTATCGTTTTCTCTCTGTCTGTCTGTCCCATCCATGCATCCATCTATCCATGCATCCATCTATCAAACCCATCCATCCATCCATCCATCCATCCATCCATTTTATTATATAGATACTTGAAAAATTTCCTGTCCTGCTGTTAATTTTGAAAATATAAGTATCCTAGAACATTCTTTACTCGTTTTGAAAAACACACTCTGACCGAATAAACACAGCTTTGATCAGACGTCTTCTCGAATCCTACTGGTAAATTGGTCGATTATTATTAAATGGTCCCAGTCCTCCCTGTAAGCTCTTCTCACCTCTTGATCATTTCTCTCTAAATTTTGTCCATGAATGCTATTTATTCTACACAGGCAGTCCACAAGCCCTGCTGGTGTCTTCCCCCCAAATCAACCAATGACAGAGTCCAACAAAGAGAATGAACCTGCTTTCATCTTACTCTCATCTCACATCCCCACATTACTCTTCCCCTTTTCTCTCTCTCTCTCTCGTCTCTCTCTCTCTGTCTCTCTCTCTCTCTCTGTCTCTCTCTCTCTCTCTTTTCATCTGCGGCGTCTGCTCAACGAGAGTTTTCATGTCTTTGAGCTCACAGCTGGGGGTGTGTTAGACCTGGTCTTGATCAAAAGACAGGCTCCTAATATGTAGAATACAAGATATACTGCTTGGTTTTTAAAAACCACTGCAGATAGGCAATGTATACCACCTCCATTATTATACACATATTCACATGCCAGTTGGTGTGATTTTCATGTTGTGGAGGGATTGTTTAGCTCTTTCTGAAGTCATATGGAAATGGAGTGTGCCATGACAACACAATGCTTGTTATGATTTCTTCTTTTCACAGTCCGTTATTACCTATAGGAATGTGGATTTATGTGCTTATGAGAATAGTTCCCCAAAAATGAAAATTATACCATGATTTACTCGCCCTCAGGCGGGGGTGTTTCCTCCAAGGAGGCAAGGGAAGCAGTGCCCCCTCAAAAAATGAGGATGAGAAAATAATTTGTATTACAAAATGTGACAATAAAAAGTGTTCAAGTCACTAGTTTTTATAAAGGAACACTGTCCAATAACGTCACCCTCAGGTGAAGTTACAGCGGCAGTTTGCGTCTCCAGTGCCTCTCTTGAGCTAATAGAGAATGAACAGAGCATCTAAAGCGTGCTGTGGGTTTTGTGGGGGGTAATGCAAAATGAATGAGGGAATGTCACGTGAGGAGTCAATACCTCCATCGCACTATGATTGGATATGATCGGTTTGTGCGATAAATTCCTCCTCTTGCTTTGTCATGTCAAAATCTAACTTGAAAAGACCTGAAAACATGATGACTGCTGGGCGTTTTAGTGAGCAATCAGCTTGGTGAAATTAAAGATGCATCTTCATGTCTGTGACGGAGTGTTTACCAAGCATTATTGATGAGTTGACTATTTAAAAAGAACAGCTGAAAATACACAAATAAAATATATTGTTTACCCTTCTATGGCACTGTGTTGCCTTCAGGTGACAACCTATTTTAGTTTGTTTTTAATATAAACGAGTCTTTATTGATGTTGTTATAGTGTTCTATGTTAA
This sequence comes from Opsariichthys bidens, assembly GCA_037194245.1. Classification (NCBI taxonomy): domain Eukaryota; kingdom Metazoa; phylum Chordata; class Actinopteri; order Cypriniformes; family Xenocyprididae; genus Opsariichthys; species Opsariichthys bidens. The sequence goes on from CM074299.1 coordinate 11,031,684, forward strand.
GCAGGAAAAAACAGTACAAATATTTTTTCCTCATTGATATCATATATCCATAAAAATATCCATATTTAAAGAATAACTAGCTTCCAGCAGATGGCCGTAAGCATCGATTTGTAACCTCAGACATGACTCTGAGGCAATGACGAACGCAAAAGATCAGAGCATTAATCAAAACAAAACTTCTCATGAATTAGTCTAAAATGAGAAATTTTAAAGAGAAATGTTGGAGTATTTCGATATAAGAGAGGAGGAGCTTCAGTTTGTTGCACAGCCCTATTTATCCGACATGAGAGGCGACTAAACTTATGATACTTCAATTTACTCATTTTAAAGTTTAAATGTATGTTTTTCTTACAAAAACGCATCACTTTGCTTCACAAGACTTATTAAACACATCGAGCTGATGGATTATATTTATGATGCATGGGTGCATTGTTTTTGGGCTTCAACTCAGGCCCCCTGTTATATTATAAAGCTTGGAAAAGACAGGATATTTTTAAATGTATGTCTGATTGTGTTCGTCTCAAAGACGGTAGTCCTATACACCTAGGATGGCTTGAGGGTGCATATTCTCGCTCTAAAGCTGAGAATATGCTCATCTGAATGTTATAATCCTCATTTATGCAAACCATATTAGCATATTTAACATATCAAATATGAGGTTGATTTTGGTACTTTATTTTTGCCGTTTTCAAACATATCAATTAGTGAACATGATTAATGGCACTAGAATACGGAGACTTATGTTAATTATAATTGATGGTAATTGAATTTTAGACATTATTATGGTGTCTAATTTTAGACATTATTATATAGCGTCGACTTCACAGTACCTGTTAGATATGATGCCTGTAATGGGTCAGAATGATCACTTCAGATCAAACAGCCTGATTGATCCTAATTGTCTCCACTTGAAAGCTCTGCTAATTTTACTCTTTTAATGAAAAGATTCTAATTGTGAGTCCAAGTCTGTATTCAGTCACAAAGGCTCTATTTATGCAACGTCAACTTTATAATATACAGGCAGATATTGCTTCTGTTCTTTAAATCAAAATATATAAATATGCATATGATAAGCTTATATTATTTTGATGTTAATAGGGAAGCAAAGCTGCTCAGTTTGATTTTACCAGTGACTCTAGGTGTGAAGTTGGGCACTTCCTTTGTCTGACTGCAAAATTAGTTCACTCTACAGTATTGCATACATCATCCCTTCTCACTTTTATGTCTTTCTCCATGTCCCTCTCCATTTTATATCTCTCTTTCTGTTTTATATGAGTGTCGACCAACATCACGGATTTCAGTCATTTTCATTCCATCAGTTAATAGCTTGTATAAGACGGTATCGCTACTCAGATGATTCAGAGTTAATTTAACAATTTTTCTGAGTCAATGGTACCATATTCCCAAAAAGATAATACAATGCATTGATTTTTCTTCCCTCCTCGCTCTCTTTTGTTCTCTGTCCTCTAGGCCTCAGTATTTTAAGATCATAGAGGAGTGTGTGTCTCAAATCGTCCTCCATCGTAGCGGCACAGATCCTGATTTCACATACCGCAAACGTCTGGATGTGGACTTCAGCCACCTGTTAGGTGTGTTTATGCTATCGTATATGAGCTTGTTAATTTGTTTTCTACAAAGTGAAATGGTTAATCTCGCCTCGATTTCGCTGCAGAGGTTTGTGTGGATAAAGCCACGGCCAAGGAGTTTGAACAGAGGGCCTCAGAGTTAGCTCAAAAGGCAAGTGCCCTTTCTTTCCCTCTTCTTTATCTTCCACCCCTCCCTTGTTTTCTATTTCTTTCTTCTCACTTTGGCTCCCCTAATGAAGTATGCGGCCTTTGAAGACCATTCATGACTGCACCATTTAGCTTTCTTTAATTAAGGCGAGATTACTTGAAATCGTTCAAACAGCCATTTGTAATTAACAGTATTCTGAGATTAAAAAGGCCCCTGTATTGATTGTTTGGAGCGTTCCTTTATAATTGTAGGCCGAAATGTACGTGGTCGAGGTTAATGGATCTATAGATGTCAAACCACAGCTATTTAACTACATCCTTTCCTGAAGGCTAGTCAACTTTTAAAATGAGCAACAACTTTTTTTTTTTTTATGGTTTTACATTCAGTAAATGATTGAAACTCCCTCTGAAAATTTACATCTTTATATTCATCCCGTTTAAATCAGCCATTAAAGCACATAGAAAGGACTTTTGTCACTGTACTTTTGTGAAGTATTGGTTTGTCCTATAAAAGGTTGTAATTCTTTTGATTGCAGTTTTGTGATATGTATACTACCATTCAAAAGTGGGGGGTCAGTCAGATGTTTTAGTTTTTGAGAGAAGTCTCTTATGTTCACCAAGGGTGTATTTATTTGATGAAAATACAAATAAAAACAGTGAAATTTTTGTGAATTACAATTTCAATTTAAAATAATTGTTTTCTATTTTAATGTATTTTAAAATGTGATTTATTCCTGTGATGGCAAACCTGAATTTTCAGCATCATTATTCCAGTCTTCAGTGTCACATGATCCATCAGAAAACATTCTAAAATGCTGATTTGCACTATCTATATATATATTGAATAGCACTTATTTGAAATAAGAGCTTTTCTAACAGTGTAAAAACCACTGCTGAAAAAAGTATTTATTTCTTTAAAAAACAAAAAATAAATCATTACTGACCTCAAACTTTTGAATGGTGTAGTCTGTCAGTTATTCAGTTGAACGCTTTAGCATCTACTACTAAGCAAGGTATAAACCTAAATCAGCCTGACGTTATATAGCTCTTCCTCAAGTAGATCCCCCAAAGTAAATGTAGGTCTCTGGCTGGTAAAGCAGCTTAAAGATTGATCTGTTTTTCGCAATGCAAATCTTCTGATGCAACTTTTTGCATAAACCCTTAATTAAATTCACTATGTTTTGAATTTGTTTCATTGTAGTGTAATTATCTTTCATTTCAGTAATTAGTGTTCAGCCTTAGTACATAATTCTTAAAGCGGAACACATTTGAGCAGTACTCAGACATCATTAAATAACTGTTATGATGGATTTTTCTTGATTTGTTTTTTTTTTTTTTGTCATCTGCTGATATGGTTTTGCTCTCCAGCTTGATGAGGAGTTCCTGGGCAGACAGGAAGCTCAAGCTCAGCTGTTGAAGAGGGAGGAGAAGATCAGTGAGCTGGAAGCTGAACTTCAGGCCTATAGAAACCAGGTATCTTTGCTTTTCTTTCTCTTTGTTTTGGCCACTTCTGTCAGTGTTTTTGATGACAGTGCTGCTGGGATTCCACTCTTTCTCTTTTCTAACTCTTTTGTTCTTTTATTTCAGTGTGCATCTGTCTTTCTGGTTTTTGTTTTTTTTTAGTCCCCTCTTTCTGACATTGTTTTCCTGTTATTATGTATGTCTTAGTTTGGTAAGATGCCATTAAATGTTGTGAATGGAAAATCATGACACCACAGTGATTACGCCAAGGATGTATTTGTTTTAATTGGATTTCTTTCATCTTTCCTGAAATAAACAGGAACATTGTGCAGAATTTCTTAAATCAGATGCAAGATGTTTTTGGCACGATAAAACAAGGACATTTTAAAATAAATATTCAGGATATACATTGGGATAATGTGAAACTGGCTCTAATTCAATAGTTGTTCAGGCCAACTGGAAGGCTAATTCTCTACCGGATTCATTTGATAGATGCTACGATACATTGTGTGTGGGGGTAAATTAGAAATCTTGTGGCCAGTGGTTTGTTTAGATCCACACAAGCAATACGGGCACATCTGTTCTCCCTGGTCAGTTGTATATGCAAGTAATACAGGATTTTGTTCCCCCAGTCCCTAATACACACATCTCCCACTATACCATGATAATAATGAAGAGAATTACCCCACATCCTCACATTTATGCCATTTTTAATGGGATTATTTGTGTGCCAAATATTCTCATCATACCCCTTATTCTTGCTTAGCCCTACGTGCACAAATATTTTGGTTCTTTTGGAGCTGACATTAAACCCGTTTTCAGCATTAGCGTTTCTGTCCTAATGTTGTCTCTGCCTCACCCTAAACAGCTGCTCTAAAGCCCTAATCTTGGCTACTTCATATTTAATCTTTATAATATATATATATATATATATATATATATATATATATACATATATTGGATTTTTGTCATTTTTGGGTATGTAGTGTTATACATTGATATACCATATCCCTCAAGCCTATTAGGTACTTAAAATGGTCAGTCTCTCTGTCTGTCTGTCTACTCACTATGATATTAAAGGGAGCTGACCATATATAGAGTATAATCATTTAAAGAATGTCAAACTTGTGCCATATTTTTGCAAAGTAGGGATACACAGTTTATTGGCACCATATTAGTAAAGAAATAGATTGTTTTCTTTGTGCTGTGACACTATTGCATATGGCAGTTTCTCACTGTTTTTCTCACTTTCTAGTCCTCCTTGCTTTGTGTCTGTACTCCTCTCCTCCACTCTGTCCTGAGACTTGACTCTTCTTTTTATTTTTTACGGATGTGCACACCCCTCCCATTGACATGACAAATAGGGCATCAACTGAACAGTTTGTTTGATCAATTGCTTTTTGGCTCAACGGGCTATCGTCGATAGAGCGGATCGAATTCTTAAATGATGGTGGCCAATGAGCGAAGTGAAAGTTTGGAGTGCAGGCAGTTAAGCTGATCCATCTCTTTGGGGTGCGATCGTTTGCAGCAACGCAGAACGTAATCACCCAGTCAATTCTCTACAGATGCAGGAGCGTCAGTCATGCTGACTCTTAGCCTGTGAATTATCTGGAGGCCGGCATGCGTGCAGTTTGAATTAGAGCACACCTACTTGTTCAATAAATCCCCTCCCCACACCCTTGCAGCTGTTTGCCATTCAGAATGAATGAAGTGTATACACTAGAGTAATGTAACGTACTTGTTTTCCCTGAATGTTTGATAGGGTTTGAGGTGTAGGTGTTTTGAGTGAGGAAAGGGTTATGGTCTTATTAATCTTTTATATTTACTTATCTGAGTAAATCTGGAAGGACAGGTACTGTCTGTGTTGTACAGAAATGTAACGTTAAAACTCAAAGGGTCTTTTATTTTAATTTGCTTCCTCAATTTTGATCTGATATCACCATGGTAATGCCATGAAGTTATTGCAGCGATTATCCCTCTGGAGTTACACAGGGTTTAAGGACCTTGCTCAGTGATGCAATCGGTGATGAATTCTTGCAGTGAACAGACCTGGAAACCTTTTTTTTTTTTTTAAATTGACCTCAAATCTTAATCGCTACATCACTTCACCACCTAGAAGTGCATTGCTATTGTAGCCAGCAGGATTCAAACCTGCTCTGAGAAACCTGAATATACAGGGCTAAAATATTAGCATTAATCCACTTCCATGTCCCTTTTCTTTTCTTTTTTTCATAACTGCTTTTTCACTTTTTTCCCCATTCTTTATCTCCTTGAGTTCTGATTGTTTTTCATTTCATTTATTCTGAATGGGTAGTTCTTCATGGTTAAAGTTACATGAATTAACCTTAATTCTGAGTATCATGAATTAACAATGAACTGTTTTAATGTTAAGTTATAACTGTACTATTTTGTATGGTTAATTAATTGGGTAATTTATTCATTTATACAACTGGAAATGTGCATTAGCTTTTGTAGAAATTTACATTTATATTAATAAATGCTGTAAAATGATTGTTCATTTCTTGTTCATAATACTTACTGCATTAGCATATTGAACTGAATTGAATCTTATTGTAAAGTGTTGTCAAATGCTTTGTAATTAATTAAGGTTATTTTTTTTTGGATTGAAATTATTTTCAGGAAAGATGCATTAAGTTGATCAAAAGTGACCGTAAAGAGATTTATATTTTTACGATGTAATTTTGAAATTTATTTCAAAGTAATGTTTTTTTTTTTTTTTTTTCTATTCATCAAAGAATCCTGTAAAAGATGAATCACGGTTTTCACTTAAATATGAACTAGCACAACTCTTTTTAACATTGATAATAATAAGAAATGTTTCTTGAGGACCAAATTAACATTAGAATGATTTTGGAACAATCATATGACACTGTGAAGACTGGAGTAATGGCTGCTGAAAATTCAGTGTTGCCGTCGATGAATTACATTTGAAACAAATGACCTCTCTGAGCATAAGAGACTTCTTTCGAAAACACACATGCTTTCTGGGGTTATCTTACTGACCCCAATTTTTATAACAGTAGTGAAAGTTTTAAAGAAAGAAGAACTGAACTAATATGAGGCATGTTTCTCCTCTTTCCTCCACTTTTGTCTTCTGTTTTCACAGTTTGGAGCCGTTCCAGTGGTCTTACCTTCAGTGCTATCTGTCCCGGCCATGTCTTCAGCTGCCTCTTCCTCATTCCCCCCTGCCCCTCCTCCTCCTCCACCTGTTCCTGGGGCTGCATCTCTGCCGCCCCCTCCACCTCCTCCACCTCCACCAGGCTGTGCCTTCATACCCGGGATGCCTCCACCCCCTCCTCCTCCTTTGGGACTGGGCATGCTGACATCATCCTCAGTCCAACACACGCTGCCTTTCGGCCTGAAACCCAAGAAGGAATTCAAACCCGAAACTTCCATGAAGCGCCTCAATTGGTCCAAGGTAACTTCTTTAGTCTTTAACTTCTCTCAAACCCTTGTGGGACAGAATCCTCCTTTAGTGCTCAAACATCAACAGCAGACAGATGTTTGTGAAGAAACCGAAGAAAACTTCTTCTTTTTGCTGCCAAGCGTCATTAAAGGAAATGTTCCTCCGCTGTAAAAGGATCACACTTTACTGTGCGACTTTCAGCTCTCGTTTTCGACAGATGTTGCGGTACGATGTCTTTCGAGTCGTGTTAGTTTATAACATTACGATTAATATTTTATCTCTGTCCTTTTAGCTACCGACATACAGATGTTTTTAAAGAATCCGCCATATGCTTCATCTCATCCGAAAGCTGTTTGTAATTAGCCATTAGGCGGACACAAAGAGACACTTTTTTTTTTTTTTTTTTTTTTTTTTAAACAGCTGCTTGAGAAACTGACTCCATACAATATTCATGGCTCCTGACCCAAGACTTTTATCACTCATTAACAAGAGCTTTGCAGCTTAGGAAGCCAAAGACTAGGCAGCTGGTGCATCATGGGAAACATGCCACCCCGTGCCCATCAGAGGGGCTGAATGTTGAAGCGCATGTTCGCTTAATCACACTCGCGGTTGGAAACACGGGCTAATCACTTCCACTGAGAGGCTACTCTTCAGGCTCATGTTCAGTCCATTCCTGATTGTTTGATTTCTTTGAACTCGTCCTCATGGAGTAGATTTGAAGAGCTGTTATTGGCTCAGGTATTTGGCAGGAGTGTGAGGTCTGTTCATTAGCGCAGCCAGTCTCATTGATTACTCTTTCAGTCTTTATCTTAACAAGACTCCTTTAAACTGATCATCCCACAATGCTCTTCTCTCTCCAGTGTTACTATGACTTCCTTTCACACCTAGATTAAATCATTGAACACAACTAAAGACACTATTTGTAGTCTCAACTTTGTCTTTACAACATCTCCAGAAGTAAGTTTTTCTTTCTATCTTTCTTTCTTTCTTTCTTTCTTTCTTTCTTTCTTTCTTTCTTCTTTCTTTCTTTCTTTCTTTCTTTCTTTCTTTCTTTCTTTCTTTCTTTCTTTCTTTCTTTCTTCTTTCTTTCTTTCTTTCTTTCTTTCTTTCTTTCTTTCTTTCTTTCTTTCTTTCTTTCTTTCTTTTTTCTTTCTTTCTTTCTTTCTTTCTTTCTTTCTTTCTTTCATGTTAAAAAATAAGGTTAAAAGCTTGTCTGATGAATATTTTTTTTATTGTTTCTAAGTATGGTAAAAGCAAGAGCGTTAATTGATTTTAATTTTTATGGAAGTCAGTGGAAGGTCTTTTAACATTCAAGATAAGATGGTGTTTGTAAGTGTTGTGCTATGTTGTTGATGAAGAGCTATTTTTTAACACATTTGTCATAATTTATTTTTTATTTTGATAATTTCCTTGGTATTTATGTGGTAATTGGATAACTTCTGGCAAAGTGTTATCAATGAAGTGTGCTTTATAGTAATAAAAGGTATTGTTTACTTTTTGTTTTTTTATCTCTTTTGTTTTCTGCTTCTCTTCCTTCATCTCCTACGTATATTTGCTTTTTTCCTATTGTTTCATCCTCCTTTCATTTCTTTACTTTTTATTTTCACCATTCATTTCATCCTAATTTCCTTTCGTTTCCTATTCCTTCTGTTTCCCGATGATCATCAGTTTGCATTCCCTTATCGCAGTGCTTCATGTGTTTGTGTGGCCCATGTGTGGTGATGGCTGACTGGAGATCTAGTTCCTGTATTTTCATGTACTGAGCCGACTGAGAATGAGCCTCTCCAGGGCTGCATTCAGTTGTCACACGCACTTGTAGGATAACAAAATAAAGACGCGATAGAACACTATATGAATATTTGAATAGGTTTTCTCTTTACTTTTTCATAAACCCACCTCACTGGTGCATCACGTTTTCTAGCAACTCCAGCATATCTTGACCTCCCGTGGTGTGTCATGGTGATGTCAGGCCATGATTTTTTCTTTGCTTTTTGTTTGTGTAGATCTCACCCCAGGAGATGTCCGAGAGCTGTTTTTGGGTCATCGCCAAAGAGGATCGTTACGAGAATGAGGACCTACTTACCAGGCTGGCCGTTACCTTCGGCACACAGCGAGCCGGTCAGTCAATGTTAACTGTTCTTTGTAGCTCTGCAAATAAACCCGATGCACTGCATAAATACTGTACTGGTATCCATAATAAAAATGGAAGCTGCAGTCGGGAAGCCACTGTGGCTCTTTTTTCATACATCATAAAAAGAGCAATAAATTAGTGCATTCGATGCGTGTAATTTTACTCAAGGATTTTGATTATAGACTTTGGCTCGGGCATTTCAGAATGACCGAAGCGACATTTGAGATGCTGTGCAATGAAATCGGTCTGCTGGTTAGTCCCGTTATCTAATCATGTCTTCTGTTGAGGCAAAATCACATGAGTTTTTTTTTGTGCATTTATTTTTTTGTTTTACATTTAAGGTATTTATTTAATCAATGTTTTTCCATTGTAGTTATGGACGTTGTCTTATCGGATAAAAAAAGATATCTGCCTCAAACAGTTTTTATGCCTTTTTTTTTTTTTTTTTAAGAAATTTTGCTCATCTTGGCATTTCCATCCAGTATTTTTTATACATTATCCCAAAAAATTCACTTAAAAATTTAAACATAGCTTGTGAAATAACGAGGATGTAGATATTATTACTTCTAAATACCAGAAAAGCTAGCCTTGAGTTTTTCCTGACTGTGTAGCACCTGTTGCTATGCGTATCTTTCTAAATAATTGCATTGTTAGAAACGAATTGCTGAAGTTTGATCAAAGTTCTTGATGAATTCAGTCCAATGTTCAGGCTTTATGTGGCACTTTTTAACCTATATTGTTTTATTAAGGTTTCTTAATAAAATACAGGCCTGCAAAGAGGCTGATATTGCAGAATGAGTCAGCACTGAACTATATTAGACTCTACTGCAAACTCACAGCCTGTCTGTAAATACAACAAAGCACTGTTGCTCAGTGGTTAACCAATCATATCTTAAAGAACACACGTTTTTAGCTTTTTTATGTTGGAATTTATATTTTCTAGAGGTATTCAAATGTATTTTAGGAAATATCAGTGTCATTGGGTGTTGTTTGTTTGTTTGTAGATTTCTCCATTCCATTTTGTCCTTTTTGGGCTGTTGAGGCTGTGAAAGTATTCGTAATGAACATTTGGAAAAGTTTTTTTTTTTTTTTTGCCCAAGAATCAGCTTTCTAAAGGTTCTTACCTTCATCAGTCAAACTTGTAACCTTCCTTGACTGAGCTATGTGGGATTTAGACACAGACTGCTGTCAGAAACAATTTTATTATAGATATTCCCTCCAACACTTCGTCAGGAAGTTGCCTGCTGCTGTTACCTTTGGGTTTCTTTACCGCTACCCACACGCAGACACTAAATAAACCGAAGGGAGTTAGACACACCAGAAATTAGTTTTGTACCTTGAACAAGGTTTTGGATTTAGTCATTTAAACACTTTTACAGCCAAACGATAATTAAGATCTCTCTTTCTCTTGTTCCCCTTCTGATGATTTATTCACATTAAGCTTGTTTTGAATTGCTCCGGCATGTTGCTTAACTTGTTTTTTTTTTCCTTTCAATTATTCATATTAGCATTGTCTACCTGTCACTACCCAGCTCTGTATGCAGATATCTCTTTCTCTCTCTCTTCCATCCTTCTCAGTACCCACAGGGACTGAACCTTGAATTATGCACACAGTTTAAGACGTCTAGCTTCAATAGGGCAAATGGTGAAAGCGTGTTTTACAAGGTTGTCAGATTATTTAAATTATAAGGTGTTTGAGGGAGATATTTTACACGCCGGCGAATCAGAGTTTAATTATGCGAACATGCATCATCCTCAACTCCGTCAGGTAAACAAAGTTCATCTTCCTCATTGTGATTTCTTCCTCACTTTCTTTGAAGCGATTTCATCCGTCCATTTTACTTTCTTGTGACCATAAGTGAAAAACTTTTTAATGAGTTTGCTTCAAACTCACTTCTGGATGCTTGGGAGTGTTTTTTGTTGTAAGAGAAGGCTTTGAACTAAGCATGTTTTGTTTTATTCCGGGGAACGTCATGCCAGATCACTTCAACTTAGACGATCAGAACAATGTGTCAAAGAGAATCTACATCTTACAATGTACATGCATAGTAAAACTATAAATTCCTTGTGACCTTTTCCGGATGACTACTGGTTATTGCACATTCAGGCAACAGCTTACCAGTGGCACTCAGACAACTATATGAATAAAAACGTGTCTAATAATGGGTGTAAAAAAGGTAAAAAGATGAAAAGACTTCAGTGCAGTGACTATAAGTTTAAGCAAGTGTTTTACACATGCCAAATATACATCTACTTATATTTTAGGAAGTTGCTCCCTTATAGGTGGATATTTCAGGGTCTTTGACATCAAAATGTTTGATAGCCCCTGCTTTTGTAAGCACTGATGAATGTAAATGTCATTAGTACCTATTGGTACATAGCCCACCGTTGAGCTTCATGTGTGTCGCTTGCCATACGTATGTCTAGTATCTGCTTTACACAAGATTGACCCACTTTGCTTTTGCTAACCACTCTGTCTAGCTTAGAGTATTTAGATGGGCGTTACAGACCAGCGTGGTCCGTTAACCTGAAGCGGGATTTGGTGCTGTCAGTCATACGCTCTCCATTCTTTGAGAAATGAAGACAACCTGTCAGATTCCACTTCGCTTTACTTCAGGCCCAAGAACACTGCGTTCCCAGACGTGAATACAGAACTCATGACAGCTGAAATCCAGACTTCCTCTCAAACAACCAAGCGCTCAGCATCTCCGGTCACCCAGGGGCCCATCAGAGTTCTTTCACATCTCACTCGCAGATAGACTCCTCTTCTCTATCTCCTTTCACTCCTCATCAAGTGTATTTGGGAGCTGCAGTGAGTGCTTTTGTATCAGTTTTATTTATTCATTGCATTTCTTTAAGGAGCAGAAGCTCACGTTCTGAATCTTCACGTCAGGACGGCATCCGTAAAGGCGGCCCACCACTCCCCCGCTCGTTGCTCTTCATCCCGTCTCTCAAGCTCTCTTAATTTCCCTTAAGTGCACCAACATCTGGAGCCCAATTAAACATTAACCAGAAGAATCAAGACTTCTACTCACTAAAATATTAATTTTCACCAGTGCTGTTCGTTGTTCTCCGCTGTTATTGTGCTCGCCATTGTTCGTCCCTGAAATGACTGCGCTGATTGAACAGACGTTTGATTTTACATTCTGAAATCTGTTTAAGTCCTGTTATTTCGCCACATCTTCTTCCCGTCAAAGCGGCACATGCAGGAAACAATCACCAGCAAGCTTGTTAGAGCAAGCTTGGCCTGCCTCTGACTTTCATAAACCCTCTATCACAGTGATTCAGGTCTTTGTTGGACCATTGAGTGATTGCTGGAATAGAGCCCACAGACAAAAAAAACATGCCCTGCAATCTGCCACCCTGATACTACCGTCTGCAGTTTCACTCAACTTGCTAAATTATCCATCAGTCAGAAAGCTCCTCGACTTTCTCATTGGCATTTTGAGTACTGGGTGTCCAAGGAACCTTAGTAGAGGAGTGCAGGGAGGGTCTGTTTGAGGAAAGGATTTTGGATGCGGTTATATTTTGTCTCTCGCTATTCTGTTATAATAGATGCTATTATTATACACCCTTGTGATTGTCATTACCTTTTGGACACTTTTTTCTCTCTTTAAATGAGTCGTATCATGAATTTTTCTTTCCAGCAGGTTTCAAACTTGTGATAATTAGTGACTGGACAGAATACTATCTGGTCTGCAATCCTCAATTTGATCCATCCAATTTTTTTCACAGAAATATTAAAGGGTTACTTCACCCAAAAATGAAATTTCTGTCATTGATTACTCACCCTCATGTCATTCCAAACTTGTAAGACCTTTGTTCATCTTTGGAACACAAATTAAGATATTTTTGATGAAATACGAGAGCTTTCTGACTCCTCCATAGACAGCAATTTAATTAGCACTTTCAAGGTCCAGAAAGGTATCAAAGACATCGTTAAAATTTCAGTTTCACAGTGATTTGGGAAGTAGAATAGATGCTATATTATTCCTGAAAGGGTTAGTTCACCCAAAAATGAAATTTCTGTCATTTAATTACTCACCCTCATGTCATTCCAAACTTCTAAGACCTTTGTTCATCTTTGTTTAGAAAGTTTAGTCTTTTTTTACGTTAAACGTTTACTATAAATGCATATTGTAACCTTTAGTACAGTTCAAAAAAACCTTTCAATTGAAACGAAGCTGGAAAAATGGCTTATTCTGAAATCTTTTTGAACCCCTATAGGTATAAACTGTCTATGCTTATATAATAACAATATATAAATTCAGCTTTTCAGTGTTCAAAAATTTCACTGTCACAGTGATTTGGGAAGTAGAATAGATACTATTATTCATGAATAGCACAAAAAGAACTAATCATAAGAATACAATTTGAGAGTCTGCAAAACCAAGGAAAAAAGAAAAATCTATTATACGGCCCTCTAATTACTGGTCTTTTATTGTCTGAACCTCCCATTGCTTCATTCGTATTAAATGCACTTTGCACTCGGAGCTTTTCAGGATTGTAAAATATTATATTTTAGTATTGCATTAGACTATACTGCTGTGTCATACAATAGAAAAGAACATTGATCCCACACACAAAAAGGAAACAAATTTTATGTGAAAATAAATAAATAAACGCAAGCTCCAGCGCTATTATTTACAACGCTAAAAATACTGTTATACAAGCTGACAAACAAGCATTGTCGTGAACTTTTTCATTATAAATCTGACACTTTTCCCAATTTATTTATTCCTTCTCTTTATTTGAAGTTTCAGTTCTCTCTTTTTCCTGAAATAATAACAAGAGACTACAAGCGTCTTTAACAATGTGCTCTTTGCTGCTTTAATGGCTGGTTATTTTGTTCATGACATTCTGAGGCGAGCATGTCCCTCTTGTCAGATGACTCTGCCGCTGCCCCATTGACTTGAATGCGTGAGGGAGCAGCTGTGAGCGTGTTCACTATGTGTGACTTTGTATATATGTCATCTGTCACCCCTGCTTTGTGTTTGTGAGAGAGTGTGAGCACAGGTGTTGTAGCCTCTGTGAGTTGATAACATCTGCAGGGGCCAAATCTGTTCTCCGCCCACCCCTCCAGATGTGGCCCGTCCCATGGGAGCAGGTGCCGAGGCGGTTTTACCGAGCCGAACGGCTGGTGGGATGTCCCAGCGGAGTTCTTCTCCGGCGCTACTGTGGTCCTGAAACAAAACCCCACCAGAAGTAACGTTCAGTGTTGTGCAATATGACCCATGATTCACAAGTTGCAAATTGTTGATGGAAGAAATAGTATGAAGTATATCTTGCTTGTGAGTTTGTATTATCGGTCCAGAAACTTCTCCAGATCATACGGTATAAACACAATTGAGTTTAGTGAGACTATTCCAGAGAACTTTACGACATAGTCTTGCATGTGATTTCTAGTAGGAATGATGCATTTAATTCAGCACATATTTTTGTCTTTCCTTCTCTGAGGAGTTGTGTAGGTGTCTGTAATTGTGTATCCGTGTCATCAAGTCCTTATTTTGTTATTTATACAGGTTGTCACTTATTAACCAAATATTGGCTCTGGTTTTTCTCTAATGTAGACTAAACAGTGTAAAGAAGACTTTTCCCTCACAAAATTACTGGAGATTACTGGAGTCCTTCATTCATAACATTTAACCCATTCCTTCCCCTTGCATTTTTGTTTCATAATTATTTTGCCTCATTTGTTTGTACTTACAGCTCCCAATAACAGTGCGCAATTGTTTGCCATATTTAAATCAATTACACAGATTTTCCTTCAAAAGGCATGAAAGCTCCTTAGATTCCATCTGACGATGCTGTGAGGTGTGCTGGGAGTTACAACTGCATTTCAATATATCCATCTACCAGTGACAGTCAAGCATACAGGCAAGAAAGTAGGCAAGAGAGCTGTTTGCCTTCTCTAGACTGTAATGTAAAAATCACCAATAAATCACAAAACTGGTGTTATCAAATGCGATACAGGGAGAACCTTCACTAATGAGTCATGGCACAAACCTCCATCTCTGTAATTTCCTAGCAACTCTCCTGAAGAAGAGAGAAAGATGTTTCAATCCGTGTTTTGAAGAGCAGGGTCACTGCTTCAACAACCAGTAGTTTTCATTCTCTTTATCCCACACAGATTTAACACGGTTGTCACTGCTTGAATAACCAAACTCTGTGTTTACAGAAATGAATTAAGAAGTCAGAAGAGAAGCCACAGCAGTATTTAGCTGCAGTGTGTGTGTGGCTGTAGGTAGATTGTTACACTCTGTAAATAGAACAGTGATGGGGGAAAAAAACCTTGATTTTTGTCTCCCTGGTCCAGATCTGCAGTCATTTATTTCTTCAATCAGACATTTATCCCTAAAAATGTTTTTTTTTTTCCTTTTCTTTTTTTTGTTTGTTTATACTCCTCTCCCTAATGTTTCTTAGAATCCATCCGCACCATGTAATTTCCTGTTCAGATATAAAGCTTGGCATGACAAAGCTGCCATTTATGCCAAACGCTTCACACTTTTGCATTCTTCCCCTGTCTGCGGATAGCATTACTGTGTGAGAGTGAGATAAACAGAGAGTTAGCACACGAGCACACACCCCTGCTTGCACTCTTCACACTCTGGATTCTCAACAATCCCTTAAACCAGACCGAAATAAATGATCATAAGTGGGCGGTGAGGGGGGTAACAAAAAGCTCAAAGCTTGGGCTGAGTTTGCATGGCTTTTATTGAGCTCAGGTTCCCCCGGAGATGGCCCTCTCGCGACCGTCCTGATAGAGATTATGGGATGTGGAGGAAGAATTGAGGATAAGGAGGAGAGAACCTGCATATTTGCATACTAAGTCATGCACATCTACATTGGAAAGATTTTTGTGGGCGCAAGGGATATTTTTCTGTTTGGTTGTGTGACGTTAGCTTTTCAACCTAATTTTAGATTGGAAAGTATACACACACACACTCACTCACGCACACAAGTTCACAATAGCAGGTGGTCAAAAATCACTGCTGAGACGTTACATTACATGTGTGTGCAAGGAGTTGCTGGTTTTGTACCTATTTGCATGAATAGAGGAGAAAGTGCATTTCAAGGATCAGGAATGCATAACTTATAGTGCTCATGTAACACTGACTAAATGATTCCAGAAAGAAAGTAAAGGTCTTAAACTGTGTATGTGTGGTTGCTGTTGTTCAGCACAGAGCTTGCATTACTAGATCAGAGAGATCAGATGATGCATGTCTGTCTCTTTCATCATCCATCTATTCTTAGCATGTTTCGGCATCTTTTTTTTCCATCTGTTGAGCTATATTACTATTCTTTTCTGTTAAGCCTTTCACTAGAAATGTCCTTTCTTTCTTTCGTCTGTCCTTTTGTCCTTTCGTCCTTCCTTCCCTCCTATTGTTTGAGGGGTCAGAAATTCTATGAAAGCCACAGATTGACCTTAATTTTTATATAGTTATTTTTCATTTATACTTTTTATATTTTTGAACCTTGTGAATATGTACAATAGGCTCAACAGAGTGAAAAAAGATTGCAAAACATTAGTCGTTTCTCATATTTGCTTTTGCAATCACGTACATAATAAAGATCTAAAGCAGAGCTCACACTTTTCTCTCCTCCTCTTCTTACTGTCAGTAATGAATGTCTCTCTGCACACCTTTTCACTCATCTCTCATGTTGTTGATCATTTGCATTAATCTTCACAGCACTCTCTTTATTTCTCTCTCCTCTTCCTTCCTCCTTTCTTCCTCCTTTCTTTCTGAAACCTACTGGCTGAGGGTTCAGTGCTAATGCAGTCTGAAGAGGCATATGATTGAACATTGCCTTTATATGGACACACTCACACACCTGCGTTTCTGTAAGCCTGTAATTACAGGCTTTTGGGCCACAAAACTGGTAGAAGACACTTACCAGCTCAGAAGCATCTTTAAGATGAAAGAAAGCTAAATATCACACATTCATTTATATTCATTGAATTGTTGCTGTATACTACACATGTGTGAAAACTCCTTGTTAGCATGCATATGGGCACCTGTCATTAGTCCTGTAATTTAGTGTTTATTTTGTTGCTTATATATACACACTTGTGTTTTAGAGAGTCTGTAGTAATAATTGCATAGACATTAAATAACTCTGTGAGTTGGTGTGTGTGTGTGTGTGCAATGTGCATGTAATAAAATACAACATAATTGCTTTGGCTCTGTGTGTGTGAGCTGTCCCATCACTTAATGGTAAGTGATGACTGCACTCGAAGAGTCAATTGCAGATCACAGATCACTCATACACCTGCTCCAACCTCCCAGACCATCAAACACCTGCCCTAAAACCCCTCCATCATAGACTAACCAGCACCATCTAAAACTCATGAGAGAGAATCGTGACTATAGTGCAGACTGAGAGAGAGAGTAAAATAGCTTGACTAAAGTGTTTGATGTCCTCATTAATTCGTTCAATAGTGTTACAAATTTTTGTAGAATTGTAATACGTCTCTAAATTTGAATCTCTCGCGCATGGAGCTGTTGACTAAAATTGATCTTGCTCTTGCTTTCTCAAAACCAGAAACAGAAAGTGCATTATTATTTCATTTTGGTAACGGAAGTTCTCAGTACTTGTAGACAGACAACAGTTTCACACACAGAAGATGAGAGATACAGATGGCGTAAATAAATGCGAATTTACATATTGCACATTCAATTATACTCTAGTTGCACAAAAACAAAGAATAGAAATTGCTCTTTGAAGTGTTAGCTGTTGTTGAGAGATATGACCTTTGGAAAAAGTTGCTCTTATGTCTGTTTTTTTCAGTGGACAATGATCTGTAGCCCCTGCCAAAGGGAAGAAGTTCAAAGAGGTTGTGGCCAGGGTCCGAGATGACATTTCTTGCCTGTTTTCTCCTTCTAGAGGGGGGTATAAGTCCTGGATGGGAGGGAAAGAGAAGAGTGCATCAGTAATCCTCTTAGCAGTCCTGACTGTCCATGTAGCCTTTTGTCCAGTTTGGTAGCTGTCCTGTACACCTCTATAACTGTCTGCTAAGTATAACTAAATCAACTCTTATGGCAGCTTTGCATTTAAACTTTTTTTTTTTTTTTAATCGTTAGTTACTCCAATGCCCAGAAGCATACAAACACAGCCTCAAGCATACAACGGGAGAAAGAAAAGATGGAAAAAAAGAAATGTATTAAAAAAATACAATCATTTCAGGCATGAAAGTAAATATACACAGTAGAATAAGTAATCAGGAAAGGTTATTAACACAGTACGTAAGAGGTGTCCATATCCCCCAAAAGACTTTTGGTGTGTACCGTAAGTGAGTTTCTCGAGTGGAAGTAATGCAGATATTTGATACATCCACATTTTGAAAGAAGGTACGTGAGGGGATGACCACAGTAACAATACACATTTCTTTGCTAAATGAACCAAAAAT
The DNA here is from genome assembly GCA_037194245.1 of Opsariichthys bidens. Classification (NCBI taxonomy): domain Eukaryota; kingdom Metazoa; phylum Chordata; class Actinopteri; order Cypriniformes; family Xenocyprididae; genus Opsariichthys; species Opsariichthys bidens. The sequence continues at coordinate 11,049,845 of CM074299.1, forward strand.
AAAAACGGGTGTTTAGCATGAGAGTCAAACATTGTATATATTACAGTTCTACTGCTCCACTGCTCTTACCATATCAGCTCTCATATCGGCCTATGATTGTATGCATATATGTGATAGTCTCATTGGTGAGGTGCCTGCTTTTGTTTCATGCGGAGGTTACTGGTGTATCCATGACTAGTACTGTGTGTGAGAGAGGAGAGTTTTGAGAAGGGTCTGTAAGGATGGACATAAGTGCAGTGTGTGGGCAGGCGAATGTGGATGGATAAAGGGCGACATTTAGTTCTCTTTGAGTAGTTTTTGTTCTATTAGAGAGACAGAAAAAAAAAAAAAAAAAAGAGTAATGAGGCTTTAACACTGATATGGCTGACTGACCTCGGCTTATATAAGGTTTGGTCATATTTAGTCTTTTGTTGAAATCCATAAATGTGATGTTTTAGAGAGAGAATCTATAACTGATAGTATTGTGTACACTCCCCTAAACATTTATAGTTACAATTATGTTTTGAAAATGTGTAGGCAGTTCAGCTGTATAGGTTTATTCTTTTTTCAACTATACTTATGCCAATTCCTTGTACTTTCTTGTAATTCGTCATGGACTAAAATATATTGATATACTAATACATATTGTGTCTTTTAGAAGTTTAGAAATTGTAATCCTGTTTAAAATCTTCCTCAGCTGAAAATATTTTTGTAAGACTGATGATTTGAGCACATTGGGTTCCATATTCACTTATAACCAGAATGAAATGGGATAGTATTGTTTCCTGACACCAATATGACCAATGATAAGAGTGAAAATAGAGAAATTTTACACAGACGATAACAAAAGAAGAAGAATTAGAAGAAAATAAGTGAATCCTAAGTGAATCCTGCAGTAAATGTTAGGAGTGTGTTTACTTGTATATTTTGTTTTCTCTTGCATAGTTTTGAAGTATGTATCCGATCCGGAGTTTCCGGTTAATGATAAAAAAAAAAGAAAGGAAAATCAGTTCATAATCTTATTTTTGGGTGCTTTGAAAGAACTGTTCTCTTAATAGCCGAGATGATGAAATATTAAACATGTTAAAACATTATTTAAAAGTTAATCTTGGGTCATGACGCTGCTGCTGTTCGAATGCTGCAGCTTTAATATTTCATGGTTCTCTGTGGAGGAAGAATATGAGAGATTTTTCCACATCTTTAACCTTGCTTTATTTGCCTCCTATCATTTTATTTTTCGTCAATACAATCCATTTATCCAGAGACCGGGCTGTGTACATGACATGTATATTTCAAACGTATATTGTGATCATTAAACGGTCCATAGACATACGAGCTCCCTCATTTCGATAACTTTAGTTTAGTTTAGGTCATTTTTGGTCATCCCACATGCTTTTGTCTCAGTTTCTGATGCTCTGTCTCTATGATTTAATTTATGCATTGTTGGACTGAGAAATGTACATTTCTACTGCCAAAAAAAAAAAGGATGAGACGGTAGTCATAAAGTTATAATGATGGAACAAGATTTTTACATTTTTTGAAGAAAATGTGAGTGGTGCTTACACGTGCAAAACTCACCATCATGTGTGTTGTGGGTGGTTGCAGACGATGTTTTCTGGCACTCGAAAAGAACTCGAAGCACAATGGAATGGAACAGCAAGCAGGGGTCTTGAGATGTGTTTTTTGAAATTTGGACATGCATAAAAACAACGCTTGTGGTGGGATGCTCTGATAACGACCGTCAAAGATGTCTGTCTGAGTGCATATTGCTGTTACTGTGTTTTATGAGAATACATGCAAAGATGCAACTTCTCTGAGAGAATGATTTTATCAAATTGTGAATCTAGTATAGGATGCTAGCATTGTAAGATGCAGGGACTGCAGGAGATTGGAGTGACAGAGGGCATAGACTCTAATAAATGGGAGGGATAATTGTAGCCTGTACAATAAATCAATACAACTCCCCACACCCAGGACTGTATGTAGCCTCAGGAAAGGCTGTTGATTTCCAATTTCCATGCTCATTAAAATGAAATGCGCCCTTTCCACTCTGTTAATTATGACGCTCTGCCAAGTTACTGTTGCAAACATGTACGCACGCTCTCACACACACTCATCTAGACCTCAGATAACATTAGAATTCGCCTCAGCATGTGTCATCTTGTATATAAAAGAAAAATATGAATATGTAATTTCTGCTTTTCTTGTCTTTTCTCTCTTTAGGTTATTTTTCTGTCTTTCATTTGCTGTAATTTCATGCTCCTCTCTTCTGATAGACATGGGAGCTGTACATTCTAAGCGAGTAGAAGGCACTCACTCTTTATTCAAGTGTCAAAAGCTTTTTTTCATATTTAACTGGATGAAAACACTTTGAAAAGTCATTTTAAGCCTTTTTAATATCAGTCTGTAATCTAAAAGTCTTTTTTTGCATCTTATGAGGCAGTTTAGAGAGGAGACTCTGAGCTCCAAATGCTCTCTCACTGTACCTCTCTGCACATTTCTACTCCCTCTCTTTCTCTGTGTCCATTCTGGTCCATATAAATATATGTTCTATCAATCATTTCTGGCTGGAGGCTCAGTTCATGTGCTAGGGACAGATCAGAAGGGAGGATTTGTGGTGGCTCATCTCTCGCAACTCTATCAAAGACTAAAACAGAAGTACTGCTAACACTTACAGAATCTCATTTATCTTTTCGAGTGGCTCTCAGAAATGCATCCTGCATCTTGCGATTTGATTTTCTGTCTGCCTGTCATTCATCTTCCTCGTTCGGCTTACCATGGTCAACTTAAAATCAAAATTGACACCGTTCATTGCCTTAAACGAAGAATTGGTTTTGCATATGTGTATACTTGCCTAGGCAACATAAACAGGCTATTTAGTCATTGTTTTAGGACACTGTAAAAATGTCAACAATCCTTTCAATAACACAATATTGACGCTTAAGATGAGAAATTGATTGACTTATTGTAAAGTGGGCATAACTAGGCCATGTTTTAGTCCAGTTTTAAATGTAAAATTGTAAAATGTACACCGTTTCAGAGCTCTAGCTATGATAAATGAAACGGCATGTGTCTTGTGGAAGAATACTTTAGCCAGAGCTACTTGCTGTTTATGTATATGACGAGTCATATAGATACTCTGCAGCAGTTGGCTTCCTGCTCTGTCTAAAATAGTCTGAATATAAACACTCTTGAGATGGATCAATATGCATTTAACTGTCCTTGAACTTGACTTTCAGTCTTTAAAGGTAGAGTTTCAAATAAATGTGGCTTGTTTACTGGAACAAAATTTTCATCATCTAGGCTTCATTTTTCTGATCAATTCCTACTGGATAAATCTTTTCCTGGCCTAAATTTTTTCCCTTTCATATTATGTTCTTTTTCTTGCAAATCTGTCCAATTAAAGTATGCAACATAAAAGGACTTGTAAGTGTAGTTTCATGTTGATTTTAGATACTTACGATAGCAGCTGCTCCAAGCCAGTGGTCTGGTCTGTCCCATCAGCCACCTAATTATCAGAAACATGACTTTCTGAGCACGTAAAGGATGGAAAAAAGAACCGGAGATAAAGGAGGAGTGTGTTATTTTCGTCTTGGTATATTTCTTATTGAAACCCTGCACACGTTTACCGTTTCTCCATTCTGCGGTCCTGTGACATTATCGCAGGCTGCAACATATAACAGAAAAGCTACATTAGCTTATTTTTGCCTTCGATTAAATCTCATATCTCTCATAAAGCAATTTTCCCATGAAACACAGATAATACATGACCGGGAATGTCTCCAGCAGAGAGGATGGTCTGGGCATTATAGATGCATTGTCACCGCTTGGCCTTCTCTCTCTCAGAGGAATAGAATTAAACTCGTATCCCATAGCTCATAGCAGTTTAGAGGTGCCGAATGCGTTGGTATGAATGGAGAGGGGTGTTTGTGATCCAATCAAAGCAGTACATCACCTTGACAAGGGCACTAGTCGGGTCCCTAAACACACATGCACAAAGACAATGACGCACACTCATACGCACCGAATATCTGATACGGAATGAAATGAAACCGCTGATATTATGAACAACAGTGCGTGTCGTCTTGGGAACGAGTCATGAAGCCTTTTTGGAAGTGATCTAAATTATAAATGTTTTCCACCTTCAAGGTTTGGATTTTTAGTAAAGCCATTCATGTTTCTGAAGAGCATTTAAATCTTTTTATGCTCATTTGGGAGGTTTTTCTTTGTAGTATTAAATTTATTCAGCCGATAGACCCTGACCTGGCGTAAATGAGGACTATTTCCTCTGCTCTGAGCTCAATAATTGATGAAGGTTGTGTTTTTGTGAATTGGGAGTGGGAAACAATCAATTCCAAATAGAAGAGGAAAAACATCCTCCTCTCTTTGGAAAGGTAAAACTTCTTAACGATCTCAGCGCTTGACACTTACTTTTTTCCCAAGGAGCACATGTGCTTGTGAGTTGAAAATTTTAGGAGTGCATTAAAAAAACGTTAGAGGCACAGTGCAAATTTATCAAATGTGTCGAATGCACTGATTGGAGTGTTTTTGTGGCTGCTGCCACCAACCTGGATGAGCTCTCTGATATAATATCTTATATCAGTTTCTGTGAGATATGTGACGTGACGTGTAGCAAAGTATGGTGTCCCATACTCGGAATTTGTGCTCTGCATTTCACCCAGCCAAGTGCAGACACAAAGCAGTGGGCAGTGAACGATTGGCAGTTAGGTGCCCTGCTCAAGGGCAGATATTGGTAATGAGAGTGGAGGAGAGAGCAGTACCCCCACCTCAATTTCCTGCATGTTTTGAGACTTGAATCTGTGACCTTCGGGTTACAAGTCCGACTTTCTAACCATTAGTGCATCAACTATGTACATCCCTACTAGGACTCATTTAACTTACAACGACAAACCGTGGTTCACCGCAAAACTCTGACAACTTTGTGAGGCTAAAGGAGATGCCTACAAGAATCTTGTTTAAGCCGGCCTGTTACAAGCTGACAAAGGAGATCAGATTGGCTAAGAGGAACTATTCTGAGAAACCAGTTTTAAGCTAACGACCCTGCATCATTGTGGAAAAGTCTGAAAGAGATTACTAACCACAAGACTCAACCTCCCATCACTGTTGAATCAACATTTGTCCACTGATTGGCCATTGTTTTATACTGCAGGTTTTAAAAACCCTATCTCACATCCCACAGCCGTTCTGACCATCTCTCCATACACCAATCAACACCTCCAGCAACCCGACTCTCCCCTCCTCCTGCACTTCAGGTCTGTGAAGATGCGTCGGGTCTTCTGGAAACGGAAGAAAACGAAAGCACCGGGCCCAGACTCTTTCACCACCCTGTCTGAATCCTTGGTTGTCCAGCGGGCCCCTATCGTCACACAAATCTTCAATAGATCACTGGAGCTATGCGAAAATCCTTCCTGCTTTAAATGCTCCACCATCATCCCAATCCCAAAGTAACCCAAAATCTCATGGCTGAATGACTACAGACCTGTTGCCTTAATATCTGTGGTCATGAAGTAATTTGAAAAACTGGTGCTGGCCCACCTGAAGGGCATTACTAGACTCTTGCTGGACGCCCTACAGTTTGCTACAGAGCAAACAGGTCTGTGTATGATGCAATCAACATAGGACTGCATTATATTGTACAACATCTGGACAAACCAGGGACTTGTGTGAGGATCCTGTTTGTGAACTTCAGCTTGGCCTTCAATAGCATCATCCCAAACCTCCTCCTGTCCAAATTAACCCAGCTCTCTGTGTCCACCTGTGCCCTACACCATCTCTCAGTGGATCGCCAACTTCCTGTCAGATAGACAGCAGCTAGTGAGACTAGGGATATCCTCATCCAGCACCTGCATAATCAGCACTGGTGCCCCTCAGTGGTCCGTTCCCTTCCCACTGCTCTTCTCCCTCTACAACAACGACAACACTACAAAAGATCCATCTGTCAAACTCCTGAAGTTTGCAGTCGACACCACACTCATTGGCCTCCTCCAGGATGATGACATGTCTACTTACAGAAAGGATTTTAAAGAGCTGGCTCTCTGGTGCAGTTATAACAACCCGGAGCTTAATATGCTCTAAATTGTGGAGGTGATTGTGGACGTCAGGAGAAACACCCCAGTATTATTCCCACTCAACATCATAGACAGCACTGTGGCGACAGTGGAGTCATTCAAGTTCCTTGGCACCACCATCTCACAGGACCTGAAGTAGGAGTTCCACACAGACACCTTCCTAAAATGGCCCAGCTTCCTCGCCAGCTGAGGAAGTTCAACCTGTCACAGGAGCTGCTGATGCAGTTCTACTCTGCAGTCTTTGAATCCGTCCTCTGCACTTCTATAACTGTCTGGTTCAGCTCAGCTACCAAATCAGACCTTAGAAGATTACAGCGTATAGTCCAGACTGCTGAGCGAATCACTAGTACAACCCTCCTCACTCTTCAAGAACTGTACTCATCCAGAGTGAGTAGAAGGGGTGGCAAAATCATTCTGGACCCCTCACACCCAGGTCACTTCTTCTTTGAACTTTTGCGATTTGGTCAGCACTGTAGAGCACTGAACGCAAGAATGGCCAGGCATAGGAAGAGATTCTTCCCTCAAACAATCAATCTCATGAACAGTCAATGCCCCCATTTTGCAATAAAGATGTGCAATACAGAACACTATTCATACATTTATTTATTTAACACAACATACTTATTTACATTTTCTTTACATTTGCACATAACATGCCTATATACAAATATACCATCTGTTGTCTATTTTTTCATATTGTTTTCAAAAATACAAGGAGACATTTACAAGCAAAATTATGTATGTATATTACACATGTCACAATAATTGCTGACACTTTTATCATGGTATTGGGTTGTTACAAAAAAAGTACTGTCCTCCCGACAGGTTTCGTAACTTTTTCTTATAAAAAAACTTTTTGAATATTTAAATTCAACAAAACAATACAAACGATCTATAACGTAAACAAATGTTTCAAACAGATTAAAGTGCAAAATAAATAAAATTAGGTCTTTTGCAATAGGATCTCATTAGTTATCATGCATTAAGTAATATTTAACAATGTTTTGTGGTTATGTAGTTATGTAATCTTTTAGTAAATTTTGAAATTAACAATAACCATGCTTCTCATGTTATTTTTGACGTTTGTATTTGAAGTTTAATAATCATATTATGCTGTGTCGCTGTTTTCCTTTCACAAATTGAAGACCTCTCACGCCAGGTTCACACACTCTCTTTTTGCAGTGTGTATTCGGTGCTTTATTTTTAACTCGAGCAACTTAATATTTAAACCTAAATAGAAGCAATGGATTGATATTTAAATTTAGAGCGTTTAAACTTGAATATGTCTATGAAATGTATAACGGTATTGTGTATAAAGAGAATCACAATGGTGAAAAAACATTTTCAGTAACTACTACTGGATTTGAAATAAAAAATAATGAATAAATGTGTTTGTGGTATACAACTGCGGATCAGTTGAGCACTGCAAACACACACCCTATGTGAAAGCACAATGAGCCCTGCACCGCATACTTTACTGCAGTACATACAGCAAACGCATTGCCAATGGAGTATGTGTGAACTTGGCGTTAAAATGATAATGAAGGCATTTGTTATACCATTTAAGATATTTAAGACATTGCACTCGTTCTCATAAATACATTTTACAGTTAGCGCACGTCTGTTTTTAGTTGCAAATGCGAGTCATTTTGCTCTCTGTTGAGCCCCACACAGGTCTAAGACACTGCTCATTGTGGCACGATTCTCCAAAGCACTGGTCTCATTTTGTGCTCCCTGAGGTGTCTTTTGCTGATGAAATCCTCAATGCTGTCTGCTGTGATATACTCACGGTGGGACAGTGAGACTGCCATTTTAAATGGCCTAAAAACATTCAGAAGTTATACATTTGGTTTTTCCACCTTGTTTTTCCTTCGTTTTTGGCTCGGCTTCTTCGCTTCAAGTGAGACTTTTAATTATCACAATCATTTACGGTGGGAAATACACGTTTATTTTGCTAGTAGGGGGAGTTTTTGGGAGATGTGGGAGAGATGGCCTTTTGTGCAGCACTGTTAATCTCACCTTTGAGAAATACATAGGCAGATATGGAGACTCTTCCACCCTCCAAAAATGTAAAGCACACCTCAGGGGATCTGTGGAAGTCATTCATTTTGTAGACACTGAACATAGAAATTCAGTCACTGAAATGTTCATCATTATTTGTATAGCTGCCAAATTCATTCTTTAGTCTCGATGACACCTACCTTTTTAAAGGTAACAGAATATAAGTGTGAAGGCAAGCAGCACTGTTGCTATTACTCATCCTTTGGGTAATAGATTCGAACAAAACCTTTATGTATCCATGTGCTCTACAGAAATAAAATGCTTCTGAATCACTTGGATTATTATAGAGAATTGTACAGTTACTTTTTTACGCTAGACAAATTTCACATGGCGAATAATAAAACTTGCGAGAAGTATTTTATACACAAAAAAGAGGCACTCAAGCAATATAGTAGGACCAGAATATCTTGGGATTTTGGATTTGGCCAGAAAATTGCACAGAAGCACACTTCACAGCCAGCACCACTCACACACAGCCATTTTAGCATTATATTATAGTATGTATTAATATTTTTTCATTTACTTTTATCTTTATATCTTCAGTTTCATTTTAATTTTAATATTTTTGATGCGCTTATGCCGTTTTAATATTTACTTCAACTTCTTTTGTTTCAGGTAGTTGCCAAGGCAACACTTATAGTTTTCGTTTAAGTTTAAGCTTGTTTTTTTTTATCTAATTTATATTTGATTTGATTTTATTTTAACTTTATTTCAAGTAACAACAGCAATTGAATAGTTTTAGTTGAACAGCACTGGCCAGATTTTGCAGGTAAATTGGAAATGTTGGCGCAGTATTTCAATCTTGTAAGTTACAAAAATGCCGCAGATGATTGCATGTAACCTCAAAAAATGTTTTTGTGGATGCTATTATTTTTCTATGCTATTTTTCACCAGGCAGTGAAAAAACAGGCTAAACATTCCCATAGATTTTTTTTTTTTGGTCCATTCAATGACAGTGTACTGTATGGTAATGCCCATTGACATTGATTTTATGGGGAAAAACACTTTTGTAGAATGTCATCTTTTGTGTTTCACAGAAGAAAGAAAATCATACAGGTATGGAATGACATTAGGATGAGTAAATGACAGTCGTAGATGAAGTTTCTCTTTTAATCAAAATCTTTTGCAAGTGTAGTAGTTAAACATGTTGAAAAGCAGAAAATATTACGGTAAGCAGAAGACACTTACTCTTGTCTGTCTTCTGATTGCTTGGGCTCCCAGGTGGCAGTTTGAGTAAGTGCAGGTTGGCACAAGTTAATCAGTCTGGCTTGGCCTGTAGGTTATCACTCTAATCGTGAATTAAAGAAAGGCTAATGACGCAGTGCTGGTGAATTCCTGATCCCAGCTTTTTTTAATACCATCCTCAGAGATGCTGAAATCTAATTGTGATTTTCTCAGCGCAGACGTTTTCCGAACTTTTTTTTTAGCGTAGGTACAGAGGTGAAGTGTTCTTGTTTGAGAGGCTGCGCTGAAGATGCCAGATGAGACTCCCTAACTAACCAAAAACAGGGATAAACATTTTGTATTTCAAAAGAAAATGGCACCCTCACCCTACAGCTTCCAATATAAGAAAAACAGTTGACATATGACTAGCAAAACCTGTTAATACTGATACAATGGTTAGAAGAATAGTTACTCTGAAAAAGCAACACCATTCCAAAATCACTTGAGCACACACAACCACAGAGAGTGTATACTATTTGCAGTTCAATGGCTGTGTCTGAAATTGTCCACTATACCCTTAAATAGGGTACTATTTGAGGGGACAGCCATTTGTACGACAAACCATAGTGCATGTTATCGAATGCACTCATTCAGTCCCACAATGCGCCGCAATAACAAGTGTAAAACTCAACGGCTAGAGAATACCCTTAATGCACTGAGAGTATTGCGCCAAGTGAATTCCCGCATCTGACTGGTGTCCACAGCTGAATCAATCCATCCATCCATACATCCATTTTCCAAACCAGTGTTGCTACAGTGTAATGTTATACAGGTATAAATTCCTTTTTTATTGATTATTAAATTGTTTAAGGTTTATACATAGTTTACCTGACAGAGTTCAAGATTTCCATTACTACTGGAACTACAGTTTGCTAAGTTTCAAATATTTAAGCACATATTTGCAAACTTTGCAAAAAGCGGCAGCCCTTCTGGCGCACTCAGTGTCTGAATTCACTTTTTTCTGAATCACATTTATTCACTTGCTCAAGTGAACTATATTAGTGGACTAATGTAGGGAATAGTGAATGAGGGTATAGGGGGCGTTTCCGGACACAGCCGAAGGACAGTACACAAGTTTGCAACACCCAAGTTGTTGCAGAGGAGAAGTGAACCTCCCTGGAGCTGTGTTCTTTCTGCTCTCTTGTAGTGGTTGCTCTGTGCAGCACATTCCTTATGAGAACCAGCTGAGGTTAATTAACTGCAGGGCAAGCAGAGTAAGGGAGAGAGACAGAAAGCACATGGCAAAAACATACCCACACAGGGTAAAATACATACCCCAAAACATATATGCATATTTTACATGCTCAGGATGCAACACTTAGGTCAAGCTGAATATTTCTCTCAATTCCTGGAATAGAAATACGCAAGCCAAATCATTTGTGCTGTTCCATAACCTCATAGTTCAAAAATGGCACCAGGGCTCAAGTCTGAGCAGTTATATTTATATCTGCCCCGCACTGTCTACGGGGCTAAATTAGAGCTTTTTAATAGCCTTTTAACTGAATTACGTGCTGCAGATGGACAACTGGCTAACTCGCTTAGCTCCCAGTTCAGAGTTTTTATTTCAGTATAAAGCATGACAGTCCATATGGCAACTTGCTTCTAACCTCTCTCTCTCTTCTCTCTCTTCTCTCTCTCTTCTCTCTCTCTTCTCTCTCTTCTCTCTCTCTTCTCTCTCTCTCTTCTCTCTCTCTCTTCTCTCTCTCTTCTCTCTCTCTCTCTCTCTATTTTACTGCATGCCCTGCTGTCTGCTTGCTGGAACAGAAGCCAAAGGTCAGTTTGCTTTTTGCTTGCTCTTTCTTTTCATTGTTGTGGTGCTGTGTTTTTTTTGCTCTGTCTTTTAACACACGACACAGGTTCAATGAGTCATTTATTGACGTCTCCTCATTTGCCATTTGAAGTGCACTCATTTCTCACGTCTTACCCACAGGCCAGCCGTGTACTAGCCATTACGGAGGGGACCTCTGACTAACTTCATTTGCTTGTCTTTAAATGTCAGAGGCTCTTTTTTCCCCCCCAAGCACATCAATTTAAGAGCTCACATCATTGTCATTGTTTACACTCACAACCTTTTTCCGAGGTCAGCGGAGCTTGATTGATGCGCTTGCGCACGGATGTCCTTGCTCATTTGTGTGAGCGTGTGAGAGATTAGAGTGGACAGACATTTCACACTTTCAGAGTACTACTTAAACTTGACTATAGATCCATCTCGCCTTTCGCAGCAGATGTGTTCCCACCAGTCATTCGGTCTACAGACCAAACGCAGCTGCATCTGTCCCCATCTTCTCGTACCTGTGGTTGCCTTGCTCATTTCCTGTCAGTACCATGATGAGTGTTTATGACCAGAGCGAATATGACCAGAGCGAATTGGCGGCCACTCCGGTGTTGTGCCAGCTCTCTCCAGCTGTGGGCACACAAGTCATTTAAATGTCAAACTGGCCCCATCGTGACACAATCGCTGTGTCCTCTCTGTCTGCACTGGGTTTACAAGAGTCTGTGTGTATGGCACCTTCAGGTCTGTCTGCTAAGTTCCTACTTAGGATTTCAAATATTGGCCAGAATTAAATGGACCATTTGCACAGTATTTTAGTGCAAGTTGGATGCAATGACGTCAATGTGTTCATTACTAGTGCAATTGGTACTTTATGTATGTAATATATCATTTTTTTATCATATCTTATTGTATGTTGAGATATGTACACTACTGTTCAAAAGTTTATAGTTGGCAAGTTTTTAATGTTTTTGAAAAATCTCACCAAGGCTGCATTTATTTAATCAAATTCTATTCTATTTTAATATATTTTAAAATATAATTTATCCCTGTGATGCCAAAGCTAAATCAGCAATCATTACTCCAGTCGTCAGTGTCACACACTGCTGATTTGATGATTTGGTGCTCAAGAAACATTACTTATTGTCAGTGTCAGAAAATAGTAATATTGCTTAATATTTTGCTGAATGCAGTGATTTACTGCCAAGCCTTATAGCAAGTTGAAGCTCTTCCTCATTAATAGTGTACAGCATATTTATATCCTTAATTATACAATCAACAGTTACAATTTAAACTTTGCCCAATGCCAATTTATTTGTCAGGATTGATTAATGCCCCCAAATTGAAAAGTTAGTTCTCACTTTACCTCATCTTGTACATACGATTATTCTAACATGATTTAAGCTGTTAACCTGCACCCACCCTTTTGGACCCCCCCCCCCCCCCCCATTTTAGATTATTTTAGAATTTTAAATTCTAAAATAATCTAAAATGGATACAGTTCATGAAGTCAGAGAAAATTGTGGTCTCATTTGAAAGAAGGCTCTTGGCAATTCATTGTCCTCCTGTCAGAATTACTACCATAAAGATAAAAAAAGTTATTAAGGCTTAAATGTATTGTATAAGTATTTTAGAAATGTTTTAGAAATGCAATGCAGCTAAAACCACATGCCTTTTCTTGTGTTCTTTTTTCAAATGACCATATCTCAAATTCTAGGTTTTATGAAATATTTTAAGAGCATGATTTTATTTAGAGCAGACTCTAAAACAGATGATTATCCACATCCTCTAAGCATCCATTCAGTCTATTGTCTTCAATGGGGCAGTTTGCCATACAAGACAATAACGGTCTGTCTTCCCTTGCACAAATTCACACCTCTCCGACCAGAAAATATCTCTAATTATGTTTCCTTTGTCTTTATTACTGTATATTTACTAGCACCTTTTCATTCACACAGTTTTAATCCCTCATTTCTTTGATTAAACTTCTCACTGCACATTTTTTGTCACTGTATCAAATGCCTTTCTTAAAGGCAGTATAAGGGTTTGCTATTCTATGCTCATCTGTGAACAGTTTATTGGTTTAAATGATTGTTCTGGTTTGTTGAAACTGGGTCTAAACCAGAATAAGTGATCATAATATGAATCAGAATAAGTTTTCCTGCTCCGTATAGTCAATACAAAACTTTGAGATGTCTGATAGATAGATACATTTTCAAACGGTGTTAAGAAGAGATGTTTTTGAAGATCAAAGGTTTTCACCAGAGAGATTTGGACAGAAAACGAATCAAGCATGCTAATGCAGAGTATTTGAACTGCAAAATTAATTTCCATGATTGAGGTTTCCAGTATTGTGTGGTCTTCAATACCGCTGAAGGCCTCTTGTACAAGGTCAGATTGAAAATACAGTATTGCTCTGGATCAAGGTAGACAAGGCCGGTTATTTCACTGAAAGATTGTTTTCATCATTACATGAACTGGCATGAAGACCTTGAAACAAGGCTGCTCACACCGAGGTTGGTCAATAGCATTCTGCCTTTGAAGTCAGGATCTTTCTGCTTATGTAGTGATTGCTCAACACACTCAATCACATGTTCTCTGTCTCACACATTCAATATATTCAATTATTCAGTCTGTTTGTCTGCTTGACTGAATGGCTTGTTCCATGGTCATAATTTGGGAAAAAAATAAACAAAAGAATTTGCTTTAAAAACATTTAATATTTTTTAAATGGTGCATATTTATTTTGGCGTAGTATTTGATATCATATTACTGTTTATGTATTATAATACTTTTCTAATATATATTGATATATTTATTTTAAAATGTTTATTTTTTAAGTTCTATAAAAAGGGTTGTTTTTCAATTTTTTTTTTTAAATTTGTTTTATCACATTTAAAAAAAAAAAAAACATTCCTGATAAATGCTGGTTTTAGATATTAATAAATAGCTTTTTTGACCCGTCTGTTTTGAGTACTGTTAAATTTATTTCTGCCCACCCCTTATGCACAACACAGTCAAGTTGAGTGAACATGAGAGGATGTTGTCTTGTTCTCCTTTATTAAACCTAAATCAAAGAAATGCATTGCTGCTTTTAATTTTTCGATAATTAGCTTCACGCGCCCTTTCAGACTGGAACTGAGTGGCAGGGTGGCCATGAGAAGACAACAGCATCTGTTTATATTTGTGCCATTCAGACGGTTATTAAAAGCCATTTTTAGAGAGCCCAGCACGAGGCCAAATTGCAGGCACAGTTGGATGAAGACAGACAAATGTTAAAGCTGGCATGGACCAAACACAGACGGCCTGATCAGAGTGCTGCTGTAGAGAAGGGCAGGACCACTAACAGAGAAACATCACTCACTTACATGAGTGTGAAGTTTGTTCTACTTTGTGGAGCAGGTGTCATACCGCTTTTTTGATTAAAAATCAGACAAATACAGATATATAGCAAGATGGCTTATCACAACCACTACTTATTTAGTGAAAGCCCATATTGATTTCGCTTTTGTGAGGGAACTCCGATTTTATACTGCCATGTTGTTGTTTCTTGTCAGACAAAAAAAAAAAATGTTTAAATACTGTTCTTTTGCTCTTTTGCTAGCACTGGTATTTTTCAGGGATGCAAAGCTTGTTTTTGAGTTTATTTCAAGGGAGAGCAGACATCTCAGAAGTTCAGTGCTTAATCACACCTCTTCACTGTGACACCAATTTCGTCCCGTCTGAGGAAGAAGGGAGATTGATTTTAAAGGATAAGTGTAGCTTGTTGAGGTTAAGTGTTGATGCTTTTGAAAAAGGACAGGAGTGGTGTAAGTGGAAGGAGAAACAAATTGAACACTTACGAAGCCTGTAGAATATAGAGTCACACATCAGAAGTTTTTGGAAAATGCTGTGATCTCTCGCTGTCTCCGGGGAGCCCCTTCCGTATAATTTTTTTCAGTAAATAAAAACAGAATGCTCAAAGGCATCATTTTGTGGGAAAGACAGAAGAAATAAGAGGAGATGGCAGAGGGAAGAACTGGTGATAGTTTCTGTTTTTGCTAGAGGGCTGAGCCCCAGAGGACCATCAACTGTCACTGCAACTTCTGCACTGCAGAGCTCCACAAATTTAGCCTGGGCTTACAGTATCAAGCTGTCACGTAACACAACTGGGCCTGGCTCAAACGACAAGCTTTCAGCTTGATCGAGTGGGTCGTCTGAAAAGGGAGCCCTATGAAATCCAGCTCTCACAGCTTGTAAAGGTGATTATGCTCTTTAAACTTTCAGTCCACTATAGGTGATACATGATTGTGCTTTTTAAAACATCTGTCTGTGTGCAGTTGGATGTCTTAACATTTCTCAAGGAGGTACATGAAAGCATTTTGGTGAAAATATTGAGGCTGTGAAAATATGGATGTGTAAGTGTCTGGCTGATTTTGATTCAGCACACATTTCTGCAGCTCTTGAAAGAGGCTGTCAGTCATGATTCATCTAGTGAGTTACTACTCATTCAGTTCACTGATTCCAAAGCGTATGGTTTCTGTGCAACTCAGTTCAACAGATATACAATGATGCGAACATACCTGCTAAAACTCCAGTTTCTGACAGATATTCAGTGTCAAGAAGTTTTCATTTTCAATGAGAGTTCCCAATGTAGGGCTGGATTCATGAATATTTCATTTAAAAAAAAATGTCGAAATTTATTTCAATACGTTTGGCGAATGTATCAAGTACAGTTCCATACATTAGATCCATATTATGGTTTGTAAGATCTAATTTACTGGCGGTGACATTTGTCCTATTGTATTCTAGCTTGCTAATGTGGTTGAGAACAAATTCAATACTTATACAGCACTGGTAGTGGTAACTGGTAATATTAATCTAAACAATTGATTCGCCAGTTAACTTTTTTTAAGTTGCTACCCTAAGGTCCAGAAGTTATTTTTTTTGATCAATTCAGACAAATTTTAACGTGCGCACACACACACACACACACACACACACACACACACACACACACACACACACACACACACACACACACACACACACACACACACACACACACACACACACACACGGGGTAGTCGTGGCCTAATGGTGAGGGAGTTGGGCTTGTAATCAGAAGGTTGCCGGTTCGATTCCCACGCCGGCAGGAATTGAAGGTGGGAATTGTGAATAAAACAACACTCTCTCCACCTTCAATACCATGACTAAGGTGCCCTTGAGCAAGGCACCTAACCCCCAATTGCTCCCTGGGCGCTGTCGCAATAGCTGCCCACTGCTCCGGGTGTGTGTTCACTGTGTGTGTGTGTGTTCACTACTCACCGCTGTGTGTGTGCACTTGGGATGGGTTAAATGCAGAGCACCAATTTCGAGTATGGGTCACCATACCTGACAACACGTCACCACTTTCACTTTCACTTTTCACTTTCACTTGTTTTGCTATCAAAGCGAGGACATTCCATAGGCGTAAAGGTTTTCATACTGTACAAACTGTACATTCTGCCCCCCCCCCAACTTAACCCTCACAGAAAACATTGTGCATTTTTACATTTTTAATAAAACATTGTTTAGTATGTTTTAAAGCTGTTTGAAAAGTGGGGACATATGAAATGTCCTCATATTTCATGTTGAAGTTGTAATACCAGTGTCATACCCATGTCATTATACACATCTGTGTCCTGATATGTCACAAAAACACGCACACACGCACTCACTCACTCACTCACTCACTCACTCACTCAGTCATATCTGTATTGCTATCTTAGTGAGGACATTACATAGACTTCCACTGATTTTATATCTAGTTAGTATAGCTAGTTCACCCTAAAATGAAAACTCATTTACTCGCTCTTCGATGAACGTCTGTGGGGTCCACAATCCCCCCCACATTTTAAAACACATAAAACTATTTTAAACTTTCTTCTTAACTTCACACTTCATAACTACAATTTTCTTATTTTCTATGAATCCAGCCCCTGAGGTGACAAACACAATATTGCTGAAGCTGCCAAAGCAAAGCATAACTATATTTGAATAGATGCCCACAGTGAAAAGGGTGAATCCAGCAATGCTTGTTGATGGGAGAATTGGACCAAACCATCTTCACTAATGCTATACTATTTCAAAGCATCTTTTTTTGTTAGTGATCTGCAGCCTGATGCTGTTGGACACTGCTGTTGAGCAGGAGTGCCTACTTGCAACCCACAGCAGAGACCGACAATTTTTACCACTATCAACTTGAAAGCCCTTTAACGGTAGATCATCATGATCAAAGTATTCAGGACTCAACTGTGAAGAGTTCACGGTCACTTGTAGTTGTGGTATGCTGGTGGAGACCTTGTTTATCAATCAGAAAAAGAGAAACCCCCTCACCTGTGCCTTCCGGCTCCAGCGTGGACCCTCACAGATAATGACTGCTATGAAATATCCGAGGAGTTGTGCCGATTTCCCGCCTCTTCATGTCACACTTAACCATGACATTTAATTTCACCTGGGGAAGCCAGGTAATGGAATTGTTTATTAGATGGCCGCACCAAGATGGATTTCCAAGGGGGCAGGGGTTTTAAGACGCGTTCCCCTTCTTCTGCTCTCCTAGAGGCCTCTAAATTGGTTGCTGTTGAATAGCCTCCCTGCCTTTTATTTCCCTTTGGCTTTGCGGGATGTGGAACTGCATCCCTAATGCAGCATCAGAGAGGCCTCACACCGAACTCCCTGCCTCTTTTGCACCTCTGCCCCCCGACAACTGCACTATTCACACTCTCTGCGCATACGACTCACTGACTCAAGGTCAACCTCAAAGCATCTCTGAGAGAATAGAACAGAAAGTTTTTGCATTTTTTTAAAGAATGAAGGGAATAATAAAATGCTGTTTCTTGTCTCTGCTCCTTCAAGACAAAAGACAGACAAGGTTGTCATAGGTTACCCAGATTTTCCAGACAGTGATTCACCTTTGTTCTTTGCATTGATTGTTGATTTGGAGTATGGGATGAAGAACAGACTGGCAGGCCATTCTTGCTCTCTGGTTTTTGGAATAGCGCTCACCAAGGAGTCTATAAAAATGAGTGGTTATTTATGCATTTCACCTCCGAAATTCACCCTTGGCTCTCTTCGCTTTTCATTCGTTCATATTTTGATCAAGGATGCCTGAGAACGCCTTTTTTTTTTTCCTTGCTTCGGCTTTTAGTTAAAATGAGAAATTCTCTGTAAAAAATTTCACCTTTGCCACTGCTCAGCCCGTGGAGAGCGTATTTAAATCACACTAAATGCTTTTCTCTGGTGTAGATTGTCATTACAGAGCTTTAAAACATTCTGAGTCAAACCATTTACGCCCCCAAACTAACCACAACAGCAGAAGCCAGTAGAAGAACAGAAGACGACCTCTTTCTGTTTCTCTCTCTCTCTCTCTCTCTCTCTCTCTCTCTCTCTCTCTCTCTCTTTTTGTGTGCTGCTTGATTGTGTATGATAGGAAAGGAAGACTGAAGAGATTGAAAAGTGTAATTTCACACAACCCAGCTCCTGTGTTCTCACTCCCTGAGCGCTCTGGGTTCGGCGTGGCTGCTTGTGCTCACCGATGTGATCACCACCCTTGATTGTCAAGAGCTGCTCACCTCCCTTGTTTGTCATACACACCTGTACAGAACACAGAGTGCGGCGTGTGTACATGTGCTATGATTATAGATGGATGGATTTATATATCCGACATGAGCGCCGTGCCTTTGTTCCAATTTACCACCGATCAGTGCCTTCTCATTGTTAGCAGATGGTAATTTTAATCCAATCAATGTCTGCTTCTCTATTATTTGTTAATTCAGCCAAGTGTTGTGACTGTAATTGCCCCATCATACCTTGTTGGATAAGTTTATCAGGGATCTGATAGTAAAAATTTGAGCAGCGGCATGATTAGAGGGTTGTTGCCTGGTTGTTGCGTTTACCTCCGGTACAGCCGTGGGATGGCGTATCTTATAATGTTAATTAGATCACCGAAGACTGATGAGCACTTCAGTGGAGGCTGCGCTGCCGTCCCCCACGCCCTCCGATTGACCAGCGCAAGCTTAATGGAGGAGAAACGCACAGCCCATTATTAGAGGCATCCACTCAGTCTCGTTTACGCCACACTTTCTCTCTGCCTCATCTGCCTTGGCTCTTTTCAAGCACTGCTAATTGTGTATATATGTGTTATTCAGGTCAGGCAACTAGGACGTGATCTCTCATCTAGACGACACCAGTGTCCTTTTAAAGAGAGAAATGGAATGGAGGCATAATTTTCATTCTCAGCAACTGAAATTATGTTTAGTCCACATTGTGTTCATGGACTTGCTGTTTATATACAGCAGCCACAGATTATAATGAAATGAGCCATGCTTGGAGCAGTTTCACTCATTCCGTGATTTCTTTCTCTTCCTCTCTGTGCTAGTGCCACATTTGCGAGAGGATTCTGCCACTGGTGTTGGCCCATACCCGTGAAATCAAGCAAGTGCTTTCATTTCAGCGAGAGTAATCAGGCGGCTAACCGCCATGATATCCCACATGTATAACAAAATGCATTTTCACTGTTTTCCAGATCGCCATGAAATCAAGTACGAGGCTGCTCTGCCAATCACTCCATATATTAGTGCTGTTCTTGCAGTGTATGAACGGATTACGACAAACACATTCATCAGATATATAATGTAAAATCAAATATTATATTATATTTCTAATAATCCCATCAGTTAATGCACATCATGTAATAGAGTGCCAACACATGCAGGTAATGACAGATATTCTTGATTTCATGATGTTCTGGATATAGTTTTATAAAATGTTATTTTATATATTCTGGCATTGTATAATTTATGCCATCTGATAATTTGGTTACCAATTATGAGGCATTTTAAAACAAGCGATGTGGCCATGATGACTCACCACTTTTTATTTTACTGTTTTCCATGTCCGGGTTCTCATTAGAACTCCCTGTAGAAGCTGCGAGAACACTGCGAGCCATAAGCATTTGTCATGCAGAGAAATATGTCTGAATATGAGCTCGGATTCAATATCTGCTGTTGTTGATTGTCACTAAAATAATATTTTAAAAAGGAGTGGAAGACCAACAAATTTATCATAACTATATGCTCCCAATGAGTTGATAGTAGTGACCTTTAATGATTTTCTAAGGGACAAATTGGCTTTTAACCATTAAAAGGCCGTAGGTACATTCTAGAGGGGTACTTGGATCTTCTGTCACTAATATGCTCCTCAACAGTCCTTTTAATCAGGTTGTTCTGTTGGGCTGGGAGTGTTGGAAATGTTCTGTACTGTACTTTTTCTTTTCTTTTCTTTTCTTGTCTTTCTTTCTTTCTTTTTTCTTTTTTTGAATGATCAGTGGTCATTTGAGTTATTTTTTGATATATTTTTATTTGATTTATTTTTGCTCTTTATGAACATGCAGTAACAAACTGGCGTATAATGTGTTGTAGTCAAGTCGTGAAATTATAGACTACCCCCAAAATCCGTTCACATGTGGTCACTGGAGAAACATTTGCGATGCATGGTTACTACTAGGTGTAAATAATAATGTAATTGCATTCGATGTTAATGTGTGCACTGGGCCAAGGATTGAAATGGCTTTCTCCCAGTATCTTTTGAACATTCTAGTGGACTTTGTTGCCTCTCTGTTGTGTTCACTTGCACAAGACTGATCAAATTTGTGTTTCTGCTCCTTGAACGATTGAAAAGTTGTGTGCCCAGACAGCACCGCCCTTCCAATCCTCAGCTTAATAATGCAGTTTGAAGTATTTGTTATTTTGTGTTTTATCACAGCAGGATGTGAAATTCTGTAGTTGTAAGACAGTGTGGTCCCTCACATTCTTTCCTTATTAATCAGCCTGTCAGATGCTAACGCCCCAGTCGATGCAGTGACGGCCCAGAGTGGCCAGGGATTAAAACACTTCCACACACTCTCTCAGCACTCTGTCAACATGTGCCAGAACGTTCCACAAGACCACCGCTGCTTCAGGGGCCGTCACACTGATGACTAATGGGTAATGAAGTCCTTAAGAACCCCTGGAGTGAGTACTGCTGTCATAACTCTCTCCTGAGTGATTGGACTACAACCCTTCAAGCATTTTATCTCTGCCTGTGAAGAATGGTTTGTTTCAAAGTCACTCATGCAGACACAGCTGGACATCTGAGGCTTTGACCTGATGTTGGCCGTTTGCTTGCTGATTATTTTAATCAACCGTAATCAAAAAGCAACTCAAATGTTAAATATTTATTTTATTTCGCCTTTTCCCCAAAACCATTATAGAGTATGTGTCTATAGCATTGTCAATTTTTATTTTATTTTATTTATTTATTTATTTATTATACTGGTCAAAAGTCTGGAAACATTACCATTTTAATGTTTTTGAAAGAAGTCTCTTATGCTCATCAAGCCTGCATTTATTTAATAAAAAAAAGTATTATTGTGAAATATTATTACAATTTAAAATAATGGGTTTGTATTTTAATATACTTTAAAATATATAATTTATTTCTCCAGTCTTCAGTGTCACATGATCTTTCAGAAATCATTCTAATATGCTGATTTGATACTCAGTTATTATCAGTGCTGGAAACAATTGTGCTGCTTAATATTTTTTGGAACATAATGATTCTTTTTTCAGGATTCATTGCTGAATAAAAATTTAAAAAGAACAGCATTTATTCAAAATGGAAATCTTTTGTAACAATATAAATCTTTACTATCACTTTTGATCAGCTCGACATATCCTTGCTGAATAAAAGTGTTCATTTATTTCAAAGAAAGAAAGAAAATAACACTGATCCTGAACTTTTCAAAGGTATTTTATATTACTACAAAATATTTCTATTTTAAACAAATGCTGCTCTTTTGTAACTAAAACAAAAAGAATCCTGAAAAAAGTATCACAGGTTATAAAAAATATTAAGCAGTACAACTGCCCGACATTAATGATAAATAAGCATTAAGTAAATAAGCAATAAGCACTGATTAATATTCAGCTTTGCGTCACAAAAAAGTATATGAAAATAGAAAACCATTATTTTAAATAGAAATATATCACAATACAGTTTTTTTCTGTAGTTTTTGATCAAATAAATGCAGGCTTGATGAGCATAAGAGACCTCTTAAAAATAGTAATATTTCCAAAATTTTCACTGGTACTGAATATGATCATTCTTTAA